>BRKX01000018.1:39347158-40590015 GCA_026008535.1 Perilla frutescens | reverse complement strand
AGTTTCTGCTCCTCGATATTTGCTCTCCTTAGTTATGATGGATCAGTTGGGTTATCCCAACTTTCGTTTTAGATATAGTTAGATAATGATGTTTCTCATTTAAATTTTGTATTTGTTTCTTATTTGTTCTTGTTTGGAGCTACAGTCTATCTCAGGTTGTCCTTCAGTTTATGTTTTTCATTTGGGTTTTGGGGTTAGCATCCGGTATGTGGATGCATCCCCTTTTAGCTGCTGTTTTGTTTCTAGTTCGAGTACTTGGTTAGGGGTGTGTTCACTTTTGGGACACATTCCACCTATGATTTTGTACGAGATGATTTGTGATTTATATAAGTATGGTGTCGAATGCCCCACCCCATCTAGGGGTGTTTTTCTAAAAAAAAAAGTCACCACTTAGATATCATTTTTTTTACTGAGGGTAAAATTAAAAAAATAATAAAATGTTGGAGATCATATTGTAATTAATTAACAATATATCGATATAAAAGAAGTTATGAATGTTATGATCTACTTTTCATAATGTAACTAAACTACTATTTATCGTTCGATTAATCACGACTTTCTCTAAGATGACATCTGTCAATCTATTAGCTCATACGATTACTAGATTTATTTTTGACAATTTCTGATACTATACTGTATATATCGTTGGTATTATAGAGTGTACGTCCGAATAACATTGTTTTCAATAAGTTGCTGCCTATAGTTGAATAAATTTCATTTGGAGGAAGTGTTATGAAACTGTCATGCGGTCAAAACTCGTAGGAATTTAGAATCCAAATACAATTAAACACTAATAAAATTATAAATTATTGTCGGTGAAAATAAATTTAATTTAATTCGAATATTGATCATCTTATAAATTTTGATGGTCCCACACAAGCTTTTACGTCTCTTTTTTGCTCAAAAAAGTAAAAAAAATAATACTTATCCACCTATTTCAAAAATCCCCCCATTTACAAGCAATTTACTATAACAAATAGCGCAAATCTTTCATCCCACTTTTAGCTAGTTCCGCATTATGATGACGGCGCAAATTATAATCGCCATTAATAATAATCTAAAATTTGGATTATATATCTCAATTATAGAAAAGATTTGGTGAAATCATATTATTGCAACATTTATACAATTCAACTATGGCAAATCTCTCAGTCTTGAATTCGACTCCTACACAGTTTAATTTGCATGAAGTATAAAAACAGCACATATTTCTCATAAGATCTATATAAAAAATCACATGTACAATGTGCGCTACAAATGATGAAAGAAGTAAAATAAAAATACATTGATATTTTATTTTATTTTATTCGTTTCATTTGTATTATTAAAATAAACATAATCTCACGCGCGAACGCTATATCGTCTCCGCTAAATTTGGCGGCAGCAACTTCGCAACTCCACTGCCTGTATTCTTTCTTTCTAGAGTTGAAGATTTTCTCAATCACGACCAAATCTTCAACCCAAAATCTTCTAATTCTCTCCCACAATATTTACTATCACTTCCATCTCTAGGATTCGCCATTATTTTTCATTTTTGCAATTTTCATTTATGCAGAAGCCAAGAAAAAAAAAGCTGAGAAAAATGGGCTCACTGCCAAATCTTTTATGTGAAGAAAACGAATCCTCTTTGAAAGAAGAGAAAGATGAAAACCATTATTTCAGCTCTGTTTCCGAATCTGATTGTGAGTTCATCGAAATGATGTTCGAACACGAGACCGGATTATTTCGACCCGACAACAACGATGATGTCAATTCTGTCTGGACGGAAAGGTGCTGGTTCGAATCCACACGTTTGGATGTCATCAAATGGATTCTTCAAGTCTGTTAATTTTCCTTTTTTCTTGAATATTAATAGTTATGGTTTTTTTTTTCCTTTTTGATGAGTGGGGTAAATTTTGTTTTTTCTTAAATTGTTGCTGTGTTTGCAGAAAAGGGCTTTGTTTGGATACCACTACCGCACTGCATATCTCTCGATGATTTATTTCGATCGTTTTCTCTCAAGAATGAGGATTTCTGTGAGTTTAACTATTCACGACTTAATTAATGTGTTAGTAATTGATGAATCTTGTTTTGGTTTATGATGATCTGCGACATTTTTTTTTTAATTTGGATAGGATGGAAAGCTGCTGAAAATCCAAATTCTTTCGATTGCATGTTTGTCGTTGGCTGCGAAAATGGAGGAATGCGAAGCAAGGTCTTTGAGAGACTATACGATAGAGGGGTACCAGTTTCTAGAAAGTTCTATTGAGAGAATGGAATTGATAGTTTTAAATACATTGGAATGGAGAATGAGTTGTGTAACTCCTTTTAGTTTTTCCAACTATTTTGCCGCCAAATTATATGGAGAGAGTAGTGATAGAGAGTTGTTAATTCGAGCTAATGAACTAATTTTAGCCATAATGAAAGGTATTAGTTTGAAAGATTGAATAACAATTGATTTTTGTTATTTGTATAACCATTTGTGTTTGAATAGTTCTAATGAAAAGATTCATGTTTTGGTGCAGAGATTGATGTGGCGAAGCACCGGCCGTCCATTATCACGGCGGCCGCGGTTTTAGCAGCGTACGATGATGGTTTAACCAAGGCAGCGTTGGAGACGAAGATGGACGCGGTTCCATCGTGGGGGTTGTTTGAGAAAGTGAGAGTTTTTATTGCTTTGTTCGGTCGGAATTTTCTCGTTAGGTAAATCCGTCGCTATTTACTGATTTGGTTGGAATTTTATTCATTTTGATAGGAGACTACTGTGGCCTGCTATATATTACTGCAAGAGATTTGGGAGTCTAAGACTCCGGAATCTTTTATTTCACGTGATTCAACGACAACTGATGTCGTTGATGATTCAACAAACACATCGAGAGGGATCAAAAGACGACTTAGCTTTTGACACTGACGATCAACATTGCCCTCCGACGAAGACACCAAGATCTTACAAGGAATGGTGTTGGTTTGATGAAGGCGGAAGTGAACCATGTTCTTGATTTTAGGCCATAGTGGTGACAGTTTTTGAGCTTTTGCAGATGGGAAGTTTTTCATTTTTGTTTTTTTTATTCATTTCCAAATAATACATCAAGAATTTAGAGAAATTCGCGGGAAAAAGGACAAAAATTATACATCTGGCTTATATTATAAGAAATGATGAGCAAGAAGCCATTGAGTTAATTAAACATTGTTAACATTGTTGATTCATGATTTCCTCCATTCTTTTGTTCGAATTTGTTGCAATTCAACGCATGGTCGAGTGATGTGTGGCCTACATTTTGATGGATGGAGTAGTATCTTGTAAGACCGTTTGATAAGTCAAAACCCGTCAAATAATCTTCATATTTATTGACCTCATCCATATATTCATTCAACTTACAGATCTTGACTCGTTAGAGGATTTTGTATAACTTTTTGTGTTGGTGAGAGATGATGGCCATGCATTTTAATTAGAAAAGTCTAAAAAGGGCACGGATGGTTTTGAGGTGATGTGATTTATCTCTGCTGCATTTGGGCCATCACGAAATGCATTGGTGTCACAATTCTGCAAATACAAGAAAGGGGGCCTCTTGAATTTCAACTATTCGAGTAGTCGATTAAAATGGCAGAAACACATTAATTTGTCGAAAACAATTTCAAGATTGAATTGGGGTAGGAAAATTTGATTGAATTAATGTGAGGTTTCTCAATGCACATGAAGCTGTCTAAACTGTTGCATAACATGACCAATTGACCATTGCTAAAACAAACATTGCACAAAATACATAGCATCATAAATCATCATGTTTAGCATATTATATATATATATATATATATACCAATTAATAAACACTGCAATAAAAAGGGTAAATATCTCAAATTATTTCACTTTTTACAAATCTATCCAAAACCAACAATTTTGTAAATTAAATATTTAAACTAAATTAAAATTAATATTATTTGCATTATCATTAAAAGTCACAATCTTTAGATAATTTTGTAATGACAACGTGACCTTGTAATTGTTGCACATAAAACGCAACTTTTAATTTTTATTTTATTTTTTGAAATTATAACACCTCTAATTTTTCTAACCCATTACAAATCCATATGGGGTATATTCTGATTTTATCAACATTGTTGAATGCATGGTGTATAAGTATAAATTTGGTAGGACACATCGGGCTGAATTAGTCAAAAATAAAAAATAAAAATGTGGATATATTATTATTGCAAAAATCATTTAAGTTGGTGTTTTATTTGCAACAATCAAAATGTCATGTTGTGACTGCAAAATGACCTAAACGTTGTGATTTTTTTAATGTAAATAACCCTTAGAATTAATCAAATTTATTTCTCGGCCAAAAGTTATCTTACGCTTCATTTGAATACATGGCTTTCTTCCTTACAAAATATTTTTGTTGTGGCCTAATTGACCACATATATTGTAGGACAACTTTACTCTAATTTCTTTTGTTTTTTTTCAAATGAATTCAATATTTGATTTCATTAGTTTTTAAATAATGTAGATATTTAATCAATAAAGTATTAATATTTGTAATAGATTTGAAAACCTAAAATAGTTTAGAATACAATCGATAGTTTACCTTAAAAGATACATATTTTCGGAAACAACTAGAAGAATTGATTGGTTTCACAGTGCACATGAAACTGTCAAGAATGTTGCATTGGTAGTAAAAACAAAATATTTACATCCTACATATGCTGGAATTTTCTGGTTGGATTTTTCTGATTGAAATTTAATGGTGAAAAGGACTACTGCAGGGTCTATCCCATTCATCACATGCTTGCATTCTTGAGCGTGGAGGGGGCAAAGCTTAGCCTAGTCTATGAAAATGTATTAAACTCATTTGATTTTTATGTAACATTAAATAAGAGTATAAGACCATTGATGTCTCATCCTTTGCAATTTGCTGCTGGTTTTATTTGGCCCTCTAATTTTTGTCCCTTAACAAAAAAATCCTGAGTTTTCTGCTACAAGAATGTGTACCACCGTCTCCCACAAGTAGGGAACTGTGACTGATACGATTTTAAGTGGGGTGCCGAAGATCGAGCTCGAGTGTTCGGGAGGAAGAGCGCGAGTAAGGGCACGAGTGGACCGATCACGCTAAAAGGCGCGATGTGTAGCGTGAGAGGAGGCGTGAGTGATCTGCACTGATACTGCACAGGGTATTTTGTTTGGGCCGGGCGCGACGCGCGAGTAATCCTGTGTCGCTCCCAGTTACCCAGTATCGGGTTTTTAATTATTTCGGAATTTTAGACTTATTTATTTCTTTTGTTATTTAATTCCTAACTAAGGTTTGCTTATTTCCGTCCACCTATATAAGGACTTGTACTGAATTTTCATTGGACGGCTTTTGATATTATTGAATTTGACATTTTTTGTTCGTGAGAATTTCTTTGAACTGTGAGTTCAAACCCCAACTTATCAAACAGATTCATCACCTCTCTTTGTGGCGTCTATACTATTGTTCCGAGGTTCTTGTCTTCAATCTCCGTAGGGTCGTTGATTTCACATATCAATGGTTCGTCTACGTTGTGAAACTTGGGTCGAGGGCTTCCGTCTTGTAATCCGATACAGTCCTGGGTCAGATCGCATCAGTGACACACGAAATCGTCTATTGCAGTTTTCGTGTTGCATTTCTTATTACACGTTTAATTTTTTTTATTTTTTTTTATTTCAGATTTTCGTGGATTCGTTTAATTTACAATTGTTATCTAGGGTTCAACCTGCCCAATTAGGGTTTATTATAATTTTTTAATATTTTATTTTTAAATAATCAATTAATAACTAAAAACTATAAATTAAATATGTAAAAAATATAATACACCTTAATTAATTGAGTAGGATGAACCCTAAATAACAAGTGTAAAATTAAATTAAAGTACAAGAAATTGAAAAAAAAAAAAAACAAATTGAGTGTGCAATAAAAAATGCAACAACAAATATGTAATAAAGAATTTTATCCCATAAATCGAGTATCTATCTGTGTACCGGGATATCTCGTGTAAAATTGATGATTATTTTAGTCATCACTCATTAAAAAAAGGTGAAATTGAAATTTTGAGATGAGTGTGTGGTGCAACATTTCTACGTATAACTCGTTTTGGCTTACATCGAAACAAAAATTTGTTCATTCGGCCTTCAAGTAAGTGTGTGAAAATGTGCACTTCGACCGGCCGGCCTGATCAAACTATTTTATTTTTTTTTTTTGCCAGATTTTTACTAGATGTTAGATTTGGGGGGAATAGAATAAAAAAAGGGCTGCACAAATGCATCATAGATGGAACAACAGATCATCCGACTTTACAATAGCAATTATCATTTAAATAAGTGAACTATACAAATAAAAATAGAATACCTACGCTGATAATAAAATTATTACATGTCAAGAGGGCTAACAAAATCAAATGTTTCTTCTAGTTGCATGAGCGACAGGACCAGTTTCACAGTCCATAATGAAAAAAGAGAGAGATATATATATAGAGAGAGAGAGAGAAGAAGAAGAAGAAGAAGAAGAATGCCCTTTGCTGGTTAATTTCGCATAGGCACGCATGTTTTCAAGAAAACAGCAATGGGCATGCCTATGAATCCAATGCATATGCTGGCATTCCATTGCCTCAATGTGAGAGGAGTTGTGTTTGCAAACGTCCCCAGAAATTCTACTATTATGATCTGGAAGAGGACTGTGGAACCAACAACGGAGGCGAATACATGGTTATTCAGTATTCCTTTCAGCACGTTTATTTTCTCCATTTCTCTCGAGTTCACCTCGTTGAACAGCTGCAAAATCATCTCAACTATTTAGACATTCATGATCATCATTGAGGTTATGCAAGAACAAAATATCAAACTATAACATCATGTTGAAGTTGTGGCATTCATGATCATCATTGAGGTTATGCAAGAACAAGATTATCAAATTATATAAAGCAGAATGCTAGAGTGTTTTTTTACCTGGCAGAAGACGAACGTGTTGAAGATGATGGTGTTGAGGGCTAAGTCGGGGTTAGGGTGGTTTTCAAGTTCAAAATAAGTTTTCCCATATGCTTGAAGGAACCATATCACCATAAACTGATACGCAGATTGCCCCAAGATGTTCCTCCACATCACATTGCTGATGAAGTTCCCACTCCTTCCAACGGGTGCTTTCTTCATTAGTTCCTCGTTTGGAGGTTCAGTCGCTAGTGCAAGAGCCCCGAGCGTGTCCATGATCATGTTCACCCACAGCAGTTGAACAGCAGTAAGAGGAGCACTTCCTGAAAGCGCCATATATAATTTGAAAGAGTTTAGAATCAATATACGACCTTTATGATCTCCATCACTCAAATATAAGCAAAATATGATCCAGTTTAGAGAATAAGCCATGCTTTATTACCAGTCAAACAAGCTGAAGTGAAGTTCACAATCAGTGCAACAATGTTAACTGTCAGCTGGAATTGCACGAACTTTTGAATGTTAACGTATACGGAACGTCCCCACTTGGCTACAGTCACGATGGTTGAGAAATTGTCGTCCAAAATTATAACATCAGCACTCTCTTTGGCCACCTGAATTCAATCACAAAATGAATGCTCTAAGATAAAAATATGAAGACATGCAAATATGAAATGTATACAGCTATTCATTTATGTTTGATCATCTTAGAAGCATATGTTTCTTCATCTAACATACAAATAAACATATATGTAAGAATTGAAACATCAATAACTCACCTCAGTTCCAGCAATGCCCATAGCTAGTCCAATGTCTGCTTCATGAAGTGCAGGGGCATCATTCGTTCCATCACCAGTCACAGCCACAACTTCGTTAAATGTGGTTCTCAAGTGCTTCACCAATGTATGCTTATCTAGTGGCGAAGAACGAGCCATCACCTGCGATAATTACACAATTAGGAAGTTCACATTTGTGTAAGAAGATGATCATCCCAAATTTGAATCTGGTTGATTTCTGTGATAAATATGTCAAGTACCTGAATCTTGGGAACCAAGTGGAGCAACTCCTCCATACTCTTCTCGCGAAAATCCGGACCTTCAATAGCTATACCATCATCTGTAAGTATTCCACATTCTCTAGCAATAGCCTTTGCAGTGTTAATGTTATCTCCAGTAACCATTCGGACAGTAACACCAGCTGAACGGCAGAGGGCTACAGACTCCCTCACTCCAGGGCGAACGGGATCTTTTATCCCTACAATGCCTATGCAAGTATATCCGGATGATGGAATAGCATCCTCCTCAGTGAACCCCTTCTCGAGTTCCACGTAAGCAAGGCATAGAGTTCTAAGAGCCTCACTTGCAAACTGCTCGATAGTTTCCTTCAAATGATTGAAAGATGCTTCATCAAGGGGAACCACTTCGCCCTTGGTATTGAGCACCTTGTCACAGGCAGCCAAGACTATCTCGGATGCACCTTTGGTGTGAGCTCTTAGACCTCCCTCAGGAAGCTGCAATACTACTCCCATTCTCTTCTTTGTGGAGTTAAACGGCTCGACTTTCACGAGCTTGCACGCTTGTCTCTCCACCTGAAAGTCTCCACCAAGGGACAGACCAAACTCAAGGATGGCTGCTTCAGTTGGTGTTCCCAAAATCTCGCGCTTTCCTTCTTTGTTAACCACAACTTCTCCACCGATGTTGTTGAAGATCGACTGGAGGAGAGTTCTGACCACGGATGGTGGAAGTTCAGCACATAGAGCAGAGGCATTCTCTGGTTTGCTCAGCTCTTTCACATTCATGCTAATGCATGACTTCACCACTGTCATGTGGTTGGTTGTTAAAGTCCCCGTTTTGTCACTGCAGATGCTCGTGGCTGATCCCATGGTCTCACACGCGGCTAAGTGACGAACGAGTGCTTTATCATTCATCATCTTTTTCATGGCAAATGCAAGACTCAATGTCACTGCAAGAGGTAGTCCCTCAGGAACTGCAACCACAACAATGGTGACAGCAATGGCAAAGTATTCGAGCAATTCCAAAGCATCATCACCCGACCAGACCAAGCTAGTTCCTTCTTGCCATTTGCGGCCAACTAGCTTCTGAACTAAAACTGCAAAAGTAACAATAGCAAATACAAGGCCTATCTTTCCAATGATTGTTGCAACTCCATTCAGTTTAACTTGCAGAGGAGTTTCATCATCGCCTCCTTCACTCAGTGTTGCCATTAGCTTTCCCCATTGTGTTCTCATTCCAACAGTGGTAACCAACATCTTGCAAGTCCCATCTTGAACCTTGGTTCCCGACAGTAAAAAGGGATTTTCAGCATTAACCATGGCTGGCTCACTCTCTCCAGTCAAACTAGATTCGTCTATCGAAACAGAGAAACCAGAGAGGAAAATGCCATCAGCAGGGACTTGATCACCAATAGAGAGATGCACAACATCACCAGGCAAGAGTTCATAGATGGACAGCTTCTGCCGGTAACCATTCCTAGTCACTTGAACCGAAATCTTCTTCTTTTCCTTGTCCAAATCCCTGAACTGCAATGACTGACGGTAATCACTCGTTGCAGTGACAAAAACCACAAGTAAAATGCTAGCAACGATTCCAAGGCCATCGTGAGCTCCTTTAGGCCATCCCTCAGTCGCTATGCCAACAATCAGAGAAACAAACGCGCAAAAGCCTAGGATCATGAGAGTCATATCATGAAGGGCTTCCCAAACGAACACCCAAAAGCTTCGAGGTTCACTCTCTTGGAACTTATTGATCCCATACAGCTCCTGTCTGCGGCTGACGGCCTCATTATCAGTCGTCGAAAGGCCATTGGAGCTATCCGTGTCGAGCTTATCTACAATGCCGGTGGCTCCTCCGTGAAACTTGAGCTTCTTCAGATCATGACCTTCTACTATGGATCCTAACTCATCGGCACAAATCTTGAATCCGGCGGCTTCGACTTCCTTAGGTACAGCGTAGTCGCTTGCCTTGGCACCTGCGACCATTTAGCCATTGGACTCAGTTACTCAAGGAGAAGGAAACAAACACACAATGCTCAATCAAAGAAACAAACTCTCACCTTTTATGAATTCAAAGGCAGCTTTGGAGACAAGAACCGCGATCCTCAATTTCTCCTGAAATCGACCACAATAGTGTCAGCCACATTTCTATATGTCGACACACAATTCCACAACCTCAAAATTTAAAAACATGGAACACATGATCATAAGGCCAAGAGATCCCAATTTAGAAATCCCATTTGCATTCTCTTCTTCTCTTCATTTTAAAAAATACAGCACTTGGAAAATACAATGTTTTTTCATGATATCTTGCTACAAGCATAGATAAACAGGGGAAGAAGAGGAAGAAATTAATGTGACAATATTGCATGACCCCATTTATATTTTCCTCTTAACAGTGCATTTTTTTTTTCTAAATAAGAAGATATATGCGTATATATCTCGGTTTAATCCATCATCTATGAGATCGTTGTCGTTATAAAAAGAAATTAGGATAGAAGAAAGGGAGAAAAGGAAATAAACCTGATTAGTTTTGCGCATTTCAGCAGCCTCGTGGCGCTTGGAGAGATTGGCGGTGAATCGGAATCGGCGCTTGGGATTCTTGACCACCCCGCAAAGATCCCGCCACCGCTGCAACACCTCCGACGACGAGTGCTTCGGCTGCAGCTCCCATTTTTCACTCAGTAAACTCTCCATTCAAAATAATGTAGCTAGAACTTATAAGATTCTAATTCTCTTCTTCCAAATGAAAAAATACAATATACAATCTTTCTTCTTCCCGATTTTCTGTAGAACGAATCTAAACGTTTCAACTTAATATAGCGATAAATTAAAGTGAGAAAATGCCGACCAACTTTCACAAATAACAAAAATGAAAGCTACGATGAAAACAACCGGAACAACCCACGAAGTTTCCTAGTATCTTCTCGTCAAAAAAAAAAAAGAGCTAGAGAGAGGGAGAGAGAGAGAGGGAGGGAGGGATTTTTCGCATGGAAAACGATGATCCGAATTTATGGGAGGGTTAATTAAATTACAACCACGCGGATAAAGAAAGCTTTGCAAAAATATTAGCAGTAAATTTGTAAGAACTAATTTATAAATTTCAGCTGACCAAACTCTTGCATTTTTCTTGGTAGTTAACTACGAAAAGTGCGCGTTGCTGTTTCTCATTTCTGCCACGTGGCAACAACATTTTCTTTGTTTCGGTTTTTTGAAATAAATATCCCCTTGTCGTTACATTTTGCATATTAATACTCCTCGTTTCAAAAATGAAGTTCTCATTTTCTTTTTAAACATATTAATAAAAAGTAAAATCATATAAAATTTTCTACTATTTCCATATTTATTGATTACAAAAAATGTTAATTTCAAAGAATATTAAATAAAATATATTAATAAATACAAAAATTTAACACATATATATAAAGGATGTGGAATATAATTTTTGGATGGTCAATTCAAAAAAAAAAAAAAAAAGACTACGATTAATGAACTGAAAGGGTATAATTATGATATTATATTCAAATAAGTCGTGAAGACAGAGAGTGGAATTATGTTATTAGAAATTAAATGGAGATTATTTATTATTGGTAATTTAGTATTAAAGAATAGTTAAAGAAAGAGTCAGTTTGTTTCCATTGGTCGTTTTTGTAACGCGTTACGCACACGGTGAGAAAAGGCAGACGCACACGGTGTGGGAGTATAATATTCTGAAATTTTGTCAAAATTTAAATGAATTTCCTCCCGCCCTAAGGTATCCCCACGCCCTACCTTACTCTATACCGCGCTTTCAAGGACCCACCAACTTCATCAATTCTACTACGCCTTTTTAATTATTAATTTTTTCACACGGTACTGTCACTGTTTTTAAAATCAGCCATTCAACCGTAGAGATGTCCACGGTTCCGGTTCCGATTAGAAACCGCCGATTAGGCGGTTTCGGAACGGCAGAATCGGAACCGCACCGTGCGTAGACGGTTGACGGTTCCGGTTTGTTAATCGGAACTGTCGGTTTTCGGTTTTTTTTTTTTTTCCTCTATCTCTCCGAACTCGAATTGATGATTGGACGAAAAACTACTAAGTACTAAATCGATAAAATTACTAATTTACAAGTTAAAAACTAAGAAGTATGACAAAACACAAATTTATTTGAATTTTGATATTATTATATAATTTTATAATTTATATCTTACAATTTACATTTTACAAGTTATAAAACTTACAAGTTACAACTTACAAGAATATTGAGAATATAATTTAATTTATCAAATTACAAGTTACAAAATACAAATTGTAAATTTATGAAGCTATGAAAATATGAATATATGAAATTACAATTTACAAATTACAATTTACAAATAACAAGTTACAAAATACAAATTGTAAATTAATCAAACTATGAAAATATAAAATTACAATTTACAAATTACAAGTTACAATTTGAGCTAATTTAGAATTTAGGAATTAGGGGGGGAAAGAAATAATTGAAATTTGGGCTTGCACTTCATATGAAGCTGCCTACGTATCCCTTACCTTGGAATCAAAGCCCTCGTAGTTCATTTTACCTTTTTTCCTTGGCGAGTCTAGAATTCAAAGTCGTCGTCCCAATCATCTCCGGCTTGGCTCCCTCCTTCGGCTTCACTCTCCGAGCCAACTTTAATGAGCGGGCCATCCATCATGTCGTCCCAGCGGTTCTCTTGCTCTCTTAGGTCGGCTTTGGACTCGTCCTTCAACATCATTTGAGCTTCGAGGTGATCCGGTGTCAAATTTGATCTCCGTTCGTCCAACATGTAACCGGATTCGCTGAAAGCTTGCTCGACCGCAACCGTGGATGCCGGGACTCCAAAAATCTCCATTACCATAATTGCAAGCAAAGGATACCGCTCTTGATTTCGGGACCACCACTTGAGAACATCAAAATTGTTGGGACCTGTATTTTCATCATCGAGGGGCACAACAGGGTCTTGCAAATACATATCTAATTCATTTTAACTACGCCTAGTATTTTCTCTACTATGGAAAAAATTTTGGAATTCTTGTAATGCACTACCACGTGAAGATGAAGTATTTAATCCTAACGAAAAAGAACTACTAGAACCTGAAGAACGACTGGTTGGACGAGTTATACTATCAGCATATTTTAACTCATATTCTCTATAAAGTGAATATATAGACTCATAAATTTCTGTTTTAATTTCTTCAGCAGTTGGCACATGTATATCGGGATCGGAACCTGTAAAACTCATAGTAGACAAAAACTTGTAATACATGTCAATCATATCGTTAGTAGCACTAAGTTTAAAAGTAGGATCTAATATTTTTGCAACCAAAAAAATATTAGGCACATGATCAAAATATTTAAGCCATTTTTTTACCATGGCAAGAATCATATCTTGCAAATCGAGTTTATGACTAGAAGCATTAAATTTTACAGCAATTAAACAACAATGATACATAAATTTGCACACGGTAGGGTAATACACACCGGATAAATCTTTTGTTGCATATTGGAAAACTTATAAAAGCTCCATTAATTCAATACAATCATCCCAATACGAAGATAATAAAATAAACGATTCAATATACGTAGCAAAAAAAGAACATAATAATTCACGATATTCAAAAGTTGCAGAAAGCATTTCATAAGTAGAGTTCCACCTATTAGGCACATCTAAGTTAAAAAATTTAGGATGCACACCAGCTTCCCTACAGAATTTTTCCCACCTACATCTAACTCTAACTCTACCATGAATATAATCTACAGCATCACGAATAGGTTGAATTGAGTTATTTAATATTCTAAGTCCATCTTGAACACATAAATTCAAAATATGAGCAATACATCGAGTATGAAAATATTTACCATGCAAGGTTGGATTACATGCTTGAATTAATTCTCTAATACTAGCCGTATTAGCACTCGCATTATCAAAACCAATAGAAAAAATCTTATCAATCATTTTAAAATGATTGCAAATTTTAATAATAGCCTTAGCAATTTTAGTAGCACTATGTTGACAGTTAAATCTACGAAAATCAATTAAACGTTTATTTAAATTCCATGAATAATCAATCCAATGCAATGTAACAGCAATATAATGACGACGGATAAATTTATCAGACCAAATATCAGAACAAATAGCAACCTTATAAGGAATTTTACTAATAACACTTTTCAATTTCGACTTATATCTTATATGCAATTTTTCAAGGGTCCTAGTCATAGTCATTCTAGGTATTCTTTGAGTACCAGGATTATAAGCAGCTTTCATACGACGTTCAAAATTCATGCTATCGGGATATTGAAGTGCTAAAGATTCTTCACAAATAAAATAACACATCCTAGCAACCAGAAGGTCAAACCTAAAGAGTTGGGATGAGTACGGCGTACCTTCACCTTGGCTTTCGATATTTTGACTGCTTATCGGTTGGAAGTTGAGTTGCGATTGAGCTTGAGCACGTCCAAGTTCGACTTGATGATTGTTGGTGATGTGTGACCAGTACGTCCCATAGCCTCCTCCAGTGTGAAATTTGTATTGCTTCGGACAATAGTTGCAATACAAATCAAACACACCCGTTTCATTCTTCCTTGCCACCTTTCGGAAATGAATAGTGAAGAGAGCAGATTTTAGTGCCGTATTTCTTGTTGGAACGGCCTCGCCTCTTCCTCCGCCTCCTCCGTGTCGAGATCGATGGATGGATTTCTGCTGAAAGCACGAGATTCTTGAGATCATTGTAATTCTTCAAACTGGATCAATCTTGCCACTTCTTCGTCAACTGCCATTTGAGTTGCAGTAGGATTGTTGTGAAAACCGCCACCGGTACTTGGATCATGGTAGAAACCGCCACCACTTGGATCGTTGTAGAAACCGCTATCGGCTCCGCCATAGGGATTCACATATTCTTCAGGTTGTTGTTGTTGAAATTGAGGAGTCGTCGTCTCAGCATCATCAGAAATATGTACTCCAGAATGAGTACGACGATGATGACATGGAGCTTCGAAACTATCAACAATAGCTTTGCCTAACCCTTATCGGCTCGGCTACCTCGGCTTGACATGATGATTAGGGATGATAGAAAATGAGTAGAATTGTAGAAATGAAGAAATCGAGATATTGAGATTGAGAGTGGAGAGAGTAACTTCGTAAAATTGTAACTTGTAAGAAAACTTGAAGAAGAAAATGATATTGCTAGAATAGAGTGAATTTGAGTATAGAGAGAGATTGAGAGTTTGGTGTGAGTGAAAATGGTGGAGGAGATGGGGTATTTATAGGTGAAAATTGGGGAGTGGGGGGAAAAATTTTAAATTTGAATTTGAAAAATTTTGAAAAAAAAAAACGGCCGAACCGCCGGTTTTGGAGCCCAAACCGGCGGTTTTCGGCCAAAGCGCCGATTTGTGCTCCAAAACCGGCGGTTTCACGTCAACGATCCGCCTCCGTGCGTTCCTAGCCGTTGATCGAGATCACGCGGATCGTGATCTCGACCGTAAAAATATATATATATATATATATATATATATATATATATATATATATATATATATACACAAACCGCCGGTTAACCGCCCAAACCGGCGGTTTGAAAAAATCCGTCCACCAAACCGTAACCGTCCGTACGGTTCCGGAACCATACCAAACCGACTAACCGGCGATTATAACCGTCGGTCCGGTTTTTGGTTCAACCGGTCAAATTATTGGATCACTGTGTCATTGGTTCAATCAGTTGAATCGTTTTGAAAAAATCGGATAATACGTTATATGATATTTATATGTATATTTACACAATAAAACATAGTAAAATTATACAAACTAATATCATGATTAATATATTAAATAAGTTTAAGGAATACGCCAAATTTATATCAATGCAAAGAAATACAGTGTTTAATTTATGGATAGTTATTCCATAAGTTAAATAGTTAAAATTATAATATTTATAAAAATAAATATTAAACATCAAATACAGAAATACTAAAATTTGAGAAAATATATAATTACATGTCCAATAATTAAATATTAATTTTAATTACAAAGAATACTACACAATAATAATTAAAAACATTGTTAATCATTATTTCACAAGCCACTATTTTAGATTTTAGATCCTCTCTCCATTTATATTAATTCAAAAAATGTTAAATCAGATGTTGTTAAATATTTATTTTAATTACATGCTAAACATTGATTTTTATTAAAATATAGATTTGTTATTTTCAATGTGTATGTATATATATATATATATATATGTTATTAATATTTAAATAATAACATAAAAATGCATTGGCCTAGTTGGTTGAGCACATGGTACAAAAGCATCCAATTTTTGGAGGTTGAGGGAATTAAATTAAAAATTTTCAGAATTTAAAAAAAAAAAGATGGCCGGTTTTTCACCGGATTTGATCGGTTCGCTCCGGGTTCGAATCCTTCAAGTTGAGGGAATTAAATTAAAATTTTTCAGAATTTAAAAAAAAAAAAGATGGCCGGTTTTTCACCGGATTTGACCGGTTCGCTCCGGGTTTGACTATAACCCGTAAATATATATAATCGGATCGGACCACAAGGGAATTAAATTAAAATTTTTCAGAATTAAAAAAAAAAAGATGGCCGGTTTTTCACCGGATTTGACCGGTTCGCTCCGGGTTTGACTATAACCCGTAAATATATATAATCGGATCGGAGCACTGACCGGTTCACGATTAACTCGGTCGAACCGGCCGGTCCGGTCCGGTTTTAAAAATACTGGGTATTGTCCCACCATTTTTTTATTATTTTCTATTTTTTTCAATTATAAATATTTATATATATAATAGAATTATTGAATTTTAAAATTGAATCTACAGCGACTCGAGTGCGGCACGATCACGCGCGTTAATTTTTTGAAAATAAATATGTACCACAAAATGAAATTAGTGAACCATAAAATTGAATCGTTAGCATCGCCACGATTGTTAATTTTTTTTTTCGAAATAAGTATACACTATGAATTGGAATTAGTAAACTCTAAAACTAAAGTGAATTAGTTTATTTTTTTATCTAACGTTCGTGCACTAACACTCGATAATTACTTTTTTGAATTAAATATAAATCTTAATTGGGATTAATAAACCCTAATTGAAATGAAATAAAGAAATTTTGAAAAAAATATTTAAGTTGGCTTTTCTAACGATTTGTGATCCGTTAGACTATCTGATCTAAGTTTTATCTTATTTTTTGTATATTTATATATATATATCAAATCTATTGATTTTGTGTTTCATTGGTTTATTCAATTTAGCCTTTCTAAATTTAATTTATGAATCTTTAGTTTTGATTTCTGATATATGATTGTATTACCACTTTTTAGTTAATTAATTGGAGACTGACGAGAGACACGATTAATTGGCGGGATAAAATAAAACTATGTAATATGAATATTTATGGGACTGACATGAGTTTAAATGTTCATAAGGAGTAATAAAATGTTCATAAGAAGTTATAAATATTTTGTGATATTTGGAGTTAATATCTCGTTTTAATTTGAGACCAACATGAGATAATTGATCTATTAATCTACTTTGTAACTTGTTCGGCGGAGATGTTAAACCATGTGATATTCCAACCTGTATGAATTGAATTCATTTTATTGAATTAATTGATTATGCATAGATGATATTGTAGGAAAAATTTAATTATCATATGATCTAATTTATCTTATTTAATTTTGAAGAGATTCACAGATCCACGTGTGCATGGTTGCTGCTCGGTGAATGAAGTCGCACGTCTACAGTTCCAGCTTTGCTTGTGCCACGTGGACGCACGCTAGTTGATTGCAAGCAGGACCACATTTGGAGCTCTCAACCACCGCTGATCACCATGTCACATGGATCGAGTGTATCTACCGTAGATTAGATTTGCTTGATTCACAAGTTACTTCCTTTGTATAAATAGTAGAAAATACTTCTCTAAACATTTGATGTTCATTGAGCTCTGAATAGAGTTGTTAGATAAATAAAGTATTGGTCTCGGGGCGAGTCAGAATCAGTTTAGAAGGGGGTGAATAAACTGATCCAAATTTTAGACAAAATAAGCGGAATAGATTGGGCCCTTGACTCGCGAAGTTATATGTGTTGTTAGCAGATCAGTTGAGAAGATCAGCTAGCTCGGAGTGCTGTGTGTGTGCTTGGAATGTGCAGTTTAAAACATGCAACTGAAAATTGAAAACAGAACAGAGCACACAGACAATTTTATAGAGGTTCGAAGCTCAACTTCTACGTCATCTCTTCCTTCCGCAGAAGGGCAATTTACTATGCAAGTGTAAAGTTCCTTTATTACAGTCACACAGTGAAGACAACAAGTGTTGGACCTGGCTGTCGGTGACTTTACGAGTCACGGATTTCTTTCCAACTGTTGTTGTCCCGGAAGCGGCTATCCAATGAAAGTAGCCTCCTCAGTCGATTTCTGGTCGATAGCTCACACTTACCGATCTCAACTGCGCGCTTAGACTTTAGGTGCTATTGCCCGTCTTTACAAGGTTTCAGATCTCTTTCAATCTTCAAGAAGACAATCTTGAAACTGGTATCAACTGATGTGCTGCTTTGCGCGTCTGCGGCTTGAGTTGGCTAGTTAATCGGTGTAAAACGGAACTGAGAGAATGGCTCTGGCTGGATTTCTTCAACAGCTAGGTTGATGAGCAGTTTGGCTCTTTCTCTTCAGTTAGAATTTTTACTTTGATGAATTTAAGCTTGAGGCTTTAGAGCTTTGGCGAACGTCTTCGCTGAAAGTCTTTAGGCAGTAATTCTGGTAAAAAATTCACGGCCATCTTCTGGGTTGCTCATCTTTTTATAGATGAGTGGTTGGTGATCGTTGATGATCACTGTGTGATCATTAATGATAAAGTCCTTGGGGCTTTTCATTTAAAGAGCCGTTAAGTAGCCTTTGTTCCTCTGACATGCTTTTGTTCCAAGATATCGGTTGCATTAACTTCAAGATCTCCTTGTTGGATTTTCTGAAATTTGAATTTCAGTTACGGCTTCTGTCTTGATCTTCAGTTCTGAGCTTTGGCTGGCAGTTGGAATCTTCAGTTCATCGGCTGTCAGTTCTGCACATCTTTGGCAGTTTTACAATCTCCAGTTAAGATCGTCTTCAGCTGGCAGTTCTGGACTCTGTCTTGATGCTTTCTAAGCTCCAATTTGATTTGCTTCAGCTAGCAATTTTGAACCAGTGCTCTGATACTTGAACAAAAGCATACCCAAATTGAAAGAATGCTTTGAAACTTGAAGTCTAAATGCTCTAATACTTGAATTTCATGCATACCTTGAATGCTTTGATACTTGAATGAATATCATGAATCAAATTTGCTCTGATTTCAAGAATCTGCTTAATCTACAAGTAGGTATATCAAATGTACATTTGCAGTTTTTCCATCATCATCGACAAAGTTTTGACATCATCAAAAAGGGGAAAATTGTTAGGAAAAACTATCAAGGTCCTCTAGATTAGGTTTTGATGAGATGTTAAAATTATTTATGAAAAAATGACTAAAATTCAAGTTGTAAATCTGAGCTGATCGATCCAGAACATCAAAAAGGAACTCAAGTAAAGTCAAAATCAACCAATCAGGAGTATGGTCTGCAAACTAAGGGATACGTCATCCAGTCAGAAGTCAACTCACCTGAGGAGTCAAAAAGTCGAATCAGTCGAAACAAACTGACAACTAAGTCAGCTGAGCTGAGGCAGAAAAGAGTCGACTAAGACTGAAGGAACTGATAAGAGATCAATTTAGACTAAAGACTGGAAGTATCCAACTGATGGCCAAACTGAAGTAAACAAGACAGATCAGCTAAAGGCCAGAACTGAAGTCAGCCAGCTTATGATTAGTCAAATTGACAAGAAAGCTCAAGAGAAATCAGTCAAGCTGACAAGCTAGCCAAGAACTTGAAATCAGTCGAACTGGAGAGACAAAGCTCAAAACTGCCAACTGGAGCAATGACCAAACTGAGCTGACAAGCTCAAAACTGCCAACTAGAGCAATGGCCAAACTGAGTTGACGAGCTCAAAACTGCCAACTGGAGCAATGGCCAAACTGAGCTGACGAGCTCAAAACTGCCAACTGGAGCAATGGCCAAACTGAGCTGACAAGCTCAAAACTGCCAACTGGAGCAACGGCCAATCTGAGCTGACAAACTCAATACTACCAACTGGAGCAATGGCCGAACTGAATAGATAAGTTCAGTACTGCTAACTGGAACTCAAAATTGAAGCCAGAGAACCCTGGAGTTATTGCTCAAACCGACGAATCTTGGAATAAATGCTTCAACGAAGATCCTGGAATTAAATATCCAATGAAGATCGATTGGCAGAGTAACGGCTATTTCAACCAAAAGCTCCAGCGATCAATAAAGACCATCTACCATTGATGAGCCAACAGAGCCACCGATCAATGGAACTCAACGGTCATAAAATCACTCCTTTATAAAAGACGAGTGAATCAGAGTTTTAAACAACTCTTCGCCTCCACAACTTTCGCATATACATTCTTGAAATATTTAAGCAAGAGCTTTTCTTTCTCCCTCCCACTTAAGCTCAAGTTCAGCATTTGATAAAAACTGCGAGAGTTCAACTGAGAAGAAGAATTCACAGAGTCAAGATATTCAGCCAGCTGTTGACGATCCAACCAGGGCAGCCTTCTCAGTTTCAGCTATACAACGATCAACTACGCAGCTCAATTGAAGGAGCACACCAGTTGATACCCCCTGTTCAAGACTAACCTCTTGAAGATCGAAAAAGATCTAAAACCTTGTAAAGACGACGATGGCACCTACCTTCCTAGCGAGCAGTTAGGGACTTCAAGTGTGAGTCGTCGACCCGCTGAGGTAGCGAGCAATTGCCAGGTTCAGCCAACTGTCCTTCATTGTGTAATTTGTAAAGAAACTCAAGTTATATAGTGAAGTTGCCCTTCTGCGGAAGGAAGAGAGGACGTAGAAGTTTAAGACTTCGAACCTCTATAAATCTCTTGTGTGTTGTATTGTTTTGTTTATTGCATATCTTTGAATTGCACACAATCTCACACAAGCTGCACCCAAACTGTCTTAACTGATCAGTAAGTTTGTGCATAGATAAGTTTCTCTAAAGCGAGTCAAAGGGCCCCTATTATTCCGCATTTAAAGTGAATGTTTTTTTATCAGTTTATTCACCCCCTTCTAAACTGATATCGACTCGCCCGGGACCAACAAGTGGTATCAGAGCGGTTGATTCTAAGGATCAGCCATTTCTGCAGATGAACTGAATCAGATCTACTTATCTGTGCTAACATTTCAGCTATGGGAAACCTTAAGCTACCTTTGTTTTCAGTTGAGAATTATGATAACTGGAGCAGAAGAATAAAGGCGCATCTCTGCTCAATTCATGAGAATATGTGGGAAGTTATTGAAGATGGTCCAATCATCATCATGATGGACAATGATGCTCACATAGTTGATATAAATCAACCAGCAAGGATCCCAAAGCCAACTAATCTTCTTACTAGCGAAGAGAAGAAGTTGAAGAATCTAGAGTTCGTTGCTCAAGCTGCATTATTTCAAACTCTAGATGAAGACAGAATGAAGGACACCAAGAACTGCACAACTTCCAAGGAGATATGGGACCTACTAGCAGATCTATGCAAAGAGTCCGAAGCCATCAAAGGAAACAAGCTCCAACTGGCAGTCGATAGATATGAATCCTTCAAAATGCAACCAGAAGAGTCCATCTCAAGCCTTGAAACTAGATTTCTAGGCATCATCACTGAGATGACCAACCTTGGGAGAAGTTATCCCAATTCTGAGATAAACTCCAAAATATTGGATAATCTCACTGAAGAATGGGATATGAAAGTGATAGCTACAAAAGAATCAAGAAATCTCAACAGCATCACTCCAAGAGAACTGTTTGGCTCTCTCAAAGCTCATGAGTACAGTCTAAACCGAAAGAATGAGGCATATACTTCGTCAGCTCAAGATGCAGCTTTCTATGGTGAAAGGAACCGATTTAGAGACACTCAGGGAAGAACCAACTTCCGACCTAGGAGCTCACCAGCCAGAGAAAATCAAGGCGGATCTTCATCTGAATGAAAAAGAGAAACAATTGAAAAGAAAGAGAATCTACTGAAGACATCAACGATCAAATCCAATCAGTTACCAGGTTGCTAGAGAAATTGAAGAGAGTTCGGGATAAACAATCAGTTCCACCTCAAACTTATGAAATCTCAAAAGATGAGAGAACTCACCAACCAGCTGAACGGTCAGCTGAACCATTCAGGGGTGGCAATCGAAATCAAGGAGAGTGTTTTCACTGCCACAAACAAGGACATTACAGATATGAATGTCCAGAACTCCCTGAAGACAAGAAGGCCAAAGTGAGGAGAAGCTTCTTCAAAAGGAAAGCAATGGTTGCAAATTATGAGAATGTCGTGCTAGACGATTCAGACTATCCATCTGGAATTGATTTTGACGGCTACAGCTCAGATGATGAAGCATCATTCTGCCTCATGGCTGACAATGATGAAGAGGTTAGTACAGCTGATTCTCAAACCTCCTTCTATCATATCAATTAAGCAACTGTCTCTAGTAATGACTTGATATGAAACTTATGATGATAGAAGACCAATTAGCTTCAATATCCTGCTTGCATATTGAACTAAAAGATGAAAATGATGAACTGAGGGATAGAGTTAGGAAACTGAGTATTGATCATGAAAGATTGAATTATCTTGAGTCTCAGTTTGTAGAATTTGAAAAATTGAAAGTGAGAACTGCCGATCAAACTCAAACAAGAGATCCATGAGAGAGAAAAAGTAACTTTGAAGTTCAAAAAGGGATCTCAAACTTTAGATGAGATATTAAATCATCAAAGAACTGGAACTAGCAGCTCAGGGCTAGGATATAACAAGTTCACTGCCTTAGAAAAAGGAAAAGCAGTTGCTCAACCCAGCGATAAATGAATCCTAAAAGGATTCACTAGATCTCATGATCAGCTAGCTGAGCCAACCAAAGGCAAAGGAATATTGAAAAATCCTCAAACACACCAGGCCAACTGAAGCCCAAATTCCAACCAAGACCATCAGTTCAATCAAATCAATCCACTCGTTCAAAGCCTCCAGTTCAACAAAGACCACCAGCTCAGTACAGAATGCCGTCAAGGCAAACTGATAGATCAGTTCATTTTAAGAAAGACCAGTTTAGATCTCAAGCCTATCCTGTCAAGCAGTTCAATCAAAACACTTATAGGAGAGATCAAAGAAACCCATTTCAACCCTATCATCACTATAATGAGTACCTGGATTCCAGAAATGAACCTAGAGCTGACCCAAAAGGGTTCAATCTAGCAAACTGGAAACACACAAAGCATTGGCTTGATAGAAGAGCACAAAGATCTCGGGATAACAGCATTTTAGTTGAATTATTTTATCCTACTAACTTTCAACGCATGTATCACTCAACTGACTCAACTCAAAATAGAAGAGTTGAAAGAAAGTCAAAACTGATCAAGGGATCCAAATCAGTTGATTCTCTGAGTGATAAAAAGCCCAAAGTTTGACAAGTTTGGATTCCAAAAAGCTTGATGTATCAACAAGGACCCGATATGAAACGGGTCCCTAAATGCTAATCCTTGTTTTTGCAGGACAAGAGCATCCTATTTATGAAGAAAACCAAAGATATTTGGTATCTAGATAGTAGGTGCTCCAAGCACATGACCGGAGATAGAGAAGATCTCGACGGTTATGAAGAAGTCAAAGGTCCACTTGTCACATTTGGAGACAACTCCAAAAGTCGAACCATTGGAGAAGGGTTCGTAGTAAAGGGAAAAGTAGTAGTAAATGGAGTCTCCCACGTGGATGGACTAAAACATAAACTACTCAGTATCAGCCAGCTGTGCGACAATGGCTACTCAGTTGACTTCATCAAAAACTCGTGCAACATAAGAGACAAGTCAACTGGAGTAATTCTTCTCACTGGCATAAAAAGAGGCAACATGTACATTGTTGACTGGTCAACCGGTTACTCAGAAGCTTGCTTCCTTTCAAAAGGATCAACTGAAGCAAGCTGGCTATGGCATCGATGAATGAACCACCTCAACTTCAAAACAATCAACTACCTAGTCAAGAAAGAGCTAGTTGAGGGGCTTCTCAAGAAAAAATACAAGAAAACAGGCATATGTGGGCCATGTCAAAAAGGGAAGCAAGTGAAATCATCCTTCAAGAATATGAGTCATCCACCAGGAACAACTGATTGCCTCCAACTGCTACATATGGATTTGTTTGGTCTAGTTAGACCACAAACCCCAAAAGGCAAAAGATTCACTCTGGTAGTAGTTGATGATTTCTCAAGATATACATGGGTGGAATTCTTGAGGAGCAAAGATGAAACTTATAACAAGCTAACGGCGTTGATCAGAAGGCTACAAACTGAAAAGGAAAGATTAGTTCAAAGGATTCGCTCCGACAATGGAACTGAATTTGTAAATCAGCAAATGATCAGTTTTCTCAACCAGCTCGGGATAACTCATGAACACTCAGCTGTAAGAACTCCACAATAAAATAGTGTAGCCGAACGGTGTAACTGGACACTCAAAGAAGCAGCTCGAGCAATGATAGCTGATGCCAACATAGCTGAAGGTTACTGGGCTGAAGCAGTCAACACAGCTTGCCATACTCAAAACCGAAGCGCCATTGTAGCCGCACATGACAAAACACCCTATGAACTGTATAAGGGTCGTAAGCCTTCTATTTCATACTTTAAAATATTTGGCTGTAAATGTTATATTCACAACAATGGCAAGACTCAATTGAAAGCTTTTAGTGCTAAAGCTGATGAGGGATTATTTCTTGGGTATAACTCTCCTCATGCACAAGCTTACAGAGTATTCAATAAACGAACTTTTGTGGTGGAAATAACATGTCATGTGGTATTTGATGAATTTGCTAATGAGTACAGGAACAAAGAAAGAATAGACACATCAGTTCAAGTACTACCTAGTGAAACTGAGAACTCGCAGGACTATGTGGATCACATAGTTCCAGAGCGGCTTGAAGTTTCACTAGAAGAAGGCAATGAAACTAGTACTAAACCAGTTGAGAACAACTTGGTCAATGAAGACACAAATCGTGCTGAGATCATAAACCCCACAACTGAAATAGGGGGAAGAACTGATGAAAATGCCAAACCAACTGATGAAAGGGCGACTGATGACGTCACTACAGAAGAACCAGCTGAAGCTATCTTGCCCAAATAGCTCCGAAGCCACCCAACTGACAAGATAGTTGGAGATCCAAGAAGTCAAGTTCAAACCAGAAGTTCAACTGAGCATGCATTATTCACATGCTTCATATCTAAAACAGAACCAGCAAACGTCAAGGAAGCCTTAGAAGATTCAGACTGGATCATGGCCATGCAAGAAGAACTAAATCAGTTCACAAGAAATGACGTATGGTTTCTTATTGTTAGACTGAAAACCTAGAAGGTCATTGGCACAAAATGGGTTTTTCGCAACAAACTGGATGAACAAGGAGTGATCACAAGGAACAAGGCTAGAGTGGTAGCCAAAGGATACTCACAAAGTGAAGGGATTGACTTTGATGAGACATTCGCACCAGTTGCAAGATTGGAAGCCATCAGACTGTTCCTAGCCTATGCAGCTCACTTCAATTTCACAGTCTACCAAATGGATGTCAAGAGTGCTTTTCTTCAAGGAATGCTCAAAGAGGACGTATATGTTGAGCAACCGCCAGGCTTTGAAATTGGTGATCAAGTCTTCAAACTGAAGAAGGCCCTCTACGGACTAAAACAAACTCCTAGAGCATGGTATGAAACTCTCACAACATTTTTGCTGAAAAATGGGTTTCAAAAGGCAGTCATTGATCGAACTCTATTCTGAATAGAACGATCAACTGAGATCTTAATGGTTCAAATTTATGTGGATGACATAATTTTTGGATCAAAAAACAAAGATCTATGCACACGATTCGCTCAACTGATGCAAAACGAATTTGAGATGAGCATGATGGGAGAAATGACATTCTTCCTAGGACTCCAAGTGAATCAGCTGAAAGATGGAATCTTTATCAGCCAGGCCAAGTACACTAAAGAGCTAGTCAAGAAGTTTGGCGTTAATAAAGGAAAAACTCTCAAGATTCCTATGAATACATCAGTTCAACTAACTCTCCATGAAGAAGGAGAATCAGTTAGCCAAACATATTATAGAGGAATCATTGGGTCGCTACTTTACTTAATAGCTAGCCGGCCAGACATCTCTTATTCAGTCGGTCTATGCGCACGGTTTCAAGCCAACCCAAAGAAAAGTCATCTTGAAGCAGCAAAGAGAATTATCAAATATCTCAAAGGAACCATAAATCTTGGACTATGGTATCCCAGAGATGACAGTTTGCGTCTAATTGGCTATTCAGACTCAGACTTTTGGTGGATGTAAGATTGACAGAAAAAGCACCAGTGGAACATGTCAGTTTTTGGGAAGCAAATTGATATCCTAGTTTAGCAAGAAGCAACACTCAGTTGCCACGTCAACAACTAAAGTAGAATATGTAGTTGATGGAAGCTGCTGTGCTCAGATACTCTGGATGAAGCAACAGTTGAAGGACTACAAAGTCGAAACTGAAGAAGTACTTATCTACTGTGACAACAATAGTGCAATTGCTATATCTCAAAATCCAGTTGTAGATTCAAGAACAAAGCACATTGACATAAGACATCACTTCATCAGAGATCACATCGAGAAGAAAGACATATGCATCAAATATGTCAACACTGAGAAGAAGATGGCTGACATCTTCACCAAACCACTGCCGGAAGCAAGGTTTATGGAGCTATGCATACAGTTGGGATTACTTGAGCTAGCATCACAGGATAAAGATGATCAACTGGAAGAAAAAGGTCAAGAATCCATTCCAGCTGAAGAGAGGAACTGAACCAAGAGGCTTCAAACTCCTCATGAGCAGCTCATAACTAAAAAGTCGTTGAACTGATCAGTTGGACACATAAGCCATCAGTTTGAATTGAAGTAAGAAGCTGTGAAGAGAAAGTAAACTGGAGCTGATTAGTTTACCCCAAAAGCTCAATTAAAATCATCAGTTCATTTGCTCAAACTGATGATCCAGTCAGTTATGAAGAACATACCAGCTGTAAATTGATCAAACTGATGAAGAAATCATAGGAACTGGAATCAACTCAAAAGGAGATATCAGTTCAAAAACCAGCTGATGGAAAACAGCTGAACTGAGAAACAGCTGAATGAAGGTCCAAGTAGTCAAGACGAGTCAGGAACTGACGAGAAGACATTTCAGTTGGAACTGATCAAGGATCATCAGTTACAGTCAAAGCCAACTGATGACGTAATCAGTTTCAAGACCAGGAGAAACTGCTAGAGAGAAAAGATAAGTTCAAAAATTTCAATAGTGGAAACGGTAAAAACACGTGTCACCCAAATGTTACCGTTAAACTTTCTCTCTCTCCTCATTTATCCCCAACGGATAGAAATGAAAGATCAATCGACGGGTCGATTGATTTAATCCGACCGTTGAACTTGGGCATACGAAGCGACACAACCATTGGATGAACCCCATCATCTCCTATAAAAGGGATGGCTGAATTCTCATTTTTACTTTTACCGATCCAAAGTTCAGTAAAGAATTAAAGCCTTTCTCTTTCTTCTTCTTTTGAAACAGTTCTGCAAACTTTACGAAAGTAAAAACTCAGTTCTAAAATAAAGTCAAAACCAAATTGTCCCTTCTGAACCATTCATCTCAAAAACCCAATGGCTGATAGACGCACACCAACTGTTCGACGAAAGTTCGATTTCAAGAGAACTAGTGAATCTTCACAAAGATTCCAAACGAATCTCTACAGAGACAAGTTCCTAGATCTAGTTGCTTATAGAGAAAGATGCTCAGATTCTTCTCTCTGCAACTCTCTTATCAAAAAGATAGAGGAAAATGGATTGAAGAGTTTCACTGAAGATTATCCATCCAAGGTTTATCCAGAAGCCGTAGTTGAGTTTTACTTAAACTCAAAAGGCTACGATGACAGAAAAGTAACTGAAGTTTGTGGAGTCGAACTGATAATAACTCCAGAACTACTCGGAAGATTATTTAAACTTCCCACTACTGGAACACGACTACAGATTGTCGAAGTTGATCAAGAGGAAGCCTATCGTCACTGGAAGCGAGTGGAATGCACGGATCCGTATAAAATCAGTACACTCATGTCCTGCTTTCAAGAAGAATATAGAGTTCTAGCATCAGTTGCAGCTAGAATGATTACTGGGATGACTGGGAGCCATTCAGAGATGTCGGAGCACAAGTACAAAGTCTGTGCAGCAATCATCAGAAGCATCAATGTAAAATGGGCTCAGTAGTTCTTTGAGCAGATAAAGAAGTATGTTGATATTGTTGAAAAGCACTGGACAGTAACTGAGTTCCGCCAGAAGATGTGCTACCCCTGCAGGATAAGTAGCATATTGGAGAGCACTCTTAGCTCCATGTCAGAAGAAACTGATACGTTGATGATCGGAAATCTGGATTTTATACCAGCAACTATCAAGAGGTAACCAGCTGCTAAGTCTATAAAAATCAAAAGTAGTCAGCCAACTGTTGCCTTCATAAAAAGAGCAGATGAGCCTGCAAAAAGAAAAGGAAAGGAGATTGCTACTGAAATAACTCAAGAGGACTCCGACTCGGACGACAATGTTCCAATAAGTCAAATGATTGGAACCACAATCAAAGCTAAGCCTCTGCGACAAGTTCAATGTGGATCAACTATTGATTCACCTGAAGAAGAGATCTTTACCAGGCTAGTTCAGGCCAAGGAAAGAACTGACAGAACAAAGAAGAAGCCTGCAGCAGTTCAACCAAAAGGGAAGAAGAAGAAATCAGCACCTCCACCCCCTCCAAAACTGCCTCCTTATAACATCAAGGTGTTTGATGTGGCACCAGTTGAAGGAGATGACATTGTGCCTGACAGGGGAATTCCACCAAAGGGCACATGAGCCGATTTCTTCAAAATTACAGTGCCCCCCGATGGGAGAGACTGAAGAGAACATAAGAGCTCTATCAAGAGCTGAAATCGTCAAGAGCTGGGCTGATGAACAAGTGCAGAAGTTCATAGCTGAAAATTTTATCGAAGATGTGATTGGCACTGCTGCTCTATATGCAGCCCTATCAAGGTACGTCTACTAGTACCTTTGGAGACACTGCTTCAACTCCGAAGCCCATTTCCTCCTAACCGCTTTCCACGGGATGAGCTTCTGGAGAAAGGAAGAAAGGTGGAGCATGCAATGGGCTGGACAGGAGACTCCTGAGCAAAATCCAGTCATTACCTTAAAGAGAATGCTTGTCATTCGAAGGAACCACCCCCACCCAGAACAACAAACCTTGTTGGACGTGATGAATGATCTACTCAACTGGGCCAACATCAGAATGCCACCTCTGCAAACTCAAGTTGAACAACAACACTGGAAAAATCCTCAAGTTTAACAACACTGGTTGCTCAAGGAACTGCTTAACCTCAGGCAGCAATGGCTTCGGCAAGTGCAGAACCAGTTTAACAAAGAAGCTCAAAGCAGTCAACAAGGGGCTGAAACTGCTGCAGCTTACAGCCCAAGGCAAACTGTCATAGCATATGTGGCTAGGCAGTTAACATTTGAAGAATCCCCTCAACTAGATGACATCATCATTGATCTCCTTGATGATTCCCCTGAGGTACAACCAGTTGACGAGCGAACAGCCAGCAATCTGGAGTTTGAAGAAATTCTCAAATCTCCTATTCTACCAGATCTTCCAAGTGATTAAGAGCCGCAAAAGTCGACTGAAAAGATTCAACTGCCTGAGGAGCCAACTGAACCTCAAACTGCTCCTCTCCAAGTGTCAACTCCATAGCCAGCTAAGTTTGACCAGCCAGCTGGACAAACTGCTCAAGTAGATGAACAACCTACATATCAAGGTACACTAGCAATAATTGTGTACATTGATCCAATTCAAAGAGCTCTTCAAGCTGCCGCTCAAACTGCTGCACCAGAAATCTCATCAGAATCAAGTTATGATGAGACCATCATTATGTAGACGGACGAGATATCCCACACAGTTCCTTGTGAGGAACTAATTGGAACTGAAGAAGGAGAGGAAGCTGACTCAAGAACAGTTCAGTTGGGAGCTCAACCAAGCAGTTCCACAGTCCAGCTCCCTCTTTATTATGAAGAACTGATCCACTCTCTGCAGCAATAGGTTAAACTGCACACTGAGCAGATCAAGAAGTTGCAAGCCCATCCAAGACTCAAGTTAGCTGAAACTGAGTCATCAAGCAGCGATGAGGATGAAGAAGATATCTCAGAACCGCTTGCCAAAAGGAGGAAAACTGATCACAAGAAGGACTAAGTGGCTGATCAAGTTAAGACTGATTAGAAAGCCCTAAGTGTACTTCTTGTCAATCAGTTTGTAATTATTTATTGATATATATATATATATATATAAAGATTTTTTTTTTCAAATAAATGTTGAGCTTCACATTTATTTTTGAAAATTTTGACCGTTGCAAGTTAATGACACGTGTTAAAGTCATTAAATGCAAACGACCAAAAGAGGCCAGAGGCTAGTACCATTTCACCCATCAGATCTATGAGACTGTCCAAACACTCATAAAAAGCCTCCCCCTTCAAGCCTCCTCAAAAATACTCCTCCTTCGCTCTAAAAGTTTCTCTCTCTCAAAAGCTCTTGAAATCTCCCAAAATTCTAGCCAACCCCAAAGATGGCCGAATTATCCAGATCTTCAAATTCCTTCAAAGAGCAACTTATGAGGGACAAATTCCTTGATAGGAAGACATTCCAATTGATTCTAGATGAATCAAACAACCCACTCCTTCTGTCAAATCTTCACAAGACAGAAATTCTTTACTACCTGGAAAAACACCACCAAAGTTCTTTAGACAAAATTTGGTGAGTGAATTTTTGCTTCAAGCAAAATTATCTGCAGATGGAAAGACAGTGTCATCAGTGATTCAAGGACGGCCACTTCAAATCACTGAAAGAACAATTGCAGAAGTGTTCCAACTCCCACAGGAAGGTTCATCCGTTCAAGAACTGAAGGAATCTGCAGAGTTATACTGGAGAGAATGGAAAGCTTCAACTTGCAACAAGCAATTCAGTTTTACGACAGCTAAAACTGATCTGAAGCCCGAGTATGGTGTTCTACTTGACATAATGAACAAAATATTGTTCGGGGCCATTGGAAGCCTGAGTCAACTCACCCAAGAGAGATACAAGGTTATGATTCACCTTGCTGAGGAGACAAACAAACTGGGCATAATTTGTCTTTCAACAATTCAAGCATCAAGTCATCAAGGCCTCTGACTCAAAGAAATCTGGCAAATTTGAGTCCAAGGTAGGATTTGTTCTAAGAATGAGCAAAATACTTGAAGACCTGATGAAACTCCCAAGTGATGAAGCACTACCAGTTCTCATCTCTGACTGGATTCCCAAGAAATGAACTGCCCATCTTCAGTCACTAAGGAAAAAGAAAAAAGCCAAGGTCAAGACAAGCAACCACTCTTCGAGCAACTCAACTGCTAATGCCGTTCATTCTCCAAAATCAACGAACGGATCACCAGTTGATTTCCAGGTTTGCTCTGATCCAGATGAGCTTATTCTATTCATTGGAATCCCTCATCCAAACTATGGAGCGGACTACTTTAGAAGCACTTACCCTCCTCTCCAGCTGACTGAAGAAAATATTCGCACTTTCTACAGTGGTGAATATGCAGTCAAAAGTGCACAAAAGGAAGTGACCGATCTCCTTCTCTCTCACTTTGCTTTTATTGCACAACGTGACCAAGAGTTGTTCAAACAACTCCACCGATATTTCTACTGGTATAACTGGAGACATTCAATGTCTATCCAGTCTCACTTTTTGCTAACTGCCTTTCATGGCATGAGCTACTGGCAACGTGAAGAAACATAGAGCATTAAATGGATAGGATTGTCAAATCCATTTTCTCCAACTATTGTGCAAGTCCAGCACATCATGAATCACCGGCTTATCAGCAAGATCCCAACCACCGCCTTATAGCCGAATTCAAGACCAGCATCATGCCTCAAGCAGTTGGGATTGCAAATTAATCAGTCAATTTCCAAACTGGCTCGCTTTGTCAAAAACTGAAGTTTGATAATCTATCAAGTCAGTTAGCTGAGCCATCACGATAAACTCCAACTGCCACCGAAAGGATAGAACCACATCTATCACATACTGAAGTTGTGGCTACTCAGAAGAATTCAAGGCATGCTGATGAGAGCGATAGTGATGATGCAGACACTTCCACTTCACCAAGCCTCCTATCCAAGATATATGTCACTCCACTGATCACATCTAGCTCAAAAGGCGTGCAATTGCCTATGAAAAATGATCAGTTTCGATCATCGCCAAAGGGAACTTCACAATCCCTTAGTCAAAGGATGAAAAACTTGTCAGTTGCCATTCAGCTTCACCTTCACCAAGCCAGGAGGACAGCAAGGCCAGAACTGCCAAAGAGCAAAACTACCTCCAAAGGAAGCAGTGCGGCCAGTCCAGCTAGGCCCTTCAAGAAGTGGAAACTGTCTACTGAAAGCCAACCAACTAATCAAGCCAACTGATCAATCAGTTCAGTTGCAGCTTCAGCTTCAGCTAGCTCATCAGCGACATCTGAGAATCAAGACTCAACTGCTCATCCAATCGCTGAAATAATGAATTAGTTAGACTGTATCCCAACTGAATCCGAATAAGTTTTTTTTTCAAAGCTTATCATAATTACATTGTTATCGTTGAGATTATGAACTTTCTTATATTATATTCAACGGCTCCAATTTGAAAATAGGGATCTATCTCACAAGTTGCCATTAATATTTCTGCATTGATATTACATCATCTCTTGAAAGACGAAAAAGAAAAAATAATTTTCTAATGAGATATAAATAGCAAGATCTGCAGAAAAATATTTTGCTATTTATGGCAACTACCCCATTTTCAAAATTACTTCTCCTCAACCACACGATCATAAAGTTACCTCACGATCGAACGGCTGGAATGCATGCATCATTAATTCAGCTAATCATCTATCAAATCGGATGGCTGATCAGCTAAGAAAAGCAATTGAGTGTCCTCGATTCCTGCATGCAAAGCTGAATAAATATGTGCAAGGAGATGAAGGCTCCGATCATCCACAAACTCTTTCTCACTCCTGTTTTGATCATCTGCAAGCTCTCTCCCTCCTCTCCACACACTTGCATATCTAAACAAAAACAGCATATCTTTACAGATATGAAGCTCCCATTTCAGATGGTAGATGTCAAATCGCTAGAGCGCAAGTTGAAAAAGGATAAGACTCTAAATCTAGAGCTTCTTAATGCATGTCTAGGCGCATAGAGCTTTCAAAGAATTTATCGGCCATTGGAGGCAACCGGGCTGCTGCCGTTCTTGACTTTAATGCCAGTCATGAACATACCTACTCAAGTTGCAGAGTTCTACTACAACGCAACCATCTCCGGCAACAACATCATCTCCACCGTCCAAAATCAAGTGATCATGGTGACAAAGGATACGATGATGTCCACCATTCACCTCCCTGGCGACGGCCCAAACGTAATGGACCTGGAACTGCCGTGCAAATACGCACTGTGGGGTATTTGGAAGCATCCTCACATGCACCACCATGACTGTTCACACAGGCTAAAGGAGAGCATGCCCAGCGAGATCATCCAACTCTTGGATATCACCGGCCATATCTTACATGACAACTTTGAGACGGTCCAGTTCTCCGAGCTCAAAGCACATCTCACGGCCGCTCTATATTTCGTTTGTAAAGCCGACTGAGCTTATTTCATTCTTGCTCAACTGCGAGCAAATGTAGAGCGAGCGGAATATGATCCCTCAACTGGCTTATTTCGAGAAAAGATCGGGTTTATGGGTCGCATAAGCCACATCCTTCTAAGCCAGCTTGATAAGGTCATCCCAACTGGTGAGCAAATCAGAAGAAGGGACATGCTCCCAACTATCTACTGCCATCAGATCCCGAAGAGATCACGCCAACAAGGACCTTCCAACTTAGGTCGTGGAAAGGCACCTTTGGAAGCACCCGCCAGCTCATCTGATGAAAGACAGCTGCTGATTGAGAGCGAACCTCTCTTAAGACTGAGTGATCAGCCTACAATATCAGCCAACTCCCAACCTCTAGCCTTAGTCCATCGTGACTCCATTGAGGTTGAGTTTAAAGATGTTTTAGACCATCAGCTCAGCAGCTGCTTCGGTCTCATTGAGGGCTCCAACCCCTCTCTATTCGAGCAACTGAGACGGTACCTCCAGTACCATATATGGCGATTCCAACTGGATGAGACAACAATGTTCCACCTCATCCACACCCGTGGATCCACCTTCTGGATCAACGAAGGAACATGGAGTAGAAATTGGATGAATCATCCACTCTCCTCGCCACCAATGCTCTCGGAGATAATGGATTCGATGATTAAGCGAATCTAGCTCAGTATACCAGCCGATGCTCTTCTTCCCGATAACAAACCGGCCAACTCCTCATGCACACCATTTCTTGGAGATCTACCCATCGCTTCAACTGATGAGATCTTCACAAACTTGGCCTCGATGAACTTCAGAGAGCAAGAAGTCTCTCTCACCTCTGATCAAGGTCAGTTCATGACAACTGAAGACGCCTATGCATGGCTCTCCTCACCCATGCCAATTCCTTCAGTTCCCTCACTCCATGATGACAATTTGGTAACTGCCTTCACCTTCTTGCCAAACTTATCAATACCATTATGCGATCCATCCCAGCTTTTGAATGATGCCAAAGAGGGAGAAGATGGACAGTATGATGATGGATGCTTAACTCTTTGGGATCAAATTCAAAGAGAAATTCATCATGAGGGGGAAGATCAGCTTTAGGGGGAAGCATGGAGAACACAAGGAGTCCAAGAAAGAGGAGAAACGAGCAGAAAGAAAAGGAGCAGTTTCAGGGAGTAAATCAGTAGTTTTAACTACTCTTGAAAATTGAAAGCCTGGATATAATATGCTTTAAGTGAAGATATAATACATACTGCAATTATTCAAATATCATGTCTCAAATCAAGTCTTGATTATGATTATAATACTCTGATACTTGAATGAAAGCATGCCGAGCTTGAATGCTCTGATACTTGAACAAAAGCATACCCAAATTGAAAGAATGCTTTGAAACTTGAAGTCTAAATGCTCTAATACTTGAATTTCATGCATACCTTGAATGCTTTGATACTTGAATGAATATCATGAATCAAATTTTCTCTGATTTAAAGAATCTGCTTAATCTACAGTAGGTATATCAAATGTACATTTGTAGTTTTTCCATCATCATCGACAAAGTTTTGACATTATCAAAAAGGGGGAAATTGTTAGGAAAAACTATCAAGGTCCTCTAGATTAGGTTTTGATGAGATGTCAAAATTATTTATGAAAAACTGACTAAAATTCAAGTTGTAGATCTAAGTTGATCGATCCAGAGCATCAAAAAGGAACTCAAGTAAAGTCAAAATCAACCAATCAGGAGTATGGTCTGCAAACTGAGGGATACATCATCTAGTCAGAAGTCAACTCACCTGAGGAGTCAAAAAGTCGAATCAGTCGAAACTAACTGACAACTAAGTCAGCTGAGCTGAGGGAGAAAAGAGTCGACTAAGACTGAAGGAACTGATAAGAGATCAGTTTAGACTAAAGACTGGAAGTACCCAACTGATGGCCAAACTGAAGTAAACAAGACAGATCAGCTAAAGGCCAGAACTGAAGTCAGCCAGCTTATGATTAGTCAAATTGACAAGAAAGCTCAAGAGAAATCAGTCAAAACTGCCAATTGGAGCAATGGCCAAACTGAGCCGACAAGCTCAAAACTGCCAACTGGAGCAATGGCCAAACTGAGCTGACAAGCTCAAAACTACCAACTGGAGCAATGGCCAAACTGAGCTGACAAGCTCAAAACTGCCAACTGGAGCAATGGCCAAACTGAGCTGACAAGCTCAAAACTGCCAACTGGAGCAACGGCCAATCTGAGCTGACAAACTCAATACTACCAACTGGAGCAATGGCCGAACTGAACAGACAAGTTCAGTATTGCTAATTGGAACTCAAAACTGAAGCCAGAGAACCCTGGAGTTATTGCTCAAACCGACGAATCTTAGAATAAATGCTTCAACGAAGATCCTGGAATTAAATATCCAATAAAGATCGATTGGCAGAGTAACGGCTATTTCAACCAAAAGCTCCAGCGATCAATAAAGATCATCTACCATTGATGAGCCAACAGAGCCACCGATCAATGGAACTCAACGGTCATAAAATCACTCCTTTATAAAAGACGAGTGAATCAGAGTTTTAAACAACTCTTCGCTTCCACAACTTTCGTATATACATTCTTGAAATATTCAAGCAAGAGCTTTTCTTTCTCCCTCCCACTTAAGCTCAAGTTCAGCATTTGATAAAAACTGCGAGAGTTCAACTGAGAAGAAGAATTCACAGAGTCAAGATATTCAGCCAGCTGTTGACGATCCAACCAGGGCAGCCTTCTCAGTTTCAGCTATACAACGATCAACTACGCAGCTCAATTGAAGGAGCACACCAGTTGATACCCCCTGTTCAAGACTAACCTCTTGAAGATCGAAAGAGATCTAAAACCTTGTAAAGACGATGATAGCACCTACCTTCCTAGCGAGCAGTTAGGGACTTCAAGTGTGAGCCGTCGACCCGCTGAGGTAGCGAGCAGTTACCAGGTTCAGCCAACTGTCCTTCATTATGTAATTTGTAAAGAAACTCAAGTTATATAGTGAAGTTGCCCTTCTGCGGAAGGAAGAGAGGACGTAGAAGTTTGAGACTTCGAACCTCTATAAATCTCTTGTGTGCTGTATTGTTTTGTCTATTGCATATCTTTGAATTGCACACAATCTCACACAAGCTGCACCTAAACTGTCTTAACTGATCAGTAAGTTTGTGCATAGATAAGTTTCTCTAAAGCGAGTCAAAGGGCCCCTATTATTCCGCATTTAAAGTGAAAGTTTTTTTATCAGTTTATTTACCCCCCCTCTAAACTGATATCGACTCGCCCGGGACCAACAGACTGGTACACTCTTCAACTGGCATTCTTCTTCAGCTGGAACATTTTGAGTTAGTATGTCCTTCAGCTCGCACTTTGGACTGGTATACTCTTCAGCTGACATTCTTCTTCAGCTGGAACTTCTTGAGTTGGCATGTCCTTCAGCTCGGACTGGTGTTGTCTACAACTAGTATTCTCCTTCAGCTGAAACTGTCTTTGAGCTGACATGTCCTTCAGCTCGGATTGGTGTAGTCTTCAGCTGGTATTCTCCTTCAGCTGGAACTGTCATCTCTTCAGCGGGTAATCTCCTTCAGCTGGAATTGGGCACTTCTGAACCGGTGCCTTGAAACTTTCTTCAGCTGGTAATCTTCTTCAGCTAGAATTAGGCACTTCTGAACTGGTGCCTTGAAACTTTCTTTAGCTGGTAATCTCCTTCAATTGGAATTGGGCACTTCTGAACTGGTGCCTTGAACTGGTATCTTCTTCAGTTCATAACTGTAGACTAATGGTAGTTGGTACTTCGAACTTTGATAATACCTGCAACTTTCAGTTTTACTTGACTTGCTAACTGATCTAGCAAACAAGCTACAGTTTTTCTTTTCAAACATCTCGAATCCAGCCAGAGCCAAGCTTCTTAGTTCAAGCTATTCAACGATCAACTACTCAGCTCAACTCAAGGAGCATTCAAAGTTTATAACATATTCAAGACTGTATTCTTGAAGATCGAGAGAGATCTAAAATCTTGTAAAGATGGGCAATAGCACCTAAAGTCCCAGCGAGCAGTTGGGAGCGGTAAGTGTGAGTTGTCGACCATCACCGGCTAAGGAAGAGCGTAGTGACGGGTCCGTTTTTTCGGGACAGCACCAGTTGCAAAGGAGGTCGCGCTCGAGTGAAGGGTGCCGTTTTCAGGTTCAACAGTTTATCTTCACTGTGTATCTATAATAAAGAAACTTTACACGTGCATAGTGGATTACCCTTTTAAGTAAGGAAGAGAGGATGTAGAAGCTGAGCTTCGAACCTCTATAAATCTCGTGTGTGTTGTACTTTCTGTTTGCATATACATAGCTGCACATAACTTCACACAAGCTGCACTTATAAGCTAAGCTTTCTATCTCAATTGTGAAGTGCACCGATAAGTTTTCAAAGCGAGTCAATGGCCCTATCTATTCCGCACAAAAGTTTAAAGTTTTAAGTTAGTTTATTCACTCCCCCTTTAAACTGACATCGACTCGCCCGGGACCAACACTACAGAAAGATTATTGGGAAATTATTGCATTTAGGTCTCACTAGACCTGATATTACTTTTGGTGTGCAACAATTAAGTCAGTATGTTCATTCTCTAACCAAAAGTCACTGGGATGCTGCTATTCATGTGCTTCATTAACTCAAGGGGAGTCCTTCTCTTGGATTGCATTATTCTGCCTCTCCTACTTTTGACTTCATTGTCCATTGTGATGCCTATTGGGGCACTTACAGGGATAGTTATAAGTCCCTTTCAGGGTATTGCATTTCCTTAGCAAATTTGATACGGCCAATCAACGCGGAAGCTTATTGAATCGAACATACGACAACTAAAAGAAGGACTCAATCCAAACAAAAATCAATAACAAGCAATTAACAACCCCAAGAATCTATACTAAAACAACAAGATTCAAATTTAACAAGAATTAAACACAGAACAACTCAAATAACCCCAAAAATCCTAAATAAAGACTCAAACATAAACCTATGCAAACGACCTCTGAATAAGCTGAAATTTTAGGAAAAGGTACAATCATAAGTTAGGAAAAAGATATCCAAAAATTAGACAAAACGCATGAGTGGTTTGGGAGATGTCTCGGTGGTCAAATTCAGACGTCTAGGGCTCATATTTTTGGATCAAGGAAATTAAAAACCTAAAATATAGGCTTGGGGTGAAGTATGGGCAATGGTGGTGAAGTTGTGGATGGTATGGGGTATGTGTGGAGTCATGGTGGTGGCTGGAACGAAGTGGAATGATGGAAAACAAAAGATAGAAGTGCATCTTACCCGAAATGAATCCCGAATCGATGAGAACTCGGAACGCGCCTATGGAGCAATCTTCAATGGCTGTCTAACCCGGATACTACGAGATATCACAAATGAGACAAGAGATTTCAAGCTTAGAATCACCAGCACCAAACTCTACCAATAGAACCGATGTTTGTGTGAGACAAGATCAGAAAGCGTAAAAAGCTATTTTTTTAATTCAAATTCAGTCTGCCTTACAATAGCCCAAATAAATAACATAACTAATTTAAAACAGCTAAAACACGTCACCATTGCCTTAGTCGAGCTCTTCGATTTTTAGCATAGTTACCAACTTGCCCTGCCTGAAATCGGCTCCATCATCTTCCAACTTCTTTATCACATAACACTGCAGACATCCTTGCAACTTCTTGGCACGTAAACGCGTCACTGTACCTCGTAGCTGCAACTCCGAATTTAATTCCTCAGTGCTCATCCCGGTCTCATCACCAGATCACACAAAATCAAGGTTATCATGAACGAAGGAAGCATCCAGACATTGATTGCCACTTTGCTCATTTCCAGTTCAGAAATGGGATTATTATGCCTCTTCATGTTTGCACTGATGCTCAATTGGCCGACCTTTTTACTAAATCTTTGGTTGGCCCTCATTTTAGGTTCCTTCTCAACCTCCACCTCGATGATCTTCATCTGGTTGAGGCTGCGGAGGACTGAAGAGATTTACAGATCCACATGTGCATGGTTGCTGCTCGGTGAATGAAGTCGCATGTGTACTATTCCAGCTTAGCTTGTGCCACGTGGACGCATGCTAGTTGATTGCATGCAGTACCACATTTGGAGCTCTCAACCACCAGTGATCACCATGTCACATGGATCGAGTGTATCTACCGTAGATTAGATTTGCTTGATTCACAAGCTACTTCCTTTGTATAAATAGTAGGAAACACTTTTCTAAACGTTTGATGTTGATTGAGCTTTGAATATAGTTGTTAGATAAATAAAGCTTGCAAATATTTCATGTTTATTCTCTGCGTGAATTAGATATATTGTCAAATTTCGTGATATTTTCGTACTTATATTTATTGTTTGAATTGCACTTTTAGTTTCTGCTGTAGAATTAAATCATGCTCTCATATTTAAGGTTGTCTATTGGTAATAATTACATAAATATGTTTTAGTAATTGAATGTTATTCACTTTTACAATCGTAGTGAATATGATCATCCTGCTCACTAGTTATCCATTATTGCACCTTGCAGTTTTATTTTTAAGAAAATAGTGATCAAATAATGCTTATTTGACATTATGGTGACGCTTAGTTATCATTATGATAATGTTTCATTAATAATATGGTAATTTTTCATAAGCATTACGATAATACTACGTTAACAATGTGATTCTATTATAAAATATACAATGCCTCAAAAGAAAATGGATTTTTACTAAATCATTATATTTTATTAAAGGGAAAAGGTACAAAAACATCTAAGGTATTGGCCGAGTCCTGGTTAGGCACTTAAGGTTTGACTCGGTCCATTCGGCCCCTAAAGGTTTTAAAATCGGTACAACCATGCCATTCTGACTCGCCTTCGTTACTAAGTTAACTCAATAACGTCTATTTTTTTCTCTAACGGTGGTTTCCTCATCATTTAACAAATTTAGAACCTCTAATTGGTAATACCCCTAAATACTTACGAGCAGTAAAAGTTTATTTAGGGATAATTGCTAGAGTTTCGAGCTGTAAATCGATTTGGGGATCCAACATCGTCTAGTTTGAATTAACCATAGACGTAAGGATTTAAGGGTTTGAAAGAGAACATTTGTGATTTAGGAATTAGGGCTTTTGGAATTTGGGGTTCTAAATTTGTTAAATGAAGAATAGATAGCCGTTAGCAAAAAAAATAGATGTCGTTGAGTTAACTCAGTAACAGAGGCGAGTCGGAAGGGCATGGTTGTACTGATTTTAAAACCTTAAGTGGCCGAATGGACCGAGTCAAACCTTAAGTGTCTAACCTGGACTCAGCCCATACCTTAGGTGTTTTTTTGTACCTTTGCCCTTTATTAAATTATAAAGGTTTAAAATGTTGTCTATAAACATTGTCTATGCGTCTCTTAATTAGAAATACTGAATTACACACACACACACACACACACACACACACACATATATATATATATATATATATATATTATCATGTTAAAAAATTTATCAGATATCAGAATAATGGAACTTATCTTTTTGAATCATTCCAAATTAACTGAACAAATGAATCGAATCAATGGTTTGAGATTGCTTGGTAAGATAACTATGAGTCAATCTCAACCATTCAAAATAATGATCTAACATATGAGATGGGTGGTGTCAATTTCAAATCACAAATTATAATTTGAGAACTTCTTTAATGTTTTGAAAATTACAAATTGGTATTTATGTTCTATAAAATTATAATAGTGATTAGAACTATTTAGTATTGATAATTATTTTTAAGGCAAATGCTCAATTTGATCCTATAACTATTTGCGTAGGTGCACATTGGTCCATATTTATCTTTTTGGTTCAATGATCTCATAACTATTTTAAACATTCAATTTGGTCTCTGTTTTGATCCTCCAACTGACATAGATGGAGACAGAGAGAAACGGTGTTAACACTACCCTTTAAAACACACATTTTTCTCACATAATTAGATTATTTCACACATGAACAAACAAATGGATTGAACACGAAATTAATTACCTCAAGTTTTCACAAAGAAAATAAACACATTTTCCAGCAAAATCACCAAATTCTCAACATTCTCAAATTCAACAACACGAAATTACAAAGTATGATTTATTTTAGGGGTTAATATTAGAGTTTAATCATAAAAATCCTCAAATATTAGAGCAGAGATTAACAAAAATTGAGATTTACATCCTAAAAAACAACAAGCGTCGGAAAATACAAAAAAAAAAGTCAATGAAACAAGCAATAAATTGAAAGGCCAATCAAGCGAGAAAACAACCTAATTGATCAATTAGTCATTGGTCTTCCCCAGTGGCAGCGTCACTGCAGTCCAGTGACGCGATAGCATTAAGAAGCTGCTGCTGCAAGCTCTCCTTACTTTTGTCCAAGAAAAGGGAAAAGAATGAAGCCCTGGTTCTCCATTTGTTGAATATGGACATTTCTTGGTTTCAATACAATGAAGCACCGTGGCTATGATGATTTGATGAAAAATAATGAATTAAATATTTGGGGAGTTTTATGATTAAACCTTAACATTAACCCCTAAAATAAATCATACATTGTAAATTTTAGGTTCTTGAATTTTGGAATGTTGAGAATTTGGTGATTTTGCTAAAATTGTGTTTTATTTTCTTTGTGAAAATGAAGGAAATTTTGTGTTCAATCCATATGTGCATTAAAAATGTGTGTTAATGCATGAAATAATCTAAGTATGTGAGAAAAGTGTGTGTTTTAACAGATATTATTAATGTCGTTTCTCTTCGTCTTCATCCCTGTCAGTTAGAAGATCAAAATAAAGACCAAATTGAACCTTTAAAATAGTTATGGAATCACTTTGGCCCAAAAATATAAACGATGGCCAAAATACTCCTATGCAGATAGTTAGAGCATCTCCAATGCTAAACACCTATTTGGTGTAGATTCTGCACCAGATAAGTGCAATTTCAGCACCAAAATTTTTTACAGCTCCAACACTCTGCACCAAATTTTACACCAAATAACAATATTATGTTAAAGATTCCATTTCATTTTATAATTGAAATATGAATATGCTTAATGATTTATTATTTTTCTAAAAATGATAATTATCCAAAACCAATAACTTTTAATTATATACTTTAAAAAACACATACTATTCCCTCAAAAAAAATACTATTAAAAATTATGAATTATTAAAAAATTATAACATATAACGTCCTTGAAATAATAAAAGTACTTTAAATGATCATCTAACAATTAGTGAAAATATTACAGGATTATAACACTTATGAAAATATATTCGTGGTGAACAAATTAGAATTATACAAAAAATAAATCAAACTCGTGAATCTTAATCGTCTCCTCATGAAGGGCATGGGTTTGAGAATTTTTCAAATGATTTCGGTCAATATTATAATTATATTAGAGGATCTAGAAATGATTTGTAATCAATATGTTTTTTTCAAGTAGTTTTAGTTATTTATAGTGTGTTTTTAAGTTAATTTGTAGTAATTTGTAATATGTGCGACTTCATTCTATTCATTGTGTTTAATTAATTGTGTTTTTATTAAAATTATTTATTTATGTAGATGATTTATAATTTAAATTAAGTGAATATATAATTTATAAATTAAATTAAATTTATTGGATAATCTATTTAATAATAATTTTAAATAATAAAACAATTCATTAAATACTATAAGACCCATCAACATCAATTTGGCGCAGCACCAAATTCTGCCTCAAATTTGGGGCATGATTTGGGATAGTATTGGAGTAGATTTCTGCGCCAAATTTGGTGTTATAGGATCAAATTGGAACTTTGCCCTTATTTTTATTATTCATTTGTTTTAATGGTATGCATTTTTTTTATAATTAGATGTTTATTAGGAGAATAATTTAAATTAGAGTTGTAAAAATTAGGATAAATTAAATTTTAATACCTCACTTTTGAATCTTTTAACAAAAATACCCCGACATTTAATCAATTATAATTTAATACCCGACCTTTTAAACCGGATTCAAATTTTAATAACTAAAATCCTACTTGGACGATCAACGACTTCCCAAGTGTGGTTTTGCATGATCGATTCAATTTCTGCATTGATAGCTTCTTTTCATAATGGAGCTTCAGGACTAGATAATGCTTCTTTGATAGTCCTTGGTTCATCATCTTCTAATGCATAGATTAGAAAATCTGGATCAAAAGATTTTGTTATCGTAGCCCTTTTACTGCATCTTGGTTCTTCCTCAACTAAGGAAGAATCATTCTTAGATTCAGGGTTTCTTTTAGTTGAATTTGTTTCAATTCTAACCTTCTTAAGAAAGATAGATTCAAAGAAAATTGCATTTCTTGATTCTATAATCATTCCTTCATTTATATCAGAAATTTCTGATTTGTGCACAAGAAAACGAAATGCACTACTATTGTTTGCATATCCTATGAAAATGCAATCTATAGTTTTTAGACCTAGCTTTATTTGCTTAGGTTTAGGTACTTCTACCTTTGCTAGACACCCCCACACTTTAGTGTATTTATAAGAAGGTTTTCTACCTTTCCATAACTCATATGGGGTCTTATCTAGTCTCTTATGAGGTAATTTATTTATGATATTGTTAGCTGATAAGATGGCTTCCCCCCATAAATTTTGAGGTAAGCCAGAACTTATCAACATGGCGTTCATCATCTCTTTAAGAGTTCGGTTCTTTGGTTTTGCAATTCCATTTGATTGAGGTGAATAAGGAGCAGTGGTTTGATGAATTATGCCATTTTCTAAGCATATTTCTTCAAATGGTGCTACATATTCTCCTCCTCGATCACTTCGTATTGCTTTTATTTTTACATTGAGTTGATTTTCAACTTCTATTTTATATCTTTTAAAAGCTTCTATTGCCTCATCTTTGCTTTTCAAAAGATATACATAGCAATACCTTGTGCAATCATCTATAAATGTGATGAAGTAATTTTTACCACCTCTAGTTTGCACAAATTTAAGATCACATTGATCGGTATGTATAAGTTCTAGAGGTGTAGAACTTCTTCCCACTGAATAAAAAGGAGCTTTTGTCATTTTTGCTTCAACACAAATTTCACATTTTTCTTGTTAATTAAATTCCATTTGAGGAAGTAAATTTAAATTAACCAATCTTCGTAATGAATTTAAATTTACATGTCATAACCTAGCATGCCATAAATTAGAACACTCAACCAAGTAAGAAGAAACTGCAACTTTATTGATTGGTTTGACGTCTCGGTGGATAGTCATTACATTTAGCTTGAAGAGTCCTTCATTTAGGTAACCCTTCCCAATAAATAGACCACATTTGGTCAATATAAATTTGTCTGCTTCAAAAACTAGTCTAAATTCAGCTTTACTTAGTAGAGAGCTGGAAATTAGGTTCTTGCGGATGTCTGGGACATGCAACACATCTACAAGGGTTAGCTCCTTTTCAGATGTCATTTTCAATACAATCTTCCCGAATCCAACGATATCGGAGGTAGCAGAATTACCCATGAATAGTTTTCGACCATTCAAAGGTGTATAAGATTAGAACATCTCTTTTTCGGAGCATATGTGGCGGGTGGCTCCTGTGTCAATCCACCATTCCTTTGGATTGTCAACTAGATTTGCTTCAAACACAACATCAGATAGACTCAACTCTGACATGTCTATTGGAACAAATCGGTTCTCGATCAAGTTTGCCTCAGATTTCTTAGCTTTCTTTGGAGCTTTGCATTCTTTTGCCATGTGACCTGGTTTGTCGCAATTGAAGCAGTTTCCTTTAAACTTTTTGGCTTTCTTTACAATCCTAGCATCCGCCTTTTTGCTCACAAACTTCCTCTTTTTGTTAGGATGAGCCTCGGCCAGATTTGCTTTTGCCACAAAACTTGGCTTATCGATTTTCCCCTCGGATTTCTGATTGTCTTCCTCGATGCGAAGTCTCACAATGAGATCTTCAAGTCCTATCTCCTGGCATTTATGCTTCAGATAGTTTTTGAAATCTCTCCACTGTGGTGGCAATTTCTCAATGATAGCTGCCACTTGGAATGATTCACTGACAGACATTCCTTCGGCATGAATATTATGCAGAATTAACTGAATTTCTCAAACTTGATCGAGGACAGTTCGAGAATCCTCCATCTTGAAATCTAAGAACCGACTGACAATGAACTTTTTCATACCGGCATCTTCGGTCTTGTATTTTTTATCAAGAGATTCCCACAGTGCCTTAGCATTTGTACATTCAGAATAGATGGAGTAGAGAGAGTCATCCAAAGCATAAGAATATAATTACGACACAAAAACTCACTGTGGTGCCAAGCATCGAGAGCAGTTCGTCGTTGAGTGTCATCATCGGTTTCCGCAACAATAGGAGCATCTTCTTTGAGGAAGCGAACGAGACCAAGGGTGGTCAAGTAGAACAGCATCTTTTGCTGCCATCTTTTGAAATCTTCACCGGTGAATTTTGTCTGCCTTTCGCCTTGAATAGGAGCAACAATGGTAGCCATCTTCAAAGAGTAATCGCAACAAAAATTTCGTCTTGCGATTGTTGGAAAATAAGTGGATTAAACTTTGAAGTAATTTAGGCAGAGTAATGGGTAAGATAATTAAAGTCGAGTCAAGAGTTATACTCTTTCTCCGCAAGACGAAATTGCATCGTATATTAAATGCAAATGGACTATAGCAATCGTCTCCAAGATAAAATGACTTTCAACAAAGTTTTGTTGCACTTTTACAAAACTATGTTACAACAAATAAAACAATAATCGAGATTCTCAATCGATTACTAGGGTAGAAGAGAAGATTTCGGATTGTGAATTAGTGAATGAAAATGAAGGACTTGTGGTCTTATTAATAGTAGGTGAAGAGTTGTGGTGAAGTGGTGCACAAATTGGCTCCAAACAGTGCAACGGTTCGCTTCCAAGGCTGAATGAATGGTTGTGTCGATTCGAGCCAAGAGTTGCAACTGGTGAATCATTGCGTCCGATCGGCCTAGAGCTTTCGCACCAATTCGATTCGAGCGGTTACGTCCGAACAGTTGCAACCATTCGCCCAATTCTCACTCACCCTTTCACTCTTCCATTTAATTAACTAATATAATTAGACAAAAACTTGTATGAGACGGTCTCATACATGAGACAGATCAATAAATGTGAGTTAATGATACTTCACCCATAAATAATGATACTTCACCCATAAATAATGATACATGTGAGTTAATGATACCCATAAATAATGATACTCACATGCGGGTATAAATAATGATACTCACATGTGAGTTAATGATACTTCACCTATAAATAATGATACATGTGAGTTAATGATACCCATAAATAATGATACTCACATGCGGGTATAAATAATGATACTCACATGTGAGTTAATGATACTTCACCCATAAATAATGATCCCAGCATATGAGTATTGACCGTCTCATGTATGAGACGGTCTCACCCAAATTTGCCCCATATAATTAATATCTCTTTTAATTAAATATTTAATTAATTAATTAATTAACTATACTAACAGTTGGCGATTGCAGGGTGTGATTGAATTTTGTTGGTAGAGAACTGACGAGAGGGAGAGAGAGAGAGAGAGAGTGACCATTTGGGGAAGAAGAGCCTCAATGGAAATTAGAAGTTGGCCTCTATTATTATTTCTTTAATTTATGACACAAAATAACGTTGATGTGAAAAATTCCATGTCATTTTTAGCATTTGGGGTTGAAATTATTTGGAATAGATAGATTTGTTAAAATATTACAAAGTCATGTATTAAATTATAATTAATTAATTATCGGGACATTTGTGTTAAAATATTCAAAGATCGGACATTAAACTATAATTACATTAAACATTAAAGAACAAAATTGACATATGTTATCTAGCAATGTTTTATTTTATATGAAATTATTGATTGATAATTTTTAGAGATCTAAGATCTATGATTAATTTCTAGCTCTCACACGCCAAAACCCCAGTCTCTATATATATGCGCTGTACCCTAACGGATTTCATTTCTATTAAAAAAAACAGAGGATTTATATACAAGAAACGTATATACGCAAAAAGGGGCAAAATTCCAAATGATCGGCATCATGTTAGTCACTCAACCAACCGGAGAGTGACTCCAGATGAACGGCCGACAGCAACATGCGGCTCCTGAATTTCCATGTTTGCGAGAAATCGAAGAGCCTGAGCCACGAACTGCTCCATAGCTTCCATCAAATGGGTGACAGCTGCTTCATCCATGGGAACTACTTCTTCCCCCTTTAAGTTCAGCACCTTGTCGCGAGCAGCCAAAATAATCTCCGAAGCACCTTTCGTCTGAGCTCTCAGACCTCCTACAGGAAGCTGCAATACTACTCCCATTGGCTTATCCACTTGTATGAGGTTACATGCTGGCCTTCTTTCTATTTCTGCCTGAAAATCCCCACCATGTGACAGGCAGAACTCCAGTAATGCTGCTTCATCTCTGTTGTTGTTGTTGTTGAAGATCGATTGGAGAAGTATTTTAACCACGGGCTGTGGAAGCTCACGAGGTAAAACAGAGGGCGCATTGTCCGGTGCTTTGCATATGCGCGATTTCACCACAGCCATCTGGTTGGACTTGGTTGTCTCACCCACTGCTGCTTCATCTTTATTGTTTCTCTTGTTTTTCGTGGCGAAGGCAAGGCTCAACGCCACTGCTAGAGGTAGTCCCTCAGGCACTGCAGCCATCGCAAAGTATTCGAGCAATTCCAAAGCATTGTACTCTGACAAGGCGAAGGTGTTTCCTGCTTGCCATTTGCGACCAATGAGCTTCTGAACTAAAATTTCAAAAGTCACTATACCAAATGCAAGGGCTATCTTTCTGATGCTCGTTGCAACTCCATTCATTCTAAGCTCCTCGCTTGCTTCGCTCAGTGTTGCCACTAATTTCCCCCATTGTGTTCGCATGCCAACAGTGGTTACCAACATCTTGCAACAGCCATCTTGGAGCTTGGTTCCCAACAGTAGAAAGGGGTTTTCGACATTGACCATCATTGGCTCTCTCTCTCCGGTGAGACATGATTCATCGATCCAGACAGGGGAACCAGAAAGGAAAATGCCATCAGCAGGGACTTGGTCACCAATAGTAAGATACACAACATCACCGGGCAAGAGCTCATGGATGGACATCTTTTGCAGGCATCCATTCCTCATTACTTGTATGGAAACCTCCTCCTTTTCTCTGTCCATACCCCTGAATCGACGATAATCCCTCATTGCTCTGACCAACACCACGAGCAATATGCTAGCAATGATTCCAACTCCATCATGAGCTCCTTTAGGCCATCCTTCAGTTGTTATGCCAACAACCAGAGACACCAACGCACAGAGGATGGAAATCATGACAGTTTTATCAAGAACAGCTTCCCAAATGAACGACCAAAAGCTTCGAGCTTTGCTCTCTTGGAACTTATTGATCCCGTATATCTCTCTTCTGCGGTTGAGGGCCTCCCTATCAGTTGTTGGAAGGCCGTTGGCGCCATCTGTGACGAGCTTATCTATAATGCCTCTTACTCCTCCGTGAGAGTTCAGCTTCTTCAGATCACGTCCCTCTGCTATGGATCCTAACTCATCCGCACAAATCTTGAAACCGGCAGCTTCGACTTCCTTGGGTACAGCATAGTCGTTCAACTTCACACCTACAATCGTTTAGCAACTGGAGTTGGTTAATTACTCTTGGGATTCTTGGACGAGGACACAATGCTCATTTAAGAATTCATGTACACACACTCACCATTAGTGAATGCCAATGCAGCTTGGGAGACAAGGACCGCGATGTCCAATTTCTCCTATCATCATACAATATTATCAAGCACATTTAGAAACAGGTTCGTATCTTCACAAATCCATAAACTCAAAAAATATGGAACAAAATGATTGAAACCAAGAGGAAGGAAAGAGCAAAAGTTGTTTCACCATAAATTAAATTTATTTATTTAGATGATTTATAATTTAAATTAAATGAATATATAATTTATAAATTAAATTTATTAAATAATCTATTTAATAATGATTTTAAATAATAAAATAATGAATTAAATACCGTGGAACCCATCAGCGCCAATTTGGTGCAACACCAAATTCTGCCCCAAATTTAAGGTAGAATTTGGTGCTGCACCAATTTAGTGCAGGATTTGGTGCAGCATTAAAGTGGATTTCAGCATCAAATTGGTGATTTGGTATTAGCATTGGAGTTGCCCTGGCCAACAAAACCCCTTTTCTTCTCTTCATGTTTTTATGAGTTAGAGAATCTATACCTTTTCTTCTCTTCATGTTTTTATGAATTTTTTTTTCTCTATGCCAATCATATGAAGTTTAGAAAGCAAATCAACATAAATTGACACATGCTCCGGATACATTAGATAGGATTCTCTGTTTGTTCTACGTTTACAAATTTAATAATATATATTATTAAAATAAAAATTAATTATAACATAATCCATCGACACAATTATCAATAGAAAAAGATTGGAAGTTAAAAATAAATAAATTATATTTATAAAATAATCAACTTTAATAATTATTTCTTCAAAAATTAAATGCAAAAAAATAAATATAAATCCTAATCAGATCAACGCTAATCTTGTAAAATTAAACTAAGACACTAAATTGAAATTGAGGAAAAAAAATGAAAAAAAAAAATCACAAATTAATTAGAACAACAAATCTGGAAATTGAACACAAACTTAACGCATCTTCCATTAATATTCTTACCCCACGGACAGATGTAGAGTTCAGATCCATACAAATATACAATACATCCCTAATCCATTTGTCTGCCATGACCACTCACAATTTTATTTCCTCTTTAAACCCACCAATTGTAATAATGTAAGAAAAGAAAAGGGAAATAAACCTGATTGGTTCTGCGCATTTCAGCAGCCTCGTGGTGCTTGGAGAGATTGGCGGTGAATCGGAATCGGCGCTTGGGATTCTTGACCACCCCGCAAAGATCCCGCCACCGCTGCAACACCTCCTCCGGCGAGTGCTTCGGCTGCAGTTCCCATTTCTCACTCAGTAAAACTTCCATCTCTCCCACCGGCCACCACTTGTAAATTATATTTTTTTTTTTTATCTCTTCCTGGTTTTGGTGGAAAACGAGTGTTTACGTGTCAACTTAATATAGTCGCCAACACAGGGTATGAATTGAAGACGAAGTTTCCGTGTAACTTCCCCTCATAAAGCAACAGAGAGAGGACAGACATTTCGCGTTTGAAAAAAAAAAAGTTAAACAAAAAAGTTGATCATCCGAATTTAAAGCTGGGTGAACACTCGCTGTTAAAAAGCTTTGGAAAAGTTGGTCGGCATGATCAAGAAGAAAAGAAAAACACAAAACGCTGAAGAGCACAGTGAGAGTCGTGAGAAAGCTACGAGCAATGCTCTTTTTCATGGTAAATTCTAGAAGAAAAAAGGATCCAGTGACCTTTTTCATGAGAAGGGCACTAGATCCTTTTTTAATTATATGAAGGATATTTTGTTAATTTCACATTTAATAATAACAAAATGTAAGTTTTTTTTTCCAATTTAAACCATTTCAAATGATAGACAAAAGGTGATCGATATCACATGTTCACACTAGGTGGTTCAATTTATGTTTCACGATTGAATTTATAATTTTGTTTTTCATTTTTTCATCAATTTTAATTTATTATGTTTTAATTAATACTAGTGCATGACCCGCGCGTTTGCGCGGTGTGCTATTATACTATGTTCTTGTTCGTTTAAGGCTTTAACTGAAACAAATATTGCATTTCTCATATCTATTGAGAAAAAACAGTTGTAGAGTTGTTGACCAACAGAGGCAGCAAGAAGGTCCAGATAGATTTGGTGTGAAAAGGAGCTAGACAAAGGAATTTCCAATGAGATATAGATATGCCATCACTTACTTTGTCAACCTTAAAAAATTACTTGCAAGTAAGCTTATTTCTATGATTTATAAGAAATAGTTGATAGAGATTCATATCAGACCCCATCGACGCATAGCCTCATGTCCGTCAATTAAAGAGTACCAAAGAAGCAGACAAAAATAGTAAAAATAAATCCCATGAAACAGAAGGAAAATTGAATAAATACTTAATTGCAAACTAATAAACATATTAACAACAAAGCAAATATCCTAAAATATCCAAACATAACCACTAAATGATTATATTAAACATTGGTACCAGAAATGATATATAATATATCATAATCAACTTCAATTCATTCTTGAATGATTGTGCTAAGCCTTCTTTTTATGAGAGTCTTCTGCTGGTGAATGCATGGTCTTTGACTCGATTGGCCTTGAAGATATTTCATCACCTGCTAATCCAACCTGTTTGCAAAATACATTGTAATATCTAATTGTTATTTTCTAAATATTTGTTAATATAGACTGTAACTTTTACGCACTCCTTTTCTTAAACACTTTGTGAGCCATCCAACTTGAAAGTAGGTTTGAGCCCTATGAAAAGAATAATATAACATTATCAAGTAGATTATTTTTACTATAAAGACTCCGCTTCTTATGCCCCTAATCTGCAGACTTTCCAATAGCTACTACTATATAACCACAGGCATCAAATTATATTTATGCTCCACACACAATAACTGAATCTTATGAAAATGTTGAAGAAACTTTTCTTTCGGTTGTATCTAATGACCACCAACAACCAGAACTCACCTTCAACCCGAAATGTAGGAAAACAATAAAAGTTAATGAACACGCTCTTTATTAAATAGAAGCTGAAAATAGCTATAAAAAGACAGTTAGACAACAACTTATTTCATGCTAGAAGAATAGCACACAATTTCTTTCCACCGGATAAATTAGCACTAACAGTCACATATAATGCCCGATACACAGAGAAGAAAGGTACATTAACAATTTGTTGGTACATGATACAACATCACCCTCGTTCGCCCCTCATAGCCTGCTCAATTTGTTGGGAGGGGGGACTATATAATATAAAAAACCTAAAGAACACAAGAAAATGGATGAGGACAACACATATTGGGTTTGATACATAATTGCAGATGTAGAGTTCAATATGATAGCCTTGGTCAGATTCTCAATAGCTTCATCAAGCTATAGCTTCATCAAGCTCACGTACCATAAATAATGTTCATAGCACGCAAAAGGAAAATGAAATAATCGTCAGTTTCAATGCACCCATGTGATCGAAATCGTATTTTTATACTCTTTTTTTAGCAGTTGAAATATTAACCATGAACTTTTAATATTTAATACGATAATTGGGTAGAAAGCTTGAGCATTCCAAGATAATTGGGTAGAAATCTTGAGCATTCCAATTTATTTGATATGTGGATGATCGCTCAAAACAACTCTAAGCAAAATGCTACCAACAAATCTCATAATGAGAACATAACATTACAATCCTTCTATATCTATAGTTGATGAACAATTTAAAACTCTATTATTCAAATGAATTCAGTAACAACTATAAAACACATATCCACCAAAATAGCCCAACAAATAAATAATGACTACAATCTAGATTCAATATGAGAATGCGGAGTTGAAGCAGAAGCCTTGAGCATAAGAATAAGAGATGAGCTAGGCAATGACTCAAACTACATATATATTTTTATTTATAAATTATATTCCATGCTTTAATTATGTTTCTTAATCAAATATGATGGATATGGTCTCAATAATTAAGATATATATATATATATATATGTCTAAAAGGTTGGACTTTTATACATGAAATATCCTTTAATTTTGGAATAAAATGGTATGTAATTGGTTGAATGCATTTACAAAGAGAATGGTTAATTTTTTTCTCCTGGGGAGTATCAGTTTGCTTATTCCTCAACCATTGAGATTGATATTGCAATCTTGTTCAGGAAAACGATGATTAATATATGAAGAATAGAAAGCCAATCAATAGAGAGTTGAAGACAGAAACTTTAGCAGCTAACTTTACAAACTGAATGAATACAATTTGGAAAGATCAATATTCAAGTTGAAGATAATTTCCAACAACAAATAGCTACATGGCATGAATCACGAAAAGATACCACGGATAAATCAATCAACCACACACATAAATAAAATAAAAAATATGCAATGTGAAGAAACTGATAGAATTGATTTCAATTAACGTTGAGATATACACTGGTCAGATACCAAAAGGACAGCGTTCTTGGTATCGATCTTTAACCGGTTGCTTATTGTAGAGCATGATTTCAAATATGGTTTTATGCAGAAAATTAAAGGGTAATTTGATGGTTAACCTGCAGAATTTTTGGAAGTTCATCAATTCAAAAGGGAAAATTTGTTTTTGTTTGGAGGGATCAGTGTGCGGTTAGTTGATTCACTCTTCAACACAAATCAGAAGAATAATCAGGACATAGATGTGGCAAAACAATTGATATAGCATCGGGGGTTCATGGATTACCTGTTGTATGTGAACTGAATTGTCGATTCGATTGGAGACGATGGAGGTGATTATAGGAAGGAGAAACTTACGTAGGGGAGGATTTCTGAATTAGCTATTAATGAGAAAAATTGAATCACATTTTTTTTTACAGAGAGATTGAAAGAGAGTATCTATATACCGAAAATTCAAAGGTTGTGGCTACTCACTGGACGTTGGAATCGTTTCCAATCTTAAGCATAAGCAACGTTTTCAGAAAAAGGCAACGTATCGGAGGAAGAATTTTTTCAAGTATTATTTTTCCAAAAAAAAAAATACTACTCTTCTTGTAGCGGTGCATCAATAATACGTTTTTTAGAAAATAAAACAAAATTAAAAAAATTAATTAATTATGAATTGTCTAAAATACCCCCCACTATTCTGTTTTTATATAATATATAGATTACACTTAATAATTATGGTTGATTCTATCCGATTGAGATTTGTATTTATTTTTTTGGTATTTAATTTCAAAGAAATGATTATTATAGTTGATTATTTTTAAAATATGATTTATATTTTTTTAAAATCTAATCTTTTATTGATAAATGTGACTATATCAATTATGTTATAATTAATTTTTATTTTTGTAATATCTATTATAAAAATTGTAAATTCAATCGTGGAACATGGATTGAAAACAAATGTGGAATAAATGATATTATCCGAGATAAAAGACACTTCACCAATTTTAATATCACTAGATTTTTTCATCTCGAATTCTATATTCTTGACTTTCGTGGTCTCAAGTTTTATTTTTCGACTTTTTTGATCCTAAAACTAAAAATCTCAAACGGTTGTGAAGTATGTTGTTAGTTTTATATCGAAAAAAGCCAAAATAAAATAAAATATAGGATAGAAAAGTCAAAATATAAAAATTTGCGACCAAAAAATCAGATATATGAGACTGAAAATGTTTTGATCCTATTTTAATGGAACTAAAAGTGAAATTATCTCTGTATAGTGATATTATATATTTTTTAAGGTTTCATAGTATTGTTATGTTTGTAAATTTTTTTAATGTAATGTTGTATTTTCACAAAAGATTTTGTATTATATTTTAATTGAACTATAATTTAATTTGAATCAATATTTTTAAAATTTATAAATTATTGAATCTTATTTTTAAATCATTTACTACAAACAATGATTATGAAATTAAATATTAATAAAATAGTTAGTGATAGGTTTAATATTCCCTTCGTTTCTGTATAAATGTCATTCTATCATATTAATTTTGTTTCAAAAAAAAGTGTCATTCTACAAATTCGAGACATAAAATTCTTATTTTTCACATATATGCTCTCATTTAATGCATTCATACATTTATATTTAACTCATTTAATATATTCACACAAAGGTGTATTAGGTAACTCAATTAATTTATTAATCTGCGTGCATTCATCCAAAATGACAGTTAATTAGAAATAGAGGGAGTATATATTTTTAAAGAAAATGTGACAATTATTATTATCTGAATGATAAATATTTAGGAATTAAATGATAATCAAACATGAATAAAATTTGTACTATATAACTTTTTTTAGTTAATCCAATATTACAAACTCAATCAAACATAGAATAACTAAATCATCATAAAAAAAATTATACCGCATGTTAGAATTTGTTGCCTAAAAAGTTGTGAATTTCGAATGTAAACAACAAAGTTGTACTTAATATTGAAGCTAGTGTTTCCACTATGCCGTCAACTTGCAGCGGAAGAGTAAATAATACTTTGCACAAAATAAGTTTTAAATCACATTCCTTATGGTGTGTGATTGCCTCAGGACAACATTCACTAACATATGTGAAATACAAAAACAAAACAAGTGTTTTCTGGATTCACTATCCTATCTTCACTCACTTGAACAATCTCTCAAACAAACATTATCTAAACAAATAAATAGAAACAACACATCAATCTAAATCCTAAAACTCTCAGATTTAACTATCTAACCTACACACACAACTGAATCTAAACTTCAGTTGATTGGGACACTAGGCAGATGTTGAGGGGAATGTCTTGGATCTTCGAGACAACAATAGATGCAAGTTTCAGAACTTCTCACAAACCCCGATGATAATCTTATTTGCACAAATGATTTCAAGGTCTAAGGAGGCCTTAAATACTCCTTCTGTCTTGCTCTAGCAGTTGCTCCACAAACACATGTGATGTGGCCTTGAGTCAACCGCTTTCAACTTCCCATTGTTGTAGTGGTCTTGAGATAATTGCTTTCTGCTATGTGTTTCACACGTTCTTCAACATCGTGCAATAGTGACAGTTATTCCAATCAGTCACGTTTACCTGCAACGGTTAGTGAGATTAGCTTCCAGAGAGTTGTACTCGATGTCACGAGAATGACGGAACACATCCGATACAACATTGACTTCAATGTTATCACCCGAAGCGATAACATCATCTGGAATACATTATTTTCAACAATCCTCCCCTTAAGCTTATCCTTTCTGCACAAAACATAAAAATCTCAATATTTATAGTTAGACCGCAGCGAAAAACGAACAAAAATTTGGAGTAGAAAAACTCCCCCTTAAGATATGCTCCCTTTTAAGTTATTACCTATGAAAAAATACAACATATATACAGTGTGGGTAATTATCCCTTATACAAGTATTAAATGTTGAGAAAACACCTAACATAAAGACCAACACATTTTTATAAGATATGTGAACAAAATAAGATGTTCACAACCATCAAAACCATGTCGATGATTAAAAACATAATTATCCAATGATATCAACAACTGGATATCCAACAAAATAAATATCACATGTGTCCAACATATATAAACAAAAAACAAGGATGTGTACAATATCCAAAAACATAAACTGAGTCCAGCACAACATAAAAGAAACTTAACATTGTTTTAACATAAAAAATCACTTTCTCCCTTTCAAACTTTCTTCTTCCCTTTGGCCTTGGTAGTAGCCTTCCCAACCTTAGCATCCCCAGCCTTTCCAGCATCAGCAGCTACTCTCTCTCTCTTTTTGTGTAGAAAGAACACCTTGAAGAGCATTGCGAAGCTCAGTTATGGCATTGATGAGAACCATGATTTGATGATCATTGAGTCTATTTGAACATGGGTGAGCATGAATAACTTGCACGGGTAAGGTCACCAAATGCGAAGAAGCACTGATAATGTCACTTTTCTGATCGAGGAAGGGATTGAGTAGTATCCTCATAGACATCTTCTGCAACATCAGCAGAGGTAGTTGTAGAGCTCATGATGGAGGTGTAAGAAAGATCAATTACACGATCCTCATTTTCTTTGGGCTTAATGATTGAGATAGTGGAAGTTTCAGTCACTATCTTCTTCTTGTTTGATCTTCACCCCTTGATCAGTGAGGATGCCAAAGATAAGACATAGAAATGGCAGCATGCTGGTTGAGTTGGTCTTGGCAACAACTTTCAACATGTAATCAAAAATACAATCTTCAAGATTGAAGAGGATTCTAGTGCCGAGTTTGAAGAACAGTATAGCTTGATCAACTGTGAGGACTGAGGAATTTGTAGTAGGCAACTAGTTATACACAATTAACTTATGTAAAACTATATGACGCGTTATTTGTTAATAAATAATCATACCGCAAGTGCACGGTGTTATTGCAATATATAGGTGAGTAAGAGTATCGTATCCCACAAAAAGACCGTTATTAACCAGTTCTTATTCATAGACAAGTAGTTAATATCTAGACACAGATGACACGGATAAAAAGGAATAAAAATAACAAGTATAAAACAAAGACACAAAATAATAAATAAAATACTGAAATAAACAAATATAAGAAAATATCAGGCTTTAGGGAAAATGGATTTGTTATATCATTTAACAATATTTATTGATTTTATCAACTCGATTATTTAACTTTAATCTATCAATGGTGGGGGATCACTAGTCTGTTATCAGGCTGTTGTTTAAGGCATATACCATAGCATAGATATAATGAGGATGCACTTCACTGCGCTCGGTTCTTCAAACATATCATTACTCCTAATCTGGCACACGAAGATCTATTCAACCCTATGTGATACATGTTCACTTGGTCGGTCCTTCCAAGCACACATAATCTGATTTCTATTTTTCCATCATTAATTCTTCTCTGGTCAGTACTTCAAATTAACAACTAGCATGCATAAATGGTGATCAAGCATTCATACAAGATATGAAATAAATCATAGAAATCAAACCCCGAGAGATAGTAGGAAGAAAAAGCAATCAACTCATATATTAAAATCCATAAGTTCCAATCCCTAAAACCTAGCTATAGAATTAGCTAGACATAATTAAATAAATAAACAACGAGTTTTAGTGTTTATGACAGAAAATATAAAGGAACCAATGAACAATATGTAATCCAGCGGCTTCATCTTCTCTGCAATGACACTTCATCTCTTAACAACCTTGTCGTCTCTTCTTGAGTAGACGATAACTTTCTCTCTTCACTTGACTTCTTAGATGTGTTTTCTCAGTCTTGGACATTCTCTCCCTGTTCTAAACCATGTACGTGACTTCTTATTTTCGTGTATCAAAATGGAGGCTTTTATATGTAGGTTAGAAACCCTGAATTAGAGCGATAAAATCACATCCCCGCGGATCCGTGCACATGGGTCGACCAAGCTGGCCAGGTCGACCTAGAGCCCTATTTTTGCACAGGTTCGACCTAGGCAAGCTAAGCCAGGTCGACCCACTCATGTGTAAAATACACTCGGCCGAGTTGACCAAGCTCCTCTGGGTCAACCCACCCCTACTTCGAGTTGGGCTTCGGATTTCTTTGGGTTTTGATAACTTAATCCGGTCTATTAGGCTTCAATTAAGCATTTAATCAAGCCCAAGAGCCTCATTAAACATCCATTCAACTCTTCTTGTCCATATTCACTAATTTTGCTTCAAATGTGCAATGAAATCATAACAATTACTGCAAAACTAACAAACACATCAAAAACTCCAAATAATAACAATTCGAGCAGAAAATGTATATAAAATGCAAAACTTTATATAATAAAGAACATCAATTCATATCCGAAAGTTGTGTAAAATACACAGTTGTCACTGTATAAAAGAAAGTGACCTTAGAAGTGGAGATTTTGTTAGTCCATTTTGTCACAAGTCCTCCAGTCCCAGTAGACACAACATCATCAATCAGATTAAGCCAATAATATCAAAATCATTATTTAGAATTAAGAATTTGTTGATCATCATGGGGTTAAACATATAGACTTTATCACACAAATAAATTTCCCCATATTTGCTCTTAGATTGATCACTCATATCAGGAGACACATTTGGATAAAATTCAGCAATGACTTCAGGATCAAATGTTGAAAGCTCAGTCACAGACTTCCACAAACCCCTCTCTTTTAAGAACAAATCCATCCCATATTTCTTAAAGCTTAGCACATCTATCTATTTTTCAACATGCATGGGGCTAAAAACAATAGACTTTTGGAGGGATTTAGCATGCTTAGAGTAAAAGATTATACTAAAAGCAGAAGAAACATTATGAGAAAAACTTGGAGGGTAGACTGGTTCAGAGTCATCTGAGTCAGCATCGTCTTTCACATCAACTGATCAAGATGGAGAAGGTTTGACTATAGACTGGTTCAGAGTCACCTGAGTCAGCATCGTCTTTCACATCAACTGATCGAGATGGAGAAGGTTTGACTATCTATCATGCCGTTTTAGAAAATACCAATTCAGGAGTGGTTTCTGGAGTATGAACTTGGTTCTTGGAACTGGAGGTGGCTTTCAGGTTCTTTTCAACTTCTAAAGTCTTCAATAGTGTTAGATCAGGGAGGTTTGACTGTTCAGGAACATCGGCAACATGCTCATCAAATTGATGTTCATTCAGATTTGGAACATTAGCCTCAACATCATCAAGATCTCCATCTTTGGGATTTTCTGGGGGGTTTTCATCTTCATTTGCAGAGTCAGTCTCATCCTTGAGAGTTCTCGCATTTTTCTTTTCTAATTTGAGAGTCCTCCTCACCCTTTTGCTTGAGCTTTCACCGATTTCCTCCTTGACCTTTACATTCTGACTGTGAAGTCTGTTAAACTTGTAAGTAAGGTAGATCTTCTTCTTCTTCGCTAGAACTCGAGTGTGTGCCCCTAGATCTGAATCAATAGGGTTAAGTTCTTCTCTCATACCCACTTGTTGAAGTGGTGTAGGGTTTAGGACAATAGTGTTGTCAAGAGCGCCGCTTTCTTCCATAGTAATGTCAGCTTGGTCATTTGGAGATGAGGAGGGCTTATCAGACTTAGACTTTTGTTCTTTAGAGATTACCCCCTCTATTGCAGTGATTGCTGGAGTAGATCTTTCAAAGGGAGTCAGAATAGAGGTTCCAGTAGGTGTGGAAGCAGAAGATGGAGTGTCTATTATTTTCTCGAAAATTTACTTTATCATCTAGTATATATGGTTATGAGATCCTTTGGTTTCGCCATTTTTATGCCCGTGAAAAGCTTTGAGAGAGAAAGAGAAGAGAGAAGATGAAAAGACTTGAGAAGAATTAGTGAGAGAAAAGATGAAAGAAATAATTGCCCTCAAGAAAATATATACTCTTGTTTCCCTCAAAAATCGGACCTGTAGAGCCGTCCCGTCAACACGTCTCTCTTGCTTATCACAATATTAAATTCAAAAATGGAACTAGTGGATAGGGTTATCACATATCAAGTACTTATCACATTAAAAATTCAAAAAACGTATCTCTTTAGGCCCCGAATTTTTTTAAAAATAAAACTAAACCACACACAAAGAAACTTAATACTATTCAAAGCATACTATTCTGAAATAACATGTCTCATAGCACTTCAGTAATAACATTGGCTGCAACATTGGGAGAACTGTGAATGAAAAATGACCAATTACTTATCACCTTTTTAGAGGAACACACTGTCATAGTGAGTGACATGTGTCTTCTTACTCAGCAATAGTAATTGATCTAAAACACATTACCTTACCATGTTTTGGCTTGAGAACATTGTCGCTGCGAACGTTGTGTCCCAAGTTACTAAGTAGTAATCGTGTATTTCAAGATCACAACATGATTTTTGGTATTCAGCCTCAGGCTTCTACTCTCAGTCTTATATCAAGGCAATTTCATTCACAAATAAACTTTATTTTAAATTTTAAGCAGCCATTTCCTTTTTCTACGCAATGAGACAAGGTTTCATTAAAGTAATTTTTGAATAAGAATTAAGAGAAAATAATAAAAATAAAAAGAGACAAACAAGGGGAGCTAATGTTGAGTATTACACACACACACACAACTCAACATCAGTAAAACAAAGGATAAATCACACACATTTTGAGAGACTTTCTTAAAGAAGAAAATCTCTCGAAGTCAAGGGGCTGAGTGAAGATATCAGCAGTTTGATTCTCAGTAGACATGTACTTAATTTTAATGATTTTCTTCTCCTCCAGGTCTCGAATGAAGTGATGGCGGATGTCAATGTGATTAGTACGAGAATATTGAACAGGATTTTTAGAGATTTCAATCGCACTTGCATTATCACACAGTAATGATAGAGAAGCGCTTGACATACTGTAGTCACTCACCATTTCATTTAACCATACCAATTGGGCACAACAGCTTGCGGCTGCAACATACTCGGATTTGGCTGTGGACAAAGAGACACAATTTTATTTCTTGCTTGTCCATGATACAAGGTTACTTCCAAGGTAGAAGCATCTTCCACTTGTGCTTTTTCTATCATCACATCACCTACCCAATCTGAATCACTGTATCTAACGAGACTTGTGTTAGTGTCCTTATTGTACCTGATTCCAAAGTCAATAATACCAGCAACATAGTGAATGACTATTTTAACAACGTTCAAGTGTGATTCTTTAAGTTGAGATTAGTATCTTGCACACACTCCCAACACTGAACATGATGTCAGGTCGGCTAGTTGTTAATTATAGCAGGCTTCCAATCATTCCTCGATATATAGTTGGGCCGACATTAACTCTAACATCATCACGACCCAACTTTTCAAACGATCACATGGGGGTCTTCATTGGTTTGGCAGCTTCAAGACCAAAGCGTTGAATCAAACCTTTTGCATACTTTCTTTGAGAGATAAAAATCTCATCTTTATTTTATTTGATTTGTAATCCGAGAAAGTAAGCCAATTCTCATACCATGCTCATCTCAAACGTGTTGCTCATCGCATGTACAAACTCCTTAAGAAGGTTAGAGCAAGTAGATCCAAGCACAATGTCATCGACATAAATCTGTGTAACCGTGATGTGCTCATGTATCTTCTTAATGAACAACGTTTTATCAACTTCACCCCTAGAGAACCCAAACTAAATTAAAAACTCAGTTAGTCTCGCATACCAAGCTCTAAGATCTTGTTTAAGACCATACAAAGCTTTTTTCAATTTTAAGACATGCACCAGTTTCTCTCAACACTCAAATCCTTTCAGTTGTTCCACATAAGCTTCCTCATTCAAAAAATAATTTGAAAATGAGATTACTAAACTATCTTCCAAACTCAATTCCATCAAGAATTGGAGAGATCTGTTAGTCATTTTACCTTCCAAACAGGATTCACAGATTGAGAATGGTTCGACTTGGAGAGACTCCAACCGACCACTACTAACCAATCTTTGGATCCTACTAAGGTTAATATGACATTCAGCAGCAAGAAAATGAGATTACTGTATCCACTGTATCCATAGTTTAGATCTAGTTGTAGATTTATTTTTGTTGTAATCTTGTTATAGAGGAGGATTTTAATCCATATGGAAGAGGTACAAAGTAAATGGCAACTAGGAGTCCTAACACACGGAAGGAAATCAGTCAAAAAATGGAATTTCCGGGAGCAGTTTTGCACCAAAAATTATTTCTGACATTTTCCTTGCAGAGGCCATACCTTTTGACTTGGGATGAACCACGGGGCCTACCACCACTCAAATCGAAGGTCTTTAAAATATCTACGTGTCTGCAAAGGACAAATAGGAAAACTAGTTTCCATGATGGTTGGAATTTTGTATTAGTTTTCGTGATTATGTTTTTGTTTGTCTAGTATACTATGAATGATTTAATTTTATTTTGATCACGTCGTGGATGCCTTAAAAACTTTGTATTAAATGACTAAGTGGGTAACAAGATTTAATTTTAATAATTTTGTCTCATTTATTCATAGCATTAGTTTATATGTGAAGTAATTAATACATGTGTTGGTAATGGGCCAGCCTCCTACGGACGTATTAATTACAAGTTCACTAGATTAATTCATTCAACATGTTATGATTAATGCATGCTACTATTTTTAAGATAACAAGCTACAATTAATGCATACTACGATTAATAACACAATCTTAGATTAATTTAAGTAATTTTTAAATTCAACATGCTACAATTAATGCATGATACTATTTTTTAAATAACAATATACGATTAATGCATGCTATGATTAATAACATAATCTTAAATTAATTCAAGTAATTTTTAAATTCAAGAAGCTACAAATTACTTGAATTAATCATTGAATTTAATAGTAGCATGCTACTATTTTTAAAATAATTATCTACAATTAATGCATGCTACAATTAAATTCAACAAAGGTACATGTACGATTAATTCAAGTAATTTTTAAAATTAATCATATGTGTTCAAGTAATGTTTAAAAAATAATCGTAGCACACGATTAATTTTCAAAATTAATCATATATGTTAAAGTAATGTTTAAAATTAATCTTGAATTTTTAAAAATAATCGTAGCTTTATTACAAAATAATCATAACATTTTAAATAAGTAATCATAGCGTACAGTTAACCTTTTAAATTAATTGTAACTTTTAAAATATAATGGTAGCATTTTTAAAATTAATTTTATATGTACGATTAGTGTTTAAAATTAATCGTAGCTTTTTCAATGTAATCGTAGTTTTTTAAAAAATAATCGTAGGGATTAGCTTTATAAATAATCATAGGCATTGCACTTAATCGTATGCATTAGCTATATAAATAATCATATTTCAAATTTTGAAATAATCGTAGCCATTATCTTTAATCGTATTTAAATGTATAAATAATCATAGTCATTATCTTTAATCGTATTTCAAATTTATAAATAATCGTACCATTATAAATACAATTGATTTGGACTCACAAACAATGTAATATATATATATATATATATATATATAGTTGTTGTGTAGTGAGTAATAAATGTCAAATTACACTTACCTAATGATTGTGTGTGGTGATCAAGCGTGTTATAGGGATATTTTAGACATTTACAATCCAAATTGTCCACAAAACTCCATATTCTTAAAAATTACTTTTTTTTCACAATATCTATTTACTTTTGCCCATTTTTATCCACTAATAGAGAAAGTGTGCATTGCACGTAATTTAACTAATTTGCTTAAATTAATCATTAAAGTTTGAATAATTTTACTATACTATATTTGAGTGGTCAATTAAAAAATATATTTTATTATATACAGATATATATATATATATATCACTTTATAAATATAATAATATTTGAGAATTCTAGATTAATCAATAATCAGAAAAATGATATAAACATAAAGTATAATTAAATTGTAACTATTCAAACACGAACTCGGAATTTATAGTCTTTTAGTTTGTTTATATTTTTGTTGTTTTACTACACACACACACACACACACACACATATATATAGAGAGAGAGAGAGATGTGTGTGTGTATCCTTTCTCAGCTTCCTTTTTTTACAACAATTCTCAACCTTTGATTGTTTACGTATATATGTATTAATATACTTCAAATCTTCTATTCAACAATTTTTATTTTGACTTTACTGACTAATAGAAATATAAATTTTTAATTAATATAAATTCACAAAATATTGCATCATCCATTTCAAAAAGATTAAACTTACTAAAATAATTTAAATAGTTAATGAGTTCAAAATATTATTAATTAATATGATCTTTTACTATCATGACAAAACACATTATCCCACATCAAATGATATAGTTTATCTCATAAGTAAATTATATTTTGAACCATTCTATATTATCAATTAATTTACATATGATATCACGATACACTGAATTGATTGAACTATTTTAATTATCACACATGTCGCAAAATATTAAATATTTTTTTATGTGTAAGTATTTTATCCGGACATACATTTAATATTATATTTTTTTATTGTAATATATATGACTATATTGAACAAATAAAATTAAAAATAGCTCAACTAAATAAAAATAGTGTTAAGTGTATAAACATCACGTGTTCAAAGATTAAAAAAAATGCTGTTGAATGTATAAATATCATGTGCTCAATGATAAAAAAAAATGATAAAATCTCAAAATTGGGTTAATAGTTTGTTGTGGTAAATTGCGTTCAATGTTTCATGTTCAATATATTTTGTAAAATTTTATACATTGTTTACAATTTTTTTTTAAGAAATACAATTTGATTGTCAGTTGTAATTCTTGGTTCAAAGACTAACTAATTTAATTAGTAGTATGAATCTAAGGGAAAATTATTCAATTTCAATTTCAATTATTTCCTCAACTAAGAGTAAAAATTGGTAATCACCAATTTCATGAAAATCTATATATATTCCCAAAAATGTGGAATATACATTGATGAGAATGAGACAAGCAGCCCAGGCATCAAAGATGGATCAAGTTTACGTCCATTAATGATGAGGAAGCTTGTTCAAGAGCTTAGGAAGAAGTTCGGGTCAATTTAGACGTGTGCATGAAGAGTTCTACGCGTTTGCATGGGAATCCGAGAGATGCTGTTTTTCATGCAAAGGTGGTGGATATTTTGAACACATTATGGACGAAATTATGCAGCCCCTAATTAAAGTCCAAATTGGTGAGATTTTGAAGGCCCAAGTTGTGGGATTTTATCTAGATTAGTTTAGATTTTATTATCTTATTTTTGGTCTTTTTGATTTTTACCTTAAATAGAATTCTAATTAAGGTAGGAATCCTAATTAGATTAGGATATCTTTATTTTTTGATTTCTCTTAGGATTTTATTTTTAATTTTTGTTCATAATCCCTACACTATATAAAGGGATCAGTTGTGAACTTTATTTCTTAGACGTTGCATGAAATAAAAGATTAATTTCTCAATTGTCTCACGATCCTTTGGTTGATCACCCTTTTATCAAGTTCTTTTGATCTAGCAAATCATAAGTCCTATTTCAAGCTCTTTTCTATTCCATCGAGTCTAGGGGGGAGTGCTATCCAACTTGGAGTATTCGAGAAATCGCGTTTCGTCTTCACCGCAAGACGGGGTTCGAGTAAGTCTACTTCTTCTACCTTTTCAATTCATCTCCACTGATCACCATCCTTCATCTACCACCTACGTACGTTTCATCATCAGCCATCATCCATAATCCAGCCATATTCCACACCTTTAAATCAGTTCTAAGTTATACATGCTCAATTCGCCTTAATTAACATGTATAACAAATCTGTCCCAAATCGCATATCTATCTATTTATTTATGTGTGTTTTATTTAGTTGAGTCATAATCTAGGTTGTTTATGTGTCTATTTGGTTGAGTCTAAGTCAGCATATCAATCGAGTCATTCGTTGTTTATTTCCGCATTTACTCTGATATTCTAGTCGTTCGTATTGTTGGTATTGAATCATTACGCATCCGACGTAGTTTCGATTCTAACTTCCGCATATTTAGTCTTGGTCGTGTCCCATAGGTCCCGGGTCACATCATACATTCCTTTCACCCAAATCTCAAAGTTTGGTTAATATATTTTTCATGCTGAATATATTTTTCAAAATTTTATATATTGTTTGTAATTTTTTTCAAGAAAAATGTAATTTGATTGCCAATTATAATTCTTGATTCAATGATTAACTAATTTAATTAGTAGTACAAATCTAAGGGAAAATTATTTAATTCCTCAATTTTAATTATTTCCTCAACTAACAGAGAATGTTTATTCTCATCCTATAATTGATATGTTTTAAAATTGGTAATCACCATTTTCATGGAAATCTATATTCCCAAAAAACATGAAATATACATTCCTTCCACCTAAGGAGTTTAATCATGCTCATTTAACCAAAACACCTAATATATCATTCTATAAAAAAATTCTAATGTATAACATTTCCACATATAACTACATATTATATTATTGTTCTATATTATGTTTAGCTAAATAGTTTGAGAATTATGTTAAATAATTAGTAATTCAAAATATTCAATTCTTCTATTCCAACTCTTTTATAAGTAATAGGACTATGCTCATTCTCAGTCATATGATTAAGGGTAGTCAACATAATCCATATTCCCAAAAATTGTGCAATATTCATTCCTTCCCCCCGCATGAATTTAATTAACTGAATAATCTAATATAAAATATTTTATATATAATTATCAGACCAACCAATATTCTAAATTTATCAAATTATAAACTAGAAAAATGTAATATTTGAACCGTGATTTAAAATTTATTTTCCCAATCAACCATTTATTATTGTAATATTTTAAAAATCGTGTATAAATTGTAAATTTGTTTAAAGTTGGTGAATATTTTTACAATTAACCATATTTATAAAACTGTCTTACAACTTTCAAAATAGAGCTCCCAAATATATTTATCTTCATCGTTGCCTTTTTTAGGTGATGTGATCTTCACTTTAATAGATATATATTCTAATAGTTCAACATATATTAGCTGACATGTCTTCTTGGTGCAGTCAACATTATCCGAGTCCGACCATAAATAAAGAAATTGAAATTTAGTTTCAACAAATTTAATTGAAACTACTTTTAATCATATGAATGAGAATGAACACATCAATTTTAAGGAATAAATTAAAACTTAGCATTTTGGTTGTATTTATTATGGAATCAACTTTTCTTTTCAATTTTCTGTCATACTATATAACATGATTCAGAACACACACACACGCACATTGTAGTTACCATAACTAAAATTACATGTTTTCTATTAAGAACTATTTAAATAACTTATATTAAATGAATCGAAACATTGATTGAATGTCATTCCTCTTATCTTTTCCCCCATTTATTAATGCATGATTGATGAAGATGTAATTTTTGATTATTGACATATAATTTTTTTAAGAACAATGAGGTTAGTAGTTTTTATTTTTCAATCTCTTCATTGAGATGTAATCTGTATAAACTATGTAATAGTACAATTCTATTGAAATAATATTTAAACTATAAAATATAATATATTATATGTAGAGAATTAATTATATAATATATTATATTACTGTGGGATTATGTTTTTTTTTCTTGTTTGCTATGGTTGATACGATGGAGAATAATTGGTGAATAATTAATTGATGTTAATGGAGAATTATAATAGTGGAATACTATTGAAATAAATATAATATATTACAGGTGAATAATTAATTATATAATGATTGATGGAGAAGAAATTCTTGATTTTTGATAGAGAACTTCTTAAGTATAATCGGGTTAGTTTATAATCTTTTTATAAATTTAAGCTTTTACTTTTCAATCTCTTCATTCGGATGTAATTTATATAGATGATATAATTAATGGAGAATTAATTCATGTGGGTGAATGAAGAATCATAATTGTACAATTCTATTGAATTAATATTTAAAATATAAAATTAAATATAATATATTATACGTGTCGGATTAATCATCCAATATATTATATTATTGTGAGATTATATTTTTTAATTTTTTTTCTTATTTGCTATGGTTGATATGATAAAGAAATAATTGGTGGAAAATTAATATGATGTGGATGATGAATTGAGATAGTATAATACTAATGAAATTAATATAATATATTATATTGAAAAATTAACTATATAATATAGTATATTACTATTTTACCCTTAAATTAAGTGCATATTATAGATATGATAGATAAATCATATTTTGTATGAAAAAATTTAATAAATATAATATATTATATTTACAAATAATTATTTATAATATGTTATATTACGGATAATTTTATATAGTAGAGTTCAATTATAACAAAACTATTGAAATAAATATAATATATTATATTACTTTTTTTATCTATTTAAGGTAATATAGTATATTACTATTTTACCCTTAAATTAAGTGTAGATTATATTATATAACAAAACTATTGAAATTAATATAATATATTATATTGAATAATTAACTATATAATATAGTATATTACTATTTTACCCTTAAATTAAGTGCATATATGATAGACAAATCATATTTTGTATGAAAAAATTAAATAAATATAATATATTATATTTACAAATAATTATTTATAATATGTTATATTATGGATAATTTTATATAGTAGAGTTCAATTATAATAAAACTATTGAAATAAATATAATATATTATATTACTTTTTTATCTATTTAAGTGTAGATTATGAATATAATAGACAAATCATATTTTGTAAGAAATCATCCACCCTTTTTATATATGTATACTGTACATGTAGATCTACACATTTACTATTTTACTTCATTGTTGAGATTCAACATTTTCACAGTTCCACTTTTATTAATTATTATTCCTCTCGGTTTTACTGATGGTGTTTTGTGTGTGTGTGTGTGTGTGTGTTAGGACACCCCGGAATGAGTATTAAGTTGATCAACTGTAGGGAGTCAACAACCCCTCATTTTTGATTGATTACAGTTTCAACTTTCAATTGGAATAGCATGATTATGGATTCAGATTCAATTGGGCTACTGTTGATCTTCATATCAATTGCTGTCGTAGCCTCTAATAGTAATCCAACTCAGTTGACAGACGGTGTTTCGATTAATTGTGGCTCAAGCGGCACTTCTGCTGCACGCGATGGCAAGGAATGGCGCGGAGATGTTCAGTCAAAACCCTCTTCACTGCTGCAGATGAAGGGCTCATCGACTTCCTCAAGTGTGATGGATAAGTTGATTTCTGTGGACGATCCAGTTCCCCACAAAACAGCGCCTCTCTCGTTCCCAATTCTCCTATGCATTTCGAGTGAGCCCAGGTCAGAAAATTCTCCGCCTTCACTTTTATCCAGCTTCATACAAATGATTCAAGAGGTTTAAAGAGTTGTTTGTTGTCGAAGCTGGTCCTTTTATCCTGCTTAGCAACTTTAGTGCTTCTATTACTGCGAGTGCTCTAGGTGTTAGATCTTTAGTCAAGGAATACTGTATAAACGTAGACGGAAATCAGGGGCTTATTCTAGTTTTCACTCCTGAAAGTAGTCGACAATTGAGAACGTATGCTTTTGTAAATGGCATTGGGATTATCTCGGTGCCTGCTCGCCTGTCTTACCTGCAAGGAGGAGATATTGGGGTCCAAGTGGTTGGGAAGTCCCTGGTCTATGTTGATTTTCTGTTTGATGTTGATAACAGCACTGCACTTGAGATGATTCACCGAAAAAATGTAAGGAAGCGTTATGTCTTGTTAGATGGTGATATTCATGATCTGTTTGGGATGTGGGATAGGGTTCCTAATCGGGAAGGAAACAAGAACTACAATAGTACCTGGAAAATATCAGTGGATGTGGGGTTCAGGTACTTGGTCAGGCTATATTTCTCAAGAGAAAGCAAAATTGCAGATGTTGGTGGTGCTATGTTTGATGTTCGAATCAATGATGTGATTGTGAATACTGATATTGATACAACCAGAGAAAGGATGAATGAAAATGGCATGGCCTTGTATAGAGACTACATTGTGATTATAAAAGGGCGCAAACATCAGGGCAAGCGTGATCTTTTGATCTACCTCAACTCAAATGCTGAGGTTGCGGATGGACAAGGACCGCTTAAAGGATTTGAAATAATGAAATTGAGTAACCTCGAAAACAGTCTTGCTAGTCCAAATCCCTTGCCTACAGTTAAAGACTTGTCATATCCAACAATCCAAGATTCATTCCAAGTTCTTGGTGCCAGAAAAATGAGTGTGAATGTTTCAATAACATTACTTGCTGTAGGGAGCATCATTGTTTATATATTTCCAAGAATTGGGGTAAAGAGCACTGTAAAGGTGGAAATCATGCCATCAACTAGGGCTCAGAAGCTTTGTCGTCAGTTTTCATTAGCTGAGATCCGACGAGCCACTAAACATTTCAGTGATGAACATTTGATTGGACAGGGTGGATTTGGTAAAGTTTACAAAGGCCTTATCGATGATAAGGGAAAGACTGTTGCCATAAAGCAGCTAAAACCATATTCCAAACAAGGGCCATGTGAGTTTTTGAATGAGATTGAAATACTAACTAAGCATCGACATGAAAATCTAGTGTCTTTGGTTGGCTACTTCAATGAAAATGGGGAAATGATGCTGGTGTATGAGTTCTTGGATTGTAGAGCGGTGGCTGATCACCTTTACAAACGCTTAAGCAACAACGACTCCCCATTCAATAAAATATGCATTGCATCTGTTCAAGCATCTCTCACGTGGAAGCAACGCCTTAATATATGCATTGGAGCTGGTTGAGGGTTAGATTACCTTCACAGACACTCACTCATACATCATGATGTAAAGGCTGCAAATATTCTTCTTGATGAAAATTTCAAAGCTAAGATTTCAGATTTTGGCTTGGCCAAGCATTTAAGCAAACGTAAGTTACAGAGCCATGTTATCACAAAAGTCAAGGGCACACCACGGTATATGGACCCATCTTATGCAACAACTGGTAAATTAACCCAGAAAAGTGATACATATTCCTTTGGGATATTTTTGTTAGAAGTACTGAGTGGAAGACCAGCAGTAGATTCAAGTCTTGGAGATGATGAGTGAATTTTGATCCCATGGGCTTGAGAAAATATTAGCGAGGGACATCTCGACAGGATTGTAGCTTCAAATCTAAGGTATAAAATCTCAGAGGATAGCTTAAAGGCATTTGTGGGGATTGCGGAAAGATGCTTGGATGGTGAAACGAAGAAACGACCTACAATGTCTCAAGTTGTGCTGCAACTTGAGTTTGCACTCGAGCAGCAGGAGAACTCAGAATGTCTTGTACCAAATTGGCTAACAAGTGGTGCATGATACCCATCCATCTAACAACGACACTAACTTTATGAGTTAAAAATGGGACACTCATTACTTCTGCACCAGTCTCAGAATCTGATACTCTCTCCAACGGAGCAAACTATTAATATTACAGAGACCATCACATTTTTTGCCTACGGGATAGTTCGATACAGAGTTCTGAATTGAGTAAAACCTTCTGGTAAAAATAAACTGTTATTATTTTTCACTCACACACACACTTTGCAATATTAAGATTCAAAATGGTTCTTGTTATAGATGATGCTCAAACTTTCATGGTCTCATATCATTTATCAAATATTTTATTCAGGAAATTAAGCAGGTTATCATGCGGAAAAAATATTACAAAAGGACGAAACACTGTCAACATTGATGAATAAAATGAAGAATTGGCTGTTATAATGCTGCTGGCCACGCTCGTGCCATTCCAGCAGATGAATTAAAGGACTTTACTGTTTATGGTTTGAATACTTTATTCTTAGGCATTCTATGGAAGAGTATATACTACGGGTTTTTGAAATGGGGTTGGATATCACAATTAGAAAGTGATACAATAGGAAGCAGCCACACTAGAAACTTCTTACAAAGGTTTAGTGTTAATACTATTAGTATTGTAGAGATATATGACTTCCATGACAATATTATCATGTATGGTTTTGTAGGCTTCAAACATCTCCATCCTAAAGCAAGATACTTTGGCTGAGCTACGTGGTTATTGTGTGGATGGTGGCCGGTGAGTCTTGATGTATGAGTTTACCCCAGTGGAATCCCCACTTTTTTGTGAGCTCGCAAAATTTTATCCCTGATTGTCATATGATTTTTTGTTGAATTATTAAAGTGCTGAAAATGGAATCTGTACTGATTGGCTCTGGCTCACATCATGATATCCAATCATATAGTTACTGTTGTGGCTTCATATTGCATGTCTAACTTTCAGTTGTTGGAAAGTGATCAAAGTTTTACTTAATGTGCTAATATTTCATCTACTAGTTGAAGCAGTGTGAAAAGGCTACAAAAGCTAGTTGTACAGTAAAAATGTTTGAACTGTGTAGAATACCAATATTCTAGCTGTAGAGTTCCAAGTTGTCTTGCTGTGGAGTAAGTAGCTCTGAAAAGGTAGAACACTCAAGGTTTTCTGCACAAGTTTATGGTGGAAACTTTAGAAAAACAATGAAAGAAAGGACAACTTTCTACAGGACAAAATTACACTCCATTTTATCATTGATGTGCTATATATAGTGTAGACAAGGTACATGTTTGGTAAGCTAGGTGATTGACGGTGCTTCAACAAGATGTATGTTCTTGATACAAGGATAAACACTAGAATAAAAGCATACTTTCAAGTTTCACCAACAATAACCCAAAAAAGAAATCTCCAAGTATCTAAGAATTATCTCAATTTCTATCAAAGACCAAATCCGCCATGGGCCAAAGACTTAACTTACAGTTGGGACTATACAATGATTAGAATTCATTCATTAGAAGGCACATATTTATGGGGGCTAATATCTATGATTTTGTTTTCTACTAACTTAGCAAGACGGTCAACTTTTTACCAGCCAAATGTTTGTTCATTTTGGGTGGCAGATCTTTTTGACTGGCGAGCGAAGTTCAATGAACAATGAATACTGCTTTGTTTTTGAACTCCTACCATTCTTCTCGGCCGTAAATCAATTGATCGTACACAGCCAATAGGACTGCAGGATTGCATATGACAGGCTTTTGATACGTAGCTGTTTCCATGTATGTGCATTTATAAACCAGGCTAAAACCAAAGCTCTGTAAAGACAAGGAGGTGGAGTAGGCCAAAGCTGGACTGGATGAAACTGGGTCCGAAGGCAATCACACGGGTAAATCAGTTGTTTTGCTAAATAATTACTCAAATTGTGTCTGTTTCATTTCACTTGTTCTTTGGGATGGACTGAGTAACATGACATGCGCTAGTGCTACGCAGTATCATCAGTGTGATTGATATTTGTTTGCTCCATGATTATGATCATTTGCTTAAAACAGATGGCTGAAGTCGTTGCCTTGTATATGAAAGATGTGGCTGCCTCCCGTCCATAGATGAGCTCTATCATTAAAGCTCCCCTGCCTTTTTCTGGATACCACTCCAAAAGAATAACCATACTCATGAATTCCTTCAATGTTCTGAGACTAGAGAATTGTTGAAATCTTTATGTAGTAGTAGTAGTAGTCGTCGTTCCTTCGCTCAATGGAAGATAAATTTCTGGTTCCAAAACTTGTTGATAGATTGCACCATTTTCAAGACCTGGATCATCTCACTTATGAAGATTATAGAGTTTAATATTTTTGTAAGAGGGGAAATTATACTTGATACCAAACGTTTACAATTTTTCACAATAATACCTCAATCTATACTTAGCAGCAACTCAATCCCATGTTTAATTTTCTTCAAAATTCACTCTACACTACCCATGTCGAATTTTGGTTGCAGTAGCCGGAAAATTTTACGGAGAGTATAAATGTGAAGAAAAGGAACGTTGGGGTCACGTTGCTTTTAAGTATAATTTGGGTATCATAGTGAAATGTTGGTCAAAATGATCTTTTGTTTTTCTGACTGGATCTAGTGAGTTAATCAGTACTACATAATATTCTTTTCTATGATTGATTTGAAAGTTTACCACAAAGAATATATATCAGGCAAAGGATACAACAAATCAGTTTAATCCTCCTGGAAAAAAGAAAGAGTTTCTAAACAATGAAGAAATATATTTCGGAAGAGAAGCTCTTGCATACAAGAGCCCCTTATGTGCGCTTATATCAGACGGCGCGTGGGCGTCACGTGTCAGTCTATTATTTTTTTCTGGCGATTTTAAAAAAAAATTCCGATTTTCTTTCTTGTTTTTTTAATTTTTCCCAACAAAATTTATCCTCTAAAATAAAATTAATTAATCATAAAATTAAAGCGAATTGATATTATTTGTTTGAAATAAATATAAATTTGTACCATTAAATGAAATTAATAAATCCTTAAAAAGCACAAAATAAAACCATAAAAACATCCCAAAAAAATCCTAAAAAACACAATAAAAAAACCTTAAAACCACCTCCAAAAAATCCTAAAAAACACAAAATAAACTCCTAAAAGCACCCCAAAAAAATCATAAAACACACAAAATAAACCCCTAAAAACAACCCCAAAAGCTTCTAAGATAAGTGGCAGATCCCTTACTATTTAATCATACAAGTGATACTTTTTAATGTTATTATTGATACTGATTTTACTGATTTTTTTTTTTTTACAGATTGACCCGTAAATTTGACTTGCCCGTCTGAAATAAGTCTTATATGCACTTTGTGCAAGCAAGTATTTGCCATTTGGGAAAGCCACGTTCTCAAAATGAAAGCTTTACAAAATAATAATATGACACAGCAAGATGAGATTTCAGAGGTGTGAAATGGCAGATCACTAGGTTTATATATTTGCCGACTATAGTCAAATGCTTTACCTTCCAAATTTTAAAAGCGACGACTTAAACGACTTAAGCAGAGAACGATCAACAACTTCATTTTCTTCATTGTATTCGGTTAGGTGGGGATGTCATGTTGCGTCGGATTCTGGTTTATTACAGAACACAGCTCGAAGCAGTTTCGGTTGTCCTGATCTTTCTCTGCTTCCTTAACACTTGTGCAGCCAGTAACAGTGATCCAACACAATTCACAGACGATGTTTCAGTTAACTGTGGCTCAAGTGGAACTTTTACAGCTCGCAACGGCAGGAAATGGCTCGGAGATGTACACCCAAAGATCTCATCCTTGCTGCGTGTAAAGGGCACATCAACCGCCTCAAGCGCCATTGGCAGATTGCTTTCTACGGATGATCAAGTTCCCCACAGAACGGCACGTGTCTCTCGTTCTCAGTTCTCGTATTCGTTTCAGGTGAGCCCAGGTCAGAAAATTATCTGCCTTCACTTTAATCCTGCTGTGTATAAAGGCTTCAAAGGTCTCAACGACTTGTTTACCGTTGAAGCCGGTAGTTTCATCCTGCTCACCAACTTTAGTGCTTCCCTTACTGCTGATGATCTTGGTTTGAGTTCATTTGTCAAGGAATACTGTATAAACATAGAAGAAAATCAAGAGTTAAACTTAGTTTTCTCTCCTGTGAATAGGAAGTCATCTGACACGTATGCTTTCATAAATGGCATTGAGATTATCTCGGTACCCCTCAGCCTTTCTTACTTTGGAGTAGGAAATATTGGAGTGCAACAGATTGGTAATTTTCCAGTCTATGTGGACAGCGGCACTGCACTTGAAATGATCCACCGGCAAAGTGTTAAACAGGATCCTCTTTCGTTAGGTGCTGAAACTCGTGACATGTTTGAGCTGTGGGGATCAGTTCCTAAGACGAACGCGAACAAGATGCAAAATATTACATTGAAAGTACCAGCGGATGTAGGATTTAGGTACTTGGTTAGACTTCATTTCTCCAATCTCATATTCAAGATTACAGAGATTGGAGGCCTCATTTATGAAATCCAGATTAATGGCATGATTGTGAATGCTGATATTGATGCAATAACAAAAGGGGTGATGAAAATAGCATCCCCTTGTACAGGGACTTCATGGTGATAATGAATGGTCGCAAACAAGGAGGTAAGCATGATCTCTTGATTTGCCTGAACTCAAATGTTGAGGTCATGGATGGACTAGAACCCTTTCAAGGATTTGAAGTAATGAAGTTAAGTAACCTTGAAAATAGTCTTGCCTCTCCAAATCCCTTGCCCGTGGTTCAAAGTGTACGCGACCATGTTCTTGATAGCAAAAATAGGATTGTGAGTGTTGCAACATTACTTGTTCTGATAAACATCATTGTTTATATGTTGCAAAAAAAGAGGGAAGGTAGTCCTGAAGAGGTGGAAAACATGCCTTCAGCCAGGTCTCAACAATGTTGCCGGCACTTTTCATTTGCGGAGATCCAATTAGCAACTAGAAATTTCAGTGATACACATGTCATTGGAAGGGGTGGATATGGTATCGTCTATAAAGGCCTCATTGATAATGGACGAGAGACTGTGGCCATAAAGCGATCAAAATTAAACTCAAATCAAGGGGCACAGTTTTTGGCAGAGATTGAAACACTATCTGAGCTCCGACATGTTAATTTGGTCTCTCTGATTGGCTACTGCAATGAGAAGAGTGAAATGATTCTTGTTTATCAGTACCTGGCTAATGGAACACTGGCCGACCACCTTCACGAACTTTCAAGGAACGACAAAGACTGCATATCTCTAACTTGGAAGCAACGGCTTTCTATATGCATTGGAGTAGGTCAAGGACTAGACTATTTGATTGGCTATAAAAATTTAATTGCTTACAACTATCTTCACAAAGGTTCAGTCATACATCGTGATGTAAAGTCTTCAAATATTCTTCTGGATGAAACCTTGGTAGCTAAGATTGCAGATTTTGGTGTGGCCAAATCTTTACATGGAAAAGAACTAGACAGTCATGTCACCACAAACATTAAGGGCACGTTTGGATATCTAGACCCAGATTATTTTAGGACCGGCAGATTAACCAAGAAAAGTGATGCATATGCCCTTGGAGTGGTGTTGTTGGAAGTATTATGCGGGAGACCTGCCATCAATATACGTGCTGAAGAAAATGAGCACAATTTGGCCGCATGGGCTCAAGAAAACATTAGAAAGGGAAGAGCTGACCAGATTGTAGCTTCAACTCTAAGAAGAGAAATTTCAAAAGACAGCCTAGAGACATATGTAAGAGTTGTCGAACGATGCTTGAAAGCTGAACCAAGGGAACGCCCAACAATGGCTGAAGTTTTGGAACAACTTGAGTTCGCACTTGGGCAACAGAAGAAATCAGAATTGTTGTTACCAATAGTGGCTAACCAGGTAAACTATATCCATCCAGCTAATGGTGAAGAAAACTTATCCGAGCAAGTCATGGCACCCAATGAGCAAACTAATGAGCCTCAATCTGGAAGAAAAGAGGGGAGTAAATCTAAAACTCACAAATTATCACGATTTCGACCTTGGGGTGCATTTCGGAACAGAGTTAAAACAACCAGTAAGATTAAATCTTCATTGTCATGTACAAATTGCATCTTCATATTGTGATGCATAAGTTTTCATGTCCACTATAACTAATCAGATATTTTCATTAGGTAAACTTGCAGGATTGCCGATTGCTGTTCCAACCATTGCAGTTGATGAGTTCAAGGATATTACTGGTAATTTCAGCACTAAGTGTTTGATTGGTAAGGGATCCTGTGAAGAAGTATACCATGGAATCTTGAAAAGTGGACACGCTGCAGCAATTAAAAACTTCAACTCTAGCAACCTTCCAGAGCAAGAGTTTCTAGAACAGGTTTGAGTACCATGTTTACATAGGTTTCTATACTATTAATTTTTCAGATAAAAATATGTTTTACAACATACGGTTTTATAGGTTTCAGTTGTTTCCTCCCTGAAGCATGAAAACTTGGTTGAACTGATGGTAGACTGAAAGTCTTGGCTTATGAGTTTGCTTCACATGGAAGCCTACATGACATTCTTCATGGTGAGTTTGCAATAATTCATTGCAGCAACACTATTTTTTTTTTATCCTTAATCCAGGTATGCTAGATTTTTCTCAATTTTAAAAGTAATTAGTTTCATTGTTAATATAGGACGAACAGGCGTCAAAGGAACAGGGCAGGCCCCAGTTTTGTCATGGGCTCAAAGGGCTAAAATTTCTATTGAGGCTGCAAAGGGATTAAATTACATTCATCAGAAGGCACATATTCATCTGGCCATGAAGTCCAGTAATGTTTTACTCTTTGAAGATAATGATGTTGCTAAGATTGCTGATTTTGGTCTGTCAAATCGAGCTGCTGACATGACACAGCGTCTTACTTCCACTTTGTTTTTAGGGACTGTTGGCTATCATGCTCCTGAGTATGCTCATTTCTTAGTCTTAAGAGATCAATGAACAAAACTAGTAGCTTGATTGATTCATATGTTTTACTGGCCCTGATAATGTTTTTCTCCATTTAAAATCTCGGGTGCTAGATACTTAATGGTTCTCAAGCTAAGCTGGAGGAACGATGTTTACAGCTTTGGTGTGGTGCTCCTAGAACTCTTGACTGGCCGTAAACCATTTGATCATACACGGCCAAGGGAACAGGAGTTTCTTGTCGCATGGGTATGCATCCTTTGGTTTTGTTTCGTACACAGTTTTATACACTGTGGTCGAATAACTGAAAAACTTATATAAAACCAGGCAACGGCTAAGATCAGTGAAGGCAAGGTGGAGGAGATTGTCGATGCTAGACTCAACGGAGACTACCCTCCAAATGCAGTTCAAAAGGTAAAACAGTTTGTTTACTTCAACTGTAATTGTGTTTGTGCCATATGTATACTTGAAATGAATCAAATAGCATGCAATGCAGCTATAAAATTCCTTCAAAATAAGAAATATGATCTAGTTCCTCTCTCTCTCTCTTTGCCTAGTGCAGATGGCTGAAATTGCTGCCTTGTGTGTGCAAAATGAAGCTAATTCACGTCCAAAAATGAGCGTTGTAGTAAAACATCTCCAGTCTCTGTTGGATGATGGTACCCCTAGCGGAACATGGAACTTGTGAATTATTTTTATCTTCTAAAATGCAATGGAAATAGTTGGAATTGCGATATACTTATCTCATGTATACGAGATTTGATTGTGAAAAGGGAGAAAAAGAAATGTGCAGTGAAGACTCTCATGTAGATTTAATTGTTTTTTATTTTTTTCAAGATCATGTAGATTTAATTGTTAGAAGTTAGATTTGTTATTTACATGATAATGTGTGTATGATTTTTTGTTGTAACAATAGAGATGACGTAGAATTCAGCTTTATCAAAACTCAATATGCATTTTTTTTCCATCATCGAGTTCGAGGATTTTATTTGAAAATGGTGGAAATAAGCTTTGATTCATCGGCCCAGTAAGCAGTACCTTTATATTTTTTTTTTATTTTTTTTTTCCCTTCTCCTTTCGGCAGCCCCACACACCCCACCCCACCCCATCACATCCCACCCCACCCCACCCTACCCTCATCCCCCTCTCTAACACTCAAGGTCTCGACCTTTTTTTTTTTTTTTTTTTTTTTTGCAGCACATATATACACTTTTTTTTTCTTATTTTTTGGTATTTTTTTTTTCACCTCCAATTTACGCTTCACTATAAAGAGTTAGAAGTTGTGTGTTTTTTTATAATGATTTTATTAATGATACTTCATCCATAATTAATGATACTTCACATCAATGTTAATGATACTTAACAACATAAAAGTTATATTTTCATTAAAATGAAAATTGCCGATGATTAAGCATTAATTATTAAATTAACAATAGAAAAGTATCATTAATTATGAAGTAATTATCACTAGTAAAAAAAAAAATTAAGCATCACTAATATAATGAGTAGTTACCACTCACTATCATGTTCAATTTTTAAATTGCAACATTTTCTTTTATATAGCTAATGATTTAATTTTTGAATTGCAATATGTTTGTACTGATATTTTTCTTTCTAATTAGTAATACTTTCTTATGCAATTAGTGATACTTTTTTCTGCAATTAGTGATACTTTTATGTCTAATTAGTGATACTTTTTTTTCTAATTAGTGATACTTTCATCGCAATTAGTGATACTTTTCTTCTAATTAGTGATACTTTCTTCTGCAATTAGTGATACTCTTTTTTTCTAATTAGTGATACTTTGTTCTGTAATTAGTGATACTTTGCTTCAATTAGTGATACTTTTTTCTGCAATTAGTGATACTTTCTTCTGCAATTGGTGATACTTTTCTTCTAATTAGTGATACTTTCTTCTGCAATTAGTGATAATTTTGTGATACTTTCTTCTGCAATTAGTGATACTTTTCTTTCTAATTAGTGATACTTTCTTCTGCAATTAGTGATACTTCTCTTCTAATTAGTGATACTTTCTTCTGCAATTAATGATACTTTCTTCTGCAATTAGTTATACTTTTCTTTAATTAGTGATACTTTCTTCGATAATTAATTTTTTGAAATAAATAATATACCCTAAAATTGAATTAGTGAACCTTAAAATTAAATTGAATTAATTTACTTTTTTGATTCAATTAATTTTTTTATTTGGCGTCTCGCGCAGTACACTCGTTCGACACTAACGCATTATCTCATGCACTGCGCTCGAAATAAAATAAATGTATTTTTTTATTTTTTTAAATAAAATTTCACCCCATAAATATATTTTTTTAAAAATAAATGTATACCCTTGGAATTAGGGAGCACTAAAATTGAATTGAATTAATTTTAAAAAAATAATTATTTTTAAAAAAACAATTATTTTTAAAAAAAGAAGAAAGAAAGTGTAAATAAAAAAAAAGGAAGAAAGAGAAGTAACAAAACTTGCGTGAGAAGAAAGGAGAAAAAGGGCAAAAAAAAATAAAAAAAAAAGTAAAACAAGACCAGCAGCGAAAAACAAAGAAAAGAAAGAAAGAAAGAAGAAGAAAAAAGAAGAAAATTGGGCTTAGGCCCGACAGCCGAAAAAAAGAAAGAAAGAAAAAAAAAATCAGTAGTGCGCGTGGGGCGCGGGTTCGGGGCGGGTTTGGACGGATTTTGACCCGTCTAACGTAAAGGGATCCGTTAGACGGTCTCATACAAGTTTTTGTCATAATGTTATATGAAACGGTCAATTCAGGTCAACATTTTGACCACCCACAAAATAATAATAATGGTGATACATGTTGTTCGGTATTTATTTCAGCTAAAATATTACTCGCAAGTATACGAGGTAAATGTAGCAAAATTATGGTGAGCAAGATGGTATCCATAGAGACTGGCTAAGTAATGCAACTAAGTACCAAATTTTATTGTCCTACTTTATCTAGAGAACCGAATTAAAGGTTGATTTTAATTAACTAAAAACTGCAAAGAGAGTAAATAAATCAAGCACGAGAAAACTGAATAGACATATAAAAGACAGATCATAGGGTGTTTGATGTTAAATGGATTTCCTGATTTTCTGATAATTATTAAACAGATTTAATTCAATATCTTGTAGGAGAATTACTATTGTAATTACAACCTCTCTCTCGAGTAAGCTATGACAGTAGATTAGACTCTAATTCTTATCTCTCGATCTCGAATTATTATCTAACTCCAGATAAAACCTCGGATTTATTCTCCTCACGACACCTATCAATCTCTCGATCTAGCAGACTCGTGTTATGCAATTCTAATCCGTTAATCTATTAACCTCTCTCGAGTAAATAACAAATTAACTACACATGTGCGAAGGCTTATCAATTCAATCACACAAGGCAACATAAATCCAAGATGCATAAACAAAAAATAGAAAGGAACAATAAAATACTTCAAATCATAAATCCATCAACTTTCAACAACCCTAGGATCTCAAGGAATTTAGCTACTCATGTTGTATTCAAAATGCAAAGAGAATAAATACACAAAAGTAATCAACATGATAGTTCTAATTGAATAAAGCATAAAATAAACATAGTCTATGATGTGCTTCTTCAATTTCTTAATGGTATCTTCTCTGTCTTCTCCATGGTATTCTCTGTTCTCTCTATATGGTGAAAACTGGTGCAATTTTCGTCCTAGGGAAGCCTTTAAATAGTAGAAAGGATGGAAGCCCACAGAAAGAAGGAGAGCTCGATCCAAAAGGAAACTCATCGTTGATCACCGATATGAGCACGGAGAAAACTATGTTTGCTTCGTGGAGACAGGAGCACGGACCGTGCTCCTTGAAGCACGGACCGTGCTCTTTTTCGCCACCCGACACACTTCACCGTTTTGCTCAGTCCTCGCTCGTTTCTCATCCGATTGACCCGATTCAAGTTGCAACGCGCTCCTTACTCGATCCTCTATCTTCTTAGGTACTTTTCAAGCTCAATCTCATCTCATAAAATAATTGGCATCAAATCCCTTCAAAATGATCAAATACGTGACACTACACAAAATATGAAAAACTACGCACAACTTTTCAATATATACATGCAATGCTCATCAAATACCATCTAAATGACCCTCAAAAAGAATGAAAACCATGGGTTTATCAACCCCCAAACTTAACCTATTGTTCATCCTCGAACAATGAAAACAGAAATAAAAACTCATGCAAGAGGGACATCGTGACAGTTATCATTGCTTTATGCACCACACAAATCAAAAATTGAAATCAAATATACCATGAGAAAAATATTCTCATACAATGCTACTACTAACTTGTCTTTAGTCTTGAACCAATGACTTCACCAGACATGTGTCTCACTCACTCTCAAGTGTTTAGGTTAATCATGAAAGCACTCAGAACTGACTTAACTGACGAATTAACCATAAGCTTTCCCACTATCTTATCTCGCCTTTACATGCAATGAGTGTAGATTTAAGATCATAAAGGACTTTCAATTCGGTTGTAATGTAGGCTATTGGGCAAGGTAGGGAATATATGGCTAAGTGACTAAATCGAACTTATTAAGTTATTCACTCTCATCAATCCTCACTAGCACTCGGTCCTAACTACCAATCAAGTAAAACTAGACTTTGTTGATACTTATTTTGACAGATTTTTGTTGTTTTTTTTTTCGATACTTTTTAAGGATACAAATAATACTTTTTGGTTTTTGAGTGATACTTTTTAATATTACGATTGATACTGATTTTGACATTGATCGGTCAATGCAGAATTTTCGGTGTTGACCGTCAACGTGTTGATCGGGTCAACATGTCTGACGGTGTATCTACAAGTCCAACTCTTTTTTTTGTATCCTACATTTGGTATCTTTTCAATTCGAATATTTTATTTCCCTTTTGGTCCAACTTCTAATGATCAATGCACACAAAATTATAACTATTAAGGATTTTACATAATTTCTTAAAGGGTTAAAGGCCACATAGCCCCCTCGACTATTCTACAAGGGTCACATTACCCCTCTTTGATTATTTGGTCCATTTAGCCCCCTCGACTTTCTAAAATGACTCACATTGCCCCTTCCATGAATAGAAAAGTTAACACCATTAACAAACACACACTAACACACATTTTACTCACATACTAAGATTTTTCATATATTTTTACATTTTATAATTAATCAAAATTATTACAAATTAATAAATTAAGGTTAATAATAACTAAAATAATAAATACCAATAAATTGATTAATAAATTAACTAAAACACAATAATAATAATATAGTGTGGAAATTTCAATATATATATATATATATATATATCGAGTTCATTTATAAAATTATTTTGAATTTTAAAATTCGATGATTCAATGATGAATTCTACAATATATATATTAAGTCTTCGTTTATGATGATTTAATATTTTGGAAAGGGACTATGATTTATGAATTTCAGATTTTCTTAGATTTTTTATCTTCAAAAGTCATTATCTAGTGAAATTAATTGATTCATGGGTCCGTTTTATCATTGAAAATAAAGTCGAACACTTAATTACAAATTTGAAAAACATAGATGATGGTTTTTAGATTTAAATAATTTTATGAATTATCTCAATATATATATATATATATTATAAATAATGGATTTTTCATACTATATTATTATTATTATTATTATTAAGTGTTAATTAATTCATTAATAAATTTCATGGTATTTATTATTTTATTAACTGCTAACCATAATTTATTAATTTGTAACATTTTTGGTTAATTGTAAAATTATGTGTGAAAGTATGTGAAAAATCTTAGTATGTGAGAAAAATGTGTGTTAGTGTGTGTTTGTTAATGGTGTTAACTTTTTCATCTATAGAAAGGGCAATGCGAGCCATTTTAGAGAGTTGATGGGACTAAATGGACCAAATAGTCAAAGAGGGGGCAATGTGACCTTTATAAAATAGTCGAGGGGCTATGTGTCCCTTAACATTTTCTTAAAATAGAAAAAGTGTAAATAACATTTGTAACACAAAATTCACATCTTTATATTGATAAACACCGAAAAAAGCGTACAAAAGAAATAGTTTTTGGTCGAAATTACAATTGTGATTCGATTCTCTACTTCTATCTTCTGACTCTTCAAAAAATTAATCTTCGAGTTCTTCATAATCTTCAGGTGAACTCGCCTCTTCCATCTTCACAAATTTAATATTTAGGAGTTTATAACGTTGATTCTGATGGTCAAAACCTTGATTCCTTCTAAAATGATGATTCCTAACTGAAAAATCATACAAACCATAAGATTGAGAATGAATATGAGAATTGTGATTCCATTCCCATTTAATTCCATTATGTCAAGCATGCCATTTCCATTCAAAAAATAATGATATCTTAATTTTTATCTATAACAAAACAATATTGACAGCTAACCCACATCCACAGCCACCAACATCCTCAACATCTCAACCTGAAAACATTTGAAAAGAAGAGGGTGTGAGCACTAATGTACTCAGAGGGTTTTAAAAAAATACTTTAATAAACTTCAAGATATCCAATAATCAATTGGCGGTATATGGAGAGCAAAATGCAAAAGCCCTCTCCATATCCATAAAACATTTTCTTTTCTTTTGGGCCCATTCTGGCTCAAACTTGATGTCAACTGCACCCTTAGGCATGCCTTGAGACACAAGACGGGTTACCTCAAATATCCTTACGAGTTTGCGAGGGATAATCCCAACAGTGACTCACTTAATGATCAAAGATCACAAATCCTCTGAGCTCAAAATCCCGCTTAAATAAAATGCTAAATTCCTTCCTTCCTTAACTTTGCTAGGAAAACCAAACCTAGAGCAACGTCTAGGGGCTAATCCTTTACTTTAGCATGATTTTGTCCTATAAAGTATTTATCACTACCCTAGAAGGCAATCATTAACTATACGAATCTTAGCAAAATATCAACATTCAAATACAAAGAAATGCACATATATAAACACGAATTGCAACTTAAAGACAATTCTAAATATCTCATGCTAAGCATAAACAACACTTAAACATTTCTAGCATTTCTAAACATGCTCGAGAGCTCAATTAACATATAATATATTCCTTTCATTCTTCCCTTATACATAGATCAATCAGGAAGAGCAAAATATTTTATTGGATATCTCATTTGCCCTAACATGCTTCTATAGCTTATTAGCTCAAACTTCAGATGAGTATAGATTTACCCACCTCAACTACTGAGCAGAGGATGAAGCAATGAGCTGATGATCCTTCTCCGGGTTTCTACAGGGTTCGGCTCTTCCTACATAAGCCGAATAATCAACTTAGCGTCTAAACGGGACTAGAAATCTATCTAGGAGTTGAACAACAACTAAACCTCGACACAGTACAGATTGTACAACTTTATAACTTTATAAAATATGAGAAGACTTAATTTGGGAAAAATCTCGTTTTGAAACTCAAAACTTAGAAAAAAAATAACTTGGAAAAATAACGCGAAACATGCTCAAAAATAACTCGGGAAAATAACTCGAAATAGGCTCGGAATGAGGACACCAGCATTGGCGGCCCAACATGCCGAACACCTCGCGCCGGCGGCGCATAGCATGCGCGTGGGTGCCTTTTGCCGAGTGGGTCCTTGCACGCGCGCGGGGCACCCCGCGACGTGGACCTGGACTCAAGGTGACTTCTTCTAGGTTTTGTCAAAATCTTTCGACGAACATGAAGAACACGAAGAACACTTTGAAAAATAAAGTGAACATGCTTTAACAATTTAAATCAACATAACAACGACATGCATAGAATTAACTATAACAAAATTGAAACTTAACTTAGGTGAAATTTAAAGAAATAATGATAATTTCCATGAAGAACACGAAGAACATGAAATAAAAGTAGAAAATAAAATGAAAAGGAAATAAGATCCAAGGTTGACGCTATAGAATGAATGGGGTCGAGTGCGTCGGAGGAAGGTGACTAGCTTGGTGACTCTTTGAGTCATAGCTGCGGCAAAGCCGCCCACTGCTTCCCGATGTTACCCCTTGCAGATTCCCTTACCGCATCCCTCCCTCCCCACTCCACTCGTCGCCCTCGGGGGTGCGCTCATGAGGAGCGCTCCCTAACTCGAGCTTCTACCTTTTCTCGGGAGTGAAATATGAGAATGAAAGGTGTGAAAAGTGAGAGGGGTTAAGTCCTATTTATAGGTATGGGATTGGCTTCCTTGAGAAGCCACTTCAGTGTGGGAACACTGCAAAAATTACATCGGGTTTGATTAAAAGTCACTTTATTTGATGTCGAGGTTCAAATGACCTCAGACATGAAATCCGAAAATACCAGGAGACTCATTGGCTCGAATACTAGTGAACCAACCTGACTCAGAATGAAGACGAGGTCGTCAGAAGAAAGACGAGCCAAAATTTCTTTTTAAGAATTACTTTTTACTATTCACTCAGACTGACAGATTTTGCTCCCGAGTGTTTGATTGGCTTCAGAATGGGAATCCGTGAATGCAGACAGATTTCTTGAGTTATTTCCCATTAGAGGGGCCTGACAGAACAAGACTCGAATCAATGAGAATGATTTTGTAAATTTCCCAAATCACGAGCGCACGCAAAATATACTATTCATTCATTCTTTAAATACGTTTTTCATCACCGAGGACTCAAATGATTTCAGAATAAAATTCTGGGAACATCGGCATACTCCATAAGTTAAAACCCTTCTAATAAGACGAAATTGGCCCAAATAGAGTTAAGATCAAAATTCTGAAAAGACGATTTCATGAAAATTAACCCCTAAAGTCATGACTGACATCTGACTTCACTCAAACCTTATTTAAACTTCTTCCCTAACTAATTAATTACTATTAAGAATCTTCTAACCATTATCCAAAAATTTGGGGTGTTACATCCTACTCCCTTAAAGAAATTTCATCTCGAAATTTACTACCCATGATAAGGGACATCAGGTTACTTCTTGAGTAGATCGGGTTCTAGCTCTCAGGATATCTCCTCTGAACCATTATGGTTCTAGATTACTTTTACAAGACTGATCTCCTTGTTCTTCAATTTCTAGATCTTTCGATCCACAATGGCCTGGGGCTTTTCTTCATATGCTAAGTCCTCATTCAGGACTATCTCTTCCTTATTAATCACGTGTTTTGGATCAAACACGTACTTCCTCAATATTGAGACATGAAAGACATCATGAACGATACTCAGGTTGGGCGGTAAGGCCAACCTGTAGGCTACTTCATTCACCTTCTCTAGAATTTCAAAAGGTCCAATAAATCTGGGCCTTAGCTTGTTTCGTTTGCCAAAACAAACTACTCCTTTGGATGGAGATACCTTCAAGAATACTTTATCTCTAACATCAAAACTGAGCTATGATCTTTGATCTGTGTATGCCTTCTGTCTATCCTGAGCCTCCTTGATTCATTGACGAATTAGCTCGATCTTCTGCACCGCTTCCTGGACCATTTCAGGCCCAAGTATCCTTCTCTCTCCAATCTCGTCCCAATACAAGGGTGATCTACACTTCTTTCCGTACAGGGCTTCATAAGAGGCCATGCCGATTGATGATTGGTAGCTGTTATTGTACGCAAACTCTACCAATGGCAATAGCTCTTCCCAACTGCTTCCTTGATCGATGACTACTCCTCTAAGCATGTCTTTTAGAATCTGGATCGTCCTTTTGGACTGGCCATCCATCTGAGGATGAAAGGCCGTGCTGAAGTTGAGCTTTAATCCCATGGCTTATTGTAGGCTCCTCTAGAATCTTGACGTGAATCTCGTATCACGATCCGATGTAATCGAGACCGGGACTCTATGCAAACGCACAATCTCCCCAACATATAGCTGGGCTAATTGATCTAGCCCATCCGTCATCTTAACAGCAATGAAATGCGCGGCTTTTGATAAATGATCAACAACTACCCAAATAGTGGTATTGCCCTGCTTAGACTTTGGCAATCCTACCACAAAGTCCATATTGATATGGTCCCACTTCTATTCGGGAATTTCCAAGGGTTGAAGCAGACTAGAGGGTTTCTGATGCAAAGCTTTCATTTGTTGACAGTTCAAACACCTTTATATGAAGGCGACTACTTCTCTCTTCATGTTATTCCACCATAAGTTCTTCTTGAGGTCTTGATACATCTTGGTGCTTCCGGGATGTGCTGTATATGGGGTGTCATGTGCTTGACACATGATCTTCTTCTTTAGTTCTTCCTCGCTTGGCACACAAAGCCTTCTTTTGAATAAGAATGCATTGTCGGTGGCTTTCGCGAAGTCTTGTGAGGTATTTGATCGTGTCTCTAGTCTTTTCTTCTCGAGAAACTCGTCTTCTCTCTGGGCTTCAACTATCCTTTGCCTTAGGTCGGGCTGAGTGACTATCATGGTAATCTGGGCTTGAATGGTCTCTGGTGGTGTTAGCACCTCGATTTTGAACTTTTTGTACTCCTTGCGAAGATCCTCCTGGACTAGAACGAGTTCTAACTCTGCCTTCTCCTTCCTACTTAGGGCATCATCTACCACATTCGCCTTGTCTGGGTGGTACTGAATTGTGCAATCATAATCTTTTATGAGTTCTAACCATCTTCTTTACCTCATGTTAAGATCCTTTTGCTCGAAGAAATACTTCAAGATCTTATGATCTGAGAAGATCTCACACTTAGTGATGCGATCCTCGCCGGCATACGACAAAGACAGCAGATGTTTTATCCAGGATTGTAGCAGATTCCACGGAATGGATGGATGAATCCAAACCCTAGCCTTTCAAAGATGTCAAACCTCGAACACGATGTAGTCGAGACCCTCAATCAATTGGAAACACGAACTTGGATTGGGTGATGACGCCACAAACGGGGATGCGAATCCGTTTGATAAGTCGATTGAATCTCACGCTGTGTTGTGAAACTGGAATAACTCTCTCAGAGAGAAAAGTGAAAACGCACGTTAAGTTTAATGAAATCCCAAAAGACCAATCACAGATTCATGAAAATATGCCGGAAAATTTCGAAAATTTGAAAATTTCCGAAAAATTTTCGACTTCTCCCCAGGTAATATACACATCTCCAACAACCCAAATATCAAAATCAAATGTAACGAAAACACCAAAAATTTTCCCGTCTTTTTACTTTTTTTTTTAAATCAGCGACTTTTTTTTTATGCTGATATCGTCTCTTTTTTTTAATAGGCAAGAATTTAAATTACAGAAATTAAATGATAAACGGAACCTGATACGACCTGGCTCTGGATACCTCTTAATGCGATCCTCGTCGGCATACGACAAAGACAGCAGATGTTTTTATCCAGGATTGTAGCAGATTCCACAGAATGGATGGATGAATCCAAACCCTAGCCTCTAAAAGATGTCAAACCTCGAACACGATGTAGTCGAGACCTTCAATCAACTTGGATTAGGTGATGACGCCACAAACGGGGATGCGAATCCATTTGATAAGTCGATTGAATCTCACGCTGTGTTGTGAAACTCGAATAACTCTCTCAGAGAGAAAAGTGAATAACTCACGTTAAATTTAATGAAATCAAAAGTTGTTCTAAAAAATAAGAGATTACAAGCCTTATATAGTTGGTCCAAAATAAACTAAAACCTAATTAATTATCCCACTTGAATTAGGAAATAAAACATAAGAATCGCGCAATTCCGGACACGCTCCATATGGGCGCGACACGGGCTCAATCGCGCCTCCACTCGCACTGTAGGTCGCGCCGGTCTCATTCCGTGTAGCTTTTGTGGCGCAACGGCTTCACTCGCGCCTCAGGTCGCGCTGTAGAATGCGCCGGTCTCATCACCCGAAGCGTTGGTGGCGCGGCCGGATCCACTCACGTGCTCACCCGCGCTGTAGCTCGCGTCAAGCGGCGCGACCGGGTGCTCGCGTCCTGGCTCATGCTATAGTCCGTGCCCGTAGCTCGAGATCACTATCTTCCACTTGGGCTCGGGTTCTTCTCTTTCTACGGGTCGTTTAGCCAACTCTTGGTTCCAGATCTCTCGCATGAATGCATTGAGGCTTTCCTTGAACCTCTTAGCTCTTGCTCGTGTTACCGTTCCTTGATGAGACCATGGCAATCATCAAATCAGTCCATCCAAAGCTGCCATTAAAGGATCCCAAGATTGTTACTCCTTTAATAATCAATGATTGGAGATCAAGATTTGAAGAGCAATGCATGAAGATAGAACTCATCAAGTTGTGCATGCATAGCAGATTCACATTGCATAGACAAGTTGCATGGAGTTTTCATCCATCTTAGTTATTTAATTAAGGGATTGAATTTTATTTAGACTATAGTATTTATTTAATTATGTTAGACTATAGTTTAGTTCAGATTTTTATTTAATTTAATGTAATTTTCATCCATATTATAGTCAAGGTTGACTAGAATTGTATTTAAGGTAATTTCCTACCTTGAATAGAATTCTAGTTTAGAGAACTTCCTAGTATAGTTAGAGATCCCTTTTGGATCAATTTTTGAGCCTTATTTTATGTTTAATTTCGTTCCCCCATAGTATTATAAATAGGGGAACCATGTCACATTGATACTTTAGACTTTATTTGAATTATTAAGCTTTGCTTTCGATATTGTCTCAACCCCTTTTTAATCTTTGTGAGTTTTGATTTAAAATTCATATTCTTGGAGCTAGCAACTTTAAGTCTTAATCAAGGGTATTGCTTAATCCACTTGAGGGATTAACTGGTATGCACTATCCGAAGATCAACTTAGAGATTTCATCCTTGGGTACGTTCGAGATTCAAGGAGGCTATCGGGTTGTGATTCACCTCAACGAATCATCATCCATCTACACCAAACGATGACTTCCATCAAGTCATCCACGTCCATAACCGTCCAGCCACCAATCGATCGAGTCTCTTCCATAAGACGAGTTCGAGTTCTACCCGTTTTATCTACACGTAAGTTCGATTCATCTCTATCATATCCTACCTACTCCAAGCCCTTCTTCACAAGCCATCATACACATAACATACCATATTTCCAACCCATATTCGCCCCTTTTCAGCCCTTGTTATCGTTGGTATTGTGTTACATAGTTTGTGTCATTCTCCACGTATTTTAATTATCTAGATTAGTTAGTTTTAGTCGTCTATTTGAGTCGGATTGATTCCCTTCTTTAGCTGACGTGTTCGTATCCTAAAGTCTTCCGCTACGTTCTCCAGATTCGTCCTAGATTAATAGTCCAGGTCGTATCATATTTTGGCATCAGAGCCACATCAGCTCTGCTGGTCGTGGTTCAATCCGACGTGTCATTTTATCCTACGTGTCGTCCTATGTGTCATTTATTTTCTTACGTTTCATCGAGTTGTAATAGCATAGCTATCATTTAAAAAAAAAGAAAAAAAATCGCTTAAAAAAAAAAGAAAAAATCGAAAAAAAAATTGTTCGGATAAAAAAACAATAAAAAAAACCCGAAAATTAAAAAAAAAGAAAAAAAAAGAAAAGAGGCATATTCATTGTGTTACCTATTGAGTCTTGTTTTAATTTTGGTGCTTTCCTTTTAGTACTTCTCTATAGTTGGTAATTACCTTGTGAGTCTTTTCTTATTTGGTAATTTCCTTCTAGTATAGTTCTGTAGTTGGTAACTTCCTTTAGAGTCATATTTTATTTTTGGAACTTTCCTTCCAAGTTTTATGTTTATTTTGGTAATTTCGTTTTGAGTTGTAATTTATTTTTAGTTCTTTCCTTTTAGAGTCTAGTTCAATTAGGATATTTAGAATTGTGTCACAATTGTGTAACACTTTCCAAATTATCTACTTTCCTTTTCCTTTTCTCTCCTAATTCTTACCTTCCATATTTTTGGATTCCTATTCTATTTGGGTACTTCAAAAATACATCTAATTCTTTCCTTTTCTAGCTTTCTTCCATCCAAATCCTTCCAAACCTTCCATATACACTTCCTTCCTTCAAATTTTCGTCCACCATCATCAAGGGGATAGAAAATTCATCCTAGTCCACATACACCATCTGTTCAATACACCATCCGGACCATACACATATGCGCCCATGTACCATCCGGTCTATACACCATACACACGTACTCCCTACACACCAAATTCTCACCATCTCTACCGCAACAATAACATGATCATACCTGAGTTTGAAGGTCTATACTATCCTGACATCTATTTAGATTGGGAACGCAAAGTAGACAAACTTTTTGAGTGCTATGACTTACCCGAGAAAAAGAAAGTGCAGCTAGTTTTGTCAAAGTTTAAAGGCTATGCAACAACATGGTGGGGATTCCAGCAAGACCGGTGCCACCGAGATCACCTTCCACCTATCGACACACGGCGTGAGTTGAAAGATTTGATGCGGAAATGCTTCATTCCAGACCACTACCAATGGGAGTTGGAGGAAAAGCTATACAAGCTTAGACAAAGAGATCGAAGTGTAAATGACTACTACAATAAAATGATTGGAGCCATGAGACGAGCTGATGTAGAAGAATATCCAGAAGATACCACGGATAGATTTCTAGCTGGTCTACGAAGGGCAATTCGTGAAAGAGTAGCATTGTACCGCTTCGACGAGTTGGAAGACATGGTGGATTATGCCATTCGGATAGAAAATTAGCTAGAGGAACTAGAGATGAAGTCAAAAGAGGAGGTTCAAGTAGAGTCGAGCGTTGCCCTCCATGATGATTCTACTTCCAAGGTACAAATTCTAGACTTCGTTGAAGTACATTTTATCTCACTACCATCTGTTTCTATGTGTTTAGAAGATGAGATAGTTGAAGAAGCTAAGCTGGAAGTAGACATGATAGAATCAATGAATGAAGAGATGCCAATTTTGGAGGAGTTAGAAAATTGCAGTTTGGAAGTTTTGTCCATGGAGATGACAAGTCCTAAAGATTGTGTGGAGGACAAACTACAAATTGTGAATTTGGAGAGCAATGTTGCAGTTGAGAAGATCGAAGAAGATGAAAAGATGATGGAGTTACAACCATATTCACAAACAGAGGATGACATCATTTTGGAAACGGATGTCGCACAAGTGGAGCCTTTGCAAAAACACATGGCGGATCCATTGATTTCTAACATTTTTTGTCAACCTTGTACTTTTAATGTTTTAATCTTACAGGTTGCCAAAGATGTGCCACGTGTTATTGATGTTCCACCAGACTTATTTGTGGTTCCTATGTCCATGCACCCCATGAAGTTGACGATTAAGCTAAAAGAGATTGATGATCAGTTCGTGTTCGTTTTCAATCCAGGCCGTTCGAATTCGAGGACGAATTCTTTTAAAGATGAGGGGAATGATGAGACCATGACAATCATCAAATCAGTCCATCCAAAGCTGCCATTAAAGGATCCCAAGATTGTTACTCCTTTAATAATCAAACATTGGAGATCAAGATTTGAAGAGCAATGCATGAAGATAGAACTCATCAAGTTGTGCATGCATGGCAGATTCACATTACATAGACAAGTTGCATGAAGTTTTCGTCCCCCTTAGTTATTTAATTAAGGGATTGAATTTTATTTAGACTATAGTATTTATTTAATTATGTTAGACTATAGTTTAGTTCATATTTTTATTTAATTTAATGTAATTTTCGTCCATATTATAGTCAAGGTTGACTAGAATTGTATTTAAGGCAATTTCCTACCTTGAATAGAATTCTAGTTTAGGAAACTTCCTAGTATAGTTAGAGATCCCTTTTGGATCAATTTTTGAGCCTTATTTTATGTTTAATTTCGTTCCCCCACAGTATTATAAATAGGGGAACCATGTCACATTGATACTTTAGACTTTATTTGAATTATTAAGCGTTGCTTTCAATATTGTCTCAACCCCTTTTTAATCTTCGTGAGTTTTGATTTAAAATTCATATTCTTGGAGCTAGCAACTTTAAGTCTTAATTAAGGGTATTGCTTAATCCACTTGAGGGATTAACTGGTATTCGCTATCCGAAGATCAACTTAGAGATTTCATCCTTGGGTACGTTCGAGATTCAAGGAGGCTATCGGGTTGTGATTGACCTCAATGAATCATCATCCATCTACACCAAATGACGACTTCCATCAAGTCATCCAAGTCCATAACCGTCCAGCCACCAATCGATCGAGTCTCTTCCACAAGACGAGTTCGAGTTCTACCTGTTTCATCTACACGTAAGTTCAATTCATCTCTATCATATCCTACCTACTCCAAGCCCTTCTTCACAAGCCATCACACACATAACATACCATATTTCCAGCCCATATTCGCCCCTTTTCAGCCCTTGTTATCGTTGGTATTGTGTTACATAGTTTGGGTCATTCTCTATGTATTTTAATTGTCTAGATTAGTTAGTTTTAGTCGTCTATTTGAGTCGGATTGATTCCCTTCTTTACCTGCCGTGTTCGTATCCTAAAGTCTTCCGCTACGTTCTCCAGATTCGTCCTAGATTAATAGTCCGGGTCGTATCAGTCCTTCTGGCACCTTGATTGGATCGGACATCTCAGCTCGGATCGTATCATCTAGCACTGCAGATCTTCAGTGCATGAACAACTGCTGCTAGCTCTAAGTCATGTGTGGGATAGTTCTGCTCGTGATTCTTAAGCTGCCTCGAAGTATAAGCAATCACCTTTCCTCTCTGCATCAGCACACATCCTATTCTTTTCTTTGATGCATTTGCGTAAACTACGAAATCTTCATTCCTTTCCGGAATGGCCAACACTGGGGCTGTGGTTAGCATCTTTTTCAAGGTTTGGAAACTTTTCTCGTACTCTGGCGTCCATTTGAACTTAGAGTCCTTCTTCAGTAGTTGCGTCATGGGCTTAGATATCGACGAGAATCCTTCGATGAATCTACGATAGTATCCCACGAGTTCTAAAAAACTTCTTATCTCATTCACGCTTCTTGGAGACTTCCAGTTACTTACCGCTTCAATCTTAGTCGGATCCACCTTGATTCCTTCTGCTGACACCATATAACCTAAAAACATGACTTCCTTGAGCCAAAACTCACACTTACTAAACTTAGTGTAAAACCTTTCTCTTCTTAACGTCTCCAGCACCACTCTTAGGTATTCTTGGTGTTCTTTATCATCATTTTAATAGATAAGGATATCATCTATGAAAACTAGCACAAAGTTATCCAAATACGGATAAAGCACCCGGTTCATTAAATCCATGAACATTGATGGGGCGTTAGTCAATCCAAATGCATGGCATTACCAGAGACTCGTAATGTCCATAGCGAGTCCTAAAGGTGATTTTAGGAATATCTTCATTTCAATTCTCAATTGATGATACCCATATCTTAAGTCTATCTTTGAGAAAATACTTGCTCCCTTAAGCTGATAAAAAAGATCGTCTATTCTTGAGAAGAGGTATCGATTCTTGATGGTCAGCTTATCTAGCTCCTTGTAGTCGATGCACATTCTCAATGTGCTGTCCTTCTTCTTTACGAAGAAGATTGGACCTCCCCAAGGTGACACACTAGGTTGGAATAAACCTAGGTCTAATAACTGTTGCAGTTGAACCTTAAGTTCTTGCAACTCCTTAGGCGCCATTCTGTAGGGGGCTTTCAAAACTGGGGCGGCTTCTGGTTCCAACTTGATGGCGAACTCCACTTGCCTGCCTGAGGGTAGTCTTGGTAGCTCCTTTGAAAATACGTCGGGGTATTCTCTTATGACTGAAACGTCTTCAATCGACAACTTTCCTTCATCTTTCTTCATCAAGTTAACCAAGAACGCTTGGCAGTTATTCCTCCTCATCATTTTGATGGCCTTCAAAGCGGATATCACTGGTACTTTAGTTTCCAACCTTGATCCGTAGATCTTTACCTTGGGTTTTCTGGGTGGTCGAAACACCACTTTCCTCTTAGGGCAGCTTATGGAGGCATAAGCTAAGGCTAACCAATCCATTCCTAGTATTATATCAAAATCCTGAATCTTTATCATGTAAAGATTTGACTTAAAGGTTTCCCCTTCTATCTTCAATTCTAAGTTAGAGCAGACCTTCCTAGACATCATTCTTTTTCCAGAGGGAATACTTATCTCAAGAGCATTCTCAGCGTTCTCGGGTTTTATCTTCAATCTCTTACAAACAGACTCAGCTATAAAAAAATGTGATGCTCCATTATCTAAGGGAGCTAAAACGGACGTGTCGATGAGGGTAATCATATCTACTAGATTACCTGGGGCCTTAGCAGCTTGCTGCTGGTTGAGAACATAAGTACGAGCTGACTGAGATGGCCCCTGTTCTTGGTTAGATCTTTGATCTCATCCTTGGTTCGGCCTTGGATTCATTCACGGCTTTGTCCTTGAGATCCTCCTTGCTGCAACCTTCGCTAATTTCCGGAGAATTGTCAAAGCAGCTGCAGGTATAGGGGTTGTTATGGTATCTGTGATCGTCTGTTGTTTCCTTTAGGATACTCCTTGTTGAAGTGTTCTTCTTCGCACAGTTGTAGCACCTAGTTTGGTTTGCTCGACAGGCTCTAAGGTGCGTCCTTCCACACTTTTGACACACTCTAAGGCTAGAGGTGGGGTCAGGCTGATTACGAGGTACCCCCAATTCTTGGCTTTGCCAGTAAGGTTTCTTTCCTCTATTATCTCTGCTTCCTGCTTCCCACTTTCTCTTTCCTTTTAGATCATTGGCTGGCTGAAGGGGCTAAACTTTCTCTCAAGGAAGGATGGCTTTGATGCTTAAGGCTTTGGCTAAGGTTCGAGCATACGACATGTCTTCTTGTCTAGCGAGGGCTATGCCAATCTCAGGCCTATGTCCCTTTTTGAACTTGTGCGCTTTTTTCCTGTCTAAATTTACTAGATGTGAAGTGTGCCTTGACAACTGGTTGAACTCTTTCTCATATTCTGACACCATCTTCTTTCCTTGCTTCAGGTTCCAGAACTCCATCTCCTTTGCCTCTCGATAATAATCTGGGATGTACTTCTAATATAGGTCGTGCTTAAAATATTCCCAACTATAATCCACCCATTACTCTGGGGTTATCGTCCTTTGAACGGACTCCCACCAATAGTCCGCATCATCCGTAAGCATGAAAAGAACGCAACTTAGTTTTTCTTCTTCCGAACGGGCTACAAAATTAAAGATTCATTCTAAGGAGCGAACCTATTTCTCGACATCTATCGGGTCTCCTAAACCATTAAAATACGGAGGGTTATGTTTGAGAAACACATTTTCAGCGTTTGGGGCTTGCTCAGGTTCGTTCTCATCTTTATTCTCGATTTGACATCTTCTTAGTGGCATTCTAAAGAACTAGATATTAGCGACGCTCGAATGAATTCACATAAGCAGTGATGCCTTTCGATAAGGTCTTTAATTTACGCAAGATAGATCAAAAGCATAAAGGAAAAATTGCCTCATTATAATGACTTTGGCATCAATATCATAGAAGAAGTTCTGGGTTACATATGGAATAGGGCAGTCTTTTGGGAAAATTCACTACCATTATTAGAGTCTAGAAAGGTTAATGCATATATTACATATTAGGATCTAGGTTAAAGCAGATTAAACGAACATCAGACAAATAGACAGACAGATCAGATCAGATCAGCTAGGTGTTCTAACAACAACACCTCCTTCTAAAGCTTAATTATAGGCCGGAGCCTTCCCTTTCTCCTTGCATGGCGATCCCACTTCCTTCTCGCCTTCCTCCTCCGGGTCCTCTTCTTCTTCCTCATCTTCAATTGTCTCTAGCACCTCGAACTTGAACTTTCTCATGCTTATGTTCCCTTCGGGGTACTGATGGAACATACACTGCCCCAGACCCTGAGAATCAAACGTAGGGGTCCACTGGTTCATTTGAGGAGTGCAGAAAAATAGAGACTCAGTGTGATTCACGATCCGGATGCTTGAGAGTCCCGCTCCCGAGGTTCCTTCATCATGGGGGCGCGGTGCTTGAAATTCAGGGTGATGTGACCCGGGACTAAATGACACGACGAGACACAAAATACGCGGAAGCTAAGGATTGAAACTACATCGGTGAAGTAAGGGATCTATACTCGATTATCTAGATAACTAAGACTCAACTAAAATACCTAGACAATGACACACAAAATAACACAAATCCAAACAAAGATAGGGCTGTTTTGGATGAGAATATGGATGAGAATATTGATGGTGTTTTGGGCGTGAGGTTTAGGTGAAGAAGGGCTAGAGTAGATAGGATACGTTAGGGATGAAACGGACTTACGGATTGAACGAGATGAACTTGAACTTGACTCGAACGGTGGCTGACTTGGAACGGACGTGGATGATGATGTTTGACGTCGAAGATGGCTGGATAGACGATGATAGGTTGATGTGAATCACAACCCGAAAGTTACCTTGAATCTCGAACGTACATGATGAGGACATCCATAGCAATGAGGAAGTCAATGAAGAGCTGCAATTCAAAGGACCCGTCACAAGACTACGAGCTAAGAAGTTGCAAGAATATTTGCAAGTCATGATTCGCAAGAAGTTCGAAGTTGAAGACGGTGTGCAAGGAAGCTTGAAGATGATGACCTTATTGAAGATGGAAGATGGAGATCAAGACTTGGAGTACAATGCATGAAGATGTGCACGTGTGCATGTGGACGTGCATGTGTGCGAGTTGTTTGAAGCCCACGGCCAAGAAGTGAAGAGCCTAAGTTTTCGGCCCTTAATGATTTAATTAAGGGGATTGATTTATTAGACTATAGTAATTTATTTATTTAATTTAAAACTATAGTTGGACCGATTTTTATTAGAAGATTTTCGGTTATTTAGATAAAGATTTGACTAGGATTTTAGATAAGGCAAGATCTACAAATTCTACCTTAAATAGAATTCTAGTTTAGGAAGTTTCCTAGTTCTAGTCTAGTTTGTTTTTGGCCTTGAGTTTTCGGCCCTTTTGATGTCAAATTCGATCCACCTATTGTTATAAATAGGGGATCCATGTCACATTGTCACTTTAGACCATATTTGATAATTTAAGCTTTGCTTTCAATATTGTCTCAACCCATTTAATCTTTTGTGAGTTTAGATATTTAAATTCATACTCTTAGATTTAGCACCTCTAAGTGTTACAGAGGGAATTCACCGTCCACGTTCGAGGGATCGTCGGAAACTCGCTATCGAAGAACAACTTAAAGAATTTGGCCTTGTGTACATTTGAGATTCAAGGCAACTTTCGGGTTGTAATTCACAACTACAAACCATCGTCCATCCAGCCATAATTGACGTCAACACATCATCATCCACGTTCGTCTTCATTCCAGCCCTTGTTCAAGATCAAGTCATCGTCGTTCGTCTAATCCGTAAGTTCGTTTCGACTCTAACATATCCTATCTACTCTAGCCCTTCTTCACCTAAACCTCACGTCCAAAATACCTTCCTCAAATACTGTCCCTATAGCCGTCCAAAACAGCCTTCTCCTTGTTTGGATTTGTGTTATTTTGTGTGTCATTGTCTAGGTATTTTAGTTGAGTCTTAGTCGTCTAGATAATCGAGTATAGTTCCCTTACTTCACCGACGTAGTTTCAATCCTTAGCTTCTGCGTATTTTGTGTCTCATTATGTCATTTAGCCCCTGGTCACATCATAAATTGGTATCAAGAGCGAGGTCAGTTTATATCATTCGTGGTTCCGTACTCGTTTATTCGTCCCGTTTATTTTGTTGAATTTTATCGAGTTGTAATTTAAATTCCGTATTGTTCATTGTTATAAAAGAAAAAAATCAGATTGTATACAAAAAAAGAGAAAAGAAACGATCAAAACAAAATAAAAAAAAATATATCGGATAAAAAAAAAAGAAAATCCGAATTAAAAAAAAAAAAGTAATTCATTGTTTCCTTTTTGTGTTCTATTTTATTTTGGTACCTTCCTTTTGGGTACAAATCCATAGTTGGTTATTTCCTTTTAGATTCTCTTTCTTTTTGGAAATTTCCTTCCTAGTTTGTTTTGATTTTGGTAACTTCCTTAGGTGTCATATTTTATTTTTGGTTCTTTCCTTCTAGAGTCTAGGCTAGTTAAGGTATTTAGATTATGTCACATAGATTGATACATATCCAAATTCCCTACTTACCTTATCTCTTTCTTCTTTCCTTATCCATTCTATTTCTTTCCTTATTCTATCTAGATTTATTTTTGGATCTCCAAATCAATTTGGGACTTCATTAATTAATCTATTTCTTTCCTTTTCTCCCTATACCACCTTCGATCACCACTCCTACTGCACCTACACAAAATCGGCAGCCTCCCTACCATACACATACTCAACCCGTATCTCATCCGTACACTCCAAATTCATCCGTGTTCTGAGAATAGCATTCCTGTCCTTTCTCCGCACAAACCACACGAGTCCCCTACTCCCATATACACAATTTTCACACACTGTGCACCCATATATTGAGTGATACACGAGTGGTAAAATCAAGAGTGAAAACAAACGAGTGACGTGAGATTGTGAGGTCCTACCTTGTTTTCTTTTACATTTGTTCATTTTGTAGGTTTCATGAAGAAAGGTACCCGTTCTGAGTCATCCTTGACTTCCCCAGCCGATACTCCACCTTTGGACCCATCCCGAGATTCGTCCAAAGCCCCCATGGAGTCGACTTCGGATCCACCTATACCGTGGGATCCTAAGTATCATTTTGAGGCACTCTCAAAACACTTTCAGAGACAGCACCAGGCCCTGTCTGACAAACTTGATAGCTTAGTGCATGCCATTGAATGCACTAAGGTCACACCGACCATTACTCAGGCAGTTCGAGGACCAGCTCGACAAAACCAGCGACAGAACGAGCCCGAGGAGGAGTAATTTGATGAGAACACTAAGGAGTTCGACCGAGGCCGCCGCCAGCGACGTGGAAACAGTCATGAAGACTATGGTGAAGACTGTATGCTCAATAACATCAAGACGAGCATACCGGAGTTTGAAGGCCTTCACCATCCCGATATCTATCTTGATTGGGAATGTAAGGTAGAGAAGATTTTTGACTGCTACGACTTTATAGAAGTCAAAAAGGTGCAGTTAGCCTGTTTGGAGTTCAGAGGCTACGCAGCCACTTGATGGGAGATGCAGCAAGAAAGAAGGCGCAGAAATCGCAATCCGCCGATTGATACATGGGAAGAAATGAGGGGATTGATGCGAGGATGCTTCATTCTAGTCCATTATGAGAGAGAGCTCGAAAAGAAGCTCGATCGGATCAAACAAGGCACCCGTTCGATTGAAGAATATCATAAGGAGTTCGAGACAACCTTGAACCGAGTCGGGAAGGAGGAGACCTTAAATGCTACCATCATTAGGTACATTGAAGGCATGAATCCCGACATTGCTTGTGAAGTCGAGTTGAAGGACTTCACCAGTGTAGAAAGGATGGTGCAGTATGCATCGATTGTGGAGAAACAGTTGCGAGAAGGCCGCCGCCGTTCTCATCACAATGCCGCCGCTGCCAGACCCTCTTGGAACAAAGGTACACATTCCACATCACCTTCTACACCTTTTTCTGAGTCCACACGACCCCGAGGTCAGCCCAGACCACCTGAACGGCGTTTCGACCGTTCTACACCGCAGTCCAGCCGTAGACCCGAGTCTACACCGACGTCGACCCCGAGGCCCCCATCCCAATGGCCTAATCAGCCCAATACGACGCCAAATGCAGCCCCTAATCGAACTCGTGACATCCAGTGTCATAAATGCCAAGGTTGGGGCCATTTTCAGAATCAGTGCCCGAACCATCGTGTTTTGTTACTCAATGAACAGAACGGGCTTGAATCAGCTAGTGAAGATGAGGAGGAGCCCCAGGCCACCGCCCCTGATGCCGCCGAAGTCACTGAAGTTGATGAGGAAGATGAGGAGGCCGAATTGCCTCATGTCAGCTTAGTGTCTATTCGCAGTCTGAACATCAATCGTGAAGACGAAGAGCAATCGCAGCGTGAGAACATATTCTACACTCGAGTTGCAATCAAAGATTAGATTTGTGCGATGATCATAGACAGCGGGAGTGTAATCAACGCGATCAGCCAGTATGCCGTTGATAAACTCGCCCTTACCACAACAAAGCATCCAAAGCCATACAAGCTGCAATGGCTTACTGATTGAGGTTTCATCAGAGTTACAGGTCAGGTACACGTTTCATTTACTAAAGGTCGTTATTCTAACACTGTTCTTTATGATGTTATTCCTATGGAGGCAGCCCACATTCTTTTAGGAAGACCGTGACAATTCGACAGAAAAGCGTTTCACGATGGTTTGGCCAACACTTATTCGATCACCATGGATGGCCGAACCACTGTGCTCAAGCCACTCTCTCCTAAAGCTGTTGTAGAGGATCAAGAGAGGATGCAAGAGAGATTTAAGCAAGAACAGGTAAAGCAAGCAGCAGCCGCCGCCCGGACCGCCGCCGTGAATGGCCGAGACTCGGCCGAGAGTTTCAAGCCGGAGTCTTCTTCAAAGCCGACCAATGCAGCCCCTTTGAAGGCCTCTAATGATGCCTTAGTTCATGGCAAATCATCCGGATCAGCCCCTAAAGTTGAACAAAATCGGTCTTTGTTCATCTCAATTAAAGGCGTAGAGAAAGCACTAAAAGCAGATTTACCTTTCGTTCTTTTATCTTATAAAGACAGTGCTACTAATAGTGTTTCTTTGCCTTGTGATGTGCAGCCCCTTATGGAGGAGTTCGCGGACGTGTTCCCAGAAGAGATTCCAAGTGGATTACCTCCAGTTCGTGAGATCGAGCACCAGATCGACTTCGTGCCCGGCGCCGTCTTGCTCAACCGACCGACGTACCGTACTTCGCCCGAGGAGATGAAGGAGATCGACCGCCAAGTGAATGAGCTATTGGAGAAGAAGCAAATCCGAGAGTCGATGAGCCCTTGTGCAGTTCCAGTCATCCTAGTGCCAAAGAAGAACAACGAATGGAGGATGTGCATGGATTGCCTTGCCATCAACAAAATCACGGTTAAGTACAGATTTCCTATCCCTAGACTTGATGATATGCTAGATGAATTAAGTGTTTCTAATGTGTTTTCTAATATAGATTTAAGATCTGGTTATTTTCTAGTTAGAATGCATGAAGGGGATGAATGGAAAACTGCGTTTAAAACAAAGCATGGTTTATATGAGTGGTTAGTTATGCCTTTTGGTCTCACTAATGTACTGAGCACGTTTATGAGGTTAATGAACCATGTTTTGCGTGATGTGATTGGTAAATTCGTGGTTGTTTACTTTGATGATATTCTGATTTACAGTCACAGTGCACAGGCGCACCTAGAGCACCTTAGGCGTGTTTTTATGCTTTTGCGTGATGCAAAGTTGTATGGAAATTTGTCTAAGTGTTTCTTTTGCATAGATGAAGTCATTTTTCTAGACTTTGTCGTCAGCTCATGAGGTATTGAGGTAGACCGTTCCAAAATCAAAGCGATTGAGGAATGGCCAACCCCGAAAAACGCCTTTGAGCTTCGGTCCTTTCATGGACTAGCTGGATTTTACCGTCGTTTTGTACGGGATTTCTCTAGTATAGCCGCCCCTCTTACTGAGCTAAGTAAGAAGGATCGGAAATTTGAGTGGGGTAAATAACAAGAGCATGCATTTAATACTTTGAAGTCTTTATTGTGTTCTGCTCCTGTTCTTTGTTTACCTGATTTTACTAAAACTTTTGAGATCGAGTGTGATGCTTCGGGCATAGGTATGCAGTTTTGATGCAGGATCGCAGGCCCATCGCCTACTTCAGTGAGAAGCTTAGTGGCGCCAGTTTGAGGTATTCCACATACGACAAGGAGCTTTATGCTTTGAAGCGTGCATTGGATACATGGCAGCACTATCTTTGGCCCAAGGAGTTCGTGATTCACACGGACCACGAGAGTTTAAAGCACCTCAAAGGACAACAAAATTTGAACAAGAGACACGCAAGATGGGTGGAATTCATCGAGTCCTTTCCATACGTGATCAAGTACAAGAAAGATGAAGAAAACGTCGTTGCGGACGCCCTGTCTCAAAGGTATGCACTTCTGAACTTAATGCATGCTAAAATGTTTGGTTTTGAGTCCATTAAGTCATTGTATGTTGAGGACGCCTATTTCAGCCCCATTTATGCTTCATGTGTGTCGAAATCTAGAGCTAATGATGGATATTATGTGCATGATGGGTTTTTATTTAAGGAGTCTAAGTTATGCATTCCTATTTGTTCTATGCGTGAGCTACTTGTGTTTGAATCGCATGCGGGAGGTTTAATGGGTCACTTTGGTGTGTATAAAACATTGAACTTACTGCATGAACACTTCTTTTAGCCGCATATGCGTAGGGATGTAGAGAATTTGTGGAGTCGTTGCATTACTTGTCATCAAGCCAAATCCACTTCACACCCATTCGGTTTGTACACGCCATTACCCACCTCTTCAGCCCCTTGGATCGATATTTCTATGGATTTTATCTTGGGATTGTCTAGGTCTAGGTCGGGTAAAGATTCAGTGTTTGTTGTAGTTGATCAGTTCTCCAAAATGGCTCATTTCATTGCATGTAGGAAAACCGATGATGCTGTACACATAGCCAATTTGTTCTTTGTGCATGTTGTTCGTTTGCATGGAATTCCTCGTACTATTGTTAGTGATAGGGATTCTAAGTTTTTAGGACATTTTTGGCGTGTTTTGTGGGGAAAATTAGGTACTAAGTTATTGTTTTCTACTGCATGTCATCCACAAATCGATGGTCAAACTGAGGTTGTGAATCGTACATTAGGAGCTTTACTTAGGTCTCTGATTAAGAACAATTTGAAGTCATGGGAAGAATGTTTACCATATGCTGAATTTGCTTACAATCATGTTATTCATTCTTCTACTAACATGTCTCCATTTGAGGTAGTTTATGGATTTAATCCGTTAACTCCTACTGATTTGATTCCTTTACCCGTTGAGCATCTAACGAGTGTTAAAGGTATGAAGAGAGCTGATTTTATTCAAAAGATGCATGACAAGGTTCGTGCTCGAATCAAGCACAAAGGCTCGGCCATTGCCGCCGCACGCAACACGAGGCGCAAGCGTGTGATATTCCAGCCCGGAGATCGTATTTGGATTCATCTAAGTCCAGGCCAATTCCCTAACTTGAGGAAGTCCAAGTTGTCGCCCCGTGGAGATGGCCCATTCACTGTTTTGAGCCGTGTTAATGATAATGCATACCGCATTGATCTCCCTGGTGAGTACAAGTGTTCTTCTACATTTAATATTGCTGATTTGTCTCCTTTTTCTGCAGATGAATTCGACCATGATGACACTTCAAATTCGAGGACGAATTTTCTTCAGCAGGGGGGGAATGATGAGGACATCCATAGCAATAAGGAAGTCAATGAAGAGCTGCAATTCAAAGGACCCATCACAAGACTACGAGCTAAGAAGTTGCAAGAATATTTGCAAGCCACAATTCGCAAGAAGCTCGAAGTTGAAGACGGTGTGCAAGGAAGCTTGAAGATGATGACCTTAGAGGTACTAAATCTAAGAGTATGAATTTAATTATCTAAACTCACAAAGATTGAAAAAGGGGGAGACGATATTGAAAGCAAAGGCTTAATAATTCAAATATAGTCTAAAGTATCAATGTGACATGGATCCCCTATTTATAACAATGGGTGGATCGAAAATAACATCAAAAGGGCCGAAAATTCAAGGTCAAAAACAAAGTAGACTAGAACATGGAAACTTCCTAAACTAGAATTCTATTTAAGGTAGAACATGTAGATCTTACTTTATCTAAAATCCTAGTCAAATCCTTGACTAAATAACCGAAAATCTTCAAATAAAATCTAATAAAAATCTGTCCAACTATAGTCTAAATTAAATAAATAAAATACTATATACTAATAAATCAATCCCCTTAATTAAATCATCAAGGGCCGATTATTTTGGGCTTCTCCACCATGCATGCTTAACTTGGGCTGAATAGCAAGTATACACGTCCAACCCAACATAAGCACACGTGCACGCCTCCTTGATGTATTGCACTCCAAGTCTTGATCTTCCATCTTCAATAAAGTCATCATCTTCAAGCTACCTTGCCCGCCGTCTCCATCTTCGAGCTTCTTGCGAATTGTGGCTTGCAAATATTCTTGCAACTTCTTAGCTCGTAGTCTTGTGATGGGTCCTTTGAATTGCAGCTCTTCATTGACTTCCTCATTGCTATGGATGTCCTCATCACAGGGGGACTGTTGAGAGTCGCCCTTTGCAGTTCTAGTTCCATCACTAAGGAGGGGTTTTGCTCGGCTACTTGTTGCTCGACTAAAGCGTGCACGTGGCCATACTCTGACACCCAACAAGCCATTAAGGCTGAGGAAAAATCTGTAAAATTTCTAATTTCAGCGTGTGTCTCGGGATCATGGGTGATGGTGCTTTGCAGAATGCGATACATCGTAGGCCTCCAAGCGGATGGTGCATGCTTATATATGCGGATGTATGTTTCCAAGTTGGACACACTTCCAGGCTCTCCTCCGTAGCCGTTCATCCATGCCAACCTTTCCAGATACTTTGCCATGTAGGACAGAAACTACTCGTTATCATCCCAAGTTTCCCTCCTGAATCTCTCGACCCTCTCTTACACCAGGTGAAAAAGAGGCACACTCTTCCTAGCAGTCAAACGGTGCTTAACCATCTAGAAAAGAATAGCTTAATCAGTCTAGATGATAAAAGGGAGACCTAAGGTTTTCCTGAGGTTATAATACCGTCTAGATTTAGACTATTTTATCTTGCATAAATAGCTCCTTTAAAAGCAGTTGACATTTACAAAAATTCTGATGCCCAAAGTCTTTAAACATATATATTTACCTTTTCTATAAATTAAAAAATTTGAGAATGAATTTAAACCTTTTTGGGATCGAGAACTCTTTTCACAAACTTTCCATCTCAGAAATCATCTTACCCGAACACCTTTTACTTGGAATTTGATGTGAACTCAACAAAATAAGAACACAACTAATCAAAGTACGCAGACTAACAAGATCGAACACACGTCGGAACTATTAAGGATTCAATACCAACAATACGGATGACTAGAATATCAGAGTAAATGCGGAAATAAACAACGAATGGCTTGATTGATATGCTGACTTAGACTCGATCACATAGACACATAAACAACCTATATTATGACTCAACTAAATAAAACACACACAAATAAATAGATAGATATGCGATTTGGGACAAATTTATTATACGTGTTAATTAAGGCGAATTGAGCATGTATAACTTAGAACTGATTTAAAGGTGTGGAATATGGCTGGATCATGGATGATGGCTGATGATGAAACGTACGTAGGTGGTAGATGAAGGATGGTGAATGATGGAGATGAATTAAAAAGGTAGAAGAAGATTACTTACTCGAACCCTGTCCTGCAGTGAAGACGAAACGCGATTTCTCGTACTCTTCGATTGGCAGCAACCCCCTAGACTCGATGGAATATAAAAGAGCTTGAGATAGGACTTATGATTTTCTAGGTTACAAGAACATGTAAATTATGTTGATCAACCGATGGATCTTGAGACAAAGTGAATAAAAGCTTCAATAATTCATGCAATGTCTGAACTGAAAATAACATAATGTTTCCCTATTTATACTAACATAACCCACGAAATTCTAAGGCCTAAATAACATGATAAGGCCAAAAATCTAGAGTCCTAGTCAAACTAGAATAAAATCAAAAGATACCAAAAATAGGATAACAAAAATCTATCTAAATCTAACTAGATAAGGATAAATCCCAATGGACTTGGGCTTCATTATTCTCGCCTATTTGGACTTAATTAATCACAACAATGGGCTGAATTAATATGATTAATTTCGTGGCCCATGTTATAATTAATCTTGCCACCTTTGCATGAAAAACAGCAACTTGTCGGATTCCCATGCAAACGCGTAGAACTTTTCATGCACACGTCCAAATGGCGTGATTCTTCTTCTCACGTCTTCATGCTTCTTTCTTCATCATCAATGGATAGCATGGTGATCAATCTTGGGCTGCTCGACACTTCATCTTCATGCAACTCGAATTTGCGACGAATAGGAGCTTGTAAATAATTCGCTCGCAAACGCATCATAGGACCTTTGAACTGCAGCTCCGGATCATCTTCTTCTTTGCCTAGCTCGACCTCATCAGAATTTCATTCTCACAGTTTTTCTGTTATCCCTAAAAGAGGTATGCTTGCTCAAATATTTCCTTTCCCTGTATTCCAAAAATCATGAATCTAAAATCCAAAATCTCTATACTATCATACCTTGATTTTTGGTTGAGGATACAAGGGTGATGGCGAGCTGTGGGTTGCTGTTTTAACTTATCAAAGAACAATTTATACACATAGAAGCACTTAACTTATCTAATAGAGAGATAGGTCTACAGAGTTGCAAGCCCGCTCTGATACCATCTGTAACAGTCTGGTCCTGAGAGGGGAATAAATGAATGGGGATGGGGTATTAATTAAGGGATTATTATAAGAACGGGAGTTTAATAAAGAAGGTTTACAAATAGAGACATACTTTCGAAAAAATAGATGATGATACTCGAGTTTACTTGATTAAAAATGAATCATACTTGGCGAATGAAAAAGGCTAACTAATCAAATACCAACAAGCATAGAACCATTCATAGGTCAAAGTGGATAAACAAATACCAATATGAACAAGCCTCTTCATAGGCAAAAAGAAAATATACTCAAGAAGCAGAAATAGAACTCAATATTCATCATTATATATAGATTATCATGTCTGGAGAATATTCATAGAATCTTGATAAACATAATGAAACTTAGGAATTATAAGAGTGTATCAGAGTGGCAGAAACATAATGGGATTTCAATATATACTTATACTATAACAAAACAATCTTGGCAGCCAACCCACATCCACAACCACCAACATTCTCAGCATCTCAACATGAAAATATTTGAAAAGAAGGGGGTGTGAGCACTAATGTACTCAGTGGGTTTTAAAAAAACACTTTAATAAACTTCAAGATATCCAATAATCAATTGGCGGTATATAGAGAGCAAAACGCAAAAGCCCTCTCCATATCCGTAATTTTTTTTTTCTTTTGGGCCCATCCTAGCTCAAACTTGATGTCAACTGCACCATTAGGCATGCCTTAGGACACAAAACGGGTTACCTCAAATATCCTTACGAGTTTTAGAGGGATAATCCCAGGAGTGACTCACGTAATGATCAAAGATCACAAATCCTCTGAGCTCAAAATCCTTCCTTAACCTTACTAGAAACACCAAACCTAAAGCAACGTCTAGGGGCTAATCCTTTACTTTAGCATGATTTCGGCATATAAAGGATTTATCACTACCCTAGAAGGCAATCCTTAACTATACGAATCTTAGCAAAATATCAACATTCAAATACAAAGAAATGAACATATATAAACACGAATTGCAACTTAAAGACAATTCTAAATATCTCATGCTAAGCATAAACAACACTTAAACATTTCTAGCATTTCTAAACATGCTCGAGAGCTCAATTAACATATAATATCTTCTTTTCCTTCCTTGTACAGAGATCAATCAGGCAGAGCAAAATATTTTATTGGATATCTTATTTTCCCTAACATGCTTGTAGAGTTTATTAGCTCAAACTTTAGATGAGTATAGATTTACCCACCTCGACAATTAAGCGGAAGACGAAGCAATGAGCTGATTATCCTTCTCTGATTTTCCATGGGGTTTGGCTCTTCCTACACAAGCCGAATCATCGACTTAGAGTCTAAATGGGACTACGAAATCTATCTAGAAATCGAACAACAGCTAAACCTCGACACAGTACAGATTGCACGACTTTATAAATTTATAAAATACGAGAAGACTTAATTTGGGAAAAATCTCTTTTTGAAACTCAAAACTTAGATGGAAAATAACTTGGAAAAACAACGCGAAAGAGGCTCGAAAATAACTCAGGAAAACAACTCGAAATAGGCTCGGAAGGAGGACACCAGCACTGGCGTTGAGAGCCAGCACCGGCGGCTCAATATGCTGAACACCTTGCATCGGCAGTGCATAGCACGCGCGCGGGTGCCCTTTACCGAGGAGGTCCTTACACGCACGCGGGGCACCCCACGACGCGGACCTGGACTCAATGTGACTTCTTCTGGGTTTCGTCAAAATCTTTCGATGAACACAAAGAACACGAAGAACACTTCGAAAAATAAAATGAGCATGCTTTAACAATTTAAATCGACATAACAACGACATGCATAGAATTAACTATAACAAAATTAAAACTTAACTGTAGCGCCCCGATCCCGAAAGATCGTGGAAATGGACGCCACGGGGGTTGGAATTAAGAAGCAGGAAAGAAAGGGGTAATTTAATTAACGACGGGGTGATAATCTAAAAAGGATTAACGTTTGGAATAAAATTTAACAACCAAGTATGCCCAAAATAGGTTATGCCTTCCGGAACATTAGACAGCATAACCTCTGTAACTAGAGCGAATCCCCATTTATAACGGCTTATAAGAGAAGAATGGAAGCTGTAACAATTCCATAAGCCCTTTCATAGGCCAAACGGAAACAAATAACCAGATACCAACAATCAATAGACCCATTCATAGGTCGACTTAAGAAACAGACACCAATATGCTGAATAAATGAAGCCCTTCCATAGGCCAAAATAAATGATCAAATAGACATAACGAAAGACGGGCTTCCTCCCTTTGGAATAATTATGTAGCTAAGCATATGATACATGTTAACTAGGAAGACAACAAATGTTCAGAATCAGAGAAGCAGAATCATATCAACAAAATACCAAGATCAGAGTTCTTAACATTTAGCAAAAGAATACCATAAGTGCGAAAGCTCAATTCTTAATAGAATACTAATAAAAAGGGACAACGGAAAAATATGTAAATCATAATAGCCCATATCTCAGCCTCGTCACCTCCACGCTCCAGCCTACTTACCTGAAAATGTTTGAAAAGATTTGGGCTGAGTACTAATGCACTCAGTGGGCAAGTTTTACAATTCAAGTTATGCAAATCATTTTGTTAAAGTAATCTATCTGTGTTCGTGCAGGTAGTGAAACTTAGGAGGTTTAAAAGTTGGAAGCAACCTAAGTTCACCAAAATATTTTATCGTGAAGCGCTTAAGAGTATAACCCGTCACTGCCCGCAACCCAAACTACATCACCAGCGTATAACATTGAGTATGGCCATAGTATACCCAAAGAGTATAACCAATAAGTGTTTCATTTTAGTCTCACCGACAAGGAGTAGGGCAGGACAAATAATGCATGCATACTGTAGCTACTCACATTGACACAGCGCTGGTATATGAGACTCCGACAACATACAGTAGCACGTAAATATTTAACACAGATAGTCACATATGCAATTTTAACAAAGCAGAGCTTAATAGCTCGAAAGATACAATTTGTAAAAATATAATATAGCCCACCTTTCTCGGGATTCTAAAAAGCTAGCTTCTGAAGAATCAACCCTGATACTCTTTCTCTAGCTCAGCTAGTACTACAGAAGGTAAACTTCAACTCAGGATAATCGCTATATTTTCACGAATTAATCTACTATAAACGGAACTATTATTAATTATATTCTATTCTAAAATAGATTGCACGACTCTAGAGACCTCGAATAATTTCGACGAAGAAGGAAATAAATTCCAAAACGTTATTCTTGCTTTACTGGGATCAACTGATTTAACAGAGGTCTCTTTCCAAAACTTGTCATTTATCCAAATTTTACCAAATCTACACCACAACACTTGTTAACCGCTCGAAAATTACGAAAATATTCAGGGATGATACTATACATGCCAAGACTAAAGAATGAGAATTTTAGAATTTTTCGATAATATATGCTCCCGGTACAAAAATAACTGTCTACTTTAAATAATCAAAATTATTCAAAACTCGCAACGAGATCGCGAAACTTGGTAGGCTTATAAGAAATAATATTTGGAGCAACTTTCGAGAAGAAACATTTTCGATTTGACGACCCAAAATGGGTGAAACGGGAGTTTCGGTAACAATATTCACAGATTTTAGTTTAAAATATATCGGTCTCGATCGAGCTCGATACTCGTTGGATTTTCGCTCAAAAGTACAATTTTTGATAGTGCAGAAAATAAGGAATTTAATGGTGTAATCAGATCAAAGATCGGACGGCTAGAACATAAATTCGAACTAGACAGATTTATAATATAATATTCGGATCCGGATTTCAAACGACGAGAAATCAAATATCTATTCCGGTTAACTACAAGATCCAAATGATCAAAGACTATTTATAAGAAGAAGATTTCTAATACGACTATCCAAGAAGAGTAGATCTGAGATTTACATAAAATGAAAATGGGGAAAAATACCGAAAACTCACAACATCAAAAATCAGAATCGGTAGAATTAAAGATAATCGAAATATAAACATATTTAGAACTTGAAATTTCTAAATTCATCGGTCCGAATGACCAGAATCGGAGAAAGTACCTTCTTCGAGGAATTGGCGGCGGTCACGATGATTTTCCATCGTGATCATCCTTCGTGTCATCATTTCAATCATATATTCGTGATCTACGCGTTGACACCTTCAAAATGACTATTTCAGAATTGAAATATGAAACTAGAGTCGTACATTCTCTAGAAGCTGCTCGGCGTTTCGATTTTGAAAATGAATGAAAAATGAAACCTTAAGCTCCTATTTATAGAGGAAAAATAAATAGGATAATAACAAATAAAAGAAAGAGGATAATGATGGAAAAAGAATAGGATAATTACGAATAAGATAATCTTTTGAAAAAGAAATTGGATAATGACGGATGTGCCTTTTTCTATTAAATTTATTATTTTCCAACTTGAAGTTGTGCCAAGAGTTCATTTGAACTCGAAATTTGAAATTTCAAAGGTTGGCATGATTCTTGAAACATTTTCTATCAACTCGAGAAAAATATCATAACATAATTTTAAGGTAATTTTTGACCAAATTAGATTTAACAAATTTCCCTGGCTGTGATTTTCCTTTATTTGAGTCCTTTAAGGACCCAACTTATTTTCTAAATTACCAGAGGGTAACATAAGTTGAATAAAATCTTCTAAAATATTTCGGGGTATTAGATTAACTCAGGCGAAATTTAAAGAAATAATAATGATTTATATGAAGAACACAAAGAACATGAAATAAAAGCAGAAAATAAAACGGAAATTAAACAAAATCCAAGGTTGATGATATAGAATGGACGGGGTCGAGAGCGTCGAAGGAAGGTGACTAGCTCGGTGACTCTTCGAGTCGCAGCTGCAACGAAGTCGCCCGCTGCATCCCGACGGCACCCCTAGCACATTCCCTTGCCGCATCCCTCCATCACCACTCCGCTCGTCACCCTCGGGGGTGCGCTCACGAGGAGTGAAATATGAGAATGAAAGGTGTGAAAAGTGGGGGACGGTGAAGTCCTATTCATAGGTGTAGGGTTGGCTTCCTTGAGAAGCCACTTTAGTGCGGGAACACTGCAAAAGTTACCCTGTGTTCGGTTAAATGCTATTTTATTCGATGTCAAGGTCCAAATGACCTCATACATAAAATTTGAAATTACCGGGAGACTCGTTAGCTCAAATACTAGTAAACCAACCTGACTCGGGATGAAGATAAGGTCGTCAGAAGAAAGACGAGCCAAGATTCTTTTTTCAGAATTACTTTTTACTATTCACTCAGACTGACAGATTTTGCTCCCGAGCATTCGATTGACCTCAAAATGGGAATCTGTGAATGCGGATGGATTCCTTGTGTCATTTCTCATAAGAGAGGCCTAACAGAACAAGACTCAGATTAGTGAGAAAGATTTCATAAATTTCCCAAATCACGAACGCACGCAAAATATACTATTCATTCATCCTTTAAATACGTTTTTCATCACCGGGGACTCAAATGACTTCAGAATAAAATTCCGGGAACACTGGCACACTTCATGAGTTAAAATCCTTCTAATAAGACCAAAATCAGCCAAAATAGAGTTAAGATCAAAATTTCCGAAAAGACGATTTCACGAAAATTGACCCCTAAAGTCGTGACTGACATCTGACTTCACTTAAACCTTATTTGAACTTCTTCCGTGACTAATTAATTACTATTAAGAATTCTCTAACCATTATCCAAAAATATGGTGATAAGGCCCGAGCTGAGGAGATGTCCGATCCAATCAAAGTGCCAGAAGGACCGGTAACACGAGCAAGAGCTAAAAGGGTCAAGGAAAGCCTTAATGGGTTCATGCAAGAGATCTGGAACCAAGAGTTGGCTAAACGACCCATAGAAGGAGAAGAACCCGAACCTAAGTGGAAGATAGTGATCTCGAGCTGCGGGCACGGACTACAGCACGAATCAGGACGTGAGCACCTGGTCGCGCCGCTTGGCGCGAGCTACAACGCGGGTGAACATGCGATTGTTACCGGTTGCGCCACCAACGCTTCGGGCGATGAGACCGGCGCGTTCTACAGCGCGACCTGAGGCGCGAGTGAAGCCGGTCGCGCCACAAATGCTACACGGAATGAGACCGGCGCGACCTACAGCGCGAGTGGAGGCGCAATTGAGCCCATGTCGCGCCCATCTGGAGCGTCTCCAGAATTGCGCGATTCTTATGCTTTATTTCCTAATTAAAGTGGGATAATTAATTAGGTCTTAGTTTATTTTGGACCAACTATATAAGGCTTGTAATCTCTTATTTTTGAGAACAACTTTCATATCATTAATTTTATTACGTGAGTTTTCACTTTTCTCTCTGAGAGAGTTATTCGAGTTTCACAACACAGCGTGAGATTCAATCGACTTATCAAACGGATTCGCGTCCCCGTTTGTGGCGTCATCACCCAATCCAAGTTCGTGTTTCCAATTGATCGAGGGTCTCGACTACATCGTGTTCGAGATTTGACATCTTTGAGAGGTTAGGGTTTGGATCCTTTCATCCATTCCGTGGAATCTGCTACAATCCTGGATAAAACATCTGCTGTCTTCGTCGTATGCCGACGAGGATCGCATCATGTGGGGTGTTACACGTAGCTATTTATGTTATAGATTTATCAGGATAAAAACAGTTTATTGAATATCACATAATTTAGAACAATAATACATATTTTAATCATTAAAAGTGCGACAATGCTTTATAATAAATAAGACATGTCTTTGTAAACAGTAATTTGTCACTAGTGTGTAATGTATTAACTAATGTTGTTTATTATAATACTTAATGCTTTGATATATATATATATATATATTAAAGCTTGAATAGACGCAAAATATCATTTGCAATGGATCACTGTTATATTGTGAATTGCTAAATTCTTGATAGGCATACAAATACATAAAGTAATGATTCTTAACAAATATATTATTAATTTCAAATGAACATATTAGTAATATAAAATGAAATGTATATCCTAGTTGATTGAAATTTTTTAAAAAACTACAACCTCATATACTTTAAGATGACTATTGTAGCAAGCATGTTCAATATCTTCACATGAAGCACTCTCCATCATAAAACTTCCTTGTTGAATCACGTTGTATGTCGAATTCACAAGCAAAAGCATAATTTGTATAATACTATATGCCATCATCTAGATTATGAAATTTTTAATTGACAAATGGTTTTAAGAAAGTTTTACATTGGGGAATATAGAATTTGGTCGTGCCACCAGGTGAAAAATCAACCATGCAATTGCTTGAGTCAATGCTACCTACGTATACATATAGAATATACAGCGCTTAAAAAGGTCATATATAATGTTCAATAATAAAAAATTAAATGCTTTTGATACAACGATAAACAACCTTCAAATATAATTTTTCCCCCAACACTGAATTGTGCTAATGGTGAGTGTTATTGTTCTTAAAATATACTACTACAAAATTTTTCATACTTTCGAAAATAAAGTTATCAAAATGTACAAAAATAACAAAATCATAATATTTTCATTTATTGTCGTTATGAATAAATTATTTTTACCTACAAACCCAAATACATTACCGATGAACAATATACAAAACTTGAATATTCCATTCACAATAACCATATCGACATAATGAAATGTAAAATCATTGTTTCTGAAATTAATCACCTAAAATGTTGGTATAAAAAATTTAAAAATCTCTGCAACTCTGCTCCACATGTATCATTCTCAGTCAACGGGTGCTAAAACTGTTGGGGTTTTTTTGAATTAAATCACCGCAGGATCTATTTGGTTGTTCATTAATCCATGTTCATGCAAATCATAATTTTATGTAACATGCATGTTTATCACGTCAAGCACAAAACCATGCAAAACAAATCTAACGAAGCGGAATACATAGATTCGAATTACTTACAATTGTCAGACGGTCTGAGGACAAGATTACAGATCTAATTTTGCTATTGAATGAACACAGTATTGGCGCCACATATCTCCACAAAATCATCCACCACACAATTCTACTCCAAGATCTTCTGTTGTATTCCCGAACTGTATCTAGATTCAGAGTGGGCTGAAATCTACTAGATAAGGTTGTGAAATATATGGATATCTTGAGAGACAAAGAGGGGCTGATTAATTAATGATACAATTTTCAAACCCACTCCCTATATTTATATAGGGAGTGGTCGAAAATTATCATCTCAACCCTACTGGGCTTGGGCCTCTATCTCAAGTTTTATATCCAGTCCACTATCAGTCAATTTGGACTACAACAGGGATCTAGAAGAATATTAAATTGGCCCACTAATTTATTTAATATCTAATATCCAATAAATTAGGATATAATTAAATAAATTAAGTTTTACTTTTATTCCACTAAAGAAGTAAAATTGACCTACCAATTTAATGCATATTTATGAATATGCTTTCTCCTTTAGTCCAGCCATTCTCCGTGTTTAAGATATAATGTTCATTAATTAATTATGTCAGCCTCTGACAGCTATAATTAATTAACATCTAAAACCTTGAGTAATACCACACAAGCTTTACCATGTAAGGAATAAATTCCATCTGCAGGGTTTCAACATGAACTTGTATTTCCTTAAGAGAACATCATCAACTTGGCGCACTAGGACATGGTGCTCATGCATACTGCTCAAGACATTATGCATACACTTTCATTACCCAAGATATCAAGTTTATGGATCTGTGAAAAGATCTCACCCTTTGATAAATCAAAGTAACAAATAACGCATACATATGCTTGCCAATATCACATGAGTTCAAAACCTGAATTTATTGCATCTTTATTCTCTCACTAACTGGGTCAGAAACAGAGAATAGTATCCTATCGTGATCCTCCTTAATACACTAACAAGTGTACTAGAATAATCAGTTAGTCAAAATAAACTAACTTATCAGATTATTCTACGGTGTACCGATGGTATGTTCAGGACCATCTAAGCCGTGAGCTCTTTTAATACATTACAAGGTTCTAATGATATGATCTTACCGTGTGACTCCCCACACCATATCATCTACAATGTAAGTATATGGAACATTGCATAGAATAATTATAGAACATAATCTAAATGCAAATAGTGACTGCAATAAATTTCATTTCATATCATTATATCATTAGAAAATTATACAAAGACAAGTCTTCCAGTATACAAAACCAACAATCTCCCACTTATACTTGAAGCATGTCTTTCAGGCATAAAAACTAACTGGCTAACTCTCCAATCAAACATATCAACTCAAACTGTGTCCCTAGGTCTGCATCTCACTCTCATTTTCTCCACATGACCATCAAAGGTCTTAGCCGGCAGGCTCTTCATGAATGGATCAACCAGGTTGTCCTCCGATCCAATCTTGACCATTGCCACGTCTCCTTTCTTAATGATTTCTCATATAAGATGGTACTTTCTCTCTATGTGTTTACTTGCATTGTAAGCTTTGGGTTCCTTCGAGTTTGCCACTGCACCAGAATTATCACAGTATATCGTAATAGTGTTAGGCAAACCAGGAACCACGCCCAAGCCCACTAGGAAACTGCGGAGCCAGACAGCCTCTTTTGCAGCCTCAGAGGCAGCTACATATTCGGCTAACAATGCATTTCTGCTTTATGCTCCTAATGTAAACACATAGCCCGAGGTAGACTTACTCTGATCTTTATCGGTTTGAAAATCTGAGTCCGTATAACCCAAAGGCACTAGACTATCAGAGCGAAAAACCAACGTGTAGTCTCGAGTCCTTTTAAGGTACTTGGGAATGTTTTTTACCGTAGTTCAGTGATCTTGTCCAGGGTTAGACTGATATATGCTTACCATGCCTACGACATAGCATATATCAGGCCTAGTGCACAGCATAGCATACATCAAACTTCCTACAGCCGAAGCATATGGTACTTTCTGCATTTCCTCTATCTCAGACTATATTTGGGGACACATTTCCTTAGATAGATGAATTCTATGTCTGTAAGGTATAAACCCTTTCTTAGAATCTTGCATGCTAAACCTAGTTAGCACCGTATCGATATAAGTCACTTGGGACAGACATCACATCCTTTTCTAGCGATCTCGAATCATTGTAATGCCAAGGACATGTCCAGCTTCACCCAGATCCTTCATATCGAACTGCTTGGACAACCACACCTAATGTTTGACAACACCTTCTTACTGTTTCCAATAAGAAAGATGACATCAACATAAAGTACGAGGAATACCACTATGTCTCCGTCATATTTCTTGTACACATAGCTCTCATCCGGACTTTGTACGAATCCATATAACTGGATAACCTCATCAAATCGGATGTTCCAAGATCTCGATGCCTGCTGAAGTCCATAAATGGATCTCTTAAGCTTACATACCAAGTGCTCTTGGCCTTTAGTAATGAATCCCTCTGGTTGCTTCATGTGAATGTTTTCTTCAAGACTTCCATTTAGGAAAGCTATCTTAACATCCATCTGTCAGATCTCATAATTCAAATGAGCGGCAATTGACAAGAGAAGCCGGATTGACTTAAGCATGGCTACTGGTAAAAAGGTTTCCTCATAATCGATCCCTTCTTTCTGAGTATACCCTTTCACCACCAATCTAGCTTTGAAGGTTTCAACCTTTCCGTCAGCTCCTCTCTTGCTCTTGTAGATCCACTTACACCCAATGGATTTAATCCCATCTAGTGGTTCTAAGAGCTCCCAGACTTGATTGTGATCCATAGATCCAATCTCAGATTCCATTGCAGTTTTCCAAGAATCCGCATCTTTATCTCAAATTACCTCATCATAGGTCCTGAGATCCAATTCATTTAGTCCCTCTGGGAAATCTAAAGTCTCTCTCAGACCAATGAATCTACAGGTTGGCGTACAACCCTCCCACTGAGACGAGACAGTTTCTGTACTTCTGTGACACATTGTGCAGTGTTTGGTGGTTCATCTTCTTGTACAACTGGTGTAGGATTCGATCCTCCCCTTAACTCCTCAATGATGATTTGACTCCTTAGTTTGTGATTTATGACATAATCTTCCTCTAAGAATCGAGCATTGGTGCTAACAATGATCTTCTAATCCTTAGGACTATAAAATAAACCACCTTTCATTCCCTTAGAATATCCAACGAACAGTCTTACATTAGTACGAGGAGCCAGCTTATCAGCTTCTTTGTCCAACACGTGTGTTGGGCTACCCCAAATTCGAATATGGTTCAAATTGGGCTTTCGTCCAGTCCATAATTCTATGGGCATAGAAGGAACTGATTTTGACGGAACCAAGTTAAGAATATAGGTTGTTGTTTCCAAGGCATATCCCCAGAACGAAATGGGCAACTCAGAATAACTCATCATCAATCTAACCATCTCTAACAGTGTATGATTTCTTCTTTCTGCCACACCATTCTGCTGTGGCGTTCCAGGCGCAGTCAACTAGGAGGTAATCCCATTCTCTGCCATGTAATCCCTAAATTCGCTTGAGAGGTACTCGCTACCATGATCAGAATGTAGTGGCTTGATACTTCTACTTGTTCGTTTCTCTACTTCCGCCTTAAACACTTTGAATTTCTCAAAGCATTCAGACTTGCGACATAACAGGTAGATATAATCATATCTAGAGTAATCATCAATGAGAGTGATGAAATACTTGAACCTTCCTCGAGCTTAAACTGACATTGGGCCGCACAGGTCAGAGTGAATCAAATCTAATAGGTCTTTAGATCTATTTCCTTTTGATTGGAAAGGACGCTTGGTCATTTTACCTTCCAAACAGGATTCACACAAAGGAAACGATTCGAGTACCAAAGAAGACAATGGTCTATTGTTTACAAGCCTTTGTATCATCTTAAGGTTAATATGACCTAGTCTTAAATGCCAAAGATAGCTTTGATTCAAGTCTGAAGGTTCTTTTCTCTTGTTAGGGTTTATGATCGATGTATTCAACAGTTGTCTTTGCATAGTGTTTTCAATTGGTTTAAGAAAGTATAAGTGTCCATCCAATGTGCCAGAACAGATAAAATGTTTACCACTAAAGATAACTACTTTGTTATTAAAAGAAACAGAATATCTATCCATAATCAATTTAGAAATTGAAATCAAGTTTCACCTAAAACTAGGCACATAAAGACAATCTTTCAAAACCAAAGTTCTATCAAGACTGAAAGGTAAAACAACATCTCTCACTGCAACAGCCGCCACTCTCGTAGCATTGCTCATGTAGAAGGTGATCTCGTCCTCACTCAGCTGTCTTTTTACCAGGAACCCCTGTAAAGACATGTAAACATGATCAGTAGCTCTAGTATCTACTACCCATGACTGGGTAGAACAAGTTGCTAAACATGTTTCCACAACTAGAGTGTGAGATGTACCTCTCTTCTTCTCCTTGTTAGGACACGCCGCCTTCCAGTGACCTGGTTGGCCGCACTTGAAGCACTTAGTCTTTGACTTGAACTCCTCGGGATGAATCTTTGTCTTTGGCTTCTTCACCTTAGGCGTCTCATTTGCAGCCTTTTTAGGTGCGTTTCTCTTCTTCTTCTTTCCACCAGAAGAAGACGCCCCTTTTTCAGCTATGTGGGCCTTAGGATCGCTCTTTTGGAGCAATGCAGCCGCCTGAAGATCTATGAGCAGTTCAGTCTGGCCGACAATCCTTTTAATCATGTTAAAGTTCAGCCTAAACTACTCAAACTTTGAGGACAAGCTATGAAGAACAATGTCGATTTGAGAATCGGCATCCAGCTCTCCACCCAAGGTCTCGATCTCAGATAAATACCCCATCATCATGAGAACGTGATCCCTAACAGGTGTGGAGTCAGCCATTCTTGAATCCATTAGTTTTTTCATTGCCAAATGGCGTGTCGAGCGGTTCTGATGATCGAATAGCTGTCTAAGGTTGTACATGATATCATAAGCGGTTTTTATAGGCTCATGCTGATGTGGCAACACATTTGACATAGAAGCCAGAATGTAACAGCGCGCTATCTCATTAGACCTAACCCACTTATCATATGAAACCTTTTGGGCTTCATCATAACCCTCATCTGGCGTCTGAGGACAAACCTCTTCAAGTATAAACTTGTGTCCCTCAGCAACAAGAACTAGGTTAAGGTTACGAAGCCAGTTATTATAGTTTTCACCGACAAGTTTGTTTTCTTTGAGGATTGAGGACAGATTGGAGAGTGCCATTGATGATATGAAATAACTGAAATTAAACATGCAGTACAGTCACAAAACTTTTAGGATAAACAGTATATAATCGAAAGCCTCACAAAAATTATATACTTTTCCATCGACACTTTAAAAATGATTTCTATAAGCCACGATCGTGTGGACTTTATAAATCTCATTTTTGAATAGGTTAAACCTTTAATTTGCCTTCAGTTGAGTTTCCTTACAACAAGCAAATTAATAGCCATAAATTAACACGGTCATGTAATCGTCTAACTGATAAGTCACGATCATGTGGACGTTTATAAATAAATTACATCTAAGTGTGCACACCATTATCTTCGCACCAAGATCACTATTCGATTTTAACCGCTCCAGATGGAGTAGTCAGTTAGTTCTAGAAGTGTTCTATAGCTATCCATTTAGGAGATTTAATTTCTAGAGAAATCTGTGATATGACACATCCGATATGGAGGAAGACCGATGTCAACAAGCATGCCCATCACTTCTCAATTAAACCAGATTTTAATGAAGACTGTATGAGATTTATACATACTTTGGTATGAATATCTCCCACTTAGTTATTTATGTTTGAGGTTTCATTTTATCCCATTATCGAACATGCAAACATCACATAAAATGACAAACATCCATTGTATGCTTCAACATAATATTCCAACTATCATGGCTTATATCTCATGGCTTATATCTCATGTTAATTGATGAGATAAAACAGGAAAGTAAGCTCCGGAATAGGGCTTGGCCGCCGCCCCTTTCACTGCGCCTCGCCGAAAACTTAGCTCCATTTAGGGTTTCGGGACTTGAACCGGTGAACCTTCCTTCTTGGTGCTGAACTACTTTCCTTCTTTGAGTTGATCTCCGATCTTTATTCAATACAGACTATCTATTCCAAAAGGAAAAATCTAATATCGCTAGAATAAAAATTACAACTCAAAAACTCGGTCTACCAGCTTTTATATCTATTACATTAAAACAATGTAAAATAAAACTTAGACCTAATCCATGTATTTCTCATGGATTAAAATCACGTCGCCAAACCGGCATACGACCAACATTCATTCAACATAAACATACATCACATAAAATAAAGGAGCCATGATAGTTGGTAAACCTGCAAACAAACACAGTCTACAAATCCAACAATCATGTATTATATGATACACATAAAATAACATATGATATCTATGCATGAATATAAAATAATATTCGAATTTTACAATTAAATAAATTAATTAATTCGATATTATTCACAGGATAATTATCCACCAATTTTAAACTTGAAGTTTTTGAAAATATCTCTAAAATAAATCTGAAAATTATTTATAATTATCCACCAAATTTATTTAATATTTTCAAACCACCCTAACTAAATAATATTTGGATATCTTGATATAAATCAAAATCTAATCCAAATATTATCCATATGAATCTAAATCTTTAAGGATAAGGTTTGAAGATTTGATCTACTCCAAAATCTTTCAAATCCTATCCAAAATCAAATTCTTATCACAATTGAATTTTGATAATTATTTGTATATATCCAAAAATTACCTTATCCAATTTTAACTCATAGATTTCGAAAATTACCAAATTATAAATCTGGAAATTTGATCCACTTCAAATTCTTTCAAATTTAAAATTCTATTTTCAAATCTATCTAGATTAAAATTAGGTAAATTAAGATACACATCAAATAACATCAAATCTTAATCCAATCCTCAAAATTTTCGAACCACCTTAATAATTAAATCTGGAAATTTAATTTTTATCAAAATCTTCTCCAATTTAATGTATTAAAATTGAAAATTACCACATTTATCACATTTGTAAATTTTGACATTAATCAAAAAACTATTCTAAATAAATAGTGTAGGTTTCGAAAATTACAAGAATTAAAATCTGGAAATTTTGATCCACTTCAAAAATTACCAAATTTAAAATTCTAATTTCAAACCTATCTAGATTAGAATTAGGCAATTTTTGATATACACCAAAAATTACATAATCTCATTCTAATCTATCAAAAATTTTTGAACCACACTAAAATAAATTTGGAAATTTTAATGTTGATCAAAAACCATCCAAATTTAATTTCCATAGTGCTGATAATTTTAAGACAAAATTAGGGAATTTTATAACATCAATTTTTGAACAAATTGATCTCCAAATTTTCGAACAACACCATGAAATAAATCTGAAAATTTGAAGAACATCAAGTATCATCACAAATTTATTACATAGTGGCTGAAAATTCTCAGCCATTCAAAACTAGAATTTTCGATTGTCATCAAAAACTCATCCAAGTTTTGAACACCATAAAAATCGAAATACATAGCCAATTAAATCTGAAAATTTAAACACCATAAATTTATCATAAAATTTAATATGTAATTCAAAAATATGCTTGGATTAATCCTAGAACAGTGCCAAAATCTGGCTCTGATACCACTGTTGGGGTTTTTCGAATTAAACCACCGCATGATCTATTTGGTTGTTCATTAATCCATGTTCATGAAAATCATAATTTTATTTAACATGCATGTTTATCACGTCAAGCACAAAACCATGCAAAACAAATCTAACGAAGCGGAATACATAGATTCGAATTACTTACAATTGTCAGACGGTCTGAGGACAAGATTACAGATCTAATTTTATTGTTGAATGAACACATAATTGGCGCCACATATCTCCACAAAATCGTCCACCACACAATTCTACTCCAAGATCTTCTGTTGTATTTCCGAACTGTATCTAGATTCAGAGTGGGCTGAAATCTACTAGATAAGGTTGTCAAATATATGGATATCTTGAGAGACAAAGAGGGTTGTTTAATTAATGATACAATTTTCGAACCCACTCGCTATATTTATAAAGGGAGTGGTCGAAAATCATCATCCGAACCATACTGGTCTTGGGCCTCTATCTGAAGTTCTATATCCAGTCCACTATTAGTCAATTTGGGCTACAACAGGGATCTAGAAGAATATTAAATTGGCCCACTAATTTATTTAATATTCAATATCCAATAAACTTAGGATATAATTAAATAAATTAAGTTTTACTTTTATTCCACTAAAGAAGTAAAACTGACCTACCAATTTAATACATATTTACGAATATGCTTTCTCCTTTAGTCCAGTCATTACCCGTGTTTAAGATATACTGTTCATTAATTAATTATGTCAGCCTCTGACAGCTATAATTAATTAACATCTAAAACCTTGAGTAGTACCACACAAGCTTTACTATGTAAGGAATAAATTCCACCTGCAGGGTTTCAACATGAACTTGTGTTTCCTCAAGAGAACATCATCAACCTGGCGCACCAGGACACGGTGCTCATGCATACTGCTCAAGACATTATGCATACATTGTCATTACCCAAGATATCGAGTTTATTGATTTGCAAAAAGATCTCACCATTTGATAAATCAAAGTAACAAACAACGCACACATATGCTTGCCAATATCACATGAGTTCAGAACCTGAACTCTGTGGATCTTTATTCTCTCACTAACAGGGTCAGAGACACGGAATAGTATCCTATCGTGATCCTTCTCAATACACTAACAAGTGTACTAGAATAATCAGTTAGTCAAGACAAACTAACTTATCAGATTATTCTACAGTGTATCGATGGTGTGTTCCGGACCATCTAAGCTGTAAGCTCTTTAATACAATACAAAGTTCTAATGATATGATCTTACCGTGTGACTTACAACACCATATCATCTACAGTGTAAGTATATGGAACATTGTATAGAACAATTATAGAACATAAAATAATGATTCTTAACAAATATATTATTAATTTCAAATGAACATATTACTAATATAAAATGAAATGTATATCCTAGTTGATTTAAAATTTTTAAGAAACTACAACCTCATATACTTTAAGATGACTATTGTAGCAAGCATGTTCAATATCTTCACATGAAGCACTCTCCATCATAAGACTTCCTTGTTGAATCACGTTGTATGTCGAATTCACAAGCAAAAGCATAATTTGTATAATATTGTATGCCATCATCTAGATTATGAAATTTTTAATTGACAAATGGTTTTAAGAAAGTGTTACATTGGGGATTATAGAATTTGGTCGTGAAAAATCAACCACGCAATTGCTTGAGTTAATGCTACATACGCATACATATAGAATATACAGTGCTTAAAAAGGTCATACATAATGCTCAATAATAAAAGAATTAAATGCTTTTGATACAACGATAAACAACCTTCAAATATAATTTTTCCCCTAACACTGAATTGTGCTAATCGTGAGTGTTATTGTTCTTAAAATATACTACTACAAAATTATTCATACTTTCGAAAATAAACTTATCAAAATGTACAAAAATAACAAAATCATAATATTTTCATTTATTGTCCTTATGAATAAATTATTTTTACCTACAAACCCAAACACATTACCGATGATCAATATACAAAACTTGAATATTCCATTCATAATAACCATATCGACATAATGAAATGTAACGTGATTGTTTCTGAAATTAATCACCTAAAATATTGGTATAAAGAAATTTAAAAATCTCTGCAACTCTGCTCCACATGTATCATTCTCAGTCAACGGGTGCTAAATTAGGTTGTAAATACTGCTTCATAACCAAATAGTAAATGATTTTGATGCTGACGATACATAATGTTGACAAATTTTTTTCCCTAACAACTAATTGTGCTAACAATGCTTAAACCAAACTACTATAAAAATTTATCCTACAAACACATACAAAAATATACTTGTAAAAATCTACAAAAATATCAAAATCATAATTTTTTTTTTGTTTAGCGCCGTGATGAATAAATTATTTTAATCTACAAACGCATACAAAATATGGATGAACAATATACAAAACCTGAATCTTCCATTCCCAATGAATTAAAAAACCTTAGAACTCTACTTCGTATGTATCTTTCTCAGTCAAATAGATATTGCAATGAAATCCCAGATCAGCGTTTAGGAAAAAAAAAACTGACTCATTAATTTGGTGAATAGTGGATCTTTACCTAAATACAAATCGCAATGTATGGAAAATATATTATTTGGAGATAAATAAATATATTAAGATTTTATCAAAAAGTCTTAATTACCCTTATCCCTTAAAAATAGTCAAAACTACCAAATTTAAAGGTTGGACGATTTTTTAATCTCAACCGTTGATTCTTCTAAATCCAAGGGATTATATTTGTTCATATTTTTCACACCAAGACCTAATCCCTATTTGAACCATATCCCTATATATATGTGTGTGTGTATATATATAGGTTTTGGTTCAAATGTGAACCCTCTTCTATTGTAGAAACTAGGATCCAATCCTAGCCATTTATCCATTTGATTCACATGGTCAATATTGATTTGAAATGGATGGGGTAATAAATGCAATTTATTAATAGTTATATTAGTTAAGGATATAGTAGTCATTTTATTTTATATGGAATATCAAATCCCATATTTTAGGGCATGTATATCTTCATACAATTTTTTTTATTTCCAATAATTATTATATTACATCACAATTTTAAAACCATACGTCTAAAAAAAACTTGGCGACTTCTTTATTGAAGATACATTTTAGAACTTCATTGAAGTTACATTAATTAACCTACTAACTCAAATACCATAAATATTAGTTACTATCATAATATCATTACTACAATCAATATTTATTTTTGTTTATCATATAGAATTAAGTAGATTCTGACAATCATTTAAATTTTGGTGTTCCTTATTTTTCGTAAACAACACATTGAATATTAAAGTGATCATTATCTTTCCCTATTCATATTTTTTTAAAGATTTTTACACGTTTGAATGTTAAAACTTAAAGTTTACAAGTGTAGAAGAAATTATTGCATGTTTTATTCACTGGTATATGTTAATAGCATATTTTAATGTTGTTTGGTATTACACTTTGACTGGAAATGTTACAACTGAGGTACAAGATAGAAGAGGTAGAAGTAGAACAATTACAATAAACTAAAAGTAAACAAAGTAAATTAGAAACTAGAACCGATATGCAGATTCCGACAAGCCGAGTCGAGTGGACCTCTCTCCGCAAGACAAATACGCCCCAGCTAGTGCTCACGGTTTGGCGGTTGTCTTTCAAAGATGAGAGGGCTTCATGCTTCCGGCCGTAGCACCACAAGTCCGGCAAGGCTCCGGCGAACTAGACAATGTCGAGAACTGAGAGGCTGAGGACTCAAAGGGAACTTGTATGTAGCAAGATGATTGTGCAGAATGTAGCATTAGAAGCCATGCACTATTTATAGGCACATCTCCACTGCAGGGGAAGACATGGTTTGAGGGCATTCAAACCAGGTGTTGTAACCTCCATGAGTTACAGCTTGCCAATTAAGCCTCCAGGAGTTACCTTGTGCAGAGCCTGACATGTGTCCAAGGCAGCTACAAGCATTGACTCCCGACATGAGTTACTGTCGGTTACAGCCCAGCCACTAACTCCACCAGCTCCAGGAGGCAGTTACACATTTGAAGGCTATTAACTCATGGGAGTTACACCCTTTAAGGCTGGACAAGCACCATGCACCACTAAGTGATCCACGGCCATTATAGACCCACCGACCTGCTCCCTATCGACCATTTCTGTATAACGACCTGTCGACCCGCTTCGATCCAAACATTTCTGGACCGTAAAACTGATACGGCTAAGCCCCGGAAGCCCACGTACGTCCAAAGTCCAATTGCCAAGATCCAAGTCTGAGGACGAGGTTGAGGATGAGATGATCCGGGCATGGGTACGGGCACGGGCTTGTTGGTTTTGTATACTGGAAGACTTGTCTTTGTATACTTTTCTGATGATATAATGATATGAAATGAAAGTTATTGCAGTCATTGTTTGCATTTAGATTATGTTCTATAATTGTTCTATGAAATGTTCCATATACTTACATTGTAGATGATATGGTGTGGGGAGTCACACGGTAAGATCATATCATTAGAACCTTGTAATGTATTAAAAGAGCTCACGGCTTAGATGGTCCTGAACATACCATCGGTACACCGTAGAATAATCTGATAAGTTAGTTTATTTTGACTAATTGATTATTCTAGTACACTTGTTAGTGTATTTAGGAGGATCATGATAGGATACTATTCTCTGTCTCTGACCCAGTTACTGAGAGAATAAAGATCCACAGAGTTCGGGTTCTGAACTCATGTGATATTGGTGAACATATGTGTACGTTGTTTATTACTTTGATTTATCAAGGAGTGAGATCTTTTCGTAGATCAAACTCGATATCTTGGGTAATAACAATGTATACATGATGTCTCGAGCAGTGTGCATGAGCAACGTGTCCTGGTGCGCCAGGTTGATGATGTTCTCTTGAGGAAACACAAGTTCATGTTGAAACCCTGCATGTGGAATTTATTCCTTACGTGATAAAACTTGTGCGGTACTACTCAAGGTTTTAGATGTTAATTAATTATAGCTGTCAGAGGCTGACATAATTAATTAATGAACATTATATCTTAAACATGGGGAATGACTGGACTAAATGAGAAAGCATATTCGTGAATATGTATTAAATTGGTAGGTCAGTTTTATTTCTTTAGTGGAATAAAAGTAAAACTTAATTTATTTAATTATATCCTAGGTTTATTGGATATTGGATATTAAATAAATTAGTGGGCCAATTTAATATTCTTCTAAATCCCTGTTGTAGCCCAAATTGACTAATAGTGGGCTGGATATAGAACTTGAGATAGAGGCCCAAGCCCAGTGGGGCTGGGGAACTGTATTTTCGCCCACCTTCCTATATAATAGAGGGAGGGGGGACGAAAATTAGGTGATCAGAAATCAACCCCTCTTTGTCTCTCAAGATATCCACAGAATTCACAAACATATCTAGTAGATTTTAGCCCACTCTGAATCTAGATATAGTCCGGGAATACAACATAAGATCTTGGAGTATAATTGTGTAGTGGCTGATTTTTATGAGGAAAAAGGGGCGTCTATTTTGTTTCATTCAACAGCAAGATTAGATCTTTAATCTTGTCCACAGACCGTCTATCGATTTGTAAGTAGATTTATTTTATATGTCTTCTGCTTTATTAGATTCAAATCTGCTTTGCATGTGATTTGATTAGACTATGATAAACATGCATGTGACATAAAATTATGATTTGCATGAACATGGATTAATGAACAACCAAATAGATCCTGCGGTGGTTTAATTCGAAAAAACACCAACAGTGATATCAGAGTCAGGTTTTGGCATTGTTCTAGGATTAATCCAAGCATATTTTCGAACTATATATTAAATTTGATGATAAATTTATGGTGTTTAAATTTTCAGATTTAATTGCCATGTATTTCGATTTTTATTGTATTCAAGACTTGGAAGAAGTTTTGGATTGAATTCGAAAATTCTAGTTTTGAATTATTAAAATTTTCGATCTTGATGAGATATAGATTTGGGATGATATTTGAAGTCTTCAAATTTCCAGATTTGTATCTCAATTTTCAAAAATTTGAGGATCAAATTTTTCGAAATTTGTTGTTTAAAAATTCCCTAATTTGTTGTTGATTAGAAAAAGATTAGGTAATCTTTGATGTATATCTAAAGTTACCCATTTATAATCTAGATAAGTTTGAAAATAGAATTTTAAATTTGGTAATTTTTGAAGTGGATCAAAATTTTCAGATTTATTATTCTTGTTATTTTTGAAACTTATGGTATTTTATTTGGAATATTTTTTTGATTAATGTCAAAATTTTCAAATATGTTTATTTAGTGTAATTTTCGATTTTAAGAAAATAATTTGGAGAAGATTTTGATAAAAATCAAATTTCTAGATTTATTTATTAAGGTTGGTTGAAAATTTGAGTATTGGATTAAGATTTGATATTATTTAATGTATATCTTAATTTACCTAATTTTAATCTAGACAGATTTGAAAATAGAATTTTAAATTTGGAAGAATTTGAAGTGGATCAAATTCCAGATTTATTATTCTAGTATTTTTTGAAAATCTATAGATTAAATATTGGATAAGGTGATTTTGGATATAGATGAATAATTATCAAAATCCAATTGTGGTGAGATTTTAAATTTGGATAAGTTTTGGAAGATTTTGGAGTGGATCAAATCTCCAAACTTTATCCTTGAAGATTTATATTCTTATGGATAATATTTGGATTAGATTTTTAATTTATATTAAGATATCCAAATATTATTTAATTAGGGTGGTTTGAAAATATTAAATAAATTTGGTGGATAATTATAATTAATTTCCAGATTTATTTTTTGTGATATTTTCGAAAATCACAAGTTTAAAATTGGTGGATAATTATTTTAATTTCTAAATTTTTATCTTGTTGATAATATCGAATTAATTAATTTAATTAATGGTAATATTCGAATATTATTTAATATTTATGCATAGATATCATATGATATTTTATGTGGATCATATAATAAATGATTGTTGGATTTGTAGACTGTGTTTGTTTGCAGGTTTACCAACTATCATGGCTCCTTTATTTTATGTGATGTATGTTTATGTTGAATGAATGTTTGGCCATATGCCGGTTTGGCTACGTGATTTTTATCCATGAGAAAATCCATGGATTAGGTCTATGTTTTATTTTACGTTGTTTTAACGTAATAAATATAAAGCTGTTAGGCCGAGTTTTTTGAGTTGTAATTTTTATTCTAGTAGTATTAGATTTTTTCTTTTGGAATAGATAGTCTGTACTGAATAAAGATTGGAGATCAACTCAAAGAAGGAAAGTAGTTCAGCACCAAGGTTCACCGGTTCACGTCCCGAAACCCTAAATGGAGCTAGGTTTTTCGGCGAGGCGTAGTGTAGGGGCGGCGGCCAAGCCTGTTCCGGAGCTAATTTTCCAGTTTTATCTCATCAATCAACATGAGATATAAGCCATGATAGTTGAAATATTACTGTTGTTTATTATGTTGAAGCATACAATGGATGTTTATCATTTTATATGATGTTTTCATGTTCGATAATGGGATAAAATGAAACCTTAAACATAAATAACTAAGTGGGAAAGATTCATACCAAAGTATGTAGAAATCTCATACGGTCTCCATTAAAATCTGGTTTAATTGAGAAGTGATGGGCATGCGCGTTGACATCGGTCTTCCTCCATATCGATTGTGTCATATCACAGATTTCTCTAGAACTTAAATCTCCTAAATGGATAGCTGTAGAACACTATTAGAACTAACTGACTCCTCCATCTGGAGCGGTTAAATTCGAATAGTGATCTTGGTGTGAAGATAATGGCGTGCACACTTAGATGTAATTTATTGACAAACGTCCACACGATCGTGGCTTATCAATTAGAGGATTACATGACCGTGTTTATTATCTGGCTATTAATTTGCTTGTTGTAAGGAAACTAAACTAGAGGTAAATTAAAGGTTTTATAACCTATTTAAAAATGAGATTTATAAACGTCCACACGATTGTGGTTTATAGAAATCACTTTTAAAGTGTTGGTGGAAAAGTATATAATTTTTATGAGGTTTTCGATTATATACTGTTTATCCTAAAAGTTTTGTGACTGTACAGCATGTTTAATTTCAGTTATTTCATATCATCAATGACACTCTCCAATCTGTCCTCAATCCGCAAAGAAAATAAACTTGTCGGTAAAAGCTATAATGACTAGCTTCGTAACCTTAACCTAGTTCTTGTTGCTGAGGGACACAAGTTTGTACTTGAAGAGGTTTGTCCTTAGACGCCAGATGAGGGTTCTGACGAAACCCAAAAGGTTGCATATGATAAGTGGGTTAGGTCTAATGAGATAGTGCGCTGTTACATTCTGGCATCTATGTGAACTGTGTTGCAACATCAACATGAACCTATGAAAACAGCTTATGATATCATGTACAACCTTAGGTAGCTATTCGGTCATCAGAACCGCTCGGCACGCTATTTGGCAATGAAGAAAATAATGGATGCGAGAATGACTGACTCCACATCTGTTAGGGATCACGTTCTCATGATAAGGGGGTATTTATCTGAGATCGAGACCTTGGGTGGAGAGCTGGACACCGATTCTCAAATCGACATTGTTCTTCATAGCTTGTCCTCGAAGTTTGAGCAGTTCAGGCTTAATTTTAACATGATTAAAAGGGATGTCAGCCTAACTGAATTGCTCATAGATCTTCAAGCGGCTGAATTGCTCCAAAAAAGTAGCTGAAAAGGGAGCGTCTTCTTCTAGTGGAAAAAGAAAGAAGAGAAACGCACCTAAAAAGGCTGCAGATGAGGCACTTGAGGTGAAGAAGCCAAAGACAAAGATTCATCCTGAGGAGTTCAAGTCAATGACTAAGTGCTTCAAGTGCGGCTCACCAGGTCACTGGAAGGCGGCGTGTCCTAACAAGAAGAAGAAGAGAGGTACATCTCACACTATGCTGGATAAAATCATTTGCAACACAAATATACTACATCCTCTGCAACACCGTCCAATTTATTCCATTATGGTCCATTCGTCTCAATTAGAATTTATATTTTTCAATGTTTATTTTTAGATTTTTGTTAATAATTGATTATTTGAAAATTAAATAATAAAAAATAATGTAAACCCTAATTAATAAGTGTAGGATTAAATTAAAGCAAAATAAGTTGAAATCGGAGAAAGAAAATGAAGAAAATTTTATATTCATGGCCCCCATTCTTCAAATTTTCTGAAAAATTCATAACTTATATTTAATCAAAGAGATTACATTCATAATTCCCATTTTTTTATCCACAACACTTGAAACTAATTAAAATATAAATATGATTTTTTTTGCATGTTTATCCTTAAAATAAAAAAAATGAATAAAATATAAACCCAATGTATAACCTCTATTAATCAGTCTATTACTTAAAACCTATAGTAAAAATAAAATATAGCCCCTAGTGTATAACTCCTGCTATTTAAAAGTCCAGAAAAATAAAATTCTACCTACTATACATAAATAAACTGCAGAAATATCATTTATGAAGTTGTTGAGTGTTAGAAAACACATCTGAATATACTATGGGAGTTGATCCCTTGCTTCAAAATCACATGGAAAATAATTAACATATCATAGATATTAGGGATTTTCTTTTTGTTGTTTGCTCATCTACATATTACATTTTTGTGTAAGATTTTGGAGTTTGTGTTTTGGTTTTGCTAGAGTAATTTATGTAGTGGGGCTGCATTTTATTTTGCTAGAATTTTAATTAGTGGAGGTTATAGAATAGGAGTTGCATTTTAGGGTTGTATTTAATTTTATTATTTTTTTAATTAGTTGGGAGTTATAAGAAAAAATTGTCTAAAAATTTATATTTATATTTTAATTAATTTTGGGGATTATGAATAGAAGTAGCCTTGATCAAAGCAAATGTATTTTTTTAATGGGGCACACTCCTGTTAGACCGTCTAACGGATCCCCTTACATTAGACGGATATTATTTGACGTGTAAATGGGGCAAACTATTCAAAGTTGAAATAACCCACATCCATAAAACATTCTTTTTTATTCAAACTTTTCTGCATTGTCTTAAATACCCTTACTAAAAGGTGGGTCCAGTCCAAATATTCCTTTGACTAAAATTTGAGATTGTTGGGTCCAAATATTCCTTTGACTGATGTTTGATATTTAAAAACATACACACGAAGGGAATTAAAAACCAAAGAAACTGGAGAATATTGTTACGGTACACACACAAAAATTTTGGAACTATATACACACGAAATTGAACAAGCAACAAAACAAAACAAAACCGAACTCTGAGAATATTTCCTCACGAGCTGTTCCCAAGCAAATTTTCCTCACAGCCAGCCGATCCACATTCAAATTTTCCTCACGAATACCGTTGCCGACGTTGCAATTTTTTTCATGAAAGCATTGGCTGATCTCGAGCAGGACTTGACAGATCTCGAGCAATGGAGCAATTGGAGCCTTGGGCTATCGAATTTTAATAGGTTAGGCTCCTTAACTCGAACGATTTCATGATTTAGGGGCCGATTTCATGTCGATTGTTGATTTTTTGTCAATTTAAATACGTGGAATCTAATTAGTGTGTTTTCGCCATTTTAAATCAGATTATATGTTTGAATTTTGAGAATATGCTTGAATGTTAATTGAGAAGTTATGAAATTGGTATAATTTGGATTTTGAATCGTGTTGATTTTATCTGTGAAATCTGGAATTTGATTTTTCGTCGACAGTTTAAGCATAGCAGAGATCTCGTGATAATATTTTGCCACGATTAGTGATTTCGTGAGTATATATACTCACGAGAACTATTCTCGTGACAATATATTCTCCCGAGAACGTTTTCGTGACAAAATATTATCACGAAAATGTGCTCCAAAATAATGCATACTTATTATCACGAGAGTATATTTCGTGAGTATATATACTCTCAAAATCAATCTCGAGACCAAATATTGTCACGAGAAGAAATTTTCGTGAGTATATTTACACACGAAAATTATGCTCATGATTTTTTTTATTTTGTTATGCTTTCAGTTCTGTATGTTATAATTAATCTTTGACGAATTTTCAGCATGTTCATATCTTAAGCATGATTGATTAGTTTTAATTTAATTATATTTATATTTTATTGATAATTTTTTGTATATTATTTAAAAAATAGCGTGATTGGGTGTGGAGAAGAGAGGCCTTACAGAACATTACATGCGGGATCAATTTGTACTGGAAGGACAATATGAGTGTAATTAGGGAAGTATTATACGTGATTAGTGGTGGGCCCGAACTATTCGAGCAGTTTAGGAGAGAGTCGTGTTTCGCGCATCTGATAGATTTCGTGGGGGAAACAGTTGTAATAATGCTCTACATGCATTGTTGAGTAGGGAGGTGATTATTGATGGTGCAGAGGAGCACGATATTTGGTTTCGGGTTGGAGAAACTAATATTAGATTTTCTCCGAGTGAGTTTGCTCTGGTGACTGGACTGCAGTTCGGAGGATCCGATTTTGATCCGTCTGCATCACATCAGATTTATAGGAGATCTTTTTATTCCCGTGAGTTGAACAAGACACCTCTGAGAGTGAAGGACCTACTTGAGAGGTTTAGGTACTATTCACTAGGAGATGACCTCATGGATTACGTCATGGTCGCTAATGTCATGTTCCTGCACACCATGATCTTTGGATATGATCAGACACACATGATAGATGACTGTGTATGGGTCTTAGCCGAGGATCGGGATCGATGGAACTCATTTCCATGGGGAGCTTATGCATTCAGTCTCTTGACGCATTATATGAGTTTGGTACCGTCTACTGAGGTGGAACTAAGGAGAAAATTCAAGAAGACGAAGGAAAAAGCCAGATTGTCTTATCATTTCTATGGACCGGTATGGGCTCTACTGGTATGAATCTTAATTTTTTCATGATTAGGATTGTAATCTTATTTTATTTAATATAATTTGATCAATGTCTAATTCGACAGGTGTGGGCATATGAGGCCTTACCGAGACTCGGTGCACATTGTGCACAGGTTCCGGCACCAGACGCATTGCCCAGGTGTTTGAACTGGGCCTTTAAGACGAAGACTGCGCATCTGGGCACATTGTTTTATAATGAGGTGAGCATTTATTTTAAACAATGTGTGTTTTCTTGATTATTTGAAGTGTTTCTAATCAATTCTTTACCATTTCCAGCAATTATGCTTCATATATCTACAGCCAAGTGAGCATGAGATGGCCACTTCATATTACAGAAGTGTCTTGCTCGGTGATTGCATGGGCGTGACGTATGAGGCGCAGCGCAATAAGAGGATGAAGCCCACTTACCAAGAGCTGGCTAGAGTGCATCAGCATAGAGTTCCCTCTCCCACGAGAGCTCCCTCTCCCCCCAGAGCTCCTTCTCCTCCCAGAGCACCCTCCCCTCCCAGAGCTTCCTCTCACTCCAGGTGATCTGGGAGCTATATTCCTCACACGTGTGCAGATACGGGTGCAGTTGAGTCATCCAGGAGACAACGGAGTCGCCCTACAGAGAAGCGTCCTAGACTGGCCACTCCCACGTCTAGCACTAGTGAGGATCACCAGTGTTGCAAGCATGCTAGGCGGATGCGAGAAGTGGCACATCAAACAGGCGAGGAGATGCTCCGTATTATGCAGGAGCGTGATGAGGAGCGTGAGAGGGCACGCAGAGAGTACGAGGCGGAGCGGGAGAGGGCACACAGGCAGGAGTACGATGACTGTTTCATAGATTGAAGGATTTCGTTAAGGACATGTTCAAGAAGTTTGTCCCTAGATCCCGATCCCGATCCCGATCCCGGTCCCGGTCCCGTAGTAGGAGTCGCTCTCAGGGTAGATATCAAGAACATGCACAGGAAGAGAGTCCTGAGCGAGCGGCACCTCATATGGTACATGATTACGATGTAAGTAATGTTTTGTATGATTTTATCTGATAAATATTTTTAAATATACTAACTAATTTCAGTACAAGTCGAGGTCCCACATCTTGAAGATGTACACGTTGAGGTTGCAGGGCCCACAGGTGATGATTGGGATGTTGGATCACATTCCAGTCCAGTTAGGCCTAGCTCGGCTAGGCGTAGCTCAGCTAGGCCGAGCACAGATAGTGTGTCGAGCTCGATGAAGGAATTTGTTGAGTTTCGATGCTGCGGGCCAGACGCGCGCCTTAGAGTGAATTTGGTCGAGCTGGATCTGAAGAAAGCCTTCTTTGATGAATTACTCGACAACAACAGAGATATATCCATCGTAACACGATCAAATTTGAGGTTGAACTCTATTCAGACACTTGCCCTTGCTATGACTTGGATCTCGACAAATACTACATCTCTTAGGTCGGCGTTGCCCTTCTCCAACTACATCCCTTTCTTCATCCTCAATCTGTCGTGGGGCTGTGCACTTCTTCTTATTGTGGCCAGTGCCTCCACACCTAGAGCATACTTGTTGTCTTCTTGGTCTCCTACTTGATCCTTCGACAGCTGACCGATATCTTCCTTCCTTAGGACGACCTGCTTGAGGAACTGATTTAGGAGGGCAAACTTTGAATGAAGACGAGGCCGTCCATTCCTCTTGATGCGGCACTGAACATAAACGTTCATGATATGCAAGGCAAAGTGTCACTTGCTTGTAATTCATATCCACATAATCATATATGTCATGCCCAACACTCCTGTTACAATAGATATAATGTATTAATAAAAAATACATAACGATCAAAATAAGGCTAATTATTGAATTACAGTACCGTATAGCAGCAGCTGCATGAGAACAAGGCATTTGATCAAGCTAGAATGCACCACATTCACATGTCTTCATTTGAAGGTCAACGAGGAAGCTTCTCTCGTTCTTCTGCACTTTGAACAAATGTGCATTATTGCACTGAACATCATACGCCATACCCAGCTCCACTTGCTTGTAAAGCTTCTTGTAAGTCTCTTTTGTGAGTATGTGATCTCTCGTCATTGACTTCGCACGTCTCTCATCAAACCACTTCTCTATCACATCTCTCACAACCTCAATCATCGAACATATGGGCAATCTTCTCACCCACAACAATCGAGCATTGAAGCATTCGGCTGCATTTGATGTCATGAAGCTGTAACGACGTGCAGGGCATTGTGACGTAGCCTAAACGATGTACCCCTATACTCAGCAATGTGTTGTAAATGTCTGCTCGAGCCGAGGAGATCATCGATAAATATTTTAAAAACTTTTCTTGTTTGTAAGCGAATGCAGCACTTCGAAACATAGAGATCACATGACAACCTGCTCGAGCTAGATTCTTCACGATGTGGTAATAGCACAGTCCATGTACGACAGTGGGATACACAATCTGAACAACATTCTTGATGCTCACATGTTGGTCTGAAACTATCACCAAATCATCATAGTCTCCAAAAGCCCTCTTAAACCTCTCCAAGAACCATGTCCAGGCCGCATCATTCTTAATAGGACCCACACCTATGGCCAGAGGAAAGCACTGCTCATTACCGTCTTTCGTCACATCGACGAAAAGAATACCCTTAATCTTTCCCTTCAAATGAGTGCCATCAATAACGATAACTGGTCGCATGCATTGCCTGAATGCCGCTCTACAGACTCCTAGAGCAACAAATGTGTACATAAAACGACCATCATGGTCGGTCTCCAAATAATAAATAGTATCGGGATTGCAGGTCTTCAACATTTCCAAATATGCAGGTAATACCGTGAAATACTGATCATGAGAGCCGTAAACCAGCTCTATTGCGAGATTCCTAGCCCGCAATGCAACACCATACTCGACCTCAATGGCATGATCCCTCAATAGCTCAGCGATCATTGCTCTTGGCCTTAGAATGGAACCCTCATCTAGGATTCTCCTCTTAACGAAATCAGCAATACCATGAGAGGATAACTTTCGTGGCGCATTACGTGTCAGGTCCAGCCGACATGCATGATTATCCTCGAATTTAGTCATCATCCACAGGCCACTCTTAGCGCTTGCCACTAATTTAAAAGGGCAAGTCTCATTCTGCTTGCAAATAACTGTCAGTCAAACTTTGCTTGAACGTGACACGGAATATTCCACTTTACGCTGCATGTGCCACCTTCCCACATCAAGCATCAAATCTTTCTTATCCAAGAAAGTCCTTCCCTCTGCTAGTTCATCAGTATCAGTCGAGCATGGGTCATCTTCTACCACTGCTAGTGCATCGTCGACGTGGGCTACAGGAATCAACTAATGTCCAGGAGGAGGAACCTCTACATCAGGAGCCTGAACATCAGGAGCAACATCTTCTGATGAGAAGTTACGAGGCCCACCATGCTGTATAATATTCATGAACTCCTCAATATGCCCTGGCTCGCGAATCCATTCACAAAATTCGGTAATTTGCTTACGACGAACTTCACTTTCATAGTCGTCGTCATCATCATCGTCGTCATCATCATCATGATCATCATCATAGGACATATCATCAAGACTATCATCATCATTTGACGGCATTACTATTGGAGTTTGCTGGATTGATTTCGCAGTAACGTATACAATAGGCTCATCTTGCTCCTGGACTAAACGAGCTAAGTCAACATCCGTTTTCAAGAGTCCTTTTAGTGTCCTCCCTGTCAGTGATCTCATCAGATAACTCAGTGTATAACTTATACTTGTTGGAGAGGTTTCCATAAAATCGTTGATTTCTTCTACCAATTTATCACGAGATAAATTGTCAAATGGGAGGTGCACGAGCTGATCTTCACCATCTACATACTCCGATCTCTCCCATCTACCACTATGTCGGACGACAATGCGTTGCCAAGCCATCTGCAAAACCTAAATAAAAAGTGATTAAAATTAGTTATAAAATGAAACATCTCGTGACAATATTATTGTCACAGTTGCATGTATTCGTGACAATAATTGTCACGGTTCAATCATGTCGTGACAATAATTATTACGGTTCAATCTTCTCGTGACAATTATTTTCACGATTCATCACTTTTCGAGACAATAATTAAAATTCATTTTAATTCAACTTTTTACACGAAAGGAAGACATTTCGCGAGAATATATTCTTACGAAATTATTCAATTCGTGACAATAGTCTCGAGAGAAAATTATACTCACGAGACACGATTTCATTGATATCGTGACAAATATTTTCACGAATTCATGATTTCGTGATAATATTCTCACGAAATGTCTGAATTCATATGTAATTACACGTTTATGCTAATCTTCATAACTCATCTAAATATACAAATTCATGTTAATGTACCACAAAATATGCAAATATATACACACGAGAAGCATATATAATCTTTCAATGATCGTAAAAAAACATCTTTAATAACTATTAATACAATTGCTATGAAATTATCATAAATTACGTATAAATTACTTAAAATTGTATAAAAGCATTTAAACCCAATAATTTCGAGCAACTTCACGGTGAGAAAAATGAAAAAACGCACCTCAAACAAATTCAAAGGTGGCTCGACGTCAATTTCTCCAAGATATTTGGGCAGCTCGAATTTGGTTTCAAATGTTTGTCAATGCGTAATTTTTTGTTTCTCCTTTTACTTAACATGTTTGTTATTAAATGCATACGACAACCAATTTCAACAACCTCTCCCAACAGCATTCAATCGGTCGTATTTTCACAATTTAAGAAATAAAAAATCTGCCCCATATTTACACACATTTTAATTAATTGGTCAAAACATTAAATGGGTCCCAAGATTTTTGGTTTTTTTAAAAATAAACAAATGAGACAGTAAAAGATGAATTGACTTTTCCAAAAAAGTAAGGGTATAAGAGACTTTTACACCATTTCTTGAATAGAAAAGAATTGGTTATGAATGTGGGCTAAAAAAGAAGTTGTTATTCTACTTTTGATTACTTTATTTTTTCTCTCTTATTTGGCCCATCAAAGTGATCCCCCTCCTTTTTCTTTTTGATTATTTTAATGGTCCCCCCATCCCCTCTTTTCTTTGATATTCAAATTTTTTTACATCTAACTCTTTTCTCCTTTTTTTTTCGGCAAAAACTGCCACCCCCACCCCCTCTCTCTAACACAAATTCACGCCCGGTTCAACACTTTTTTTCTTTTTTTTTTTCCGGCAAAAACTGCCACCCCCTCCCCACCCCACCCCACCCCCTCTCTCTAACACAAACTCACGCAAAGCTCAACACTTTTTTTCTTTTTTTTCTTTTTTTTTCGACTCCAATTCACGCTTCACTACGAAGAGTTAGAAGTTATGTGTTTTTTTATAATGATTTTATTAATGATACTTCATCCATAATTAATGATACTTCACATCAATGATAGTGATACTTTACCGGATAAAAGTTATATTTTCATTAAAATAAAAATTACCGATGATTAAGCATTGATTATTAAATTAACAATAAAGAAATATAATTAATTATGAAGTAAGTATCACTATTAATAAAAATGAAGCATCACTAATATAATGAGTAGTTACTACTCACAATCATGTTCAATTTTTGAATTGCAACATTTTCTTTTATGTAGCTAATTATTCAATTTTTGAATTGCAATATGTTTGAACTGATATTTTTCTTTATAATTAGTGATACTTTCTTCGGCAATTAGTGATACTTTTCTTCTAATTAGTGATACTTTTTTCTGCAATTAGCGATATTTTTCTCCTAATTAGTGATACTTTCTTCTGCAATTAGTGATACTTTTCTTTCTAATTAGTGATACTTTCTTCTGCATTTAGTGATACGTTTTCTTTCTAATTAGTGATACTTTCTTCTGCCATTAGTGATACTTTTCTTCAATTAGTGATACTTTCTTTGCAATTAGTGATACTTTTCTTCTAATTAGTACTACTTTTTTTTGCAATTAGTGATACTTTCTTTTGCAATTAGTGATACTTTTCTTCTAATTAGTGATACTTTGTTATGCAATTGGTGATACTTTTCTTTCTAATTAGTGATACTTTCTTCTGCAATTAGTGATACTTTTTTCCATACTAATGAGACTCCACTTCACCCCATAAATAATGATTCTCATATGTGAGTTAATAATACTTCACCTCATAAATAATGATACTTTGGTTAATGATATACTTCACTCATAGTTAACGATACTTTACCTTATAGTTAATGATACTTCTTTTTTGGCTCAATAATTAGTCAACGACAAGAAAAAATATATTTTTTTAAAAATAAATGTATACTCTGAGAAGACTATATTATAATTATTAAAAAAATTTAAAAAAGAAACAAAAAAAGGAGAAGAAAGAAAGAAAAAAAGAAGAAGAAAGAAGAAAAACAAAAAAAAAATTGAAAGAAAAGAAAAACAAAAGAAAAAAAAAGAAACGAAAGAAGAAGAAAGAAAAGAAAAAAAAAAGAAAAAAAAGAAACGAAAGAAGAAGAAAAACAAAAAGAAATGCAAGAAGAAAAAAAGAAAAAGAAAAAAAGGGAATAGCCCAACAGCCCCAAGCCCAAAGCAAACATTTTTTTTTTAAATCTGTTAGGCCCAGCGGGTCAGTGAGTTTTGAGTGGGTTTTTGGATGAATTTGGGCGGGTTTGATCTGTCTAACGTAAGGGATCTGTTACACCGTCTCATACAAGTTTTTATCTTTTTTAATTAATAGGGATCAGCGATTCCAACAGTTGATACGATTTTCCATATTTTTTTCTCATTTTTCTTTCATATAATGTATTATATTATTTTTAAAGTTATAATATGTATAACCTTTTTTCTCATTTTTTTTTCATGTCATGTATTATTTTTTTAAGTTATATAATGGAAGGATATACGTTGTAATTTGTAGATTTTAAGTTTGTAACTTTGCACGTTGTAATTTATAAATTTCAAATTTCTTTATTTGCTTCATTATTTTTTAGCTCAAAAACCTTAAATAATACATTTAATTTATTATAGCCACATATTTTCGTAATTTCCTTCATTAATTTGAGGACCTAATGATGTTCGTGCAATTATTGATATTATATTATTGACAACATTGTTAAAATTAATGCTTAGAAGATCCTGTTGAAACCAATGACGAAATGTATTTTCCATTTCATGCCAATGTCACTTATGAATTATGATGCATCTTAATTGCAAGCACAAACAATACTTGCTCCAACCTTAATATCGATCGAGTAGGTAAATGAATATACCCTCAAGAATCTGGGAATCAATGTAGTTCACATATCTTGATGATATGCATTATAAAAATATAATGATATATTTGTAAATACGAGAAATTCTATTAGAATTGTCTTTAGTTACAATTCGTGTTTATGTACGTTCTTTTCTTTGTACTTGAATGTTGTTATTTGCTATGCTTTGATTAGTTAAGGATTGTCTTCTAAGGTTAGGGTCAAATCCCTCATAGGCCGAGATCATGCTAAAGTAAAGGATTACTCTCTAGACATTGCTCTAGGATTGGTTTTGCTAGCAAGGATTAATGAAGGAAGGAACTTAGTATTTTGCTTAAGAAGGAATTTGAGCTCGGAAGAACTTTGATCTTTTGATCGTTAAGTGAGTCACTGCTGGGTTTATTCCTTCGCAAACTCATAAGGACGTTCGAGGTAATCCCTCTTGTGTCCTAAGGCATGCCTTAGGGTGTAGTTGACATCATTTTTAAGCCAGTATGGGCCCAAAAGAAAGGGAAAAGGTTTTACGGATATGGAGAACGCTTTTGCATTTTGCTCTCCATATACCGTCAGTTGAATATTGGATATCTTGAAGTTTATCAAAGTGTTTTATTAAAACCCACTGAGTACATTAGTGCTCACGCCCCCTCTTTTTAAAATGTTTTCAGGTTGAGATGCTGAGGATGTTGGTGGTTGTGGATCTGGGTTGGCTGCCAATATTATTTTGCTATAGTAATAAGTTCATTTGAAATACCATGATGTTTCTGCTACTCTGATACACTAGTACTAATTCCTAAGTTATGTTATGTTTTCTTCGAATATTTCCCAGACATGATGATCTATATAAGTGATGCATATTCAATTTTATTCCTGCTTCTCGAGTTTATTTTCCTTGCGCCTATGAAGAAACTTATTCATATTCATATTAGTTTATTCGCTTTGGCCTATGAATGGGTCTATGCTTGTTGGTATCTGATTAGTTAGCCTTTTTATTTCGCTAAAGCATGTTTACTTCTTAATCAAGTAAACCCGAGTATTGTCGTCTATCTTCAAAAGCTTATCATTATTCTTAAACCCTCTTGTTAATCTTCCGTCTTAACCCCCTTAATAATACCCCGTCCCCATATGTTAATCCCTATCTCGGGACCGGGCTTTATAGTTGGTATCAGAGCCAGGTTTGCAACTCTGTAGGCCTGTTTCTTTGTTAGATAAGTTATGTGCTTTTGTGCGTACGTATAAGTTATTTGTTATAAGTCAAAGCAGCAACCCACAGCTCGCCATCACCCTCATACCCTCAACTAAAAATCAAGGTATGATAGTATAGAGATTTTGAATTTTGGATTTTGATTTTTGGAATACAGAGAAAGGAAAAGATTTGAGCAAGCATACCTGTTTTATGGATAGGAGAAAAATCGTGAGAATAAAATTCCAAGTAAAAGGTGTTCGGGTAAGACGATTTCTGAGGTGGAAAGTTTGTGAAAAGAATTCTTGATCCCAAAAAGATTTAAATTCATTCTCAAAAATTTTGACTCAACGAAAGGTAAATATGTATGTTTAAAGACTTTGGGAACCAAAATTTTTATAAAAACGTCAACTGCTTTTAAAAGGAGCTATGCATGCAAGATAAAATTTAGACGTTATTAAGACCTCAGGAGAACCTTAGGTCTCCCTTTTATAATCTAGACTGATTAAGTTATTCTCTTCTAGATGGTTAAGCGTCGTATGACTGCTAGGAAGAGCATGCCTCTTTTTCGCCTGGTTCAAGAAAGAGTTGAAAGGTTCAGAAGGGAAACTTGGGACGGTAATGAGCAGTTGCTGTCCTTCATGGCAAGGTATCTGGAAAGGTGGGCTTGGGCTAATGGTTATGGAGGAGAGCCCGGGAGTGTATCTGACTTGGAAACATGCATCCGCATGTGTGAGCATGCGCCGCCCGCTTGGAGGCCCACAATGTATCGCATCCTGCAAAGCACCATCACCCGTGATCCCGTAACGTATGCTGAAATTGGGAATCTGACGGAGTTCTTCTCAGCCTTGATGTCTCGCTGGGTGTCAGAGTATGGCCATGTTCAAGCTTTAGCCGAGCAGCAAGCAGCTGAGCAAAACCCCTCTCTAGTGTTGGAACTGGAACTGCAAAGGGCAACCCTCAACAGTCCCCATATATTCCAAGCACCGCGCCCACATGATGAAGGAGCCTCAAGAGCGGGACCCTCAAATGTCCGGATCACGGATCATACCGAGTCCCTATTTTCTTGCACTCCTCAAATGAACCAGTGGACCCCTACATTTGCTTCTTAGAGTCTGGGACAGTGTATGTCCCATCAGTACCCCGAAGGGAATGTCAGCATGAGGAAGTTCAAGTTCAGCGTGCTAGAGATAGTTGAAGATGAGGAAGAAGAGGAGGACCCGGAGGAGGGAGGTGAGGAGGAAGTGGGGTCGCCATGCAAAGGGAAAGGGAAGTGGGGTCGTTTAAATTCCTGCCTTGCTTGATCTATCTTGCATAAATTAAAGACCTTATCGAAAGGCATTTTTTCTTTGTATGAATTCAATCAAGCGTCGCTAATATTTATGTCTTTAGAATGCCGCTAAGAAGAAGAGAAGCCGAGAATGAAGATGAAAACGAGCTTGAACAAGTCCCAAATCCCGGTCCAAGAGCTGAAAATGTGTTTTTAAAATATAACCCTCCATCTTTCAATGGGTTAGGTGATCTGATGGACGCCGAAAAATGGATTCGTTCCTTCGAGTGAATTTTCAATTTCATAGCCCGTTCGGAAGAAAATAAGTTAAGTTGTGCTCTTTTCATGCTGACGAATGATGCGGACTATTAGTGGAAGTCCGTTCAAAGGACGATAACCCCTAAGCAATGGGCGGAGTATAGTTGGGAAGATTTCAAGCACGACTTATATCAGAAGTACATCCTGGATTGTTATCAAGAGGCAAAGGAGATGGAGTTTTAAAACCTGAAGCAAGGAAAGAAAACAGTGTCGGAATACGATAGAGAGTTCAATCAATTGTCAAGGCATGCTCCAGATCTAGTGGATTCAGATGGAAAGAAAGCACGCAAGTTCAAGAAGGGACTTAGGTCTGAGATTAGCATCGCCCTCGCGGGCCAAGAAGACATATCTTATGCTCAAACCTTAGGCAAAGCCTTAAGCATAGAAGCCATTCTCCTCGTGAGAAAGTTCAGCCCCCTCAGCCATCAAATGACCCAAAAGGAAAGAGAAAGTGGGAAGGAGGAAGGAGAGATGATAGAGAAAAGAAACCCCACTAGTAAAGCTGAGAGTCAGGGGTACCTCGCAGTCAGCCTGACCCTAACCCTGGCCCGAGGCCATGTTAAAAGTGCGAAGGACGCACCTTGGAGCCTGTAGAGCCAACCAAACTGGGTGCTACAACTATGGAGAAGATGGACACTTCAAGATGGAGTGTCATAAAGGAAACAACAGACGATCCCAGACGCCACAGCAACCCCTGTACCCGCAACCGCTTCGACAATTCCCTGAAAATCAACCAAGGCTGCAGCAAGGAGGACCTCAAGGACAAAGGTAGGGAATGAATCAAAGGCCGAATCAAGGACAAGATCAAAGGTCCAATCAAGGACAAAGGCCCCCTCAGCCGGCTCGTACTTATGCTCTCACTCAGCAGCAAGCAGCTAAGGCCCCAGGTAATCTGGCAGGTAGGATTACCCTCTTCAGCACGCCTGTTTTAGCTGTCTTTGATATTGGAGCATCGCATTCGTTTATAGATGAGTCTACTTGTAAGAGATTGAAGATAAAACCTGAAAACACTAAGAATGCTCTTGAGATAAGTATTCGCTCTGGAAGAAGAATGATGTCTAGGAAGGTCTGCTCTAACCTAGAATTGAACATAGAAGGGAAAACCTTTAAGACAAATCTTTACGTAATAAAGATTCAGGACTTCGATATAAACCTAGGAATGGATTAGTTAGCTTCAGCTTATGCCTCCATCTTATGCCTCCATAAGCTGCCCTGAGAGAGAAGTAGTGTTTTGACCACCCGAAAAACCCGAGGTGAAGATCTACGGATTAAAGCTAGGAACTAAAGTACAAGTGATATCTGCTTTGAAGGACGTAAAGATGATGAGGAAAAGTAACTGCCAAGTGTTCTTGGTTAGTCTGACGAAGAAAGAAGAAAGAGAGCAATCAATCGAAGATGTTTCAGTCATAAGAGAATACCCCGACGTATTCCCAAAAGAGCTGCCAGGACTACCTCCAGATAGACAAGTAGGGTTCGCTATCGAGTTGGAACCAGAAGCCACCCGAGTCTCAAAAGCCCCCTACAGAATGGCACCTAAGGAGTTGTAAGAACTCAAGGTTCAACTGCAAGAGTTATTAGACCTAGGCTTTATCCAACCTAGTGTGTCATCTTGGGAAGCCCCAATCTTGTTTGTAAAGAAGAAGGACGGCACATTGAGAATGTGCATCGATCATAGAGAGTTGAATAATTTAACCATCAAGAATCGATACCCTCTCTCAAAAATAGACGATCTCTTTGATCAGCTTAAGGGAGCAAGTGTTTTCTCCAAGATAGACTTAAGGTCTGGGTATCACAAGTTGAAGATTCGAAAGGAAGATATTCCTAAAACCGCTTTTAGGACTTGCTATGGTCATTAAGAGTTTGTATTAATGCCATTTGGCTTGACCAATGCCATAGCAGTGTTCATGGATTTAATGAACCGGATATTTCACCCGTATCTAGATAAGTTTGTGCTAGTTTTTATAGATAATGTCCTCGTTTATTCGAAGGACGAAGGGAACACCAAGAGCACCTAAGAGTGGTCCTGGAGATGTTAAGAAGAGAAATGCTTTACGCTAAGTTTAGTGATAACCGGTATTTTTGTACTTCTTTTGACTGCAACTTGGGGCTATTTCAATACCATTTTATAAACCAATTGTATATTTTTGATGTCCAAACCCATATTTTTAATCCAAGTACAAATTCTAGGTGTGTTATTGAAGAATCATCGAGTTCAAGGAACAGGCGCGACTCACAGCACGATCGGAGGTGCGACCGCGCCTCTCGTGCCCAACGTATGTTTTCACGCGTCTCTGGCACGACCCTCAGCGCAGGCGGAGGCGCGACTGGCTCAGGTCGCGCCAAGCCAACCTTTCCACGTTTTTCTGGCGCGATCCACAGTGCGAGTCCTGGCGCGACCAAGCTCCCGCGCCCAGACACGCCTTCACGCCCATCTTTGGTACGATCTACAGCGCGACCTAGGCGCGACCGAGCCCGTGTCACGCCCAGACACCTTGTTTTGCGTGCCTTATCCGCTCCTTTCCCTCTAATATTTGGAAGGGACGATTTTTGTAAAACAACACACACGATTTTCATCACAAGAACACAACAAATTCCAAAAGCTCTCCCCAATAACATATACCCCTTTTTCCCTAGAAAATCAAGGGGACAACCATAGAAATTAGAGGAGAAAGAGGGCTTGGGCTTGTAAGGGGAGTTCTTGAAGTTTGAAGAGTTAAAGTGGAAGGATCTTGTGGAATTTGTGTACATTCTATTGGTTTAATCTAAACTTTAACTATGTTTTATATACAAGTTTGTTATTTTGATGTCTCTAGCATGAGTAGCTAATCTATTTAGGTTTTGGGGTGTTGGATCAATTGATGAATGGTGTTTGATTTGAATGATTGATGAAAGTACCTTTCCCTTGCTTTAAAGTCTTGTGGATCAAGGGGTTGATTGTTGAATGTATGTGGGTGGCCTCCATTTAGATTCATATGTTACTTAATGTGTGATTAGGTTTGCTCATTTTGTATGTGATCTTGATCCATGATACCTTTTATTTGTATCTTGAGATAGGTATAAGTATTAGGGGAGTTAATGATGATTTGGGGATCTTGGAAGGCTTGAGTGATTTATTTGCTAGAGATAGTAATGGTTTGCACTTGCTTGTAGGCTAGGTGTTTGAGAAAATGTCTAGGTGAACCTTGCCCAAATCATGATTGTTGAAGGGAGAGTTATGTGATTCATTTGGTTTGTAGAATACCGTAATCAATGATCTAACACCCTAGAACCCCTTGCTTTTATTACTCATTAAATCTTCTTTTGGAATTATTTAATAATCTACATTGAAGAGTGAAGTTGGTAATTGTTAATAGTTTGGAACACAACATTTCATTAAAAATGATGTTTGTCTAAATAGTGATTATAACTTGAGTCAACATTACTTGCATTGTTAAGATCATAATTTCTATTCCTTGTGGTTCGACTCGTATCATTACTTGCTACATCCGTGTACACTTGACATGATCTATAATTTGAGGTATAAAATATGTCATCGAGTTTTTGGCGCCGTTGCCGGGGAATTTAAATGTTATGTTTTAAAGTTTATGCAATATTGTTTCAAATGGTTACTTTGCTAATTTAGATGTTTTGATTTTTATTTTTATTTGTGTTTGAGTGGCTCACATTTTGTCCATTTATAGGTAGTGTATGCACACCAGGTCACAAGGAGAGCCACCTAATAATTTGGACTTGGAAATCGAAGCGACGGTACGCCACAACAACGCACGACGAAGGAGAAGAATGGCTAACAATCCTCCACCACTGCAAGATCCTCTAATTGGCCAACTTCAAAGGCAATTAGAGGTAATTCTACAACAATTAAGGGCCCAAGAAGAAGCACGACTTGCTGCAGAAGAGGCCCCAATCAGAAATCTTTTTCAACCCATTATAAATCAAGGGGTAGCAAATGGCCCACCTATTCAAGGAAATAATTTTGAGCTCAAGACATCGCTCATCCTCATGCTCCAACAACATCCGTTCAAAGGAACGGCTATGGAGGATCCAAATGAGCACATTCGGAACTTCCTTGAGTATAGTGGGACCGTGAAAGTGAATGGAGTCCCAGAAGATGCTATTCAACTTAAGCTCTTCCCGTTCTCCTTGGGCGACAAGGCGGAAACATGGTGGTTTAGCCAAGCTGAAGGATCTTTTCAAACTTGGGATGCATTAGTGACTAAGTTCATCCACAAGTTTTTCCCACCCGGAAAAACTCTTAAGTTAAAAGGAGACATCACCGTTTTCAAACAATGGGATGACGAGAACATGTATGAAGGGTGGGAAAGATTCAGAGAAATGCTAAGAAAATGTCCTGGGCATGGATTTGGCATTGACCATCAAGTGTGCATCTTCTATGCCGGGTGTAAACCCGAGATTAGGACACTTATGGATGCTGCTGCAGGAGGATCTTTGTTAGCAAGAGGCCCGGAAGAGGCCATGCGAATTATCGAGGAGATGGCCTCTAATTCATCCCAATGGCCGGTGGCAAGAGAGAACGCCCAAATTATGAAGAAAGTTGCATCCACTTCTAATTCGGATGCATTGGGATTATTGGCGGCTTAGATGTCTACATTGAACTCAAAGATCGAAGCCTTCACCGCTCCAAAACCTGAAAGTTCACAAGCCTCTTTTGAAGAAGCGAATTATGTCAATGAAGGAGGTTATCAAAACCAACAACGGCCGTTCAACCAAGGGTACAACAAGCCGCAATATGGAAATCAATATGGAGGAAATCAAAATTTCCAAAATCGGGGAAGGTGTTGATTGACGTTGAAAAAGGGGAGTTAACATTAAGAGTTAATGATGAGAAGGTGATCTTCTCTCTCCAAAAAGCTGAGGCACAAAGAGGAAGACATAAAACGTGAAGAAGAGTGCAAGGTCCTCAAAATGGTGGACTCGTGCATGAAGTTGGAGCACACCCTGGAACACATCTTGGGCAAAAGAGATCCACTTGAGATTTACATTTCTAAATCTCTTTTAATTCATCCTCTGGTGATTTCTATCCTTTAGATGTTGCTCTTATTGATACTGTTTCTTTGATAAATTCTTTGCAGGAGGAGTACCTAAGGAAGCCTAAGTTTCTTCCATTGAAGAACGATGAACAAACATCAACTACGAAAGAGACAAAGAATGGCAAGATGGAATTAAAGCCACTTCCACCTCACTTAAGATATGCGTACCTTGAAGATGGTGAGATCAAACTGGTGATAGTTTCTTCCTTTTTAAATGATGAGCAACTTGACAAATTGCTAAGGGTGGTGAGGAAATATAAGAGCACTATAGGTTGGTCTATATCGAATCTAAAAGGGATTAGCCCCTCGATTTGTATGCATAGAATCCTTTTAGAAGAAGATTACAAACCAAAAGTGCAACATCAAAGAAGATTGAACCCAATTATGCAAGAAGTGGTTAGAAAGGAAGTGTTGAAACTATTAGATGTCGGCATAATTTTTACAAATTCTGATAGCGAATGGGTTAGTCCTACTCAAGTAGTAGCTAAGAAAGGGGGTACAACCCTAGTAGAAAATGAAAATAATGAGATAATAGCTACTAGGTTGGTCACGAGATGGAGAATGTGCATTGACTATAGGGCTTTGAATGTTTACACTAGAAAGGACCATTTTCCCATCCCCTTTATTGACCAAATGCTTGACAGGTTAGCAGGGCATGAATTCTATTATTTCTTGGATGGATACTCGGGGTACAATCAGATAATGATTGCCCCCGAAGATCAAGAAAAAATGGCTTTTACTAGTCCATATGGAATCTTTGCATATCGATGGATGTCTTTTGGGTTATGTAATGCACCCGCCACCTTTCAAAGGTGTATGATGTTTATTTTTCATGGCTTGATTGAAAACATAATGGAAGTATTCATGGATGATTTCTCTGTTTTTGGAGATTCATTTGATATTTGTCTTGATAACTTGTCTCAAGTATTGCAGAGGTGTAAGGACACCAACTTAGTGCTAAATTGGGAAAAATGCTACTTCATGGTTCGAGATGGTATCGTGTTGGGACACAGGGTATCCAGAGGAGGGCTTGAAGTGGATCGAGCAAAGATCGTAGCCATCGAGAAGCTACCACCCCCGACGAATGAAAAGGGAGTTAGAAGTTTTCTAGGACACGCTGGGTTTTATAGGCGTTTCATTAAGGATATTTCTAAAATCTCTAAACCTCTGTGCCGTCTTTTAGAAAAAGTGTCTGATTTTGATTTTGATAATGATTGTTTGCAGGCTTTCGAGACCCTCAAGGCGGCTCTTATCACGGCACCTGTGCTCATTTCACCAGACTGGAGCCAGCCATTCGAAGTAATGTGTGATGCAAGTGAAATAGCCGTGGGAGCCACTTTGGGCCAAAAGCAAGATAAGCTTTTTCGAGTCATCTATTACGGGAGTAAGACCCTAGATCCAGCTCAGACAAACTACACCACCATGAAGAGGGAGCTACTTGTTGTGGTGTATGCATTCGATAAATTCAGGCCTTATCTCATTGGGGCCCGAACTATCGTGCACACCGATCATGCCGCTCTAAGGTATCTTTTTGCCAAAAAGGATGCAAAACCCCGGCTCATCAGATGGATCTTGCTGCTCCAAGAATTCGATGTTGAGATTCGGGATAGAAAAGGGTGTGAGAACGTGGTAGCAGACCACCTTTCCCGCCTTGAGTATGTAAACGATGAAGTGGAGCAGAGAAGGCCTATAAATGAGCTCTTTCTCGACGAAAAGATCCTAGAAATCAAATCTCATGTGCCTTGGTTTGCTGACATTGTGAACTTTTTAGTGGCAAGGGTGAAACCGATGGAGTTAAAGGCTTACCAAAGAAAAAAGTTCTTCCACGACTTGAAATACTATGTGTGGGATGAACCATACCTTTTCAGAAGATGTGCAGATTTGGTGCTTAGGCGATGCGTGCCGGAAGAATAATGGGAAGCAATTCTTGAGGCAGGGCATCGATTTCATGGGCCGTTTCGTTAGTTCAAATAGTTTCCAATATATTTTGTTAGCGGTCGACTACGTCTCAAGGTGGATTGAAGTCGTGCCTACCACAACCAATAATGCAATTGTGGTGTTGAAGTTCTTGAAAAAGAATGTGTTGACACGATTTGGGGCACCAAGAGCTCTCATCAGTGATGGAGGATGTCATTTTTACAACAAGTGGTTAGCCGCATTGCTTGTAAAATATGGAGTTCGACACAACATCACCACTGCCTACCATCCGCAAGCAAATGGCCAAGCCGAGTTGGCCAATCGAGAAGTGAAACAGATTTTACAAAAGGTTGTGAAAACAAATGGCAAGGATTGGTCCAATCTATTAGACGATGCATTGTGGGCGTATAGGACGGCATACAAGACCCCGTTGGGCATGTCGCCTTATCAATTGGTTTTTGAGAAATCATGTCATCTTCCCATGGAGCTGTCACATAAGGCTTATTAGGCCACAAAAAAGCTTACTATGGATTTCATGATGTTGGGGGATGAACGAATTTTCCAGTTGAATGAATTGGATGAATTCCAACTGAAAGCTTTTGATAATTCATCAATTTACAAAATGCGGACAAAGCTCTATCATGACAAGTTGTTGAGAAAAAAAGAACTATTACCTGGTGATACCGTTCTTTTGTTTAATTCACGGTTGAAGTTATTCCCTAGGAAACTGAAAACTAAATGGAGTGGCCCTTTTGAAATCACAAGAATGTTTAGTGGTGGCGCCATCGAGCTTAAAGGAAAGGATGGGAATCTATTTGTTGTCAATGGCCAAAGGGTAAAACGATTTTATGTACCGGAGATGAAGGACGACAATGGTTCCGATAATCCCACCTCTTCATGAAGATTGAGACCACGTCGAGCTACCAACAATAAATGAGCGCTCGTTGGGAGGCAACCCAACCTCGTACTTTTGTACATTTTCTTTTATTTTACGTTTTAAATCCTTCTCGTTTATGTTTATCTTTTTATTAGATTTAATATGGTGCTTTGAGTGTTTGTATAGTTTTGGAATCAGACAACAGGGTACACGGAAAAAACAAGCTCAAAATATCAAAACACGGAGGCTCGGGCGTGATACACAGCACGTGCAGTGGCGCGATCACCAATCGCGCCACCTAGCGCGACACAAAGCGCGATTGATCCCACTCGCGCCCAAACACGCATGAAAAATCTTCTATGGCGCGACTGACAGCGCGAGTGAGCGCGTGACTGAGCCCGCTCGCGCTGAAGACAGAACAGTTCAGACGGGTTTTTAATCTCCCCATTTTCATTTTTCACTCAATCCTCACACACTCCACACTCAAAAACACACGCACACACATGAAAATCCCCTCCAAGCCAAATCCAAGATAAGAAATCCTCCCCCATCTCCTACAATTTTGCTTTACCCATGATCCTGTCTAGTAATTACATGTAATTTTGGTGATTTTTGGTTAAAATTGCTAGAAATACAAATTAGGGTTCATATTGGGGGAAATTTTCATGAATTGAGAATATGCTTGGATTTGTTGTTTCTACTTCCTTGTTTGAGCTTTGATTTTGTTATATTGTGGATGAAATTGTAGAAATGGCACATTTAGGGCAAAAATTTGGGAATTTTGGTTTAGGATAAAGTGGTGTTGGTATTTGTTGCATCTAGTGTCTTCCAAGAGTATGCTAGCCTTTATCTTGTAGGATGAATAATATTTGAAGTTGCTTATACATACATTGTGGTGAATTAAGAACTAGGGCTTTGTACATTTGGATTTTTTATTTCCTTGCCTAGGTCTTTAATTATGTATGATTTTCAACTCTTTTTGGTACATTTTGCAAGTGATGAAAAGGTGCAATGTGCATACGTAGGTTTTGTGTGTGGATGAAAGATGAAGTTTGGAGTTAATTGGAGATGGTTGTGTGAAATGTGAATAATGGTGAAATGTTTTGATTGGGATGTTGCTCGATATTATTTTTGCCTACCTTCGGGAGTATAAATATTGTTGAAATGTATGTCAAATTTGGGGGTAGTATATGTGCAACTCCGACCTTGTTTGTTTGATTATTTTTTTTGAAATTGTAATGCCCAATTTGGTTATGCTTTTTGCTTTTATTGAAGATTATGTTGAGGCCTACAAATGTGGATAGTTCTTGTCATATTTTGATATGATTGGGATATAATTATTGTTGTTATTTGTTCTGTAGTTTACAATTGAACCCTCATTCTTGTTTGTTTTTATTCCTTTGCAAGGTTTTGTTCTTTTGCCAAAAATCATATACTAAGAAATGGCAAGACCGAGTAGAGGACAAGCATCGAGGAGATACGTGGTAGAAGAATCTGAGGAGGAAGAATCCAGTGTCGATCTCTCCGAAGAAGAAGAAGAAGAAGAAGAAGAAGAAGAAGAAGAGGTGGAAGAGGAGGAAGAAGACCAAGGGGATGAGGAAGAAGAGGAGTTTGTGCAACCCAAACCCTTACCGGATTTTCCCGATAGTAGACCAAATGACCCTGCAAGAGCAGGTGTTTTCTTCCGTACACAAGAGGAACGGGATTGCTGGGAGAAGTTGACAGGATCTTTCAACATACTACCCACCAAGTATTCATTGACTCAGCCACTCAAGCAATGGGAATCCACGATGATGTGTGGAGAATGTTCACTAGAATTGGGTGGGCAAATGCAATGCAAGGAAGATGGCTAACCTATCCTGTGTTGGTCAAAGAGTTCCTATCCTCTCTTCAGGTCCACAAACTCCCTAGTAGAGGGCCGATCGGGTGCACCTTTCGATTGGGGAATCGTGATCACGAACTCACGATGGCCCAACTTAACCAAAATTTTCAAACACCGACAGATGGATACTATCACTACCACATCCATTTCAATGCTGAGATATTTTGGAGATTGATCCTAGACCTGGATGAGCGGATGTTCCAGTATGATTCGGGATTTGCCAAGGCTTCGCAAATCCAAAATCTGATTTTTCGATACCTCCACAAGATCCTTTCTTCCACTGTCCTTGCTCAACATGAGAATAGTGGACTTTGAAAGGATGAGCTCTATATCTTGTGGAGTATGCTCCAAGAAATATATACGTGGATTTTGGGGCATTACTTTTGGATCAATTTAAAAGACAAGTGCAGCCGAGCAAAGGCACAATCAGTATCGGAGGTATGATCACTCCTATTGCCATGGCCTTGGACGTGAATCTTGTTAACTATCAGCCACTCCCGGGACCTCGAGCTCTCAACCTCGCACATCTTCGGAATGTCCGCATGATTAGCCCGAATGCTGCCCCCATTGAGCTCATAATGAAGGATGGAAGGAAGTTTTCACTACCGAACCCAGCACTCACATCCGTAACCAATTTCGAGGATCAACAAAATTGGTTGATGAACACTCCGGAGCATAATGTTTTGATGATTGCTCCGGAACCCATGGGAGTGCATCTATAAAGAGAGAATTCGCTGCCAAAAGCACCTTGTGGGCAGAGAAGAAACAGAGGGGACGTGGCGGATGAACGACTTGAATCCCTTGAAGGTATGATGACAACTATGAATTAAAATTTTACTAACTTTCAATGAAATGTCTTTACTCAGTTCACGGACATGCGGACGGATCTTGATGCACGGCTCACGGACATGAGGGAGAATGTGGACAATCGGTTCACAGATATGCAGGCGGACATTGACGAAAGATTTCAAGGCCTGCAGAGTCATATGGATGGGCGGTTTTCCGGCATGAGGACAGAGTTCCAGGGACTGCAGAGCAATTATTCAAATCTGCATGGGGATTACTCTCACTTGAGGTCGAACGTCTCAGATATTGCCACTATGATGAGGCAATGGGGTGGCATTGGATCTTCTTCACAGAACCTATCCCAGACCTACACACTCTCATTCCCACCGTTCCAGCAGTACCCCTATCCATACTCCGGGCCGTTCCAGTTCCCACAGAACCCCCGTCCACGCCTGCCTCCAGATGCTGATGCATGACGCCCTGTTAGTCGATCGACGATACCACAAACCTACCCCCTAAACTTATTCTTACTTAGGTTTTGAATAAGTTTGGGGGTGGGGGTGAATATGTGTGTATCGTTGTTCTCTTTTAACTCCAGTATTATCTATCTTTTTAGAACGCTTTTTATTTAGAATTGTTAAAACTCTTTCATATGGATGCTTTTATTTATTTATGTATTGTTGGGATTTGCTACTTGAAATTCGGATAATTTTTAATTGCATGGGTTTTGCGATATTTTATAGTTTTATATTTTTTGTTAATACATATGATTGGTTTAATGATAAGGTAATAGCCTTGATGATAAGCAGGTGTAGCCTTGATCTCGTGTTTCAACTCCTCTATTGCTTATGGACTTAAGTTTGTCATGCTCACTTTTGGGAAATCTTGATTTGCCTATGATGTTGTTTTTGGTAAAAATAAATGCATGAATAAGAATATGAGTTGATAGAACACTTGATTGGATTGTGGAAATATTGGCATTAGCTTGTAACCATCTTGTGAGATTTGAGCCTTGATCTCGTTCTTCATGTGTGAATCATCAATAATATTGGTATCTCTAGAACTTGCCTTTTTGAACTCTCTTGATTTTACAAGTTGTGCTTAGAATATGGAGATGACCTAAGGCTTTCTTTGTCAAATCTGTGCCTAAAAATTTTCCTACAAATACAACCCTTGCTATCCCCTTTGTGCTTGTTATTGATTTTATTTGAAACCAAGGGGTAGAAGAAATTTGAGAATCAAGTAAGCTTGAAAATAAAATTAATGGGAATTAATGGTGGATTGAACACAAATTTTATTTTGTTGAATAGCCTTTTTGATCAAACACATATGCAGGCCTTGCAAGTTGAAATAAAAATAAATTATAAATTGTTAAAGAACAATCATGAAAATCAAAATAAATAGAGGAGCATTAATTTTTTGTTGGCTATAGACTCTTAGATCCAATTAAATTTCCCAAAGCAATGTGCGGGGTAGAAGAAAACTCAAAATAGTTTTGCTTACCTTGAAATACAAAATAGGTTACGGGGATTGATTTTGAAGTCACTTTTAGCCTATATTTTTCCTACCTTGTCCAAAGAGCCTAACGTTGCAACCCTTAAGACCAATGTGATCCTTATTTTGAGCACACTTGTGGGAAGAGATGAGTTATTTTGCAAGCTTATGGTGGTATACTAGCATTATTTGATGTCGAGTGTATACACGTCCTTTTTCTCCTTGAGAGGTTGAGTTGAGTGTTGATATTACTGAAAGCAACGAAAGCCGTATTTTTACATGCTCATTTCTTGTGTATCAGAACTTCATATCCTTGTGTATAATAACATGCTTTTTGTTCTTCTTCTGAGGCACTCTTGATCTTGATTTCCCATGTTCTCTTTTTCTTTGAGGACAAACAAGAACTTAAGTTTGGGGGAATTGATAACCGGTATTTTTGTGCTTCTTTTGACTGCAATTTGGGGCTATTTCAATACCATTTTATAAACCAATTGTATATTTTGATGTCCAAACCCATATTTTTAATCCAAGTACAAATTATAGGTGTGTTATTGAAGAATCATCGAGTTCGAGGAACAGGTGCGACTCATAGCACGATCGGAGGCGCGACCGCGCCTCTCGCGCCCAACGTGCGTTTCCACGAGTCTCTGGCGCGATCCACAGTGCGGGCGGAGGTGCAACTGGCTCGGGTCGCGCCAAGCCAACCTTCCCACATTTCTCTGGCGCGATGGACAGCGCGAGTCCTGGCGCGACCAAGCTCCCACGCCCGGACACGTCTTCGCGCTCGTCTCTGACATGATCTACAGCACGACCTGGGCGCGACCGAGCCCGTGTCGCGCCCAGACGCCCTGTTTTGCGTGCCTTATCCGCTCCCTTCCCTCTAATATTTGGAAGGGACGATTTTTGTAAAACAACACACACGATTTTCATCACAAGAACACAACAAATTCCAAAAGCTCTCTCCAATACCATATACCCCTTTTCCCATAGAAAATAAAGGGGACAACCATAGAAATTAGAGGAGAAAGAGAGCTTGGGCTTGTAAGGGGAGTTCTTGAAGTTTGAAGAGTTGAAGTGGAAGGATCTTGTGGAATTTATGTACATTCTATTGGTTTAATCTAAACTTTAACTATGTTTTATATACAAGTTTGTTATTTTGATCTCTCTAGCATGAGTAGCTAATCTATTTAGGTTTTGGGGTGTTGGATCAATTGATGAATGGTGTTTGATTTGAATGATTGATGAATGTACCTTTCCCTTGCTTTAAAGTCTTGTGGATCAAGGGGTTGATTGTTGAATGTAAGTGGGTGGCCTCCATTTAGATTCATATGTTACTTAATGTGTGATTAGGTTTGCTCATTTTGTATGTGATCTTGATCCATGAGACCTTTTATTTGTATCTTGAGATAGGTATAAGTATTATGGGAGTTAATGATGATTTGGGGATCTTGGAAGGCTTGAGTGATTCATTTGCTAGAGATAGTAATGGTTTGCACTTGCTTGTAGGCTAGGTGTTTGAGAAAATGTCTAGGTGAACCCTGCCCAAATCATGATTGTTGAAGGGAGAGTTATGTGATTCATTTGGTTTGTAGAATACCGTAATCAATGATCTAACACCCTAGAACCCCTTGCTTTTATTACTCCTTAAATCTTCTTTTGGAATTATTTAATAATCTACATTGAAGAGTGAAGTTGGTAATTGTTGATGGTTTGGAACACAACATTTCATTAAAAATGATGTTTGTCTAAATAGTGATTATAACTTGAGTCAACATTACTTGCATTGTTAAGATCATAATTTCTATTCCTTGTGGTTCGACTCGTATCATTGCTTGCTACATCTGTGTACACTTGCACTTGACACGATCTATAATTTGAGGTATAAAATACATCATCATTTAGTAAGTGTGAGTTTTGGCTCAAGGAGGTAATGTTTATAGGTCATATAGTTTCAGCAGTAGGAATCAAGGTGGATCCGGCTAAGATTGAAGCAGTAAGCAACTGGAAGTCCCCGAGGAACATGAATGAGATAAGAAGTTTTCTAGGACTCGCTAGATACTATCGTAGATTTATTGAAGGATTCTCATCAATATCCAAGCCCATAATGCGACTACTGAAGAAGGACTTCAAGTTCCAGTGGACGCCAGAGTGCGAGGAAAGCTTCCAAAGCTTGAAGAAGATGCTAACCACAGCCCCAGTGTTGGCCATTCTAGAAAGGAATGAAGATTTCATGGTTTACGCAGATGCGTCAAAGAAAGGAATAGGATGCGTGCTGATGCAAAGAGGAAAGGTGATTGCTTATGCTTCGAGGCAGCTTAAGAATCACGAACAGAACTATCCCATGCATGACCTAGAATTAGCAGCAGTTGTTCATGCGCTGAAGATCTAGAGGCACTATCTCTACGGAGCTAAGTGTGAGATCTTCTCAGATCACAAGAGCCTGAAGTACTTCTTCAAGCAAAAGGATCTTAATATAAAACAAAGAAGATGGTTAGAACTTGTCAAAGATTATGACTGCATGATTCATTACCAGCCAGAAAAGGCGAATGTGGTAGATGATGCCCTAAGTAGGAGAGAGAGATCAGAGTTAGGAGTCGTTCAAGTCTAGGAGGATCTTCGCAAGGAATTCGAGAGGTTGAGAATCGAGGTTTTAACACCACCTGAAACCATTCAAACCAAGATTGCCACAATAGTCGCTCAGCCCGACCTAAGGCATAGGATAATTGAATCCCAGAGAGGAGACGAGTTCTCGAGAAGAAAAGGCTGGAAGCCCGTTCTGATGGCTCGTAATACTTTGCGGAAGCCAACGATAATGCGCTTTTATTCAAGGGAAGGCTTTGTGTGCCAAGCAAAGAAGAGTTAAAGGAGGAAATTATATGCTAGGCACATGACACACCATATACAGAACATCCTGGAAGCACCAAGATGTACCAAGATCTCAAGAAGAACTTCTTGTGGAATAACATGAAGAGAGAGATAGCTGCTTTCGTAGAAAGATGTTTGAACTGTTAGCAAGTGAAGGCCTTACATCAGAAACCCCCTGGTCTGCTCCAACCATTAGAAATCCTCGAATGGAAGTGGGATCATATCAATATGGACTTTGTAGTAGGATTGCAAAAGTCTAAGCGGGGCAACACCGCTATTTGGGTAGTCGTTGATCGTTTATCGAAAGTCGCGCATTTTATTGCTGTTAAAATAACAGATGGGCTAGATCAATTAGCCCAACTCTATGTTAAGGAGATTGTGCGTTTACACGGAGTGCCGGTCTCGATTACATCGGATTGTGATACAAGATTTACGTTAAGATTCTGGAAGAGCCTACAGGAAGCCATGAGATCAAAGCTCAACTTCAGCATAGCCTTTCATCCTCAGACGGATAGCCAGTCCGAAAGGACTATCCAGATTCTAGAAGATATACTTAGAGGAGTACTCATCAATCAAGGAAGCAACTGGGAAGAGTTACTGCCATTGGTAGAGTTTGCATACAACAACAACTACCAATCATCGATCAGCATGGCCCCTTATGAAGCCCTGTATGGAAAGAAGTGTAGATCGCCCTTGTATTGGGACGAGGTTGGAGAAAGAAGAATACTTGGACCTGAAATGGTCCAGGAAGCAATTCAAAAGATCGAGTTAATTCGTCAAAGAATTAAGGAGGCTCATGATAGACAGAAGGCCTACGCGGACGAAAGAAGAACATAGCTCAGTTTTGATGTCGAAGATAAAGTATTCTTGAAGATATCTCCGTCCAAAGGATTGGTTCGTTTTGGCAAATGAAACAAGCTAAGGCCCATATTTATTGGACCTTTTGAGATTTCAGAAAAGGTGAATGAAGTAGCCTACAGGTTGGCCTTACCACCCAACCTGAGGTGACGTTCACGACGTCTTTCATATCTCAATGTTGAGGAAGTACGTGTTCGATCCAAAGCATGTGATTAGTAAGAAAGAGATAGTCCTGAATGAGGACTTCACATATGAAGAGAAGCCCCAGGCCATTGTGGATCGAATGATCCAGAAGTTAAGGAACATGGAGATCAGTCTTGTAAAAGTAATCTGGAACCACCATGGTTCAGAGGAAGCAACCTGGGAGCTAGAATCGGAGCTACTCAAGAAGTACCCTAATGTCCCTTATCATGATTAGTAAATTTCGGGACGAAACTTCTTTAAGAGGGATAGAATATAAAACCCAAGATTTTTGAATTATGATCAGAAGATTTGAGCTTTTGCAGTGTTTCCGAACTAGAGTGGCTTCTCAAGGAAGCCAAGCTCCCCTCTATAAATACAAAGCCCCCCCCTTTCATTCATTTGCTCATTTCCATCCAACCATTTCACTTCCAAGAGAGTGGGAAAGCTTGTGAGAGCCGAGAAAGTTCTATCGAAGTAAAAAGCGTTCTTCGTGAGTGTTCTGCAAGACAACGAGCAGAGTGGCGTGGAAGTGATGCGGTGATAGAATGTGCTAGGGGCGCCGTGGGGTCGTAGCAGGCGGTTCTGCCGCCGTTGCGACTCGACGAGACGCCGAGCTAGCCACCTTCCTTTGACGCACCTAACCCCGTCTATTCTTATTCATCGATCTCGATTAAATTTCTTTTCCATCTTTTAAATTCCGCATTTACTTTCCGTTCTTCATGTTCTTTGTGTTCTTCATTATAATTCTATTACTTTCCATTTAAAAGTTGTATTTCGATTCTTATTGACGTTCCAAGTTAATAATGTTTACGTTATATTTCTCATTTTATTCTTGTCGATATGATTCTCGTCATTATTTTCATAATTACTCTCGTTTATTCCGTTTAAGTTCCGTTCAAGTTATATTTAAGATTTCCTCGTTATTTTATGTATTCAAGGAGGATTGTCGTGTTTATACCGTCATAATGTCGACTTCTTTTAAATTCAAAGTATGTTCATTTCTATGTTTTATTCAAAGTGTTAAGCCTTATTTTTAAGTTTAAAACATCGAAGAAAGGGAGAGGTGAACGAGTAACACCTCCACCAAAACATCGATCGAAAAATTTCAAAGTTCGTGGCAGTGCACGGACCGTGCAGGAAGGGATCTCTTCTGCACGGCCCGTGCAAAACTCTCTAGAGAGTTTTCTGAAGGAGCCGCACGGACCGTGCAAGGCTTGCACGGCCCGTGTCAGAAATCTGGGCATTTTTAATTCTCACCCCTTTAAATAGCACGGCCTGTGCTATGCTTGCACGACCCATGCAGTGCCTTTGCCGCCTAGTTTTATCTTCAATCGTGTTCTAAACTCGAGTCTTTCAAATCCTCGTGTTTTCTAAAGGTTCTAAAGTCGTGCAATCTATGTTTAAGTCCTAGTTAAGGGTATATAAGTTGGTTATTGACTGCTTTCATGTTAGTAGTTAGAATTCTTCGAAGGAGGCCACTAAGTCGATGATTCGACTTTTGTAGGAGGAAGTGAGCCTAGTGGGAATCCAGAGAAGGATCATCAGCTCGTTGCTTCATCTTTTGCTCAGTGATCGAGGTGGGTAAATCTATACTCATCTAAAGTTTCAGCTAATAAGCTCTAGAAGCATGTTAGGGAAAATGAGATATCCAATAAAACATTTTGCTCTGCCTGATTGTTCTTTGTACAAGGAAGGAAGGAAAGGAAATATTATGTGTTATTTGAGCTCTTGAGCATGTTTAGAAATGCTAGAATTGTTAAGTGTCGATTTTACTTATCATGAGATATTAGAATTGTCTTTAGTTATAATTCGTGTTTATGTACGTTCTTTTCTTCGTACTTGAATGTTGTTATTTGCTAAGCTTTGATTAGTTAAGGACTGCCTTCTAAGGTTAGGGTCAAATCCCTCATAGGACGAGATCATACTAAAGTAGAGGATTAGCCCCTAGACATTGCTCTAGGATTGGTTTTGTTACCAAGGATTAAGGATGGAAGGAACTTAGTATTTTGCTTAAGCAGGAATTTGAGCTCGGAAGAACTTTGATCTTTTGATCGTTAAGTGAGTCACTGCTGGGTTTATTCCCTCGCAAACTCGTAAGGACGTTCGAGGTAATCCCTCTTGTGTCTAAGGCATGTCTAAGGGTGCAGTTGACATCAGGTTTAAGCCAGGATGGGCCCAAAAGAAAGGAAAAGGATTTACGGATATGGAGAAGGCTTTTGCGTTTTGCTCTCCATATACCGTCAGTTGAATATTGGATATCTTGAAGTTTATCAAAGCGTTTTATTAAAACCCACTAAGTACATTAGTGCTCACGCCCTATCTTTTTCAAATATTTTCAGGTTGAGATGTTGAGGATGTTGATGGTTGTGGATGTGGGTTGGCTGCCAAGATTATTTTGCTATAGTAATATGTTTATTTGAAATCCCGTGACGTTTCTGCTACTCTGATACACTTGTATTAATTCCTAAGTTATGTTATGTTTTCTTCGAATATTCCCAGACATGATGATCTATATAAGTGATGCATATTCAGTTTTATTCCTGCTTCTCGAGTTTATTTTCCTTTCGCCTATGAAGAGGCTTGTTCATATTGATATTTTTTCATTCGCTTTGGCCTATGAATGGGTCTGTGCTTGTTGGTATCTGATTAGTTAGCCTTTTTATTCCGCTAAAACATGTTTACTTCTTAATCAAGTAAACCCGAGTATCGTCGCCTATCTTCAAAAGCTTATCATTATTCTTAAACCCTCTTATTAATCTTCCATCTTAACCCCCTTAATAACACCCCGTCCCCATCCGTTAATCCCTATCTTGGGACCGGGTTGTTACACCAAATATATATAAGACCTTGTATCAAATGAAAAAACACTTATGACACTTAAAAGTATTATGTTTATTTTTATTGAAAATTATATTAAAAATAAAAAGATGGTGATATTTTTGTGTTTATAATTATATTTTTTAAATTGTAAATATTATCATTTTCAATACTAAAAAGTATTATAAATTTTCCGGTCTCATTAAAGCATTTTGGTACGACGAGTGTATCCAAATTTTTGCATATTTAAATAGAGGGAGACATGATGGTCCAATTGAAAAAGGTGGCCAAGTAGAGTATCATAATAATGAATGAAAACAACGAGTTGGAAGAAGACAAGCACACGGAAAAGATGAATAGATTTGCATGATACACACACACACACACACACACATATATATATATAAGAAATGGTTGATTTGTATTGTAAACATTAACCTATTGTATAAATTGTGGATTCATCCTATCCATTAGATTTTTTAGATGTATGGTTTGGATCATTTTTAATTTACTTATTTTTTATATTTACTTCATATAGAAAAGGGCATAGTTGCCCTCATAAATTCATTAACTTCTTTTAATATTTTGGAATTGTATCCTTAATTAATGTTTTTTCATAATACAATAATCGGTTATCCAGAATATTTGTATTTATTATATATATATATATATATATATACATATATGGAAATGATCAAATATAAATGTTATCCTAGTGTATAAATTAGGGATCAATCTAGACCGTTTAAATTAATTAGATGGAAAGAAAGGTGTTTTCCGCTTTCCAACAACGTTGTTCTGTTCACTAGATGTACATCAGAAAGTCAACGCATAAAAAAAATGGTGACAAATGTGATCATTTTTAAGGATACAATTGATATTATTTGAATTTTGAGTGTATATTGACTGTTTTTTACAGGTGATATTTTTTTAATTCTGAGTGATACTTATTAGTGTACAGTTGATATTGATTTTGATAGTTTTCTTTTTTCTAGCCGATACATATTAAGGATACAAATGAGACTTTTGGACTTTTAAATGATATTTTTTAGTGTTACGGTTGATACTGATTTTGATAATTTTTTTGGGGATTGACCGGGCCAACGCGTGTCGACCTGCGTTGACCGTCTCATGTGCACCTATTGGACACAAGACCACCTCTTCTAAGATATATGCATTCTAGTTTCAGCATCTATTGTTGAATTTGAACATCTATATATATGTAGAATTTTAATATTGTATTTTTTAACATATATTACAAAATTATCAACATCATTTTTTAATTTTAAAATTAAATACCATTGTATATTTTAATTTAAGTATATTTATATTGAATTTAAACATCTCTATGTTGAATTTTAACATTGCATTTTTAAAAAATAATTTATGAAATTGTTCTCTCTTTCAATCTTCATCTCATTGAATGGTTGAAATCTATCTCTAATTTAAACATTAGGCATATATGCACGTTAATTCATCCATAGATACAGATACATACACACATACATACATAAATACATACATATTTAGGGGTTGGATCAAAAATACACATTTTCCTGGTGTAGGAATTAGGAACCCATCTTATACCGTCCACCTAGATGATTTAATGGCTGTGATTAAATGTCAAAGTCAAGGCAAAAAAAAAAGAGGTGGGGGTATAGTTGTCTAATCCCCATAAAAAAAGCTGATGTCATCATTTTTTTAAAAAAATTCTAAAAACTTTGAACGACCATAACTCACTCGTTTCAAATCGGATTAACGCAAATAATATATCAAATTAAAAATCTTTTCATGCTCTTTAATTCAAGATCAGTCATGGATATATCTGTTTAAATAAATATAGACGAAAAATACAAAATATACATTTTTACTCGTGTCCAGCGTAAAAATGCTTTCGTTAGCTTTTAAATAATGGTTCGTCAGTATTATGATAAGTTGATAACGTATGCTAACGAAGCATTTGTTATATGCTAACATATTGCATTCATTGTGCTAATGAATGATTATCATAATATTAACGTAGTACGCATACTTATATTATTATTATGATTTATTACATTTCAATTATGAGTTATAGTTATTTTTTATGATTTAATTTTTATGTTTTAGTTACTAATTGAATATTATATATTATTTATTTCATCAAATTAGAATACATTAGTTAGATTTTCTTCATCCATTTATTGTTTATAACTTATGTTAACAATGAATTGTCATATAATAACGTAGTTTATTCGTAATGCTGATAAAATAATATCATTATGCTAATGTTTTATATTTATATTGTTATTATGATTTATTCCATCCAATTGGGATTTATAATTAATTTTTAGAATTTAATTCTATTTTTAGATCATTGAAGTTTATTATATCTGAATTATGGTTTATTTCATCATATTAGAATTTATAATTACACTTTAGAATTTAATTTTTCATTAACAATATGAGAAAAATTTTCATTAGCATAAAGATAACGCTTCATTAGCATGATGATAATACTTCATTAGCATGACGATATGTTATCAAATATCCTCCGCGATTTCTATAAGAATTACCAAATTACGTTAATATCCCCGCGTGAATTTTTTTTAAGTCACACACGTAGATAGGGCATTCCCATATCACATATATGTGGCTGAATTGTTTATTTATTAAACCTCGTATAATTTTTTATTTATACCATTTTAGTTAGGCCACAGATGAATTGTTTCATATATATTTTATAAACAATTTAAATTTTGGAAAAGAATAAATATTATTTCTCAAGCTCTTTAATTTGATATTTATTTTGCAGTAAGAGCAGATGGCTTAAAAGATTTCGAATTTTTAGATCGAGGCATTTCATGATTCTTGGAACACAAGATCTTGTGTGAGAGATTCATAAGACATGTTAATATTTGAAGTCTGCCTTCCTTTTTTTTTTGTTAAAATAAGGTCTTAAATAACAAACCACCAATTTGTAACTATTAATATCACATTTAGTAACTATACATATCATCTAGTAATATAAATATATATATATATATATAATAAATAAACAATGTAACAATGTAATTTAGCAGTATAGGAAACTTTTTTAACAAAAATACAAATATAATCATTTAAAATATATAATAAATAAACAATGTAACAATGTAATTTAGCAGTATAGGAAACTTTTTTAACAAAAATATACTTTAGTTTTACCCAACTAAAGACCTGGTTCATAAAATCTTAAAAGTAGAGGGCCAAAGTACGGTTTTTTGCATTTTTATAACAATAAAGCATAATAAAAACTGAACCTTTAAAGTTGAACAAGAAAATCAAAACTTTCCGACATCACAATCTTCGCATTATTTCTCATGAAAGTTCCAAAACAATCAATTTTCACATATTACCAAATTGTTTAGACCAAAAATTATATGACAACAAAAATTTATTAGATGGGTAAAAATTTAGATTTAAATTTATATTTCAATGAAACATTTTTAATTTTATTAATATTTGATTGTGTTTAGATTCGAATATTGATCTATTTTATGAAGTTAGACATGTAAGAAAGTCTCAATAAGACTCCCTCATGCAATTGTTTGTATGATCTATAAATGGCCGGTTGCGCTTAGTAAAATTTATACTAATTCCAACTCGAAAGGTAAAATAATATATATATATATATATATATATATATATATATATTGTTGAGTGTTGTATAACATTGACATTCAATGTTGCACTTGATGTCAGATAGACTCTCTGTGATATTATTTGTGACATAGTCGTAACTAATCTTATCCTTTCCTATTTTTATTTATTATTTTAATTAATAAATTATTTTTATATATCTTAGAATATATGTGCATATCCACGAAATAAATATTTCAAATAAATGGATATATACATATAAGATATATTATTTAAAATAGATTTTAACGAAGTCAAAACTTTATCTCCTATTTTTTAGGCTTAGCCGTTTTCTCTATTTAATCCTTTTTCTTTTTCAAAAATTATATTTGCTGGAAATTCAGAAAAATAGGATGAACGTGGGTGAAGCTTTCAACCACGCCTTGGAGGTAGTTTCTCCCAAACACGTTGAAGTCATGGCGAGGAGCGGTCATCGTCAACCCATGTTCAAGAAAGAGAAGACGTGAGCCTTGTAGGATTCAAGTGAAGAAGCATATAAGGGATATGTTCGACACTTGAAGATTTATTCAAGCAAAAACCATCTTTCCGCTGTGTGAGAAGATTGAAGAGTTTGAGTCACAAACTTAGCATAGATATCGTTCTTTGTTCCTTCTTCTTTCTTAATGTTTATTATTGTACAATCAATTCACGAGAGTAGGTTGTACAAGTTAGGATAGATAGCAAGGTTGTGAAATCATTGCTAGTTTGTCTACAAATTAACTGTAGGTTAATTTGTATTTTTGAATTCGTTTTGGTTGTAAACTAGAATAGGATTCGTGTATTTTATTTGATGTGTCAAGAGTCTCAGCGTCTGACATCATCAAATTAACAGTTGTTTTGGCTCGTGGTAGCATAATTTCGCCCTGTGGCAATCACATACATATTGTGTGTGATTTAAAATTAATTTTCGTGCAAATTGTTCTTTAAATTTCCGCTGCGTGTTGAAGGCATAGTGTTTGACACTAGCTTCAACATCACTCTATTATTTGAACTTTGACCTTTTTCACAAGCTATTTTATGCTTATGTTTTAAAGATATTTTCGTGCAAACTATTTATAAATTCATGTGACAATGTTGTCGGTAATGTGAGTAACATTGACTACAACATTGTATATAACATTGCACATGGCTTTATTTTTCACTGTATTTGAGGCAACGAATTCTAACAAGTGGCATCAAAAGTCGGTAATGTGAGTAACATTGACTACAACATTGTATATAACATTGCACATGGCTTTATTTTTCACAGTATTTGAGGCAACGAATTCTAACAAGTGGCATCAAGAGTCGGTACTTGACACACTAAGTACTCGATCCGGTGTTGCTTACATACTGTGTTGATTTTTTTTATTGTGATGGATGTTTCCATTTCTCAATGTCGTCCACCAGTTCTTAGTTTTCTTGGAACGAATTATGTCTTATGGAAGGCACGAATGCATATGTACATCAAATCTATTGATGAACGTGCATGGATGACAGTTTTAAAGGAATGGTCTATTCCAAAAGAGACAAATGAAGCTGGAGAAGTCATCAACAAGGTTAAAAGTCGATGGAGTGTTGAAGAACAAACCATTTCAAACTTCCACTCTAAGGCTCTTAATGCTATTTTTTTTTGTATTGACGTTCCTTGTTTCAAAATGATCTCAAAGTGTACTACAGCCAAGCATGCACGGGATATTCTTCAAGAACATTTTGAAGGATATATAGGCATACGACATAAAGAAGTTGTAGTTCAAGGAGCAACATTTTCTTCAATATTTGAACCACCATCACCTCCATCAGCTAAAGGTGTAATGTTTTCTAGTCCGCTCAAAACTACAATCTTCATTGAAGATTCTTGTCCAACCAATACTGATGTCAACATCAATGTGAAGAAAGATGTGAACAAGAAGGAAATAAATGACAAAGTCTATGTTCAACCAACTAGAAAGTCAAAGAGAATCTTCGATCAAGCAGTATTGCGAAGATAAAAGATGAGGTTGAACAATCATTTGAGTGATGATGAATCAGAAGATCCGGAATCGAAAGAAAAAGATGACCACGTTATCTCACTTGTTGCTAAAGTCAATGAGTCTGATTCTGATGTTGATGTTGGCCTGGATGATGTTTCAACATCCAGAACAACATTTGACAGGTATGAAAGCTCTGAAAATTATCATACAAACTTTTTAAATTCTTCTAGTTTATGTGAGTCAGATTCACTACAACATGACAACTTTGGAGCTGAAAAGGTTATAGAAGAAGTAAAAGTGTCATATGATGAGCTTCTTTCCAAATAGATGAAACAAAACCAAGTTGTGGAGTCGCTCAATAAGAAAAATGAAGAGATGAAGAAGCAAGTGACGAATTTGGAAGTGATTCTCATAAGGAAAAATGAAGAGTTGATTTCGGTTAAGGAACAACTCAAAAATACTTCTCAATCTCTTGAGATGTTGAAGAGAGGATCTTCTACACCCACCAAGGTATTGTCCATTGATAAAATCGATAGATCCGGGCTTGGGCAAGTTAAATCTTCTACCACAATATTTTCTAATGATTTGAATGAAGATTTTAAGTATACTTCTTTTGATAAAGGAAATGCCAGTGGTTTATGTCACACAAATTCTCATGAACTTGATAAACCTAAGATTGGAAAGAGGAATTTTGTGTGTCATTATTGTTTTTCTCCTGGTCACATTAAGCCTTTTTATTATAAATTGCATGATGCTACTGGAAAAATGTCGGCCAGAATGTCTTCCAATATTAGATCCAACATCCTTAGAAAATGTAAAAGTTTGAATCTCAAATGGGTGAGAAAATCTAATTTGGAATGTGTATCAACTGAAAAATAATCAGTTGGAATTTTGAGCAAAGCTCTTGATATTGAGAGAGTTTCAAGCTTTCGAAAATCTCTCAACGCATTTGTGCTGTAGTGTTTGGTTTGTCGATATTGGGGCAAATGTTACAAATCCTGAACCCAACATTTATTTTATTTTTTATTTTTTTAGCATTTTATTATTTTTTATGTGTTGTCTCATGCATTCTATTTGTTTAAATTCAATCCGAATTTTGAGCACATATGATTGTTTTTCTTGGGCACATGGTTGTCAAGGTATATTGGTTTCTAAGAGCATGAAAAAAAAAATTCCATGTTGTAGTTGATGATTTTTTCTGATTTTCTAAGGTTAATTTCCTGCATGAAAGTTTTAAAGTGTTTAAAGTTTTTCAAGAAACTCTACTTGGCTATGAGTTCTCAATTTTGTGTTAGTGTTTCTTGTATTTTAACTAACCATGACAGAAAATTCGAGAATGATGATTGTGCTAATGTTTATGCAAAGAGAAAAAAATCTGACACTACAGGAGATGTTGCAGTCCAAAAGGTTACTGAAAAAGTTGTGTTATGTACTGATGTTGTCACTACATATCACATTGGAAACATGGTTTTTCTTTGTGGAAAAGAAATGAGAGTTTGAAACAGAGAAAGCAAAACTTCAAATACTTTCATTGATTTGGATATGCTTGCTTTGTTGTGAATGATTATGAGATGTCAATCAGAGTGTTGACCTGGTTCTGTGTTAATGCAAATGCGATTGAAATGTGAAAGAACCTGGTCCAACACTTTTGCACCATACACATTGACATATGTCATCATTTTATCCGAGATTTGATGAACAAAGGTATCATTCGCATTGGATATATATCATCTGAAAAATTGAATGAAGATATCTTTATAAAGGCCCATGTTGATGTCTAGAGATTCTATCCTTTATGGAAATCTCTTAGTTTCTGTGTTATGTAATCTCTGCATAGTCGATGTTGGACTCTGTGTCGTGTCTGTTTTGTCCAAAATCCGTATTTGTTTGTGTTTTTTTTCTCATATGCATGTTGCATTTTGTTTAATCTTAGATATTCATTTCATTTGCACTTTGATTGTCTTTAATATCTCAATGATCAGTCTTTCTTTAGAGAAATGTCCACGGTATAAATGTATGATGATGAATAGTTTGTCTTGATATAAAACTACGAGCACAAGAGTGAGGCTTGGATGTTACAGATCATGTGCACTCTCCTAAAAATGTACGATTATCACTTAGTAACTCGGGGCATTGCGTTCGCGGCGATGATGCACTCAAGTAAAGTGGTGGTAAGGTAATACATTTTTGATCAATTTCTATCTAGACACATGATGTTCAATACGACAGTGTGTTCTGTTAAAAAAGAGGTAAGAAATTGATATTTTCCTTCATCATCAAAATTAAATAAAATTTGTGGATTGTGCTGCAACTGATGTTCACTGAGATGTTATTCCCGAAATTAGTGTTTCTGAAATTTATATCTATATTAAACTACATGTTTGTCTTTTTAGTTTATAAGTTTTCATTTGTTTATTTTTCTTGTGTGTGTGTCTAACCTTAAAAGATATAGTACTTTTTGAATTATTAATGATATATATTCTAAAAAGGTGATACTTGAGTTTTACCTCTTGTTGGATAAAGAATGAGTCAGTTGATGTAAAGGGTGATGTGATGAGTCAATGTTTAAGAAAATTCTTCCTATAAACACTCTTGTGTGGCTCTTAATTTCTCTCCTTTCCTGATTGACCCTTATGTTTTCTCATCATTTTCTCTAGTGTTTCTTCTCTAAAAGCTTCACAGGGTTAGAATGACTGATCCAAAGGAGTTATTTGCAATGTTCAATGACATGTATGAGAAGTCAGTTGGAACTCCATCATCAACTTCAACATCGACTATCACTTTAAATCATACCATGACTGAACATGTTGGTGTTAAAATGGATGAACCTACTATGTCTCATACTCCATATTTGTCTATAAGGAAGCAAGATGATAAAATGTCAGACTCAGTGATGTCTCGAACAACAAGTCTTTTTGAATCTGAAGCCACTAAATGTTATCCATTTGAGAGATGCTAGAAACCCCACCGATCCAGAACTGAATGTTACATATCATGCTGAAGGAAAAATGATGAAGGGTATCATGCATTCTATCAATATAAAACAGGTTTCATGAAATCAATGTTGTCGTCGAGTTGGAAGAAGTTCAAAGAAGCTGATGTCCTGACTACCACTAGAGAGAAGAAATCAAAAGAGAAAAAGATCATTTTTTTAAAAGAAAATATGCAGTGAAAGGAACAAAGCTAATATGAACATTCAGAATTTGAATGTTGTAGCGGATGTTATCTCTGTCCAGGTTACACCGATTTCAACATCAGCAGCTGCTCAGTTTTTCTTTTCAGATCATTCTAACCATGATAGTGCAATGGATGTTTAATCATTCAATACAGGGAATACCTATTCCTCAGGTTTTCTCTATTTTTTTCTAAAGGCGTTTAGCAAATTTTTGTTTATTCTCATGCGATCCATAATGTGTCTCAAATTGCGTCTCAATGACTAATTAAATATGAGAAATTCATTGAAGTGTTAAGCCTTAAGTAATATGATATGGATGTTTATTTATGGAGAAACCTCTTTCGAAGATGGTAACTAAATTTTGGTCCTTTTAATGCTAATGTTATATTGGATATTTTTTTTAACTTAGTGTCTAATGTTGAATTCTCATGCAAGAACATGTATAGTGCAGTGTTTGTTCATGATAAGGGAGATCTAACTGTGGATCTACCATATATTTGTCACTACACTCTTTGTTTTATCCTGCCAGAAGCCAATATTCATGTTGAGAATGATGTTGCTGAGGGGATTGGTACCCCAATTGATTCAGTTGTTTGCATCTATTCCTTCTATTACTAATGTTCTGATTAATGATAGAACAGATATTGAAGTCAATACTGCCCAGATGTTCTAATTCACCACATCACATTCTCTTAACAATGATATGGTGGATGTGCTGGGAGACTTCAAAGTCTGTCTTTCTACACAAAAAAGGGGAGTAGATTGCTGATGCTGGTTGATGTTTTAAAGAGTTGAACTCTTTAAGGTTTGTAAGCGTTGAATGCTTTTATTTTGCTGATGTGCTAAACATCGCTGTTATTTTGCTGATGTTTGCTTGTGTGCTAAACATCACTGTTATTTTGCTGATGTGTTGAACATTATTTTTTTTTGCTGATGTGTTAAACATCGTTTTTACTTTGCTGATGTAATGAACATCATTTTTGGGATGTGTATGTCAATATACATCTGTGCTTTTGATATTCATGTGATATCTTTTTTTTAATTTATCTGACTTTGTGTTTAAGATTATGTGTGATTCATCTTAAAGTGTATTTGATATATACTCGCATATGTCTATTAAATTTTTTGCCCAAATATGTTTTTAAGGCAATATCTTCGCTTATGAATTTTGTGCAGAAAGAATAAAGCTTAAGAGGGAGATTATTGTTGAAATGATGTTGTCATCAACTCCGTAACATCCGTAACATTTCTCAATGTTGGAGTTGATGTTAGCATCATTTATGTAACACTTAACATGTATTTTTCTAAGCTTCATTCTTTCCTAGTTTTTTTTTTAATGTGATTTATTCATATCCTTGGTTTTGATATCATGGGATATCTTATTTGGATGTTGACCAGTTTTGATCATGTCATGCTTTGATGTTAATTCATCTTAATGTTTACATATATCTTGTTTATATGTTGATTCAACATTGATTTGTATATGAGATAATTACCCTGTAGCGCCCCGATCCAGAAATATCGTGAAAATAGACGCCATGGGGGTGGGAATTAAGAAGCGGGAAAGAAATGGGGTAATTAAATTAATGACGGGGTGTTAATCCAAAAGGATTAATGTTTGGAATAAAATTTAACAACCGAGTATGCCAAAGATAGGTTATGCCTTCCGGAAAATTAGACAACATAATCTCTGTAACTAGAGCGAATTCCCATTTATAACGGCTTATAAGAGAAGAATGGAGGATGTAACAATTCAATAAGCCCTTTCATAGGTCAAAAGAAAATAAATAAATAGATATCAACAATCAATAGACCCATTCATAGGCCGACAAAAGAAACGGACACCAATATACTGAACAAATTATGCCCTTCCATAGGCCAAAATGAATGATCAAATAGACATAACGAAAGATGGGCTTCCTCCCCTTGGAATAATTATATAGCTAAACATATGATACATGTTAACTAGGAAGTCAACAAATGTTCAGAATCAGAGAAGCAGAAGCATATCAACAAAATACCAAGATCAGAGTTCTTAGCATTTAGCAAAAGAATATCATATGTGCGGAAGCTCAATTTTTAATAGAATAGAGACAACGGAAAAATATGTAAATCATAATAGCCCATATCTCAGTCTCGTCACCTCCACGCTCCAGCCTACTGACCTGAAAATATTTGAAAAGATTTGGGCTGAGTACTAATGCACTCAGTGGGCAAGTTTTGACAATTCAAGTTATGCAAATCATTTTGTTAAAGTAATCTATCTGTGTTCATGCAGGTAGTGAAGCTTAGGAGGTTTAAAAATTGGAAGCAACCTAAGTTCACCAAAACATTTTATCGTGAAGCGCTTAAGAGTATAACCCGTCACTGCCCGCAACCCAAACTACATCATCAGCGCATAACGTTGAGTATGGCCATAGTATACCCAAAGAGTATAACCAATAAGTGTTTCATTTTAGTCTCACTGACAATGAGTAGGGCAGGACAAATAATGCATGCATACTGTAGCTACTCACATTGACACAGCGCTGGTTTATGAGACTCCGACAACATACAGTAGCATGTAAATATTTAACACATATAGTCACATATGCAATTTTAACAAAGCAGAGCTTAATAACTCGAAAGATACAATTTGCAAAGATATAGTATAGCCCACCTTTCTCGGGATTCTGAAAAGCTAACTTCTGAAGAATCAACCCTGATACTCTTTCTCTAGTTCAGCTGGTACTACAGAAGGTAAACTTCAACTCAGGATAATCGCTATATTTTCGGGAATTAATCTACTATAAACGGAACTATTATTAATTCTATTCTATTCTAAAATAGATTGCAACTCCAGAGACCTTGAATAATTTCGACGAAGAAGGAAATAAATTCCAAAACGTTATTCTTGCTTTACTGGGATCAACTGATTTGACAGAGGTCTCTTTCCAAAACTTGTCATTTATCCAAATTTTACTAGATCTACACCACAACACTTTTTAACCGCTCGAAAATTACGAAAATATTCAGGGATAATACTATATATGCCAAGACTAAAGAATGAGAATTTTAGAATTTTTCGATAATACATGCTCCCGGTATAAAAATAATTGTCTACTTTAAATAATCGAAATTATTCAAAACTCGGAACGAGATCGTGAAACTTGGCAGGCTTATAGGAAATAATATTTGGAGCAACTTTCGAGAAGAAACATTTTCGATTTGACGACCCAAAATAGGTGAAACGGGAGTTTCAGTAACAATATTCACAGATTTTAGCTGAAAATGTATCGGTCTCGATCGAGCTCGATACTCGTTGAATTTTCGCTCAAAAGTACAATTTTTGATAGTGCAGAAAATAAGGAATTTAATGGTGTAATCAGATCAAAGATCGGACGGCTAGAACATATATTCGAACAGGGCAGATTTATAATATAATATTCGGATGCGGATTTCAAACGACGAGAAATCAAAAATCTATTCCGGTTAACTACAAGATCCAAATGATCAAAGAATATTTATAAAATGAAGATTTCTAATATGACTATCTAAGAAGAGTAGATCTGAGATTTACATAAAATGAAAACGAGGAAAAATACTGAAAACTCACAACATCAAAAGTCAGAATCGGTAGAATTAAAGATAATCGAAATATAAGCATATTTAGAACCATGGTTGTAGAAATCGGGCTAGGCGGCCGCCTAGGCGCCGACTAGGCACTAGGCGGCCCCTAGTCGTGCCGAAAACAGCCAAATCGGCCAAGAAATCGGACAACTGAGTCCTCGGCGCCTAGGCGGCCTCGGCAGCGATTAATCGGGCGATTAGGCGCCGATTAGTTAAAGTTTTTTTTTTAAAAAAAAATTTAGTTCAAAATATAACCTTTTATACATCAACCTACATCCCATTTTTCAATCTACAACCAATGTGGGATGTAGTAAAAATGGGAAAAAGGTTGAAAAACTAATTTGAAGATTTCATTATGATAGCCCACTCTTTTATAGAATTACCAACATCCCAACTTTCAATCTAAAACTGATGTGGGATGTAGGAAATATTGAAAAAGCTTGAAAACCTAATTGGAGCTTTTATACAATAGCATACATCTCAATTATCATTATATAATCGATGTGGGATGTGAAGTAATTGAAAAAATTAATTTATAAATACCAATATGTAATAAAAATTAATAATATATATGAAAATTAGAAAACCGCCTAGGCTCCGCCTAGATTCCGCCTAGGCCCCGCCTAGGCGACCTAGGCGCTAGGCCCCCTCCCGCCGCCCGACTAGCGCTTAGCGAGTTCTGCAACCTTGTTTAGAACTTGAAATTTCTAAATTCATCGGTCTGAATGACCAGAATCGGAGAAAATACCTTCTCCGAGAAATTGGCGGCGGTCACGATGATTTTCCATCGTGATCATCCTTCGTGTCATCATTTCAATCATTTATTCGTGATCTACGCGTTGACACCTTCAAAATGACTATTTTAGAATTGAAATAGGAAACTAGAGTCGTACATTCTCTGGAAGCTGCTCGGCATTTCGATTTTGAAAATGAATGAAAAATGAAACCTTAAACTCCTATTTATAGAGAAAAAATAAATAGGATAATAACAAATAAAAGAAAGAGGATAATGATGGAAAAAGAAAAGGATAATTACGAATAAGATAATCTTTTGAAAAAGAAATTGGATAATGACGGATGTGCCTTTTTCTATTAAATTTATTATTTTCCAACTTAAAGTTGTGCCAAGAGTTCATTTGAACTCGAAATTTGAAATTTCAAAGGTTGGCATGATTCTTGAAACATTTTCTATCAACCCGAGAAAAATATCATAACATATTTTTAAGGTAATTTTTGACCAAATTAGATTTAACAGATTTCCCTGACTGTGATTTTCCTTTATTTGAGTCCTTTAAGGACCCAACTTATTTTCTAACTTACCAGAGGGTAACATAAATTGAATAAAATCTTCTAAAATATTTCAGGGTATTACATACCCATTGTATGATGATTAACTTAAGGGAGAGTAATCCTTAAGAGGGAGATATTGTTAATCTCCATTTTCCGCTGCGACTCTAATTGTACAAAATACATTGAGTTGTATGTTTTGTGCAGAAAGGCTAAGATTAAGGGGGAGATTGTTGAGTGTTGTATGACATTGACATTCAATGTTGCACTTGATGTCAGACAGACTCCCTGTGACATTGTCTGTGACATAGTCATAACTAATCTTATCCTTTCCTATTTTTATTTATTATTTTAATTAATAAATTATTTTTATATATCTTAGAATATATGTGCATATCCACGAAATAAATATTTCAAATAAATGGATATATACATATTAGATATATTATTTAAAATAGAGTTTGACGAAGTCAAAACACTATCTCCTATTTTTTAGGCTTGGCGGTTTTCTCTATTTAATCCTTTTTCTTTTTTAGAAATTATATTTGCTGGAAATTCAGAAAAATAAGATGAATGTGGGTAAGCTTTCAACCACGCCTTGGAGGCAGTTTCTCCCAAACACGTTGAAGTCATGACGAGGAACGGTTATCGTCAACCTATGTTCAAGAAAGAGAAGACGTGAGCCTTGTCGGATTCAAGTGAAGAAGCATATAAGGGATATGTTTGACACTTGAAGATTTATTCAAGAAAAAACCATCTTTCCGCTGTGTGAGAAGATTGAAGAGCTTGAGTCACAAACTTAGCATAGATTTCGTTCTTCGTTCCTTCTTATTTCTTAATGTTTATTGTTGTACAATCAATTCACGAGAGTAGGTTGTACAAGTTAGGATAGATATCAAGGTTGTGAAATCATTGCTAGTTTGTCTACAAATTAATTGTAGATTAATTTGTATTTTTGAATTCATTTTGGTTGTAAACTAGAATAGGATTCGTGTATTTTATTTGATGTGTCAAGAGCCTCAGCGTCTGACATCATCAAATTAACAGTTGTTTTGGCTCGTGGTAGCATAATTTCACCCTGTGGCAATCACATACATGTTGTGTGTGATTTAAAATTAATTTTCGTGCAAATTGTTCTTTAAATTTCCGCTACGTGTTGAAGGCATAGTGTTTGACACTAACTTCAACATCACTCTATTATTTGCACTTTGACCTTTTTCACAAGCTGTGTTTATGCTTGTGTTTTAAAGATATTTTCGTGCAAAGTATTTATAAATTTATGTAACAATGTTGTCGGTAATGTGAGTAACATTGACTACAACATTGTATATAATATTGCACGTGGCTTTTTTTTCACAGTATTTGAGGCAACAAATTCTAACATATATATATATATACATACATACATACATATATGCATATTATATATATATGAGTTGGTTATAATAGGAACTAGGATTTGTGTGGAAATGTGAGAACGGGCTTGTATTATTGTAATGTTAGTACTTTTCTTATTGTATTTAAATGCTAAAATATTTAACTCTAAAATACAATAAGAAAATTATTAAAAATAAAAAAAAATAGCATCAAAATACAGTAATAAAAAAAAACACTAATATTCATTTGAACCAATCCTATATATAACAATTTCCTTTATTTTAACATATTATCAAGTAATTAGTTTTGTAAACTTTGAGGCACAAAATTAGATTTATTTACATGTAAAATTCATGTGGTAGTGCATGATCTAAATTGGATATATATTTACAATTGTCTATTGCTTAAAGTCCTAAACTATTGGAAGAACCAATCAAATTTATGCATCTTGATGACATGGAGGATAAAAAGGTGGCATAATTGTAAATATGATAAATTTTTAAAAAAGGATATTTCCAGATATTTTTTATAATAGTGATGTCATCATATTTATATAAATTCTTAAAAATTTTAAACAATCATAACTCATTCATTTTAAATCCAATTAATTAGAATAATATATCAAATTAAAAAAAATATTATGCTCTTTCATTTTAGATGCATATTGCATATATTTGTTTGAACGAAAATTGATAAAAAATACAAAAACTCATTTTTAGGCCTATATAAGTCGGAAAAGTCAGACATTGCTAACATTAGACCACATCATTGCTAACACCATGTACTGATCTTGCTAATATAAAACATATTAATTTATACACGATACCCAACTATGAATACACAACTGCTATCATATGAAAATAAGTAAAACATGAACTATATATAGTGGAAAGTTAGTTTAACCTATTTTTCAACAAAGAAAGAATTTCGAAAAATATTAACCGTTGAAAAAGTTATGACCGTTTGATTGAAGGATGTTATTTCATCATGAAAACTGTAAAAAAAAAATCTAACAACATTTAAAAATCCTATTAGCAAATCGTTATTTACATATTAGCAAATTATTGTTTACCCATTAGCAAATCATTATTCACATATTAGCAATATATGTTCGTAACAATTAGCACTATATGTTAGTAACATATTAGCAATATGATGTATATGTATAATGTTACAATATATTACACAATGTTATTTTAACGGTGGTTCAATATTATATGAATATTGTTTAACACGTACGAATTTATCAATATGATCTCATCATGTGATTAATATATCAATTTCTCATATCAGCAACATAATTCATTAATATTAACAACATATATATGTCATGTTAGCTTATCAATACATATGTCTGGAAAGACAACAATTTTAAAGTGCTGTTTATTAAACTCCGAAAATTAAACTCAAAATCCGAAAAATATAACAGAATTTCTAAATTACGAAAATAACCCTCCTTCATTAAGATTTTCTAATATTACAAGTTTTCCGCCTTACTTTGACTAAAATATTGACTTAATTATGACACTTAAATCTAATAAAATCTAGGACCTGTATTAGTTCATAGGTTCCTATGTGGGAACTTTGTTCCTATTTGAACTATTCTCTCTCTCTCTCTCTCTCTCTCTCTCTCTATATATATATATATATATATATATATATCACTATGATACATTCTTCATATAGATTTTTCTAATTAAGCTCAATAATATAATATTACCATTAACACAAATCAATGCGTAACACAAAATATCATCACAATTAGAAAAGAAAAAAAAAGCATTATAACGCAGACTATATTCTATATAAAAAACTTGTGCAATATTGTTTTGAGGGTCAAAATCTATTTGTTGAGTGTTATCTAACATTGATGTTCAATGTTGAACCTAATGTCATACAGACTTCTTACGATAGTGTCTGTGACATTCGTCGTGACTAATCTTATCATTTTCTAGTTTTTTTATTATTTATTATTTTTAATAAATTATAATTACTATGTATATCTTAAATCATATATATCCACGAAATTTATATTTCAAATAAATTGATATATATGATTGATATTTTATTATTTAAAATAGAGTTTGAATAAATCAAAACTCTATCTCCTATTTTATAGGACTTGTATTATCTTTTTAACCACCTCTTTTGAAGTTCAACGTGTAGGAACAAGTAAGAGAAATAGTTTAGATCATGGGTAGCTCTCTCCATTCACAAGTCGAGACGGTTTCTCTCAAAGACATGAAGTGAAAGGCGGTTAATGCAAAAACACGATCTAGAAGATAACGTGGACTACAAGTTGATTCAAGTGAATAACATATTTAAGAAAAATGGTCTACACATGAAGAAGCTATTCGAGCATAAGATATCTTTCCGCTGTGTTTAACGATTGAAGAGCTCGAGTCACAAACTAGCAATTAGATTTCTTTTTTTTCTTCTTCTTTCTTATCTTTCGTGTTTTTCATTATCAACCAATTCATGTGAATAGGTCGTTCAAAATAGTTTAGATAGAAGGTTTGAAATCATTGTAAGTTTGTATACAAATTAACTGGTAGGTTGATTTGTATTTTGAATTAAATTTAACGATAGATTAGAATAGAATTCATGTATCTGTGTTGATGTGTCAAGAGCACATCGTCTACATTATCAATTGATATTTTGTGTTTGCTCGTGGAAGCTTAATTTCTCCTTGTGGAAATCACATACATGTTGTGTGTGATTTAAAATTTATCTTCGTGTTATATTGTGTTGTTCATTTCCAGCATTTTATGTTAAAGATAGTTTTTCAACTATCTGTAACATTGAGTTTGACATTACGTTTCTATGTCTATTTTCAGTGTTTACGGCAACTAATTATAACACTATTAATAGATCAAGATCTGTCTAATTAGTGGGTAATTTATAATTTCATTATGTTAATTAATTGTGTTTGAATTTAAATTTTGACTTGTTTTATAAATTTTGACAAGTAATACAATCTTATGTAGAGAAAAAATTATTTGTTTTTTTTTATTAATAAGCAAATATCACTTTATATAGGTTGAGTACATATATAAATCAATATATAATAGTAAATAGAGTTATGATAATCCCGCGAAACTAATATATATGTGGGGCACACTTGTGTGAGACCGTTTAACGGGTCTCTTACGTTAGACGGATCCCTACCCGATCCGACCCGGATCCGACCCGACCCGGAAATATATATTAAAAAAAACGTATATTTCCTTCTTCAACCGCACAGCGTGTTTTTCATCCAGATCGCGAGCGATCTCCGTCCACACACGCCCATTCAGCCTCGCAATCCACATATGAACCATAGCTGCTCGAGATTCAACCACCGACGATTTAACCATCGGTGATTCAACATCCGGTGACTCAATCTCGCGATTTGTGCACGATTTTATTGATAATTTGGGAAAAGCAAGTAACGTTCTCTCCGGTGGAATTTCAGTCGATTTCGACGAAGAAACATTAGCAACAGCAGGTATTTGTTCTTAGTTTATGAGATTTATAATTTTGTTCCAATTTTGCGATAATAATTAGGTATATCAAATTATGCATTTCAATTGTTTGACAAAATGTTTCTAAAACTAATTCATTGAAATTTTGATTTACTAATCTATTAGTGTTATAATAATTCTAGAACTGATCTAAATTTTGTAATTTTTAGATATTGTTATACTTGATCATGAATACAATGTGGAAGATGTAGAAACAACATCTATGGACAAGGATGAATCTATTTTGTTGCTTATATTGTTTCACTTCAATGTTATTATTTCAGTTAGTGATCTACAGGTCACAGTTAGTGATACATCTCTGCATCTAGCTCAATATTTCAATTCAATGTGATAGTTAGAACTGATTTTTTTAGTTTTTGAATCCCCTCCCGATCTGTTGTCACTGGTGCATTGGAGGATGTCATTGTTGGTCTTGCGAGGTGGAAGATCGAGATCTTGTTGAAGATTTTTAATGATACTTTTATTTGTAATTAGTGTTACTTTCTTTTGTAATTAGTGATACTTTATTTTGTAATCAATGTTATTTTTCTCTATGATAATGAAATAAATATTTTTACTCAAGAATGAGTTTTTATTGTATTCATAGACCCGATTCTCAATTTAAGATTATATTTAAACTGGTACTTTTTTTTCTAATTTGTGATATTTTCTTCTGCAATTAGTGATACGCATATGTGATTTAATGCTACTGCACTTCATAAAATAATGATACTTGAGTTAATGATACTTCACTCATAGTTAATAACATTTATCTATTCTTAATTCGATAATCAATGTTTAATCATCAATAATATCAAATTATTATCCACTTCCGGATTAATGATATTTTATCTCATAATTAATGATACTTCACATCACAATTAATGATACTTCACAAGATATATATTTATATCTAATGATACTTTACTTAATAGTTAATGATATTTCGCCAAATTTATATATAATGATACTTCACTTCAGAGTTAAATATTGTTACTTCACTATACAGATAATGATACTTCAGAGTTAAATAGTGTTACTTCACGTTATACATACTGATACTTTCTTCATGAGTATTGATACTGTAATATATAACTTATGATCGAGGAAATTATGTGATATATTGAGACCATAATTATTGTTGCAGATCATTTTTTACTGTTTATGTATGCATCTCTATTTTTTAACATCGGTAATAAACGAAATAAATTAGTGTTACTTCCCTGCACACATAATAATACTTTTCTGTATAAATAGTGATACTATCTACAATATCAACAAAATATATATATTAAAAAAAGATTTCTAAAATTTATTCAGAAATACAAGAAAATATACAGCTCATTAGCAAGAACATCTGTAGTTTGCATATCCTAAAAATCATTTGGAAACATTACAAAAACCCAACGCTTCCAAACCTAGTAAACTTTTCAATCATATATGCACAAAAACTAATTGTTTGTAGCCATTGTTCCCAGCTATGTAAAACTTCCCCAACAGTTCAATGTTTTCCAACCAACTATTCATTACAAATACCACCCAACATCCAACGAAATAAACATTCCCCTATCATGTTAGACTATGCACTATCTATCTGAAAAAAACCAAACACCTCACATTCTTCCATCAGCTACATTCGTATTCCATGAACACCAACAGCTACTAACTGTGTATATCATGTTAAAAACATAAAGAAAATTTTTAAAAAAAATTACAAAATATGAAAAAATTGTTCATTAAATATTGTACCTGTTTATATTTCTTGATATTCTTGATGACTTTAAGAGCATCATACTGTATCTTTGCTCTCAAACCATTTAGTAGTGTAGGTAGTGAAATTCAGTTAAGAATCACTACCAAAGCAATTAAGTAGCACTATTAATAAACAAGAATTACCTCTCATCAACAACTTCATCCTCCTTAACATCACATTCATCACCTTTCTTAGCATCATGATCGCTGCAATATAAAATTAAATTAAAATAGTAATTTAATGAAATATATTCAGTAACAATGCAATAATAATGAACAATGCAATAAAGTATCACTTATAATTCAGTGAAGCATCACTAACAAAGTAATGAAGTATCAGTAATACTGAACAAGACTCGCATGTCAGATTCTTAAATTTTAATCAACTTCTTTAACAATGCAATAAAGTATCACTAATAATTTATTTAAGCATCATTATCAATCAACGAAGTATCACTAATAATGAACAAGACTTGCAAGAGGATATTTGCTAAATCAAATACAATAAACAAGAAACATGGCATAAGTATAGCACGTTAACCAAATATATAGTACCAATTGCAAAAATTATAATCAGAAATAGTGTTTAATCAATCAATAGTATCATCTGAAATATTATAAAATCCCATGGGACATAACTTATAAGAAAAATATAAAATTCCTTAAAAATGCAACAGATTATCACTAATAATAAATGTAAGCAACAATACAAATACAATGAAATATCACTAATCATGAACAAAAATTGCTAGAGCATATTCGAATTTTAATAACAAACCACAACATATTTTAATGACACAAGTACACAAATCGTTTGCACCGATAGTATTTTAAATTTTTAATTAACTACTATAAACAATGATGTCATGTATCACTAAAATTCACGTAAGAGTCACTACTAATGCAATGAAGTATCACTATCAATAAAATAAGAAATCATAGCAGCACGCACTACAGTGTCTTCCAACATTTCAAAATTTACAAAACACATCAGACCAATAGAAAACATAAACTACTAGCATCTAAACAGGATCAACAAAACATAAAGTAATAGCACATAAACAGAACCAACATGACCACAATCAACTCAAATTAGGATGTCGTGTTATCCTAAATTGAAATGTCCTAAATTAAAATACACTAAATTAAAATGCCCTGATTTAAAAGCCCTAGAATAAACTTACAATAAGAAATTCAACGTTGCAATGGAGATATTGAAAATAGAACGCCAATTTTAGATAGGACTCTGGCGCCGGTGGTTGCGACAGTTGGTGATGGTGGTGGCACAAATTCCTGCGGCGATGGTCGCGATAGTTGACGGTGCGCTGAGGTTGGCGGTTGTGGGGGAAGATCATGGAGGGGACGGTTGTGGGGAGAAGCAACGGTTATTGGCGTGGAGAATCGCCGGTGGTGAGAAATGGTGAGAGAGGAGATGCGTGCGCCATGCGGATAGAAGCGCTGGAGAAAGAGAGATAAATCTGCGCTGGAGAAAGAGAGATGAGAGATTCGATTTTTTTTTAACATATAGTACCGGGTCGGGTCTGAGACGGGTCGGGTCGGGGAGATCCGTCTAACGTAAGAGACCCGTTAGACGGTCTCATACAAGTTTTTGTCTATATATGTAATATCTTACACATATTTCTTAAATATTCTATACCTACTAATTATATATATATATATATGGAAATGATCAAATAAGAACCAAATCCTCCCGTGAGAACCTAGGAATCAATCCTAACTTTAGATTTGATTAGATCTAATGACTATAATTTAGTTAAAGTTTTAGTCAAAGTAAGGTGGCAAACTTGTAATATTTGAGAACTTAATGAAGGCAGGGTTATTTTCGTAATTTAGAAATTCGGTTATATTTTTTCAGATTTTGGGCCCAATTCTCAGAATTAAATAGACAAAGCTTTAAAATCGTTGTCTTTTCTGGCGTTATATTAATATGCTAACATGAAAGATTTATATTGCTAACATCAACAGATTTTGTTGCTAACATGAGGTAGACTCATATTGCTAACTTGACAAGATCATAATATTAAATTGACACGTATTAAACACCACACATATAACATTGGACAACATTTAAAATAATATTGTGTAACATGTGTAACATCATTCATACATACATGATACAACATATTGCTAATATGTTAGAGAATATACACACTGCTAATATGTGACTAATGATTTGCTAATATGTTAGTAATATGTTGCTAATATGTGAATAATGATATGCTAGTATGACTTAAATTCTCAAATATTACAAGTTTTCAAAATAATATTAAGCACTGATAAAATTATAATTGTTTATGAACTTAACTATATATAGCTCACACTTTAACTATTTTCTCATGAAAGAAACTTAAAATTCAAAGTCGTGCATAAAAAATTTCATGTTAGCAACATAAACACAAGATATGAGTAATATTGTGATATCATATTAGCAAATGTCTGACAGTTACGAGTTGAATATACGTGAAAAAAAAGTTTTTTGTATTTTTCATCAGTTTTTGCTCAAATAAACATATGCACTATATATCTTAAATGAAAGAGCATGAAAAAATCTTTAATTTGATATATATTTTTTGTGTAAATTGGATAAAAACGAGTAAGTTATGATTATTTAAAGTTTTTAAGAATTTTTTAAAAGATGATGACATCACTTTATAAAAAAAATCTGGAATTACCCCTTATATTTCGAATTTTACATATTTACAACTATGTCACCGCCTTTTTATCCGCTATGTCATCAAAATCATTGAATTTGATTGGTTCCTAGGTTCTCATGGGGGGATTGGTTCCTATTTGAACCCACCCATATATATATATATATATATATATATATATATATATATATATATATATATATATATATATATATATATGGAAGGGTTCAAATGAGAACCCTTCCCCCATGTGGGAACTAGGAACCCATCTAGTCTCTTCATTACTTAGATCTTAATGGCCACAATTCAGTCAAAATTTGGTCAAATGCAAGGTGGCATACTTGTAATTATTTATAACTTTAAGTCAAAGAGGGTATTATGGTAATTCAATAATTTTATGTTTTGAAACATGATTTTCTCCTCACTCCAACATTCACGATTTTTTTCCTTTGTGTACTTCTCTCTCCTCTCTCTCTCTCCCTCTCCCCCCGCTCTTTCTCTCTCTATTTTTCACCTATTTTCTCTCTCCTCTCTCTGTTTGTTTTTGTAAATTATTTCCTAAATACAAATTGAAAAATTATGATTATTTAATAATTTATTAAAATAATAAAATATTATACCTATAAATATATATATGTGGTTAAGAGGATTTTTTTATGCAAAAACTCGAAATTGATGTTGCCGGTTCAGACACGATTTTGAATTTTTGATGATTTTATTTTTTTGACATTCACATGTACATTTTAAATTTTTAGATTTCTTGATTTGTTTGTAAATGTTATTATTCTTTACCGATTAAATGCTATTTTTTTCTAAATTATCCTGATTAAATTTTTACCTTGTTTCATTTTTTTCATATAATGTTGTTGATTCACGTATTCATCTTTTTTTAATTATCTCGTCCAATTCTAATTTAGGTATTTATTTTCATTTTTTCGTCAATGATTCTGTTATTATTATAGTTCATGCTAAAATGACATAAACAGCATGCTAGAATGGTTCATAGTCCATGCTAAAATGACATGACTTATACTGATATTGATAATATCATTCAAATTTATTTCTGATATGTGATAAATACTGCTGATGTGAGTTACATATTGGATAAATTTCACAATAAACTGAAAGTTTTCAATTAAACAACAATAACTTCATCCACTTATAAACGTAATACTGATATGTAACGTCATGCAAAAATATCTTATACACTATGCTAATATGAGAGTAATTTAATGCTAAGAATTCATAAACACGATGTTTTTTCATATAGTATATCAAATTATAATTTTTTCATACTATTTCATTCAAGATCTCACATGGCTTTGTTTATCTGAAGAAATATGAAGAAAAATATAAAATATTCATTTTTAGGGCTTATTTTATTTTATTTCAGGAATATATGATTTTTTTCAAAAGGTTTATGACATTCCCTTTGTGGTTATTACATTAATATTAAGGTTTATCAATCTCAATTACTGTTTAGAATATGATGCTAAAATCAGAGAAGTATGCGGCTAAATATGTTCCCATTACGGTTTATTGCACCCCCCATTATTGTTTATTAAATCATGCTAAAATTAGAAAATTATCATACTAAAATGGGGGATGTAACATGCTAAACTTGATGTCACATTCTCATTATGGTTCATTGTTCCCAATTAGGGTTTATTACATTCGCATTAGGGTTCATGGTTCTCAATTATGATTTTATTAACCATAATTACCGTTAAAAATATAATGCTAAAATAACGGAAGTATGAGGCTATATACGTTGTCAGATTCTCATTGCATATTTTGTTTATCAGAACATACTAAAATGAGAAATGAATGAGGCTAAAATGAGCGAAATAGGAGGCTAAATTTGATGTGACATTTTCCACTAGGGTTCACCGTTCCCAATTAGGGTTTATTATGTTCCAATTAGTAATTATCAGATTCCCATTAGGGTTCATTGTCCCCAAATAGGGTGTATTACGCTTCATTCCAATGAAATCATCGTTCAATATTTGTTTATCAAAACATGTTAAAATGAGATATAAATGAGGCTAAATGAGCGAAGTAGGAGGCTAAATTTGATGTGACATTTTCCACTAGGGTTCATCGTTCCTTATTAGAGTTTATTACGTTCCAATTAGTAATTATCATATTCCCATTAGGGTTCATTGTCCCCAAATAGGGTGTATTGCGTTTCATTCCAATAAAATAATCGTTCCATATTTTATTTATCAGAACATGCTAAAATGAGAAATGAATGAGACTAAAATAAGTGAAGTGGGAGGCTAAATTTGATGTGACATTTTCCACTAGGGTTCACCGTTCTCAATTAGGGTTTATTACGTTCTAATTAGGGCTCATCTGATCCCAATTAGTTATTATGAGATTCTCATTAGGGTTCACTGTCCCCAAATTAGGTGTATTGTATTTCATTCCAACGAAATCACCGTTCTATATTTTGTTTATCAACACATGTTAAAATGAGAAATGAATGAGGCTAAAATGAGCGAAGTAGGAGGCTAAATTTGTATGTTACTGTCTGCACTTAGAATTGCAACACATATTTTGTTCTCATAAACTTTATCTCGTTTCGGAAAATATTTACGCATTTTCTTTCTTAGTTGTCAGTCATCTCCTTCGTTGCTTCACTTTCTCATTCTTTTTTCTTTTTTATCATCAACTCGTATTTTTCATTTTGTAGTATCTATATAGGTGTAGGTGTTTAAATAAAATTGTTAGAAATATATTCATAATATCACCTACTAAAATGTATTACTCTATATGCTAAAATGTTATATAGGTGATGCTAAAATGTTGTATACAACATGCTAATATAAATCTGGGGTTACTCTATGCGAAAATTATGTCTAAAAATGATATTTTGTATTTTTTCATCTATTTTTTTCAAATAAACATATGCAATATGGATCTTAAATGAAAGAGTATGAAAAGAGTTTTAATTTGATATGAGATTTGCGCAAATCCGATTAAACACGAATAAGTTATGATCATTTAAAATTTTTAAGAATTTTTTCAAAACATGATGATGTCACTTTTTTTAAAAGTCAATTGTTCCAATTTTACCCTTAATGAAACGCGTGAATTTAAAGTTTTCATTGTAATTACGAGATTGCCACAGAAAATCTGCTTTAATCTGGAGCGTTGATATTTCAGAATGGACGGATGGGATCGGTTTCCAGTTCGCACCTGGTAACCAGTTCTTACCAGATCTCATCCTATATATATGTCTATATATATATATGATTAGAGAAAAGAACAAATCCGACAAATTCTCATGACAGAATCTTTCAGAAGATTGTGATGCAAATTTATGTCAGATTAAGACAATAATCAATTATTAATTATAGCAATTTATAACGGGCATCTTTCATAGACCTCATCGTCGTAGATGAAAAGAAACAAATATATTACTTAAGACAGTCTAAATAAAAAAAAATTAAAAATAAAGAAAGTCTAATTAATTAACACAAACTGTTGATTAATTAATACACGTAATGTGTTGACAGGAGTAATAATAATAATAATAATAATAATAATAATAATAATAATAATAATAATAATAATAATAATAATAATAATAATAATAAGTGTCAAATATTTTTAAAATTGCCAACTTTATATTTTTTTAGTTTGTAACATAAACTAAAAATTGTGGGACAAAAAAAAACTTAATATTTTAATAAATTTAAGATTGATTGTAATTCTAATGAACTTGAAACTAATGTAAATGTCGGAAAAAACACCATATTCTCATTTCTAAATAATTATTGAATAGTCGATCCACGCTATATCTCTATCATCTGCATAAATTTTAATTTCAATGAAATTAAAATCGATGATAAATTAGCAAAAGTTGTAAAATTTATATTTTTTATGCTACAATTTGAAATTTAGATTAAAAAAAAAAACACAAACACACATCTGATGATTTTAAAAGTATTTAATCTTGATATTAATAATAAAGATAAATAAATATTTATGGAATTCTGGTTACATTGGGAGAAGCCGAGAAGAGGGGGCATGGCATGTGATATAGAAAGAATAAAAGCAGTGTGGATAAGAGAAAAGGAATGTGGTCACTGTTTGTCCACTTGAGGTGTGAAAGAGGAGATATGTTCATTATTTTTAATTTTTTATTATTTTTAATTTTAATTGGAGCGGATTGGATTGGACCAGTCAAATATATATGTCACCCTTTTGTTTATTTCATTCACTAAATGATGGAATATACTTGCTCAGTTTCTGTATGGATATTATTTTGGATAAATTTAGGTACATTAAATAATAAAGTAATTAAATTATTTTATACATTCTTTTATGGATACGTTAAATAAATTAAATAAAAAAGTTCGAATGTATTAAATAAGGATAAAGTGGAGAAAATTTCACTTTTGGTCCCATAGGACACGCCCCTCTCCCATTTTGGTCTCAGAGCTGTCTGTTTTGGTCTTTTTTTTAAAAATTCGCTCACTTTTAGTCCCATAGGATTCAAACTATCACTTTTAGTACCAGAGTTTTAAGCGGCTGTTAAAGGTTGTTAAAAATTCGCTCACTTTTAGTCCCATATGATTCAAACTATCACTTTTAATCCCATAGGATTCAAACTATCATCATCTTATTTTTGTAGTAATTATCCTGTGTATTGTCACCAAATCATCAAATTACAACTACTAAATCAAAAGAAAGCCATTTTTTTTATTTAGTTTAATTTTCTGTCGAGCTCGAGTTCGATCAAGAAGATACTCGGCTCGTTTACACTCCTAAATACACATAATTTTTTTATTTAGTTTAATTTTACAATATTGTTTATGAGCGTTCACCACATCTAATTAGTGTTTATAATTATTTTTAATATTTAATTTTAATTTTCAATTAATAATTCATTATTATGGTTGATTATTTCATAATTAAATTCTTGTAAAATGTAAAGTAAAAAATCTAGGAAAAAATTATACTTTCATACCTACATTTTGAACTTTCACTACAAAAAATTCACATTTTAGCGATGGAAGCGAGACAAGTCAAGCCCAAAATATTAAAAATAATATAAAATAATAAAAATATATATAAAGTAATATAAAATTTTAAAAATCATAAAGTAAAACTAATAAAAATATAATAAAAATTTATACTCATAATTAATTAGTAATTGAAAAATAAAAAATATATATAATATCAAAAATGTAAAATAAATAAAATATTAATAATATTAAACAAGTTAATTTCAAATTCATAATTAATTAGTAATTAAAAAATTAATAATATTAAAAAAAATTAACAATCATAAAGTAAAATAAATAAAAATATTAAAAAATTTATATTCGTAATTAATTAGTAATTGAAAAATATATAATATTAAAAAATAATATATATTATTAAAACATTAAAAATAAAATAAATTGTAAAATGTAAAATAAATAAAAAATCAATAATATTAAAAAGATTGATTTCAAATTCGTAATTATATAGTAATTAAAAAATTAATAACATTAAAAAAATTAAAAATTATCATGTAAAATAAATAAAAAATTTTAAAAAAATTATATTTGTAATTAATTAGTAATTGCAAAATAATATATATATATATATATATATATATAATATTATAAAAAATATGTCGTTATTGTGTCGTTAACATAAAAAGATAAAAAATTACAATTAAAATACGACGTGTGTTCTTTGTTAAGTTAGAGATAAAAAAATCTGTCATTAAATATCTTGATCTTAATCCGTTGTTAATGTGTCTGTATTTTAAAACGAATTATAATCCGTTGTTAAATCGCATTTTTATTGTAGTTTATAATCCGTTGTTAAATCGTGTTTTTATTGTAGTATTTTTTTAAATAACCCAATTAAAAAATAATAATAAAAAGTACCCCTATTTACAAATCTAACATTTGATCAATTTTTCGGCTCAAAAATCGTTCATAGCTGATTACATTTTAGGATTTCTATTTCGCTGAAAATTTCACTTTTGGTCCCAAATTATCGCTGAAATTAAAATTCCTATGGGACCAAAATTGACAGTAATTTTAACGTTTTCTGTCACGGAAGGACTAAAATTGACAGTAAAAAAAAATTGGGACCAAAACAGACAGCTCTGGGACCAAAAGGGGAGAGGGGCGTGTCCTATGGGATCAAAAATGAAATTTTCTCGGATAAAGTGATAAAAATGTGAATTTTCCATATCAATTGTATAGAATAATACTCTTTGTGAAACAAAATTAAAGTACCAAAATGACACTTATTCAAAAGCAGATGAAGCTTTCTTTAGTAATCCATACACCGGACTATATATACTTGGTATAAGCAGACATATATATTATATTCTTTATGGATGTAATATTTTGATTTATGAGTAATTCTATTCACAATCCCCAATTTTCTCTTTGCAACCCTTAATATTAATTTTAATAAAAAATAATTTTAAATATTCTAATTTGCCCTTATAACACCATTCATTTTCATTTGTATAAATCTAATATTTTTCTTCAATACAACACCATACATATATACATATATATATATTATCCCATAAAATGCTTCAAACAAACTTGGACTACTCATCCATAAACTTCATCGCTGCCAGTCTATTTTCGAGACGAGAAAATTTTTACAAAAGAAAATGGAATAATAAAGTGAATTAGATATATTGTATCTGACAAGTACCGTTTTCACTGTATTAGTAACACTTTAATTAAAAAAATTCTTTAATTTCAATTATTTTGAAACTTTTCCACAATAATCTCATCAGTCATGATACGCATTGACTGGATCAACGCGTTGACCGGTCAATGTTGGAAAACGCACGTTGACCCGGTCAACTCCAAAAAAAAAAATCCTTCAAAATTAGTATCAACCGTAACACTAAAAAGTATCACTCAAAAGCCTAAAAGTATCACTTGTATTCTTAAAAAGTATCGGCCACAATAAATAAAAAAAATCCGTCAAAATCAGTATCAACCGTAACACTAAAAAGTATCACTCAAAATTCAAAAAGTATCATCTGTATCATTAAAAAGTATCACCTGTTTTATCATTTTTCTTTTTTGCGGGTTGACCGGGTCAACGCTGCATTTGACCCGGTCAAAAGCGTTGACCGTATGATATAAAATTATATACATCTAGTGTATGCAAGTTTTTGCCATAATATGTAAATTTCATATTATTCCATTGTGTTTTCCCAAAAAATTAAAAAACCTCATGTGTTTAATAAATAGTCTAAAAATCACTCTCTGTTATGTATAATCCATCAAAAATACCCCTTTTGAAGAGAGTGAAGTACACTGGTTAAGAAAGAGAGTATGATTTATTTTATTTTTTACGATTTTTGTTATAGATAAATATATTTTATATTATTTGAAAATTATAGTATTTGGTTATACTACTATTTTTTTGCTATTTTGATAATTTCATAAGTTCTTTATTATTTTTTAAATATAAATATATTTTATATTAGTATTTGCTCGAACTAAAACATTGATTATATTTTAAAAATAATACGAAAATTGTAAAAATAGTAGTTTGACCAAATATTATAATATTCAAATAATATAAAATATATTTATGTATAACAAAAATTGTAAAAAAAAAAGGAAGAATCATACACTTTTTCTTAGCAAGTGTACTTCACTATCACTAAAAGGGGACTTTTTAATGAATTATATATAACAGATGAAATTTTTAAACTATTTATTAAACACAAGTGATTTTTTTTGGTAAAACATATGTGAATAATATGAAAATTACGCAATATGTATATACTCCATTCGTTTTTTTATTATTTTTATTTTAGCCTTTTAATCTAGAATTAACAATAATTTTTTATACTAATATACCAATCCCTCATATATCACATAAAATCTTATAGACTTATATTTTCCTAAAAATACAGCAAATTATTATAGATGAAACAAACTATTATAGGTAAGTTAAAATCAAGGGATCTTGTAGGGTAAAAATTGGGAGAGAAAGAGAGAGTGAAAATGTATAAAACAACAAATATTTTGACACAAAATAAAAAAAAAAAGTTAAAATAACCAGGGACAGAGCCATGATTTTTAGTTAGGGGGCAAATATATATATATATATATATATATATATATGCATAAATAATATTTTGTTTGACAATATATGAATATTAAACAAACGACAAACATATACGGATATACATTATCTTATAACAAGACCAGTCAATTATCAAAGTTTCTCATACATAATAGAATGTTAAGTTATAGTAGAATTAACTTTGCAAAAATAAAATAAAAAAAGAACATATTATTAATTCATATCACATGTTTATCATAAAATAACCATGAAAAATATGAAACAATATTCATTAATCTTATTATGTTTATGCATTTTAATTTGTTCAAGCACTTCTTCATATCATCAAACTCATCAACAATTGATTCAACATAAAAAAAAAATAACTTATTTAAGTTAGCTAAAAAATCATCAATCATAAATGAGATTAAAAACTAATTTTTTTAAATTTAATTAATTATCTTAGTGATAAATGGAGCATTTATATATTTATTTTCAATTTGAGCTTTAGCCCAACCTACACTATTTCACCAATTTATTTTTTTTAGCACCATTTTATAACTCATCTTATTGTATTTTAGTGCTTATTAACACTAGCACTAAAAAAAAGACAAAAACTTGTATGAGATCGTCTAACGGGTCTCTTACGTTAGACGGGTCAAATAATACCCAAATCCGCCCAAAACCCGCTTCCACGCGTAGGCGCGTGTAGCTTACATGCATGTGCAGATTTTTTTTCTTTGGGCAGCTGCCCAATTTTTCCTCTTCCTCTTTCTTCTTTTTTTCTTTTCTTTCTTGTCGTTTTGTTCGTTTCTTTTTTCATTTTTTTTCTTTCTTTGTTTTAATAATAATTGTATATCAAGCACAATATACATGTTTAAATAAATTTTATTTAAAATAATGAATTAATTAAACATTAATTATCAAACCAATAACAAGATGTATCAGTAACATTAGCTATGAAATGAAATATCATTAACTATGAAAATAAGTATCAATAGATATAAATTTGGCAAAATATCATTAACTATTAAGTGAAGTATCATTCAATATATATATCTGGTGAAGTATCATTAACTGTGATGTGAAGTATAATTAATTATGGATGAAGTATCATTAACTCGGAAATGGAGTATAATATGATATTATTGATGATTAAACATTAATTATCGAATCAAGAATAGATAAATGTCATTAAGTATGAGTGAAGTATCAAAAACTCAAGTATCATTATTTATGATGTGAAGTATCATTAACTCACATATGAGTATCATTATTTATGGGTTGAAGTATCATTATCTGTGAAGTGGAGTCTCATTACTATGAAAAAAACTATCACTAATTGCAAAAGAAAATATCACTAATTAGAAGAAAAGTATCACTAATTGCAGAAGAAAGTTTCATTAATTAGAAAGAAAAGTATCAGTTCAAACATAATCTCAAATTGAGATATATATCATTAACTATTAAGTGAAGTATCATTAGATATATATTTGGTGAAGTATCATTAATTATGGATGAAGTATCATTAACTCGGAATCTGATTATAATATGATATTATTGATTATTAAACATTAATTATCGAATCAAAATAGATAAATGTCATTAACTATAAGTGGAGTATCATTATTTATGAGGTGAAGTATCATTAACTCACATATGAGTATCATTATTTATGAGTTGAAGTATCATTACCTATGAAGTGCAGTCTCATTACTATGGAAAAAAGTATCACTAATTAGAAAGAAGAGTATCACTAATTGCAGAAAAAAGTATCACTAATTAGAAAGAAAAATATCATTAACTATTGTAGTGAAGTATGGGTAGAAAAGCTGGCAAAAAAAAAGAGCATGTTTCAACCAAAGAAAAGAAAAGAAAAAAAAAGAGAGAAAACATGTCTTTGCTAAAGAAAAGAAAAAAAAAAGAGGAGCCGTTTCTACCAAAGAAAGAAAAAAAGAGAGAGAGAGAGAGCACAATTTTGCCAAAAATAAAAATTAAAAATTGAATATCAAAGAAAAGTGGGGAAGGGAGGGGATCATTAAAAAAATCAAAAAGAAAAAGAAAAAGAAGGAGGACTATTTTATTGGATCAAATAATATCCATCTAACGCAAGGAATCCGTTAGACCGTCTAACATAAGTGTGTCCAAAAAACAATATTTAGATAAGACGGGTCCCCCCCCCCCCCCCCAATCCTTTTTTATCCAACTTTTTTTTTATAATTATCTTAGGATCAGAGTGATATGATTTTCGAACTCACTTGTGGTACGTAGCATTGGCAAAGTATCTTGGACCCACTTCAATCTATTATTTGTGTAGGTAGAAAATGGACACATTAGTTGTATTCAACCCGTCCGTCAGATGGGGCAAGTCTAGGGCCAAACCTGCGCAGATGTCAAAGAAAAAAAATATTAATAGAAGTATCATTTATATCACTGTAATTTTCGGTCTAGTACTTGACTTTCATGGATTTATTTCATTTCAATTAGTATTCGTTTAACCTCAATTAGGATATATGTTTTTTCTGTTTTGTTTTAGGGTTTAGGATTTTTTTTAGAAATTTTTGGGCCTTTTAAGGTTGGGGGGGGGGGGGGGGGGGTATTAGAGTTTTTAGGACTTATTAAATCTCAATCATGATTTATTACATGCGAATTAGAATTCATAATTATTTTTTTTTAAAATTTAATTTCACATAGATCTTGTATATATATGCTTGAAAAATGAATGTTTTTACTTTTCATCCAAACATGCTGGTGTGATATCTTAAATGAAATATCACGAAAAGACATTTAATTTGATAAAAATAAATTTTTTCAAATCTAATTGGAAAGAAAGTTATAATCTTTTGAAGATTGAAATTTTTGGTCTAATATTTTTTCTTTAAAGGCGGTTGTCCACAAGGCTTGGGTGCATCCAAGTCCTTCTCATTATTATATTATTTCATATTGTTTTTTACGTAATTTACATGCTACATTAAATGAAAGAAGAGTTTATTTAGAGTACAACCTTAACAGTAATTATAATTTATAGATCCCTCATGAAAAAAAAAAACTGTTTATATTTCTAATTCTCTTATGCTTGTGACTGGATAGCGATCATTAATCTAATTAACTAATCTGACGGTGTACATGAATGTCCGCATGATCCGTGTCAATGAGATGAACAGTGGAGATGCCATGCAGGGGTGCATGGTAGATTACGACACTTATTGCAGGTACCACTTAACTTTCACCGTATATATTTTTAGATAAAGAAATACTCTAATAATATATATATTGTAATCTCTACCGTAGGAGATAATACCCCTACATATCATATGTGGAATTCTTGTAACACAATTTTAAATTTTAAGGTAAGTTATATTTAATACTCCAACATTTACAATTTATAATAATAGTACTACAACATATACTCAATTTACCCCCAATATTTCATTTTTATAATAATTCCACCTTGCGTAAGTTTTTCGCCAACTAAAATCTGAGTCACCATCATCTGTTGAGGGTGATTACAATGTTGAGCTTTTTAATGTTGATATTGCGAGGGGATTATCAGTTGTTGGAAAATTTACAGAGAGCATGATTGTTACAAAATGAAACATTGGAGGATAAAATTACTATTTAGTATTAGTTTGGTATATTATTGTTATAAATTGTGTACATTCTAGTATTAAGTATAATTTACCCTAAATTTGATTAGATATAGCATTAATAACAATAAGCAATCATAATTAACTAGAGTTATTTGCATTAAAAGTTAATACTTATATTAGATCATTTTGCAATTTTAACATGCCTTGTAATTGTTGCAAAATGAAACACAATCTTTATTGGATTTTGGAATTGCAAGAAATCCATTTTTTTTTCACCAATTATAAAACCCAAATCCATATCCATATGGTTTTTTTTAACATGGTTACGTACGTGGAATGCAAATGTGTAAATTTGATTAATCGCGTTGGACTAAATTGGTTGGAAAAAAATGAGCATGCATATTGTATAATTGCAAAAAATAATTTATAAAGATAATATATTATTTGCGACATTTATAAAGTCATGTTATAAATATAAAGTGGTCTAAATATTATGATTTTTAATGAATATAATAACCCTAATTATACTAATCAACTAAAGGAAAAAACAACTAATTCAGTGGGTTAATTTGTCATTGAACTCTAACTCCAAAGTAAAGCATCATAAGTATCCCATGTGATCCTATATATGATTCCTGTACATATTGTATTATTCCTCGTATTTAATTTGATGATTTAAATTTCAGGCGACACTTTTTCTTTATTGAAACCCATAAATTACCTAAATTGTTTACTTATATATTTTACAGGGTTGGATGCCATTGTTATCGAAGTACGAGATGGAAAGATAGATGTGTCGTTTTCTCTACTAAAAAATTACAATTGTAGTAAATTGTTTGATGAAATTCCAAATGAAAAAAGGAAAAAAGGAAAAAAGGAAAAATTCCAAATTGTTTGATGAAATTGTTTGATGAAATTCCAAATTACAACAGTGTTAGCTTGGCGTGCCTAACGCTAAAAAGTTGTTTATACTTAATTTTTTTATTTATGAAATAGTTAAAATTATATTCCGGACAAATTTATACATATCATATATAAAAACTTGTGTGAGATAGATCGATCAAGATTCCGATTAATTAAAATTGATATTCAGTCACATATTTGTAATTTTACAAATGGTTGCTTGTGTTTGCATTTGTAACATAAATTTTTGTATTTAATTTGGTAAAATACAAAACGTGTACAATTCAAATGATTTGCGGATCAAAATATAATTTCACGGATCCAATTTCTATTTTTCCTCTGATTCTTCTCTTTAAAATTTGATCTTCAAACGGTCTTAGAAGCTTTCAAGTAAATTTGCCTCTTTGATTTTCTCGGACTTGTTATTTGAATTTGGTCTTCGAAGTTTTTAGGAAAGATTTGTATACTCGATCTTCTTTGACTTGGTATTTGGACTAAGTAGTGTTAACCGGGGGCCGACGACCTTGATTCCGGATTGAACGTTGAATTTGAGGTGATTCTGACAAAGAACGACTTAAATCTTGCTAGAACATCTTGGATATTGAGACTTTATAACGTCGTCTGGAAGGTTTCAGAACCTTGATTCCGGATCGAACGCTGGATTTGAGATGACTCCGGTGAAGAACGGCTTGAACGTTGGAGAGAACTTCGTAGAGAATTTTTCTCCAACTTTTTGAGCTCTTCAATTTTAACTTTCGGTGTAATTTTCAATGGATATGAAGACCCCTATTGATAGTTATTGGTAGGAGATATCTTCTTAAAATTATCCATATTGTCGTATTATAGTCGGAGATAGTTAGAAAATCTCACACGAATTGAAGATATCTGTACTGTACACAAATTTCAACAAATTTGATTCGAGATTTCATTATCAATCGATGTCAAATCCTAAAATTGATTTCAAATGGTCTAGACTATTTGAAAAATTGAGACCAATATGGCTCTTTAGTTGTCAAAAGTGGACATCAGTTTGTAGGAAAGTTAAAGGGTCTAGTTGAGCTAATTATGAAACTTCAATTAAGAGTCTAGTTAAACTTGACATGAAAGTTTAAAGGTCCAATTGGAACTCGAAAGAAAGTTTGTGGGTTTAATTGGACTTAACAATAGTTTTAATTGACCATTTGGGACTAACCAAATTAAATAATTTAGGATCATATTTGGACAGTTTCTCAATATTATATGTGTGTGTGTGTGTGTGCATGTGTGACGATATTAAGATGTTTATTATGGTTTATGTTTATCACCTATCTTGATTTATTAATCTTTACCTTTCTTAGTTTTTGTAAATATTTGATATACTTGAATTTAATATACTTTAATATCCTTGATATATATTGAATTTATGATTTGATAATTAATAATATAAGGCTAGAAAATATTGATTTGGTCAAGTTTGATATTGGTTATTGATAACCTTACTCGTTTCTATCTTTGTATTGTTTTCTTTTATAGCAAGCAAGATTATAAATTTGGTACCTTATCAAATCCCACGGCACATCTATAAAAGGAGACTCAAAATTTTAGATTAAACAAGAGAGAAAGAATTCGTGCATTATAACTATGAAGAAACATGTGTTGCTGTAGACTTCAATGTTGTTTTGAATGTTAGACGTCCTTTGGTTAACATTCCATCTTTGATCTTTTACATTTGAAGTTTTTCATAGTAGTTGTTTCAGGGTTGTTGCGTTTGCTATTGTGCCTGCACTCATAACAAATTTGTATTTGCAGATATTGATCCTATGATTGAAGAAGACATCTTGAAGGAAAATTTCTTCTGTTAGTGTTATACCTTTCACTATGAAAGATGTAACACTAAGGGGGAGATTATTAGTGCCATGTTGTGCACTAAGCATTTTTATCAAGTGTTTTACTTGACACTTGTTTCAGTGATTGATTGCCATTTTTCTGTATGTCATTGTATAATCACTAAGTATTTGGTTTTTCCAAGTACATGTTTACTGTTCTAGATAACGTTCATAAAGATGTTCATGAACATGATCTGAACATCCTGAAGACAACTCAAGCAAGGAGTTTAGATTGAGCTAAAGATGAAAACGGTTGTGCTGTTAGTCTTGTATACTAGAAGACTTATCTTTGTATACACGCTACAATGTTTTAATGATATAGATTGAATAAATTATTGCAGTCACTGTGTGCATTTATTTATTGTTATATTTATCTACCAAGTTCCATATACCTGCATTACAAATGATATATAGTGTATGGGTACACATACACTGTAAAGATTATATCATTGGAACCCTTGCAGAGTATTAAAAGGCTCACGACTTAGATAGTCCTGAACCCACCATCGGTACACCATAGAATAATATGATAGTTAGTTTATCTTGGCTAACCGATTATTCTAGTATGTTGATTTATGTATTGAGGAGGATCATGATAGGATATTGTTCTCTATTCTGACCTTAAATGAGAGAATAAAGATTCACAGAGTTTCGGGTTCTTAAGCCATATATATTGGTGGACATATATCTGTTATGGTATTGCTTTGATTTATCAATGAGTGAGATTCTCAGATAGGATCAACAACCTCGATATCTTGGGCAGTATCATATACATATATGATGGGTCGTGCAATAAAAATGGTCACCGTGTCCTAGTGCGCCAGGTTGATGATGTCCTCTTGAGGAAGCACATAGTTCATGTGAAACCCTGCAGGTAGAATTTATTTCGTACATGATAAGTCTTGCATGGTACTACTCAAGGAACAAGCAGTTAATTAATTATAGTTGTCAGAAGCTTACATAATTAATTAATTGTCATTATATCTTAAACATGGGAAATGACTGAACTAAAGAAGAAAACATATTTAGAAATATGTATTAAATTCGTAGGTCAGTATTATTTCTTTACTGGAATAAAAATAATTCTTGATGCATTTAATTATATCCTAAGTTTATTGGACATTAGAAATTAAATAAATCTATCAGGCCAATTTAATATTCTTCTAGATCCCTGTTGTAGCTCAATATGACTATAGTGGACTGGGGATGCAACAAGAGTGAGAGGCCCAAATCCATTAAGGTTGAGCAAGGGATTTTCGTTTCTCTCCTTATTAATTAAAGAGAGGGGGACGAAAATTAACACTACACATCAGCCCCTCTTTGTGCTCTCTTGATCCCCACAGTATTTACACCCGTTTAATAGTATACAACCCTCTCTGTATATAAATCTAGTCCGGGAATACAACAGAAGATTGAGAAGTGGAATTGCTACACAGTGGGGGGCGTCGATTTCATCATCATTCAACAGCAAGATTAGACTTTTAATCTTGCCCACAACCCGAGTCGAATTCGTAAGTTGTTTTTCGATTCTATCGTCCGCAATTTCTGTAGTATCGAAAATACAACATTGTTGTGTGGTATTACACTTTGACTGGAATAGTTACAACTAAAGTACAAGACATAATAGGTAGAAGTAGAACAATTACAATAAACTGAATGTAAACAAAGTAAATAAGAAACTGGAACCGATATGCAGATTCCGGCAAGTCGAGTCGAGGGGACCTCTCTCCGCAAGATAAATACGCCCCGACTAGTGCTCATGGTTTAGCGGATATCTTTCAAAGATGAAATGGCTTCGTCCTTCTGGCAGTAGCACCACAAGTCCGTCAAGGCTCCGACGAACTAGACAATGTCGAGAACTGAGAGGCTGAGGACTCGAAGGAAACTTGTATGCAGCAAGATGATTTGTGCCGAATGTAGCATTAGAAGCCATGCAGGATGTTCTATTTATAGGCACATCACCACCGCAGGGTACAACAACTAGGGTTTGAGGGTATTCAAACCAGGTGTTGTAACTGCTATGAGTTATGACTCTGCAATTAAGCCCTCTAGGAGTTACATTCTACAGATCCCGACAGGTGTCCCATGTTGGCTCGGATCCCAACACGTAGGGGTGTGCAAAACCCAACCAAAACTAAAAAACCGAACCAAACCGAGCTATTTGGTTCGGTTGGTTTGGTCATTTTTTTTTAAAATTTTGGTTTGGTTTTGAATATTAAAACCAAAATGTAGTTTGGTTCGGTTTCGGTTTAAGTAAAAAATATTTTGGTTAAAACCAAACCAACCAAAATATATATATATATATATATGTACTATATTTATATTTTATATTTTATATTTTATATTTCTAATATTAATTATACCTAATTAAGTCAATGAATTTAAAAGGTAATATCCTAATATGTACCCTAATAGTAAACTAGGGCAAACACAATGCCGCATCCATTAGTTAATTAATACTTATTACTTATTAGTGAACTAGGGCAAACAAAATTATTATATATGTTGCATTGAACGGCCTCTCAGTGTTTCACTACTTTTTAATTCTTACTATAACTTTTAGATTAAAAAATGTCACAACATCGAGAAACCACCGCCGCCGCTCAAGAAACCAAAACACCCGCCAACTTGAATGTGACAAACTCAGAAGCAACCTCTCGAATGAAAAGGAAGAGTATCAGACCTAGGTCTGAGGTATGGGAGCACTGCACTGCATTTGTTGAAGAAGGTACGCGAAAGGGAAAGTGTAAGTATTGTGGAAAAATATATTGTTGTGATCCCATAAAAAATGGCACCTCTAGTACGAATACTCACATGTTTAAATATAAGTCACATCCACATAACCATGTGATTGGAGCAAAGCAATCACAATTATGTTTGCAACCAATGCAAGAGGGTGAGGGGGAGAACAAGGGATCTCTAACTAGTTGGAAATTTAATCAAGAATATTGTAGGCAGAAATTAGTTGCTATGATAGTAAAAGATGAACTTCCATTTAAGTTTGTAGAGGGGGATGGTTTTAGAGATTTTTGTGTTGCCATGCAATCTCAATTTAAAATCCCATCACGTTGGACTATCACACGAGATTGTTATCAGTTGTACTTAGATGAGAAGGTGAAACTGATTAATTATTTCAAGAGAACAAAACAAGGTATTTGCATTACCACCGACACTTGGACTTCTTTGCAAAAGATAAACTACATGTGTATCACTGCACACTACATTGATAGTGATTGGAGGTTGAATAAGAAGATTATTAATTTCTGCACTGTTGAAAGTCATAAGGGAGAGGAACTAGGAAGGCAAATTGATGGTTGCTTACGTGATTGGGGAATTGCTAAGGTATTTTCTATCGCTGTTGATAATGCTAGTTCAAATGATGCATGTGTTAACTATCTGAAGGGGAGGTTAACTTCTAGGGGATGTGATTATGCAAAGGGAAAATTTCTCCATATGAGATGTATCACACACATTGTTAATTTGATAGTTGTTGATGGGTTAAAAGAAATGGGTTCTTCGATCAAGAATATTCGTGCTGCCGTTAAATTTGTGAGGCAATCTCCATCTAGATTGGTGAAATTCAAAGAATGCTGTCAAGATGAAAATATATCATGTAAAAGTTTGTTGTGCTTAGATGTGGCCACTAGGTGGAACTCCACCTACTTGATGTTAAATGTTGCACAGAAATTTGAAAGGGCATTTGAGAGGTTTGAGATTAAAGATCCATACTTTAGAGTTGAACTTGAAATGAGTGATGGAGTGCCCACATTTTTGGATTGGAAAAATGCTAGGATGATGATTGATATTTTGTCAACCTTTAACGACTTGACAATGAGGATTTCAGGAACATTGTATGTTACTTCAAATGATTTTTATCATGAGATAAGTAATGTTAACTGTTTGCTCAAAGAATGGGTTGGTAGTGAGAATGAAGAGGTGAGAGTAATGGGAATAAAAATGAAGGCAAAATATGATAAATATTGGGGCGATCAAAAAAAGATGAATAAACTTATATATGTGGCTGTTATTGTTGATCCACGATATAAGTTTGAATTCATTGAATACGCTCTTCGTGAAGAGTATGGTGAAATAGATGGTTTGTTGATGGCAAAGGGGATTCTAGAATCTTTAAATGAATTGTTTGAAGTCTATAAGTTGATGTACCAGCCACAAATTGTTGAGCCAACACAAGATCAGTAGAGTACTCAAGCTTCTGAATCCGAAACCATTGGGAAAAAAACTAGATTTGTCTTGGGGGATAAATTTAAAAGACACAAAATAGAGAGTGGGGAAGTAGAAAACAGATGCGACTTGGATGCTTATTTAAAGGAAGCTGTTCTTGTGATGGATAATGATTTTGATATTTTGAAGTGGTGGAAATTCAATGCGAATAGGTTTCCCATTCTTTCATTCCTTGCTCGAGATGTGTTAGCATTGCCTATATCAATAGTAGCATCTGAATCGGCATTTAGCACAGGTGGTCGAGTTCTTGATGAGTTTAGGAGTTCTTTAACTCCTAAAATTGTTGAAGCACTAATATGTACTCAAGATTGGTTGAGATCGGGAAAAGTTTCAAAGTCAATTGAAGAACAACTTAAAGATCTTGAGAAGCTTGAAGAAGGTTTGTTGTTTGCTATTTTTTTTTCTACGTAATATCTTACTTTCACATCTTTTTAAGTTATTGGCGGCATTGGTGACAAGAAGTAAAGTAGCAGACGCCAAATACTTGTTGAAGGTGATGCTAATTATTTTATTTTAATTTCTACATGAAATCATGAATTTTGTAAAACTAGTTGTTAATGTTAATCATGAATATATAATTAATAAAATGTCTTTACACTTTGCAGAATCATGGAGCCACTGATGGTGCAAATGCAAGAGCTAACGCTTCAACTGAAAATGTTTATCAGTTTTAATTTTGTAGTTTAGAATTTTCAGAACATCTACTTATTTAGTTTCTATTTTATACTTTTAGAATTTTTAAAACATTTGCTTATTTAATATATTGTTTATCATCTATTGAGTGCATATTATCTTCTTTAGATATAATTATTTCAGAAAAATAAACATAATCATTGAAAATTCAGTTAAACCGAAAACCAAACCAAACTAACCAAAGAATTATGATTTGGTTTGGTTCGGTTATATATATTGTTTTGGTTGGTTTGGTTTCAATTTTTTTAAGAAATTTTTTATTTGGTTTAGTTAGATTAGCTCGGTTTTGCACCGAACCAACCATTTGCACACTCCTACCAACACGTGTCCAAGGTAGCTGCAGGTGCAGATCCTGACAAGTGTCCCATATCAGCTCAGATCCCAACACATGTCCAGACAGCAGCAGACTTTGACTCCGAACAGGAGTTACATTCCAGCCCACTAACTCCACCAGCTCCAGATGGGAGTTACCACATTTGAATACATTGAAGCCACTTAACTCAGCTAGGAGTTACAAACTTCAAGGCTAGACATGCACCACTAAGTGCACCCACAACCCGCATAGCCGATCCGCCGACCCGCTCCACGACCCGACCGTTTCTGTATCGTAAAACTGGTACGGCTAAGTCCCGGAAGCCCACGTACGTCCAAAGTCCAATTGCCAAGATCTAAGTCCAAGTCCAAGTCCGAGGACGAGACGAGATGGGCACGGGCACCGGGCACGAACGAGCGCGCGCGTGTGGGGTCATGGCCCATATTCTTGTGCACTTAATTAATACACTTAAGTGTCAAAACATTTAAATACACACCTTAACTTAGTTAAGAATTCAATGTGGGATAATTAAATATGCCTTAAGCACATTTACCCATACACCATAAATGCCCAATCGTGTGACCAACTTTAACAACTTATTTCTCACTCACAGAAAATCAGATTTGAGCAAATAAAAATACTACGATTATTTACTCACAACATAGAACAATCGTACGGTATTTAATTCCTCCAAAATTAAATAACCCAGTCACAATAAATCAGATAAAATGAGTTAAAACTCCATTTATTAATCTAATTTTCCAACAATCCCCCACATGAGTGGAAATAGTGCATGCATGTATGCAGACAAGCAGCCCAGTTCTCTAGAAACACAGCTGCACCCGGATAGGTAGCTTGTGACTTTGAACCTTCCATATTTCAATAATATCGAGTATACTGCTGTTTAGTGGACATGATGCCTTGAACTATACATCCTTCGCGTATACCGAGATAATAGTATTGAAAACAGCTATGTCTCAAACATTATCTGTTCTCACGTTTGTGTCTATTTCAAACCATGGACAATCTCTTTGAATTCATAAGTATCTCTTAGAAGCGGCCTCCACTTCTCACTTATATAGGTGATCTCCTCTTCCGAGTATCCTGCCATACTCAATCTCATTAGGTTTAGGAATCATTAAAAGTCATCGGACTTATCCTCACCACATTGATAGGTGTGCACTTGGTTTGCTCACAGGAAAAGGTTCACTTATAAGTTTCCAAGTGCTACCAAACCGAATATTTGTAGCTTAGTTTTCCCATTGAACCAAGTTCTTGGGATCTCCAGTCATCATTGTTGGGTTACCACTACAAGCATTCTTAGAGTGTGGATTTTAAACCTATTCCCTCTAGCAACTTAGCCATTTGATCTCGGTTTAACCCTTTGGTTAGCGGATTCGCTAGATTGTCTATTGACTTCACATAGTCAACTGAGATAATCTCACTTGAGATCATATGCCACACAGTATTATGTCTCTGACGTATGTGTCGAGACTTACCATTGTACATAGTATTATGTGCCCTTCCGATAGCCGCTTGACTATCACAGTGAATCATCACTGACGACACTGGTTTTTTCCAACATGGAATATCCTCTAGAAAGTTGCGAAGCCATTCCACTTCTTCACAAGCTTTATCCAAAGTGATAAACTCAGATTCGATGGTAGAACGGGCGATACAAGTCTATTTCGTGGATTTCCAAGACACTGCTCCATCACCAATAGTGAAAACAAATCCACTAGTCGAGAAAGAGTCTTTTGTGTCTGATATCCAATTTGCATCACTGTACCCTTCAAGTATAGGAGGAAACCTTGTATAATGCAACCCGAAGTTCAAAGTATACTTCAAGTATCTTAGAACTCGTACTAGAGCTTTCCAATGCTCTTTGCTTGGATTGCTCGTGTACCGACTCAACTTGTTCACAGAACATGTAAGATCAGGTCTAGTGCAGTTAGTGATGTACATCAAACTCCCAATGACCCTTGCATACTCTTCTTGAGCTATCGATTCTCTCTGATTTTTACTCAAGTGTACATTGAGTTCCAACGAGGTCTTAGCCGGAGGACTATCAAAAGCATTGAATTTCTTAAGCACTTTCTCCACGTAATGAGATTGTGTTAAGACAATTCCACCACTTATTCGTACTACCTTAATTCCTAGAATAACATCAGCTAAACCCATATCTTTCATGTCGAAATTTTGTTTCAACATTTGTTTCGTTTTAACAATCACTTTGTGGCTACTGCCCATGATTAACATGTCGTCTACATAAAGACAGACTATGACATAGCCATTAGAAGTGCTCTTTATATACACACATTTATCACACTCATTGATTTTGAAACCATTTGATAACATCACGTTATCAAACTTCAGGTGCCACTGAATAGGTGCTTGTTTCAGACCATACAACGATCTAACAAGTTTACACACTTTTCGTTCTTGCCCTAGTGCAACAAACCCTTCAGGTTGTTCCATGTATATTTCATCCTCCAGCTCACCATTCAGAAATGTGGTCTTTATATCCATTTGATGAATTTTAAGATTGTGCAAAGCAGCAATCGCTAAAAGCACCCGAATAGATGTAATCCGTGTTACTGGTAAGTAGGCATCGAAGAAATCGTACCCCTCTTTTTGTCTAAAGCCTTTGGCAACCAAACGAGCTTTGTACTTATCAACAGAACCATCTGTCTTATATTTTCATTTTAGGATCCATTTGCATCCTAACGGCTTACACCCACTTGGGAGATATGTCAACACCCACGTGTGATTTTGCATGATGGAATCGATTTCACTGTTGATAGCTTCTTTCCAGAACGCAGCATCTGGACTAGATAGAGCTTCTTTCAAAGACTTTGGCTCATCATCTAGCATATAGGTAATGAAATCCGGACCAAAAGTCTTTGCCATTCTAGTTCGCTTGCTACGTTTCGGTTCTTCATCCACATGATCAGAACTAGTAGCAACTTCAGAAGGTCGTTTCTCAGAACTACCTTCTACTATATCCTTAATTTTACAAGGATAGATATTCTCGAAGAATATAGCATTCCTCGATTCCAACATCGTTCCTTCAGTCAACTCGGGAATCTCCGATTTATGAAAGGAATCGATATGCCCTATTGTTAAGTGCGTACCCAACAAAGATACAATTTGATTACCATACCGTACCCAATTCTTTCAATATTTAGTTTAAACACACTCATCTTTCTGTTGAATTGGCAAATTCAAGATTAAGCGTGGCTATAATTTTCAAGAAACCCGCATAGCCGCATTTGTTCGACCATTCGGCCAAACATTGAAAGAGATTGACCTATATAATTTCCAGAATGATCAAAACTCATTTGATAATCTCACATACAATTTTACCAAATTAAAATTTAAAGTTGGTAAATTAAAATATTTTAGGGTTAATTGTAAATAAAATCCCAAGCTTTAACCATTGTTGTAAATTAAATATGAATTTTTAACTTCATAGATTTAACCTTTTTTACAAATTAACCATCTGATATACTTAGCTTGTTAGAGAATGCATCTCACATTTCTATAAATTGATTTTCAACCTCATAAATTTTACCTTTGTTGTAAATTAGACATCTGATATAGATATAATTATTAGCGAATGCATCTCTCATTTCTGTGGGGTATCCGTGCCTTGCCAGGGTTCACCAACTTGGTTCCCGACTCGTCGTGTCAGCCACACGGTCACCTATGCTTTAACAAATGAAGTGGCAGCAACTTTTCAAAGTTTCTCCTTCAAGTTGTATGCCCTAGCAACAAGAACAACACCTTTAATCTCCTCTGTTCACCGCATTAGCAACGAAGGAGACTAACTGCCACGACCACACAACTCTTCAAGGTTACAGACCTGCCGCGACAACGTTAATCAATCAGTGGCAGCCTGCAACTTGTCTGTAGATAATTGTAGTCATGGTAGATGACTCAAGTTGTCTTCTTCGGCAATGAATGGGGCTTGACAGCAACAGGCAGGTCGTCTGCAACAGATAGCAGTCACGGAAGATGCTCCAACAGCCTTCCTTTGGCAGTCGCATTGCTAGAACGTTGATGTTCATCACAGGTAGTCTTCTCCGGTAATGAAGTGAAGTAGCAGCGAGGACGATTCTTCTATGGCAATTAACGAGCCTGCAATCAATCAACAAAAAAACCAAGAGATTGAAAGAAGAGATACAAGCTGAAAGCAGATCCTTGTGAATATATATGTGTCGATATTTGACTATATATATATATGTATTTGTTCAAAATAATATATATATATATATTTGTATGACTGTAGCTTAAATATCAAGGTGAACTGAAATATATATATATATGTATAAAATAAAAGAAAATATGAGAATTGTAGAAGTGTTTGCGGCTCAGGGATCCTAGAATGTAGACGTCGACTTCTAGCAATAAGAACGATCGAACAAGAGGTGGAAAAGGCATAAATCGACCACGATAAATTGACACTCTCACGAAGCTTGCACTCACTCTACGCCAACAGGAAACCAATCGATAGGAATCCGGCGAGGAGAAATGAATGGGAATAGTAGAGCCCCTTCACAGAAATGTATTATCAAGCTTAATGAAACAGTGCGGCAAAGAGAGGTTTTATCGTGGAGAAGAAAGGGTTTAGGGCTTAATTAGGGGTTTTGGGCTGATTAAGGAGATTGGGCCTTTAATTAAATTACAAAGCCCATTAAGAGATCATTGGGCCAAAATTTCCACATTTCTACCTTTGGCCCACTGATCATTAAGTCGCCAAGTAAGAAAACACCGCACACATTAACATGGATATCATCATCGCCTATTTTTTTACTCCCGTTTATCACGAAGACAAGACAAGAGAGGGAGAGAACAATACTATGCGTATTTGAACTCAGTCTCAACACTAGAGACCAACCCTTTTGCAAATCATCTCAAGTCACTTAATGACTGTCATTGACTGAGATGCAACCTAGCACATTATCAATGGGAAAGGCTAACCAACATATAAAAATAAGTAAAAAATCACATAAAAACAAATAAGGTATCCAACCCCAAGACTAGAATACCACCACATAAAGCTCACATAAAAGAATTCAACCAAGATCAAAGTTCAGTGATCTTTTGCAGGATGTCAGCTTTGCAACTGGAAGACACTCAGTACCCATATCCGCAGGGTTAAATTCAGAGGGGATCTTATCAAGCAATACTTCCCCTTTTTCAACCACATCCCGAATAAAATGGAATCTCACATCAATATGCTTAGTTCGATCATGAAACACAAGATTTTTGCACAGTTGAATAGTAGATTGACTGTCAGAATAGACCATAGGCTTATCATCAATAAATTTAATCTCAGACAACACACCATTTAACCATATAGCCTATTTAATAGCTTTAGTTGCAGTAATATATTCAGATTCAGTTGTAGATAAAGCAACGATGGATTGGAGCTGAGACTTCCAACTAATGCATGAATCACATAAAGTAAAGACATAAGATGTTGTGGATTTCCTATTATCTCTATCATTTGCATAGTCTGAATCCACGTAACCCACACATTTTACACCATTTACTGACTTACCAAAAGTCAGACCACTCTTCATAGTGGATTTTAAATACCGGAGAAGCCACTTAAGTGCTTCCCAGTGAGGTAATCTAGGATTAGCTATGTATCTACTAAAACAAGACACAACATATACAATATCACGCCTCGTGCTAATCATCAAGTACATCACAGAGCCAATAACATTGGCATAAGGCACATTTTGTATTTCAAACATTTCAGAGTTAGTCTTTGGGGACTGATCCTTACTTAACACAAAATGAGAAGCAAGAGGCACGTTAACAGGATTACAATCTTCCATATTAAATTTCTTGAGAAGTTGTTCCACATTAGCAGATTGATGCAACACAAGAGTAGATTTGTCTATGTTTCTATCAATATTCATGCTAAGAATTTTCCTAGCATCACCTAGGTCTTTCATATCAAAATTATCACAGAGGCATTTTTGAACATATTTCACAGTTTTAATGTAAGGACTAATGAACAATATATCATCCACATATAATAGCAAAAACATGGGAGTGTCAGTCTCCATAAAATATAAGCAATGATCAAATTTGCTACGAGTGAAGTTTATGCTTTTCATACATTGATCAAACTTAATATTCCACTGCCTAGGGGATTGTTTCAAACCATATAGAGACTTCTTTAGCAGACACACATGCTCAGGTTTGTTTTTATCAACAAAGCCCTCATGATGTTTCATGTAAATGTTGTTTTCAAGTTCACCATGCAAGAAAGCAGCCGTAACGTCCATTTGCTTAAGTTCCCAGTTAAAGTGAGCAACAAGAGAAAACATTATTCGCACAGTAGTGAACTTAACAACATGAGCAAATATCTCATTATAATCAATTTCTTCCTTTTGTGTAAAACCTTTTGCTACCAATCTTGCTTTATACCTCACATTATCAATTTCATGCTTAATTTTAAATAACCATTTGCATTCAACAATAGAACAATCATCAGGCTTTTCAACAAGTATCCAAGTATTGTTGTCATGCAAAGATTTCATCTCACAATTCATTGCAGCAAGCCATTTATCAGATTCTTCAGATTTGACAGCTTCATTAAAAGTTCTAGGCTCAAATTGGTCAACATTGCTAAATACATTAAAAGTATATAAGGACAAATTATAATCATCATATTTAGCAGGTAATCTCACATTCCTCCTTACCCTATCTCTAGCAAGTTGATAATTGTTCAAATTCTCAAGTTCGGGAATAGTCTCAGGTTTATTCTTAGAGTTAGAACTAGATTCAAAATCAGACACATGCATATTATTAATTGGCTCATCATTAACCTCATGCTCAGACACATAATCATCCACATTATGATTATCAAACTCATGCTCATGCTCAATGACAGGTAAGTCAGGATGCACATTTTCAGATTCAGATGGCATAGAAGTCACATTTTCCACATTATCCCCCACCTCACTTAGAGCAGTAGGAGTAGGCATAAATTCAAATAAGTTATGATCCAAGTGTTTCAAATTCTCCACCTCACTTGGAGCAACATAAGGTGAGGATTCAGGTAAACAGGGGAAATCATGCTCATTGAATATTATATCACAACTAACACATGTTTTAAATCCAGGAACACTTCTATCCCATAATCTATAGCCTTTCACACCTTCAGGATATCCTAGAAACACACACTTCCTAGCTCTAGGATCAAGTTTGCTTAGTTTTTGATGAACATATGCAGCACATCCAAAGACTCTCAAATTAGACAAACAAACATGCTTATTCAAGAAAATAGATTCAGGCATTTTACCAAGTAGGGGCACAGATGGAGATTTATTAATAAATAAGTTATAGTCATGAAAGCTTCACCCCAAAAACATTTAGACATATCAGAGGCAACAAGTAAGCTCCTAACTCTATCAAGGAGAGTTCTGTTCATTCTCTCAGCCACTCCATTTTGCTGTGGAGTGTAGGGCACAGTTTTATGCCTTTTAATACCTTGATCAAGACACCAATTATCTATAGCATTATTCCAGAATTATAGCCCATTATCAGTTCTGATGCATTTAATTTTCCTTTTTGTTTGATTTTGAATTTCAGCAGCCCATTTAGAAAAATGCATAAACACATCAGATTTGTTCTTCATTAAAAACACCCAAGTTTTCCTCGAAAAATCATCAATAATAGACAGAAAAAAACTATTACCACCATAGGTGGGCTCTTTGGCTGGGCCCCAGACATCCGCATGCAAATATTCAAGAATTTCAGAACTAACATGCTTCCTAGAATAAGGCATAGTGATAGGTAAAGGAACTTTATGATGCTTGCCCATAACACACGGTTCACAGAAAGGTATAGTAGACACTTTATCTTTGCCAAATACACCATTTTTATGCAAAATTGCAAGACCCTTATTGCTCATATGTCCTAGTCTAGCATGCCATAATGCAGTTTTATCTTCTTGAATCACATTAACAACAGACAGAGGCACAGACTCAGCTTGGACAACATACAAATCACCCTTTCGGGGAGCAATAAATAAAGCATTAAATCTTTCTCAAATTTGAATCTCAAAGAATTCACAAAACCATCAAGCATCTTATCAGCAATTTTGGACACAGATAACAAATTGAATTTCAATTGAGGCACATATCTGACATCACTTAACGTAAGCATGCTCCTATTTTCAAATCTCAAGCAGATATCACATTTTTCTTGAATATCACAATTTTGACCATCTGCAAGAGCTACATGTCCAGAATTCATATAATGGAGGTTATGAAATAGATGCTTAAATGGAGTGACATGAAAAGTGCAACCAGAATCAATGAGCCATTCATTATTTGAAACAGATTTTGACACACCATTAGTGTAATTGATGAACTGAAAATCATATGCACCATGTACCATATAAATACCATCATCCTCATACACATTATTAGCATGCTGTTTAGGCTCATAATTCCCATAACCCTTATTTCTTTTAAGTTGTTTATATCTATTAGAGAAGGGACCAGGTTTACCACAATTCCAACATGTTTTCCTAGGCTTCTGGTCAAAAGTATGATTCTAAGCATGATTATGAGCATGATTATGATTTTGAGCATAATTCTGATTCTGATGTTGGTTTTGCCATAATTGCATATCTCTTCTATGTCTTTCAGCAGCAAGCACACTAGGATTCTCAGGATTCAGGGGTTTATTAAAGCCATGATGAGGATTTCTATTATTGTTTCTGTTCACATACATGATTTCATTATGCAAAGGCTGGGATTTCATTTTCCTCATTTCACTTACTTTTGCTTTTAGACCCGTGATAATCATATCACAATTCACCTTAGAACCACTATATTTAAGAGCATATTTAACTTCAGCAAAAGATTCAGGAATAGATCCAAGCAACACTTGAGGACCATACTTTTCAAGGGAATCATCACCAGCAAGTTTCAAATCTTGCAACAATTTATAAAACTCATCCATATTGGCATCAATATCCTTAGAAGCATTCATTTGAAAAGACATAAATTGATTTTGCAAAGACCACATAGATTCTACAGAAGCAGCAGTATATAAAGATATCAGATTATCCCATATATCTTTGGCACATTTATGATGAGTCTTTTCTAACCACAGTACTGCACAGATTCAACAAAATAGTGGCCCTTAGCACTATCATTAATTTCATGCAGTTTCTCATCTTCCATAGAATCATCAATTTTAGTAGAAGCAACAGAAAGACAAATAATCACCTGAAAAATAGAGAACACAACAGAAAGCTCACAGAACAGGGAGGGAACACCTCTAAAGCACAGAAACAAGTACACCCGGGGGATAAAGTGCTTAGGCTAGCCCATTTCTTAGCACATATTTATCTGTGGAGTAAGGATTCACTCAGGACAACCCCAAAACTTGTTTCAATAGCAACTGACTCAATTATTAGAGCCAGTTTCTCAGAAACTCACAAAACTTGGAGTTTCAACAGATATTCACCACCAAACACAGCCAAAATACTCACAGAGCATGAAAAAACTCACAAGAGAATAAAGACAGATCCAATCAACAACTCAAAACTTTCGACGAACCCTTCACTACACTTGTAATCTAGGCTACTCGCACGAGGAGACCCACAGGAGAATCCAGATGAACTGGACCGTAAGCAAGGCAGTTAGAGCACAGAGCTCTCAAGCGTGGAATGCTAGGGTTCACAAGAAGGTGAGACACTCAACAAATATCACAGAAAAATAAAAAATGCGGAAGCAAGGTATAGGATCGCAAGATACCGAACAAATAGCAGAGATACAACAATAATATATTTTCAAAACAGAATATCTCAGAGTTCACCCAAAAATTTAACAAAAAATCACAAATTCACCAAAAACCAACACAGATCACCAATATTCTCCAAAAACACCAACACAAATCTCCAATATTCTCCCAAAACACCACAAAACTCCAATATTCTCCCAAACTCTACAAAACCAAGCCTAAGATCTAGGGAGCTTAGAGTTTCGCCACTTTACCAAAGCAGATCCTTCCGGAAAGGGGAAAAATCTGACCTACCGTATTCCTTGCTCGTCGGGAGCGAAATAGCGCAGTCAATGGCGGCGGGGTGGGCTGGTGCGAGTCGGAGGGTGCCCCGACAAGGTCCCCGTGGCTCTGATACCACTGTGGGGTTTCCGTGCCTTGCCAGGGTTCACCAACTTGGTTCCCGACTCGTCGTGTCAGCCACACAGTCGCCTATGCTTTAACAAATGAAGTGGCAGCAACTTTTTGAAGTTTCTCCTTCAAGTTGTATGCCCCAGCAGCAAGAACAACACCTTTAATATCATCTGTTCACCGCAGCAGCAACGAAGGAGATCAACTGCCACGACCACATAACTCTTCAAGGTTACAGACTTGCCGCGGCAACGTTAATCAATCAGTGGCAGCCTGCAACTTCTCTGCAGATAATTGTAGTCACGGTAGATGACTCAAGTTGTCTTCTTCGGCAATGAATGGGGCTTGACAGCAACAAGGCAGGTCGTCTGCAACAGATAGCAGTCACGGCAGATGCTCCAGTAGCCTTCCTCCGACAGTCGCGTTGCTGGAATGTTGATGTTCGTCACAGGTAGTCTTCTTCGATAATGAAGTGAAGCAGCAGTGAGGACGAGTCTTCTATGGCAATTAACGAGCCTGCAATTAATCAACAAAAAAACCAAGAGATTAAAAAAGGAGATACAAGATGAAAGTAGATCCTTGTGAATATATATGTATCGATATTTAACTATATATATATATGTATTTGTTCAAAATAATATATATATATATATATATATATATATATATATATCTTTCTATGACTGTAGCTTAAATATCAAGGTGAACTGAAATATATATGTAATAGAATAAAAGAAAATAGGAGAATTGTAGAAGTGTTTGCGGCTCAGGAATCCAAGAATATAGGAGTCGACTTCTGGCAACAAGAACGATCGAGCGAGGGGTGGAAAAAGGCAGAAATCGGCCATGATAAATCGACACGCTCACGAAGCTTGCACTTACTCTACGCCAACAGGAAACCAATCGATAGGAATCCGGCGAGGAGAAATGAACGGGAATAGCAGAGCCCCTTCACAGAAGTGTATTATCAAGCTTAAGGAAATAGTGTGGCAAAGAGAGGTTTTATCATGGAGAAGAAAGAGTTTAGGGATTAATTAGGGGTTTTGGGCTGATTAGGGAGATTGGGCCTTTAATTAAATTATAAAGCCCATTAAGAGATCATTGGGCCAAAATTTCCACAATTTCGACCGCGAATCTAATTGATCCGGTGGTGTCATTTCGGGAAATTGACAGGAGGGAAAAGTTTAAGTTCTGAGGAGATGAGTAAGATGACTATTGATTCAATGATGATTAGGAGTTGAAAATTTTGGAGAAATCTAATTTGCAATAAATGTTAAATTAATGTTTAAGTTAGGGAGAATTCAAGTTCATGTTTAATTACAACTATGTCAAAGTTTGTGATTTTATTTATAAGTACATAAGTAAAAATAATACACTAAGTCAAAAGATCAAAATCCAAACACAAAAGCTTGTAAGAGATAGCTGTACATATCAAAATTTATGAAATAGGTCAAGATCCGAATCAAAACTTATATTTAATATCATGTTTACATTTTTATTGGTGTTTAACTTATATAGAATTATGATCCATAAAAATATATCACACAAACAAAAAAATCAAGATAATTTTTTATCTCACCTAATAAATGAGCTCACATAATAAATGATTGGTTAGAAATATATAATTCTCTCTAAAGAAACGGAGTCCTCCGAAAATTTAGTGAATGGTAGGTTAGAAAGATTGAGAACCAACTAAAAACATACACAATCAAAGTATGGTATAATCATATCAAGTTGTAGTCGCATTTACTTAAATAAATGGTTAATAGCCTCTATCATCACAATCTTTTCATGATTTTTGATTTTTCATATACACAACATTTTAATTTTTTCAATAATTCCAAAATATTGTCAAGATTTTTGCATAACGTTATAATGTGGAAATACATAAAAGTAGACAAAAATAAATAGTGATTGGAAAAAAAAACTTTTAAAAACAGATAGTTTGGTGGGCAATTTGTATTATAACACACTTGGTTCCCACACTCAATCATTGGATCAGTGTACTTTTATCAGGGCATTATCAATCAATACACAACCCTAAACCCGAAACCCTAATTTTCAAGCCATGATTAAATAAACCAAACCTCGATTAATTAAAATAAGCCATGATTAAATAAAAGAAGGCCTCGATTAATTTTCAAGCAGCCACAATTAAATGAAATGAAGGCCTCAATTAATTTTGAATAATCGAGGCCACGATTAAATGAGATTGTGACAAGGTCACGATTAAATGAAATGGAGACCTCGATTAATTGTGGCTTTTTGTATGATCCACGATTAATTTAACGAATAGGCTACGCTTAATGCTTATAAATAATCGTGGCATTTTTATGATCCACGATTAATTTTACCAAAAAGCCACGATTAAATTGATTTATCCACGATTAATGGAGGCAATGTATTACATTAATAGTGGATCATTCAATTTAATCGAGGCTCATTAAAACTTAATCGATGGTTTTTTTGTAATGAGCCAAGATTAATCGTGGCTTTTATTGAATGCATTTATTTCTTGTGTAAGTAAGGTAGTTACTGATCTTCATTAAATAAAAAGAAGGAGAAGTTACTGAGCTTCATTAAATAAAAAATAGGGGAAGGTAGTAATTTGTTGACTGAATTCAATACATGATTTTATTGCTGTGTACGGAGGTAGGTAACTTTTTTGAATAAATAGATAAGAACACTCGAGCTTATTCACAATACAATAAAATTTAGAGATTTTTTTTGGAGAAAGGGGAGAATTTTTTTCCTTTGCAGGAAGGGTGCGAAAGTTTTATTCATCAAGAAGAAAGCAGTGCTTCATTTCCATCATTTTTCAAATGTACATTTTGTACTGTCCATTTTCGTGAAATTATTTTGTAAATATTTATTATTTTTATTATATTGCATATGTGTTGTTAGAAAATAGGCGAGAGAGAGAGAGAGAGAGAGAGAGAGAGAGAGAGATTTGTATGTCGTAGCCTTTAATAACATTAATAGTAGACTTTAAAAGCTAAACGTGGCTTATTATGTTAATTGAGGCTTATATTATGTTAATCGTTGAATTTGAAAATAACCGAGGATAATTTAAACTTAATCGTGGCTAATTTAAACTTAATCATGGATAATTTAAAATTAATTGTGGCAATGTTTAAATTTAATCGTGGAAAATTGAAAATTAATCGAGGCTTGTTTAGAAATAATCATGGCTCTTTGTAAAATTAAACGTGACTTTTTTTAACTTTATCGAGGCCTTATTTTAAATTAATCATGACTTATGAAATTAATCGTGTCAATGTTTAAACTTTAATAGTGGATAATTTAAAATTAGTCGAGGCTCATTTTATATTAATCAAAGGCGGAGACCAGGTATACAATCAGCTGACTCGTCCCTTAATGCCTGGCTCGCCTGTCGACCCTTCTGTGGTGTCCGAGCCGCTCTAGTACCTCGGGTTGATGGCCCCACAGTATGCACTGCTGAACTGGAGCAGCATTTGCAAGCATCTTCTTCTTGTTCTCCGATCGAGGGGGAACAAATATCATGCTCTGAGCACTGGCCTCTAGCTGCATGCTCCTAAAATATGGAGTCGCCATCTCCTCCGGAGATGGTACAAATGGCACCACCCCTAACTACATGAAATTAATAATATCATTAAGATTAATTAAAAAAAATATAAATTTCACATTCTAAATTATGAAAGAAAACTAAAAACATACCGATCCCTGCAATAAGTTCCTCGGGTCAGCGGTAGGGCGACTGGATGTTCACCTCAAAGCTCGAGGAAGAGTGAGTTGTCCAGTATGCACACTAATCTCACGGCCCAAGTCAGGTATCACCTCACAAGCCCATATCTATAAAATATACGAACTAATTAGTTACATTCTAACTTGATTTAACTATGCATCACTAATTTAGAACAACATAATTAAAACTAAATACATGAAGTGCCTAGATCGGCCCATAGAAATGATATTGCCCGTCGCCTTTCCCGCCCATATCCTCTCGCCTACAGGGGAGGATGTCGATGAAGTATGCCCCCGGTAAGAGTATGCCCCCCATCCCGTCGCCTTTGCCCGTCGCCTTTCCCGCCCAGCATCTGGTAAGAGTATGCCCCCCATGGAAATGAATTCCACCTCTCCGCATCCTCTACCAGTGCCCACACCCATGGATCCACGACTCGTTTTTGATCCAAGCATAAGATTATTCGGTATACAAACAATATGTTCGCAACCTTCACATAATCTGGAGCATCTCTGGCCATCGCCATCCTCTTGAACCTATCCTCCATCTGCTTCACGGTCGTGCGCTAGCCTTGAAATAGGTGATGGTAGATGGATCTCTGGAACAACATGTAGCTCGATATTTGGATTGAAGCTCGAGCTGCCGAATCATAAACCTGACACCAGGTTGTACTCAGTCGGACCAAAGCACATCTGGGAGTGATGAATCCGAAACCATGCCTCCATTCTCTCTAGTGCATGATTCGACATAATATAAGCATCAATTAACATAGTTATCCACGATTAACATATTTTAAGCCTCAATTAATTTCAAAAGCCATGATTAACATAATATAGACCTCGATTAACAAAACTATCCACGATTAACATAATTTAAGTCTCGATTAATTTCAAAAACCATGATTAAAGTAGTTATCGTTGACTAGCATTATTATCCACGATTAGCATATATTATGCCTCGATTAACATATATTATGCCTCAATTAACATAATAAGCCACAATAAACATAATTTATGCCTCGATTAAATTAGCCATGATTAGAGTCCCGATTATACCAAAAACCAACACGATTAATGTCAACAAGCCACAATTAATCTAATGAGCCTCGATTAGAGCTATGGTTAATTAAATTAGCCACGATTATACAAAAAACCAACTAAACCTTCTTAAGATTAAACAAAACGCAAAATTAAACAGGCTATATATGAATTTTTTTTAAAAAAATCTGAAACCTACTTGGGAGGACGACGACGTCTCCGGCGGTCGTTGCTCTATCATCGCAGGCGATGACCTGCCTTGTGTGGATGAGAGAGAGAGAGAGAGATCGAGAGAGCGGGTAAAAACTAATTTTGGGTTGGGTTTGGGGATGTTTATTTTGGTAAAAAATGAGAGTGAAAGAACGGTTACTTTTTTGTTTCCAAATGTGTATATTGTATAGAGAGAGAGGGGTTGTTAGGGGGGTTAATTCAAAATTTATCATATTTATTCCTTTGGCAGGTTTTTGGCAGTTACAAGTATAAAAGTGTAAGTTTTTTAGAATAAAATCAGATATTGTGGGACCCATTGCATGGGTGTTGGGTAAAATAAATACAGATTGTCCAAATAACTACCTAGTTTTAAATCTTATTTTTTTTCCCAATTTTAATATAATTTTTCCTATATATAAATTTAACCCATTTTATAATTTTATAATAATGTCCTTCTTCTTCTTCTTCTTCTTCTTCTTCTTCTTCTTCTTCTTCTTCTTCTTCTTCTTCTTCTTCTTCTTCTTCTTGATTTTTAAAATCAAGTCATCCGATCAAAACTTATCCGATGTGACCTATTTTTTTACACATGCGTATAATGTGTATATAGCACATAATAAAGTATTAAACAACTCGCTTGATGCAATGAAGGTGGACACAATAATAATGTTTTAAATAGAGATGAATCTTGATTTTATTTTAATCATAAACTTCGAGTTTGAGGGGAACCTAAATCACATTGGAATTGTCGCTTGTTGGTTTAGAGCTTGCTATTTATACGTAATAAACACATGTATAAAAAAATTAGGCCATAACAGATAATCGTTCATCAGATGGCTTAATTAGAACAACAGAAAAATCACAAAGTTTTGACAAATTAAAAAAACTAAAATGTTATGTGAAAAATAAATTACTTCTCTCCGTCCTAATTATATAGTCAATTTTCTATCATCATATAGATTAAAAATATTAATGAAAACAAGATACAAAAGCTAAACTTCTAAATTACCTTTAAGATTTACAACTTTCATAAAATAAGTGTTTAGTTTTAATTTTCAAAATCTAACAAGGATGCATTTATACATTACTATGAAAAATACTAATTATAGTAATGAGAATAATTAAGATATCTAAGATAGTAATAGAGACTCTATATAATTGAGACGAAAGCCGTAAAATTTATTTAGTATTATTGTAAAAATTCACATGTTTGAAAAACTAAAACTTACAAAAAAAATTTGCGATAATTCAGATTATTAACCTTAAATAAAAAAGAATTAATCGTACTGTCATTCTATTGGGATTTATGGAAGACCGAGAAGCCTCGATTGGGCATTGGCTACGAGCTAAAAAGAGGCCGCCCACGCCGTGGACTTACAGCTGAGCTACACAAGAATAAAGATTACTACTAAAATATAAAATAAACACAGCTTAGCTACAACTTCTTGTGTTTTATTTAATGATTGAATTTCAACTTTTGGGCAGAGATTTATTTAACTAAACGTTACGGGAAAATGGTTAAGGGATCCCAATGGTTAATATTTGATTGATAGTATAAAAAAGCGTAGGAAGGGGAGGATAAAAAGGGGGGTTTTGGTGGTGGGGCGGTGGTGCTGATAGATGAGAAGACTGCAACAAAACATTCTGAGAAGAAGTGGCCTTTTCATAGAATACACGGTGTTGCTATGGTGGCTGCCAAAGATTAGCGACAACTCATCTTTTTTGATGGTTTGTTTTTTTTCGATTTTTTCTTGTTGGCTTCTTGCTACTTAAAGTTGTAGTCGTGTGTTAGTGCTCTTTCACTCTATTTCTACTGAATTTCTTTTTCTTTTTGGCATGAACAAGGGGTTTGGTTGATTTTGATGTTCTTGAATTTTGTTAGCTCTCCTCAATTTCAGGCGATTGATGACAATATATGAGTAACTAAGTTTCTTACCTTATTTTTTTCTTTTTCTGATCTCCTGATGATGGTGTGCTTTTTTTTTTTGGTTTTGGATGCTTACTGGTTGTGGGTCTGGTTAATATATGGTGTTTCATGGTAAAGATGCGATTTTTATGTGCTTGTGCTCGAATTCTGAGTTATTACCATTTTCTTGTGTTGAGTTCTTAATTTGGGATTTAACTGATTTCTTTGTGTTTGTTTTTGGTTATGATATATTTAATGTGTTGTTCGTTGGTGCATACTTTTGGGAAATTCATCAGTTTCTTTTACTCTTACCATTATGGAGAACAAATACGTTGGTTTTGGTGTTGGCTTGTTATTATGTATAGATATGTTTTTGGTATCTTCCAAAACTAGCTGGATTCCATTTGTCTGCGAGTTTGGTGGTGGTCATCTTCTCACTCGGAGATTATGTTTGTTTTTGACAGGTCTCTCCAAACTTCATTGGTGCAAAAATATTTGTTGAGTAATGTGGATTCTTGATCTTGATTTCTGAAAGAGAACCTAAGATTTTGTTCTTTATCTTGGCGATAAGCGAATATGATAACTGATGAGGGAGTTTGGTGGTATTGGTATTTCGAGCACATGGGATGGTTTCTGTATTTGAGAAGTATATGTAGCATCTTCTTTACTACTTGGTAGTTTTGTTGGCTTTAACCTGGGCTAACAATTTGCTATTCTGGGCCTTTGGCCTCTGCAACCAAGCAAATTAGTGATCCTCTTCTTCCGGTCTTCTTCTTTTCAAAAATCAAATTCTCTTGCCTCACATTGTTGCACATCTGTCATTAACCTCCTTTTACTTTATCTCTCCTCTTTAAGTCCTCGAACCGTGGTGCCATTTAGATATTTTGTCCTGATTCCTGGGGATTGCCCTTTAAACTTCTGCAATTTGCTATCCAACTTCATTTTTTGTGGTGTACGTGATTGAATTGGGGATTGCTACGTTCATCGATAGGAGACATTATTTTGGAGGTGAAAGTCCTGCCAAAATGAAGTTTATGAAACTTGGATCAAAGCCTGACCAGTTTCAGACTGATGGAGACACTATCAGGTTAGTTACGTCTGTCATCAAATCCTTGCTAGCACTTCTGTAAATGTTTAATGAAGCTGATTTTTTTTCCTCCAATTAAGCAAGTTTATCTTTACCATAGGCGTCACTTTTGTTTTGAGCTATTAAATAGATATCTAGACTGGTCGCTGCTCTAGTAATTTTGCGTCTAAATTATTATTGAGTTTCCATGTTGACTAGGCTGATATGACAGTTCAAATCAAATACTCTGTTCTTTCTATTCTTGCATTTTGGTACGGATAGGCTAGTCAAACTTGGTAATATGTTTCTCATTTGGAGAATGAGAATTTATAACTGAGTTCTTAGCAAATATTTTGTCGTCTTCAATTTATCTCTTATTAGTTATCGAATATTTGAAGATATGATTTTTGGGTTTTGGATCAGTTAAATTCAGTACTCTTGCATATACTATATGTCAGAGATGGTGAATTTGATTGAAGAAAGGCCTATAACCATTTTTGTAGAGTTGATATTGGCCTTTCAGTGATAAGAGATGTTTTTTATTTGGCTATTGAAATGCCAGATACCATGTAATAGGATTGGATTTCTTTTGGTTGCTGCTGTTGTTGTCCTTGCTTCGATCAATTGTGCATATAAAACGGAGCTAATATTTTGAAAGATGCTGATATTAGGTGTGGAAGATTTGACTATTAGCATCTTGTATTTCAGGTATGTAGCGTCAGAGTTGGCTACTGACATGGTTGTTAGTGTTGGAGATGTCAAGTTTTATGTTCACAAGGTATAATCATTTTGGCCTTAGAAAGGGTTACTAAAATATGTTTTTATTTTTGGTAATGTAACTGATAAACCTATCGCATCATCTGTTTGTACTTTATTATGTAAAGATTCTACCAGCTTCAATGAGTCTATGATTTAATGCATAATCCATTTTGCTTAAACTCTCATGTTGCCTCAATTTCATCTAGAAGGTTGCTCGTATTATTTGAATTTACCTAGATTGGTACATGGAAATTTCGATAAAGCTGAAGCATGTTTCTTTTCCCCATTATATACCTGAGACAGTGCTAAATTTTCAAAAGCCACTGTCCTGTTATTTTATTTTATTTTATTTTCAATCCTGTTTTGCATAGATTCTATGCTATCATTGTTTGGCTAGTTACTAACAGGACTGCATCTCATTGTAGTTTCCTCTCCTCTCCAAGAGTTCTCAGCTTCAGAAGCTTGTGGCCAGTGCGACTAATGACAATAATGATGAAATTGACATCCATGATATTCCGGGTGGACCTGCAGCATTTGAAATATGTGCTAAGTTCTGTTATGGAATGGTGGTTACACTCAATGCTTATAACGTTGTAGCAGCACGCTGTGCAGCCGAGTACCTGGAAATGTATGAGACTGTTGAGAAAGGAAATCTGATATACAAGATTGACATTTTCCTCACTTCTAGCATTTTCCGGAGTTGGAAAGACTCCATTATTGTACTTCAAACAACAAAATCTCTTCTTCCATGGTCAGAGGAATTAAAGATCGTCAGCCATTGCCTAGACTCTGTAGCTACCAGAGCTTCCACTGACCTCTTAAAAGTTGACTGGTCATACACTTATAACCGTAAGAAGCTCCCATCTGAGAATGGGCACGACCCACAATGGAATGGTGTGAAGAAACTACAAACTGTGCCGAAAGACTGGTGGGTGGAAGACCTATGTGAACTTCAAATTGATTTATACAAGAGGGTCATTACAACAATAAGAGCCAAGGGAAGAATGTCTGCAGATGTTATAGGAGAATCATTGAAGGCATATGCTTTGAGAAGGCTTCCACTTTTCAGCAAAAGCACCTTACAAGGAAGCGATCTTCTGAAGTACCGTTACTTGGTAGATACAATCACAAGTCTGCTGCCAACGGAGAAAAGTTCTGTACCTTGTGGTTTTCTGCTGAAGTTATTGCACTCATCCATAATGTTAGAATGTGGTGAGATAGGAAGAAGGCTACTTATGCAAAAAATTGCTCAACAGCTTGATGAGGTAACTGTTGCTGATCTGATGATTCGTTCATCAGCTGATGAAACATCCCTGTACAACATAGACGTAGTACATGAATTGGTTGAGCAGTTCATGATGCAAGAACATAGCACTCAGACTGATTGTCCCGATGATCGTGAGTTCCAGGAGATGTGTCCTGGATTTATTTCAGATGCTTCCAAGGCTAAAGTGGGTAGATTGGTTGATGGTTATTTAGCTGAAGCAGCTAGAGATCTCTCTTTACCTTTATCCAAATTTATCGATCTGGCTGAAATGGTCTCTACATTTCCAAGGTCAAGTCATGACGGGATTTACCGCGCCCTTGACATGTATCTCAAGGTTTGTTTGTGGATCCATATAACAGATCACCCCCACCCCTTTCTCTTTTGTTTCGTCCTTTTGAGTTCTTCAAGTTAATTAATTCCATGAAATCCTCCTCATAGAAGAATATATGATCATGCTGTTGCTATTTCTTTTGCCATCTCCCTCCCTCTCCCTGTCTCTCTCTCTCTCTCCTTCTCTCCACCACATGTGTTACATATATGGATATATTTCAGTGACTGATTATCATCTTCTGTGCAGGAACACCCAGGGTTGACGAAGAGTGAGAAAAAGAGAATTTGCAAGTTAATGGACTGCAGGCAGCTCTCAGCTGATGCGTGTGCACATGCTGTACAGAATGAGAGGCTTCCGTTGCGGGTGGTAGTGCAAGTTCTTTTCTTTGAGCAAGCCCGAGCAGCAGCGGCTATTGGGAACAACACACCTGATATGCCTGGCTCCATTAGGGTTATGCTTCCACGAGGATCTTATGGGAGCTCCAGGTCTGCAACTACCAACTCAGATGAAGATTGGGACGGAGACCAGACATCTGAGGAACTGAAGGATTTGAAAGGGGAGCTCGCTTCCCTTAGGCTTGGAAACAAAGGAGGAACTGATGGTGATAGTGGCGTCATAGTGAATGATGCTAAGTTAAGTGCAGAGAAAGTTACATCCAATAAAGTGAAAAAGATATTCGAGAGACTATGGTCAAAAAAAGACAAACAAGGCGAGAATAGTAGCTCGGATACATCTGAAAGCCCTGCATCTACCAGTGTCGAAGAAAGAAAGGAGGTGGTGAAAGTGGCAGGACATATGATCCGAAATCAAACTCGGAAGAAATCACTGGTAACAAAGTGATAACGGTCTTCTCAAACAATTAATGATAGCAGCTTGGATTCGTCTTGGAAGTCTAAAACAAGCCCTTACCCGGGCTACCAAGTGTTCGATTACCATTGCCTGTAAGTTTTGCTCCTTGGATTCCCTTATAAGATGTTAGGGCAATTCGAATGCTACAAAATGGAGAAAATAACCATTTGCTACTAAAATTTTGACACTTGAGAAGCTTATCGACACGAAAATGCTCGTCGGGTATGCCTTTGCTGCAATAGTTCTTGAATTTTGTCCTTGGCACAGAGAAAGGTAGGTCTAGTGTGTTTCAGAGCTGAGTCTCTGTACTAGATTATGTTTCTTCTTATTTTTCCCTGCTGCAGTACCTGTAATTTGCCCAAGGAAATTTTTATAGTCAGCCATTGTCTATCTTAGCTTTTTTAGGTGTATTTCTTAGTGGGGCTTCCATGTGTTCTAATAGATCTATTAGGACACATGGAAGTGTCCCAATACATCTATTGTGACAGATGTAGTAGTGTGTGTTAGTGCGTACAAGAATTTCCCTTCTTAGTGTACGAAATATTGAGTCAGGCATTGAAATATTGAGTCAGGCATTAAAACTATCCATATCAATGATATTCATCCAGCCCAATCTTCAAATAAAATATTAATTTCTCTCTCCCCTACATTTGCAACTCCCAACATTTTAAAATTTACACTTCATCAGTGACACTCATCCAACACGACATTAAATTAAAATATTAATTTCTCTTTTTTCCAATCTACATAAAATATTTATCATTTTCATTTTTTAAATAAAAATTATTAATAATAATTTTTACTATATTTAAAAAATCATAATTAATTTATTAGATATATTTTTTAAATTCATAATTAAAAAAAATACCCATACAATTATAAATTCATAATTTACTTGAGAACAAAATGAAATTTACAAGAGTTAAAACAAAATAAAACATAACTAAATAAACTACAATGAGAAAACTTGAAATTCTAAAATTTGAAAAATTTTGGGAGTATGATAATAATTTGAGTGATTTGGATCCATAACTTAAAATGAAGAAGAAATGTGAGATTGAGAATTTGGTGGAATAAGATATGTGAGAAAAAGTGAGTTTAGTTGTTTGTAAAAATATACCAATATTGGTTCTATTTATCGAGAAAAAAAAACTATGAATATTGATATTTTTTTATAATTATATAAATTATTTAAATTTTAAATTAATATATATAAAATTAAGTGGCACACAATCAGAGGGTGCCACGTGTGCAAGAGATTGATGGCACCCTAAGGTTGGCTGACTGATCAGGTCACCATTCCCCGTGCCTTTTTTCTTTTATTTTTCAAAACCGTTTTTATTGAGTGGGTGTCACCGATGAGAATAGTCTAACTTGAACGTGCTGACAGATTGGTAGTTTCGGAATCCATGTAATAAGTTAAAAGTTATTAGTGACCATAAAAACTTAAATACTAAGGTAAGGTGTCGATGATGACGGGTTTTATAATTTAGTGGTATTATTCACCTATCAAATATTTGGAAGAGACTATAGTGTAATCTCTAATATCTTCTTATTGAAGGACAATACGTTATACTTGATGAAATTATTTTCAATATAAGCCATCTTTTTCTCTAGATTGACAAACATTTTTGAGAAATAATCTTGCAGTATTTGTAGTTAGGAATTCGCGTTCCAACTATGAATACATTCTATCCAACTATACTTGATAATCATTACTTTGAACCTGAAAAAAAGAAGTGAAATCTTATAATATTATTTTGGTCTCTTAAGGTGCAACCTTTCTTTGAACACACTAGCCTTCTCCAAAGTAATAGTGTCATAGGCATCAACTTGTTGGCTTAATTACAATCTAATTTTCAACATTTGAAAGTTTCTTTTTTAAAAAATAAAATTAACCCCATATTTGAAAATTTTAACATGACTAATCTAATATTTTAACACAAAATCTCTTGTCAGATTTTAGAAATCAAAATGCATAAAATCAAACTGTGACGAAGCGGGTCAACATACGGGTAAACCCTGATCCGACCGGCCCCACCCTCAAAAAAAGTTCGCCAGAAACAGTATCACTCTTGACACTAATAAATATTAGTACGAAGTACAAAAAATATAACCCGTAACCATAAAAAGTATTGAGCCTGCAACTTGTCGTATTTGAGTTTCTTTAATTCAAATTATGATTTATTCCATCTCAATTATGGTTTAGGGATTTTTTAGGGTTTAGTGTTTTTTTAGGTTTTTTTAAGGGGGGGGGGGGGGTTAGTTTTTTTTTGGAGGGTGTTTAGGGGTTTATTTTGTATTTTTAGGGTTTTTTTTTGGGGGGAGGGGTTAGGCGGAGTTTATTTTGTGTTTTTTAGGGTTTATTAATTTCATTTCAGGATATAAATTCATATTCATTTCAAATAAATTAAATCAATTCACTTTAATTTTAGAGTTCACTAATTTTATTTTAGGATATAAATTTTTGGGAAAAAATAGAAAGAAAAAATAGAAAATTGAACACTGATGTACACTAATTATATTGGACAAGAGACCAACCCATATTTTAATAGCTGCAAACAATTTCCCAAAGTTTGGATGTTTTGATGGAAATGATTCAACGTTTTCAGCGAAAATACCGTTCCGTTCGTTTTTCGACAAAAATGTCATTATGTAGTATAGGTTGTCAATCTCATTTAGAGTAAAGGTGTCTATATCAATTTAAAGAACATATTTACCGAAAATGTAGGAACATTTATGTTAAAATGTCCATTTATTGGGAATTAAAATGTTGAATTATTTTCATTAAATCGTTTAAATGTTAATTATTAAATTGCAATTATTAAAATATTTAGTTCATTTATATTAAATTGTCAAAATGTTGCAATTAGACAATGCACAATCAATTCAATCTGAAGCCCAATAATAAATTATTTTTTTTCCCGGGCTATATGCTTCACTACAAAAAATTTACATTTTAGCTACAGACATTAACGACGGACACGTTTCCATCGGCGTTTATGACGGACTAGCGATGGAATGTCCGTCACTAACATTTTCAGGGTTTTAAATTGGCAGGAACCGCGCCTAAGCTTAACGATGAATTAATGACTGCATTACCGTCATTAAGTTTAACGATGGACGTTTTCCGTCTTTATGTTATTTTTAGAATTTGTTAAATTAAAAATACAACCTTAACGATGGATCAAATTCGTCGCTACAAATTGCGATTATTTAAATAATTAAAAAAAACTTTAATGACGGAATTAGTCCATCGTTAGCATTTTCTAATTTTATAAATTAAAATATTTACATTTAATGACGGAATATTTCAGTTGTTAGCTTTATCCGATTTAATTAATTAAAATATTTATATTTAATGATGGAACATGCATTACGAAGAACATGGTCAGTCGTTAGGTATTTAGTTTTTTTTTTATTTAAAATGGTAACCACATATTATATCCACTGTAAGTCCATTGTTAGAAGTCGATATATGTGCTTTCTTCTTTCTCTTTCTCATTTCATATCTGGAGCCCTAAATTATGAAATCACCGCCAATTTCACTTCCCCCTCGTCGTGCCACCGCCCACCATGCCCCCTTCTCTCTCTCTCTCTCTCTCTCTCTCTCTCTCTCTCTCTCTCAGCTAACAAATCGTTGCTGCAGCAGACGGGCTCCTCTGTCGGGACCGCCATCGCCTCTGCCAACTGCCGTAAGTCCAACTCCTATCTGCTCTCTCTTTCTCTCTCTCTCTCATCATTGCTGGACCACCGTAAGGCCATTATCCCCGTCTCTGCACCGTCAGTGGTCTTGCTCTGTTAGAACTTGGCCTTGTAGTGGTGAATATGTTCCTGCATCTAATTTTGCGTTGCAACGTATGAGAAATATGATGAAATTATAAATGCATGATAAATATAGAATATTAATTGGTTGAGTTTCTCATCCTCTCCCCTAAGAATATGGTAAGCATGGAACAAGTATTCGCAGCTCGCAATGACGCATAATTTATCTCTCTTGTTGACTCTAGTGACCTCATCTGCTCTGGGTAGCATCTCACTGTATAGAGCCCCAGTTAAAGAAATGCCAGACAATATATGCAAATCCCATAAGAATATCGACAGCTCGCTAGAGGAAGCTAACAAAGTGTTTGTTGACAGACACCAAGCCTTACAAAAAGCCTTGATAATCTCAATGTTTCGGTCATACGTCACGAGTGAGGCATAAACATGATCATATATAATCGCATCATGAAGGTTTTTGCCACAACAACTGAGTACGTCCTCGGTCCATTCCCAATATCCTCTGAAGTGATGAAATTCACCAAGAAGCTCAACTCTATCATGCCACTTTCCCGTGTCTTCGACCATTTGTCGCCCCAAGGATGGGAGAGGGTTAACTTCATTGTCTTGTCGATGATGAGCCGGTTGCAGAGTCCACACCTTTGTTATCTTCATCAAAGAAATTTTATGACACCAATTTAGCTTATGAAGCAGATTCGTGAGTCTAGGCTACTCATCTGCGTGTTCCCCAACGAGAGATGTACGGCCCTAAAATGAGTCACTTTCTTCATAGAATGCTTCTCATCATCCAAAATGACCAAATATTCATTTTTAGAGATGATGATCTCTTTCAAGTATATCATGTTGCCTTTCTACAAAAAAATCAAGGCAAACACAAAGATGAGTTAAAAGATTGGAATATGTGAGGTGAAAAAAATGCGAAAAGAGTATTGTGCACCATTCTTGAGAAGCCACGAATGATGATTCTTACAAGATATCTACAGTCCCCAAAATCATGTGTGCATAAGCTCATATATACATATATATATATATATATATGAGTACATTAGCATGTCAACATAGGCCTTGTGTGTAAATTGTGGATCAACCCTAGTCATTAATTTGTTAAGATCAATGGTCATTATTAGTTTGTAGGAAATTAAGAAAAAATGTTATTATTTTCATTGTAGATGCATTTAAGGTCAAATATATCAAACTACTATTTTTTTTGTTCTACGATCATCTTAAATATGAAAATTAAAACATTAAGAAATAACAAATTAAATATTTTGAAATATAAAAAAACATAACAATAAATTATGTCATTCTTCTCTTCAAATTAAATTACAAGCATCATAGATGTGAAAATAACATCACGAAATAACAACTTAAGCATTATGAAATGTAAAAGTGACACAAATAAAATAACTACGAAAGAGCAATAAAAATAAAATTGATACATTTACATATTTGTGCTCCAATATTTAATTTGCATCCTTTTGCATTATAAAAAAACCGCATATATAAATATATAGTACTCTTATATAGAACGGTAAATTTCACTTTTGGTCCCATTAGAATATGACCAAAACAATTTTAATCCCAAAAGGTACTTTTTTGATCCCAAATGATATTTTTTCGATAGTTTTGGTCTCATATTTGTTGGAAAAATTGTTGGAAAAAACTATCTTTATAGCCCAACTGATGGTTTTGATGAAATGTTAAAACATGTGTGATGATTTAATGAAAAACTGCAGGTTATTCAAAGTTGGAAGTCAGGGTAATGACTAAGTAAGACTTTAGATAACAGTCTAGCTGAAACGAGAGTCAACTGTTTTGAAGCATGGTCAACCAGCTTAAAAGGATGCCTCGATCAGACCAGTCAGAGTCAATTCTTCAAAACTTGAGAAAAGTTATAGGGGGAAGAGAACTTTGGAGACTGGTAGGCATCCACATATGAGTAACCATCAGTCTAGCTGAAGGCCAAGAAAGACTAATTAGAGCAGAGCCAACTTCAAAAGTTGAAACTGAACTGATCAAAGATCAGTCAATTATAAAGAGCCGACCCTATAACTGATTAGTTGGAAGAAAGCTAAAAAAGCTTTGAGCTAATACTGAACTGACCTAAGATCAGTTCAATGAAAGAAAAGCTCAAACAAGCAGACTGGTAGTCCAAAACTAAAAACTTTTGAAGCTAAGCAGCCAAAGACCAAGGCAGCTATACTGGACCATCCCAGAACTAAAGCTCAAGGCAGATGAGCAACTGCCAACTGGACAAATCTCAGAGCTGAAAGCCGAGACAGCTGAGAGCCCATCAGCTGAATGTCCAAAACTGATAGTTGAAATACATGCTCTCTCTGACAAACAGTCAATGAAGATCCTGATAGGAAATCTTGGAAAGATCCTGATGATCTTAGAGCAGAAGTCATTAAAGCCAAACGACTAGTTCATTTAAAGCTTCAAACGGCTACAAGCATTAAACTGCCGCCGGTGAATTCAACATATTCACCAATCACAATGGTCAAAAGATCACTCATCTATATAAAGAGAGTGAACTCAATTTTGGCCAAGACTTTTTCGCAAGACTTTCACAAGATTTTCTAACCCCTGCTATATTTTGCAGAAGTGAGCTTTCTTTCTTCTCCCCCCCCCCCCCCACAGCTCAGAGCTTAAATCTCCTAAGCGAAAAGTCCCAACTGAGAAGGCGTGCTTCAAGTCTCAAGCAAGCAGCTTGCTAGCGTAGAATTCCAGCCAGAGCAAAGCTTCTTAGTTCAGTTTTTCAAAGATCAACCGCTCAGCTCAAGTTGAAGGAGCACTCAAGGTTGATAACAATTCAAGACTGCCTTCTTGAAGATCGAGAGAGATCTAAATTCTTGTAAAGACAGGCAATAGCACCTAAAGTCTCAACGAGCAGTTGAGACCGGTAAGTGTGAGTTGTTGACCTAGAAACCGACTGAGGAGGGACGTGTACCGATGAGTCCGTTCTTCCGGGATAGCAACAGTTGGAAAGGAGGCCGCGCTCAGTTTGAAGGCCATTTTCAGGTCCAACAAGATTTCTTCACTGTGTAACTGTAATAAAGAAACTTTATACTTGCATAGTGGATTGCCCTTCTACGAAAGGAAGATAGGACGTAGAAGCAGGAAGCTTCGAACCTCTATAAGTCTTGTGTGTGATGTACTTACTGCTTTAAGCTTTGCATGTTCTTTAACTGCACACCCTCGCACACAAGCTGCACTGACAAGCTAAGCTAAGTCTTCAAGCTATTAGTCCTAACTGATCAGCTCACCAACTAGCTCTCGTCAACCTCTCTTTCTCAACTGATCAGTGCACAGATAAATTATCTAAAGCGAGTCAGTGCCCTATATATTCCGCAATCAGTTTAAGGTTTTTAAAGTCGGTATATTCACCCCCCTCTAAACTGACATAGACTCGCACCGGGATCAACAATATTTTTCAGACAATTTTAGTCTCATAAGATATTTTTCCAACAATTTTAATCTCAAACTACCAATTTTGGTGAATTTGAGATGTGTCTCATGCATATGAAAATAAATAACATACATTCCCAAATCTAAGACATCCTGTCATTCTATCTAAAATTAATTTGTGTTGTCTAGCGCACCAAAGATCTCAGTTAGTTTGGGATTAAAATTGTCCAAAAAATATCTTATGGGATTAAAATTTTTTGAAAAATATCTTATGGGACCAAAATTATCAAAAAAACCTCATTTGGGACCAAAAAAGTAACTTTTGGGACTAAAAGTGTTTTGACCATATGCTAAGGACCAAAAGTGAAATTTATTATACACATAATATTATTACTAATTTTCAGCTCATAGCTCATGCACGTATACTCAAAAATATATACACAGACATGCATGCATGATATACATAGTTTGTGAATCTAATATGGAACTAACAACATAACATGTAATACTCCATCTGTTTCATTTTACTTGTTATTTCAGGAGTTTTATTTTGTGTCAAAATGTTTGTTGTTTTAGATATTTTCACACTCTTTCTCCCAATTTTAACCCTACAAATATATATAGAGAGAAAATTTTGTTAACTTTCTAGGAAAATATAAGGGAATAAGATTTTATTTGATAGAAGGAAGGGATACATTAGTCCAAAAAATTAATTGTTAATTCTAGATTAAAATCCTAAAACAACAAACATTAAGAAACAGAGGGAGTATATAGAGAGAGTGAGAAAGAGATGAGAGATCAAATGTAAACATTACTCTAGTGTGTAACTTAAGGATCAATCATATTTATTAGATCTTGTTACATATAGGGTTAGGAATATTTTGTATGTTCACTGGTTGACTTTAGGCCATCACTCAAGCTAGCTGACAGTACTCAGCATGTTGAACTTGGCCTTTCCACACAGTGTTCGAACACCTCTAAGATATTAATAACACTCATTGATCTTCTAATGTATTCTCGTACTTTATTTAGATGCAGGGTGGACTGCAAGCTACTAAACTATGTGGATAACATAGGGAATCAAGTGGGCAAGAGAGGGGCTGATTTCCTTGTCTATATTTCCATCCTCCCTCTCTCTAATTAATAAGGAGGGGGACGAAAATTATGTCTCCCATCCCTAATGGATTTGGGCCTCTCCATTTATTCCATTTCCTCAGTCCACTTAGGTATTAATTGGTCTACAACATGGATCTAGAAGAATATTAAATTGACATACTAATTTATTTAATTTCTAAGATCCAATACATGGATATAAATAAATAAATTAAGTGTTATTTTTATTCTACTAAAGAAATAACACTGACCTACCAATTCAATACATATTTGCTTATGCTTTCTTCTTTAGTTCAGGCTGTTAGGATTGTATACTGAAAGCTTGTCTTTGTATACTATTAATAATGGTTTTGACGATATAAATTGATTATTATTGCAGTCACTGTTTTTGCATCTATTTACTTTGTTATTCATTTATATATGCATGTTTCCTTATACTTTCATTGTAGATGATATGGTGTGGGTAAACACACGGTGAAGATCATATCATTAGGTTCCTTGCAAAGTGTTAAAAGGCTCACAGTTTAAATGGTCATGAACCAACCATTGCAGACTGTAGAATAATCTGATAGTTAGTTTATCTCGACTAACTGATTATTCTGATACACAGACATGTGTATTGAGGAGGATCTCGATAGGATACTATTTTATGGTCTGACCCTAAAGGGAGAGAATAAAGATCCACAGAGTTCGGGTTCTTCAGCCTTGCACAGTGGCGGGCATGTGTGTGTTATGATTGTACTTTGATTTGTCAATGGGTGAGATTCTTGATAGAGTCAATAATCTCAATATTTTGGGTAGTAACATATTCACACAAATGGGTTGTGCACTGTGTTAGGTCACCATGTCCTGGTGCGCCAGGTTGATGATGTCCCCTTGAGTAAACACAAGTACATGTGAAACCCTGTAGGTGGAATTTATTCCGTACATGATAAAGCTTGTATGGTACTGCTCTAGGAATGGAAGAAATAATTAATCATAGCTGTCAGAGCTTATATAATTAATTAATAGACATTATATCTCAAACATGAGGAATGACTGAACTAAAGAAGAATGCATTGAGTAAAATATATTAAATTGGTAGGTCAGTGTTATTTCTTTAGTAGAAAAAAATAACACTTAATTTATTTAATTATATCCTAGGTATTGGATATTGAATATTAAATAAATTAGTGGGTCAATTTAATATTTTTCTAGATCCCTACTATAGCCCAATTAATACCTTAATGGACTGTGGGAATGGAATAAGTGGAGATGCCCAGACCCATCAGGGTTTGGGGAGACTGTACACGTCTCCCTCAGTATTAATAGATGGAAGAGGTGTGTATTGTGAGACATACGATCAGCCCCTCTCTTGCACACTTAATTTCCTAGGTTATCCATACAATTTAGTAGCTTATAGCCTACTCTACATCTAAATGGGTATCAGGAATACAGTAGAAGATCAAGGAATATCTCTGTAGCCTTAGTCTGGTTCGAACCTAGTGGAGTAAAGGCCAAGTTTGATCGTGTCTTCTACAGCAATGAGATTAGACCTGTAATCTCGTCGTCAACCCTATGATCTATGTAAGTGGATTCTGTCGAATTAATTTATTCCGCTGCGTTTAATTCGATGAACTTGCATAGTATGTTCAAAGTGTTTTTTTTGTATCATCACACATAAAATCATGATCTGCATGTATATAGAATTATACACTACAAGAAAAAATCTCATACACCACTGTCGATTCACCACTGTTTTAGCATGAAACCGTGGTGATTTAGATAATAACCACGGTTTTCATGAAAACCGTGGTGTATGAGCATACTTTTCCAGAAGAATCACCACAATTTTAAATACTTAGTGGTGTATATTTATGAATACACCACCGGTAATATTTAAGGGTGGTGTATGTGCGTATTTTTAATGACCACAGTTAATTCAAAACCGTGGTAACATGAAGTTACACTTTTTCATATTTTTTAATTTTTAAATTAAAACAAAGAAAAGTAGGGGAGATTGAAAAAAATCAAAGTCGATCCCTAAAATTTATCTCCCGCCGTTCTTCTCTGCTTTTGCCATCTCCATCTGCTTCACCCTAAACTCACCCTAAATTCAAACCTCCATCATTGTTCCCGTGCCTTTTCTAAGCTCATTACGGGTTGAGGGTTCAAAATTCAGAAGCCAACCTGCCCTTAGTTCGTTGTCTCCATAATTTGGCTCCGAGAAATCAGTTTGGACGAATCCCCAATTGTTGGTGAGTAATTCTACTTTTATTCAATTTTCTGGTCTTTCTTAAGCTCATTTTTCTTGCCCCAAATTGTAACATTAATCTAAGTTTTCTAAGGGGATTTGGGTGATAAGTTTGTTATCTATTCTCCATACTGGTGGAGTATTAAAAATCATATAAGTTCACTTTTATTTCTTAAGCATGGAGTATTAAAAATCATAGAAGTTCACTTTTATTTCCCATTCTATTTTGTGCATATCTAATTTTGAGATATCTACTTTCATCTGATGATTTGAGAAAAGTCTACAGGCTGTGGTGTAATGACTAAATGTTGTGACGTTCAGGACTATCAAAGTTTTAGAATAGGAAGTGATGGAAATTTGCAGGGTGTTGGTTTATTCATCAATGCTGAACCAAAGACAGGGCACCTGGTAGGGTGATATCTGATACAAACTCATTTTATTTTATTTTATTTTTTCCTTGGGAAAGGATTGTGAATGTCTGCCTACCTTTCTATTTTTATATATTTACATACACTTTACATCTCCAGATATTATGTTATACTACATAGTCTGAATCCCCAGATATCTTTTATGATCAAGAATATGAAACCAAGATTCTGTTTAATACGTAATATCTCCATACTTTGTTGCTCTAATCTGATCTGTTGTCTCTATTTCAGGTTGTTTTGTCATGCATAGAGAACAGCCCAGCTGCACGAGCTGGCATACACGAAGGAGACGAGCTAATAGAAATAAATGGTACTGAACAACTAAGCATCCAGTGTTGAGTTTGAGGGAACAAACTTGAACATATAGTGGTTTCTTTTTTGGAGAAGGGTTGAACAGATACTTGTCCCTTTTCTGATCAATGCAACACGCATCACGTGTAGTGTAATAATATATCAATGCTCCTATATATACCAAATTCACATTCATCTCAGATAGAAATGTCACACATTGTACAATAGACTACATGTATAATCCGCTAGCTACTCTTTCTTTTATATTTTCTTCAATGTGAAGCATCACGGGCGAGTGTTTCAGGTGAAAGACTCGAGGGAGTCGACAGTGAAGCAGCTGCGCAGAAACTGAGGGGACGTGTGGGAACAACTGTTACAGTAAAAGTCCACAGTGTGAGCATTCTACACTTAGCTTGCATTAAAATTTTATTGGCAATTATAGCTTCATCTAAACTCGTATTATTTTCAGGTTGATGAGTTGGAGAGTCCTAGTATCAGACAGGTAGGTATTCCAGAATACAATATCAAAAATTATGCCATTTTCTTAACCCTGCATTCATCTATAGGATATATATAGCTAATAGCTAATACCACGAATTATTTTGAACTTTTGAAGGTGAGAATACCTCATGAAGTAATCAAGTTTTCACCCGTATCTAGTGCCATCATTCTCCACAGAGCTCCTGATGGACATGTATCAAAAACTGGATATGTAAAGCTATCAACCTTTTCTATATATATATAAATAGAATTTCTGAATTAAGAAAATGACAGACTGCTGCAATGGAGATGGAAAACACAGTTCATGAGATGGAGAATCAAGGTGTGCAATCATACATATTGGATCTTAGAAACAATCCTGTAAGTCTATATTCATTTTTAATCAGGCTTATAAAACATTATATTTCATGGTTGAGTACTTAAGGCTCTCTCTCTCTCTCTCTCTCTCTGATTTCTATGATTTCTTAAGCATGGAGTATTAAAAATCATAGAAGTTCTTTTTAGATTTTAAGAATACGATGTGGAGTTGTGCAGGTGAAGAGGGAAAAAGTGGTGAAATTTTTGGTGAAAGTAAAATGGTAAAGCCTAACCCTCATCTTCCATTTTTTTTTTCGATTTTCACTAATTAAAAGCCATTAAATGAAAAGAAATATCATCTATGATCATGGAATTGAATTGAAAACAGATTTTGGTTGCACTTTTATACCAACATTGAACTTGAATAAAGATATTCTTGAACTTCCCTTCTTTTTTTTTCCTCTTTATTGAGAGGTTTGTCTTTTTAATTCTACTTTAGTTAATTACAAATTAAAAGGCATATAAAGGGAAATGTCAGATCTTGTGTTACTGATTATTAGTGTTGCTGATGGTTTGCTGCTACTGATTATTAGTGTTTAGGTTCTTCTCTGTGTTTGTAGCGTTGTTTGAGGCAATTCGTAATTGTTTAATTGAAGATTAATGTAGGGAGAATAATGGGAGATATAGAGTTTTCTTGTTTACTTATATATAATCTTGAACAATTGCTTAGGTTGGAAGATGTGAAATATTGAAGTGCTATGCACAAAATTGCAAAGTAGAGATTATGCGCTAAAGGAACTTGCAAGGATCTGGTTTGCATTCCATAATAATTTTGAGGTTTGTTTCAATGATGTGACATTATTCTCATGTCCAAGCAGTTGCATGGAATCATTTTGCTCCTCAAGTTCTTCTCAATGGATCTTTTGATCATTCTGTAGTTATGGTAGGCAGACTTGTCTTCCTCTAGTTAAACAATCCTAGATAACTTCTTTTAATTTTATGATGGCAAACATAAGATATGTGGTAAGTATTTATGTTTCACATGTATTCTGTTACGATTTTACTTTTCTTTTAATTTTATGATGCCAAACATAACCGGTATTTTGTTTGATTCCATTCCATTAATTAAATTTGATCTTCTTTTTATTTCAAGATATATTTCTGCCTATTTATAATATATAACTTGTACTCTATTTTCTTTTAATGATAATAGTTCAAAAATAGAAGTATTTGCAAGAGGATATCGATGAAGTTCGTGTGGAGTGGGCGAATTGCGTGCTTGAGCATATATAAGATCGTGCAAGGTAATTTTCAGTTTTATAATCATTAGATCATTTTTTATATTTTAGGTCGAAGATACTACTTAACCACTTATTATATATGATCAATTGATTTTTTTTTAGTGTTTATTCTTTACATTAACAATTTATACATCAAATTCTTCTATGCAGCACTGATCGAAAATATTAAAAATACATCAATACTAACAAATGCTACATCTTCACTTCTACAGATTTGAGTTGCTTATGAAGCTAAGCTTTCCAGGCTAGAATTGCTTCCATGCTCACATCTTTTTTTCTCCTTTTGGTTTTGATGTCAGTTGAGAATTCTCTTAAAGAACTGAAATGAGTGTTGCATAAGGTTGATGAATTGTCTTGTGTATGCATTTTTGTCCAATTTTATCTTTGCTTGTTGGCACACCCGTCGTTTAGGTGTGCAAAATACACTTGCGGGCAAATGGTCCACAAATGCTTAATCTGCCCTCAACGGCTATTATAGCTAGTGAAGATGGATGTCGATCCCACGAGGAGTGTTTTAACCTTATGTCTTTTCTTAGTTTTGGTTTGGGTCTTCAGTGTCACTCTAAAAACCTTGTTAATAAACTAAACTAACTAAATGTTGAAAAGGAAATCACAAAAGAAAATATCAGTAATAAAAGTGCTCAAGTCAAAGCATCAAGTCATTAGGTAGGTATGCGCAATCCCGGGCAAAACAAATGTAATTACCACTACTACCCATTGTGCCCACACTAGCAGAAAGGTCAAAAACCGAATCCCTATGGCCAAATATGGGTAATTGTCAATTTGAGGGTTAACCGGTCATAGGAAATGGATACGATCGGCCACTCTCCAATCACTTCTTACATTATATCGTCTAGATGATACGATCGGCACCTAGGGACCTAACTATACAGGAACCAAATGAGAGAATCACACAAAGGTTTTGCAAGCATAGCAGCTTTGAGGGCAAAAGCGACCCGATTCTAGTAGGTTTGACACGGTCTTGTGCCTGCATATACTACTCAATCTCAACTACCAAGATTGTCACCCCCGGACTTGTTACTATGCGGGTATCGAGGCATGGGTCACCAATACACTCCCACGTAACTAACACTAGCACCAGTTAATCAGAAATGCGCGCTTTCATCTCCAACCACCCTTTACCTATGTCTAAGTGAAAAACAAGTTAAGATTGTGAACCCTTAAGGCTTTAAAGTCCGATTACCTCATCCACATATTCTACCCTTAGACCATTACTTTGACTTGAACAGTGGATACTTAGCCACTAAACATAGATACGAAAGTAAAAGAAATGATAAAAGACATCTTACTTGGAAAGGAAATATGTAGATTAACGTCTGGGTCCAACCCCAGTTTTGCCAACAAAAACAACTGAACTACCTCTCCGCGGGCAAATCGCCAGCTTCAGGCAGTCAGAATATCCAGAAAATAAACTAAGTATAAAATCAATAAATTGTATCTTCGAAATGTAAAGACCGAGTGTTTGTACCCCCGTTATATGAAAGCAGATAAAAGTATTTATAGCAACTGAATTAAGGCTTCAAACAGCCCAGATCTCACCCACGCAGGGGTTCTTGCACTCCTCCACTTCCTCATGCTCAACGTTCTTCCTTGAATTTAGGAGGGATAGCAACAAACCTTAGCATCTCCAACAGCTTTCTGATGTCCCCACTTCCTTCCCAACGTGTGTAGACCTCCTCAAGACTCGGAACTGACCGCCACATCACCTCCACGTGCATATAGGAACTGTCCCGCGATCTTGTTGCGCAATTCTCGCAACAACTTTGACTGGGTCCTCGGCAGGCAAATCAGTCCCTTGTGCCCTAAGCATAATTAGCACCTGTCTGTGCCTATTGTGGTGGTTTTGTGCCCTCAGCCTCCTGCAATCAGCTTTACCCCCAAAACTAGACTAGACTCTATACTAAACACTTAAAAAGGGTGTAAAAAGATAAAGGAAAACACACGAATTTGAGTCTTCATCACACCCACACACTTGGACTATACTTGTCCTCAAGTATGAATGCAACTTTAACTCAAGACAACACAAACAGAAGACTCAAATGACTCAAGACAAGATAATACAGCATATGAATCATAAGTTGATAAAGGGCATAGCAGTTGAACATAATGATGCAGGCAAATCGAATCAATCAAACTCAGGCTACTATTGTAGTGTACACTCAGCTCGCCTTTTTCTCGAGTGTTTAGGTTAAGTGTTTACTCTCAACAATTCCACCAAATCATCATCAACAAACTTGCACACACCCTGTATAAACAATTTACTATATTCACATGCATGCATATCAAAAGGTCTTGTGAGGGTTGTAATCGGGCATGCGGATCAAGGTTGGGAATATTTAGGAACTGGCTAACTTCATATCATTTGGGCAAAATCAGCACTGGCAGCTCTGTGCCCACATAACAACCTGGGAAACCATTTTTATTCATACACTTTTTTTTTATTTTCTCTTTTTTCTCTTTTTTTTTTCTTTCTTTTTTTTTTATTTATTTTCTTTCTTTGTGCCCATTTCTGGCACCATGTCATTATTTGGCTTAAACATACTACCAATACGAGCACAAAAGGTTTCATTCCCAGTCATAATATACTCTTTAAAGAGAGATTTTCAGAACGCAGGTCATGAACAATTAAACAAGCTCAAATAATAGTAGCAATGGGAAGCATTTATCAGTGAATAATATGGCCAAATAACGACGAAAGAAAATGCCTTAATCATCTAAGCATGCATGAAATCAAGTTTGACAGGGCACAAGCAAGTAAGCATCAAATGAGGTGGTGGAATTTAAACACACAGAAAGAAGTCGCAAATGTGAATTTGGGCTCAAAGCTCACTGGGTAGTTATATATTGCTTTCACATGCGATTGATTAATTCCATCTGCCTAACAATAAACTTATGTCCATATATGCCCAATATCAATCTATGACTCATATGTTATAGACTCAACATGCACACACAAAATAAAAACAAATCATGACATACAAACACCACGACCTAGGCATATCCCTCTCACACACTTACTGTGCAAAGCACCCTTGTGGGCACAAGCAGTGATGTGGGTTAGATATGCCCAAAACGGACTCTATATACACAGATGCAAATATACAAAAACAAAAATAAACACACAAATAAAAATAAATCCTAAACTACTGGGGATAAAACATGATTTAAGGAGAGGAGGGGTAGTCTAACCCGAGATGAACACAAATGCTCTGCAGGGCTTTCTCAACTCTTTCAAGCTTCTTTGAATCTGCACTGCTCTGTGCCCTGCTCGGTCCTTCTTGTGCCCTGGGTGATCCTTCTTGTGCCTTGGGGGCCTTTCTCTTGTCAAAGTATGTTGGTTCGTCAAAAGGGAGGAAGTATGAGGTGTTCTCTTCAATGATCCCAACTAGCTGCATCCGCTCCAGCCTCTGGGCATCGAGATACTCTGTTGCTTCGTCAAGCTTTGGGTATCCCTCGAAGATGTCGTCGAGATCGTCTCCTTTCAATCCTTCAAACAGCCTAGCCACGAACATGCCCAAGGCTACAACAGTTGCTCTGGTGTTGCTGGTCTGTGTCTGCAATTGAATCGCCAGAATGTAGCCGAGGTTGACCTTCCGTTTATGCACCATGTTCCACAATAGGAACACCTCCTGCTGCGTGACTTGGCCTGTGCCATCCTTGCGCCCATAAAGGTTGAATGCCATCCATCTATGGCAAATCTGGAGGGCGTGGTCAGAGATGTGCTTGTCCTTGCTTGAGCCCGAAAAATAGAAGCCTTTGCCTCCAATTTCCTCCCACTGTTGCTGAATGTTTCGACTCCAGTCATCGCCAACACTGGTTGCTGCTTCTTTGTACCGCTTCGAATGAACATCTTTTGGTTGGATGAAATCCAACATCAGATTCAATCCTGAGATTGACATGCTATAGCTCTCTCCAGCTATGTAGAAGTTCACAACTCTAGGTGTCTCCAGACCAAAGCCCTGCACTGGTTTAAACTCATATGAGGAAAGAAATTCAATGGTTAAAGAGGGGCGTACCGTGTTCCTCCAGCCAAGTACTTGCTCCCAACCGATGTTGCAAAGTATTCATACACTTGGTCCATGACTCCAAGTGTATTCAGCGTGCTGTCATGAAGAACATACAGGGGCAGATGTTTCTTCTTATTCAATCTCTCGACAATTCCTTGTCTCGAGCTGCTTGGATCATCCTTTTCCTCCTTCGCCGAGCGACGGGGGAGGGTTCTAATTGGCACCCTGCCTTTTGTTCCCCTTTTCACCTTTGCGGGCACATAGGTTTGAACTGGAGCTGGGATAATTTGAATTTCCGGTTCCACTTCCTCGCTGTGCACCGACTTCTCTTCCTCTTCCTCGTGGGACTGCTCCACATCTAGCTTTCTCTTAGTGGGGGGCTTCTCTTGTTTCTTCGATTCCTTGTTGACTGGCTTCTTTGCTTCCTTGCTGGTTGACTTGGTTCCCTTTTGCTTGTTCTTAGCCTTTTCGGGCACATCGGGACCCTTGCTCTGGCTTGGTTCCCTTTGTGCCTCCTTCGCGACCTCCTGTGGTTTTGCCTTCTTCGACTTCTTCTTCTTTGCGGGTGGATGGGGTTGTGCCTGTTTCGACTGCTCAGACTGGCTGTGGGCATTCTCAGATGTAGATCCCTCTGAAGCCTCTTTGACTTCTTCCAACGATTCTTCTTTCTCTTCCTCCGGTTCTGGTTCTTTCTCCTTCTCTTCTTGCTGATCTTGCTCTAGTTTCTCCTCCTCCTTGTCTTCTTCTTCCAAGCTCTCACCTTCAGATTCATCAACGTTTTCTTCTTCGTCGCCGCTGCCCATTTGCTTTTCTTCCTCCACCTCTTCTTCTTTTTCTGGTCCACCATCGCCTTCACCGTCCTTCTCTGGCTCTTTCTCCGGCTCCAACTCGTTTAATTCTTCGCTGGGTTGGGGTGTCGGTGGCTTCTCCGGAGTTGGTGGTTTTTCAGGTGTTGGAGTTGGGTCAGGGCTTTGCCCAGCTTGTGGTGGGCTTTGGGGTTTGCCCTTATCAGCTTCCACTTTCTTCTTCTTCGACGCACCGTCCTTAGCCTTCGGCGGTGCTCGCTTCTTTTTCTCTGCTTGCGGCGGTGGGAATGGTGGTTGTTGTGGTGGAATGGTCTGGATAGGTGAGGGGTTTAGAACTGGTTCGGAGCTTTGTTTCGGCTCCTCAGGCTGGGTTGACTGGGTGGTCTGCGTTGTTTCCTGTGATGAGTCACCGGCGTTGCGGGCACTGCGCCTTGTGCCTCGCTTGGCGGTTTCTCCAGTTTTCTTTGTATTCACCATTTTTTCTTTGACAAGGTTTTGGGAAAATTTTGAGGTAGGGTTTTCTTTGCTTGATTTGTGAGAAATCGAGAGAGTGGGAGAGGGTATTTGAATGCTTCAGGAGACGTGAGGTGTTGTGAGGGTGGTGGGTTTGTGCAGCGAGATTCTGGCCGAGAATATAGGAGAAACGGTTGTGCCTAATTTTGAGAAAATTGGGGAATTTTGAATTGGAGAAGAAGATATGTTTGAAATTCAAAATGATTATCTGTATATATCATATCCCCTTCACTCTCCTTGTTTTCGGTCTCCGTTTTCAATAATCATCACATTGCATGGGGAGAACCAACCGTGTCTGCAGCTGCTTTTTCATGACAAATAAGTCAAATCAGCTACAGTACCCACCCACACACTTAAACCTTGCTGTGCCCTGCATGTTACTTTGCCCACAGTGATGTGTTTTCAGTCTTTGCCTTCCTGCAGCGTTAACTTACAAACAAAATACAACTAACAAACATAATTGAAATTAAAGCAAGTAAACAAACCGGGTTGCCTCCCGTCCAACGCCTTTGTTTGAGGTCTTTGGCTTTACCTTGTTGTGCCTTCAGTAGTACTCAGGAGTGCTCAAAACTTGGGTTTCTGCCCAAGTTTCCTTCTCTTGCTCGAAATATGGTTTCACCCTCTGGCCATTGACTCGAAATTCGCACCCATCTTTTGGATTCACCAGATTAATTGCTCCACTTGGGTGTTGATGTTGCACCAGATAGGGGCCCATCCATTTTGATTTCAATTTGCCCGCATGCAATTTGAGCTTTGAGTTAAACACGAGTACCTTTTACCCACAGAGCAACTGTTTGCCCCTTGCGAGTGCATCGTGGTATCTCTTGGTCCTTTCCTTATACATCACGGCATTATCATAGGCTTCGGATCTTAACTCTTCCAATTCTTGGATCTGCAGCTTCCTCTCAATTCCAGCGCATCCATTATCGAAATTCAACTTCTTGATTGCCCAAAATACTTTATGCTCCATTCCCACAGGCAAATTGCAATACTTTCCAAAAACCAGCTTATAAGGAGACATCCCAATAGGTGTCTTGTAGGTTGTGCGATATGCCCACAGAGCATCTTCTAAATGATTGCTCCAGTCCTTGCGCCTTGGTCCAACAACTTTCTCCAGAATATTTTTGATCTCCCTGTTTGAGACTTCTGCTTGTCCATTTACCTGGGGGTGATATGCCGTAGTAACCTTGTGTGTGACCTCATACTTTGCCATCATCTTCTCTATGACTGAGTTGCAGAAATGAGTCCCTTGATCACTGATCAGGACTTTGGGCATTCCGAAGCGACAGAACACATTTGCCCTCAGGAACTTCACCACTGTATTTACATCGTTCGTTGGAGTGGCTTTTGCCTCCACCCACTTGGACACATAATCTACAGCCAGGATAATGTAGAGATTATTACCTGACTTGGGAAATGGTCCCATGAAATCTAGGCCCCATATGTCGAAGACTTCCACGGGCATGATAGGTGTTTGTGGCATGACCTCCCGAATGGAAATATTCCCAGTCATCTGGCAATTCTTGCACTTCTTCACAAATATATAAGCATCCCTGAATAATGTAGGCCAGTAAAATCCTCCATCTAATACTTTCCTTGCTGTCCTTCGTGGGCCAAAATGACCTCCACATGCGTTGTTATGGTAGAACCTCAAGATGTCTGTGACTTCCTCATCACTGACGCACCTCCTTATGACTTGATCGACTCCAATTTTCCAAAGAGTTGGTATTTCCCAGAGATAGAGCCTGCATTCACGCTTCATCTTATTCCTTTGGTAGTTATTCAAACCAACTGGAAACTGCCTTGCAACCAGATAGTTCACTATGTCGGCAAACCATGGCCCCTTTGCTGTTTTGCCCACAACCTCATATAAGTGCTCATCTGGAAAATTCTCAGTGATCTCCTCTTTGCTCTCAACCATCAGACGGCTGAGATGGTCTGCAACCAGATTTTTTGCCCCAGTTTTGTCTTTGATCTGCACATCGAACTCTTGCAAGAGCAGTATCCATCTTATGAGTCTCGACTTTGACTCCTTCTTAGACAGTAGGTACTTCAGAGCTGCGTGATCCGTGTAAACAATCACTTGTGCCCCCAGTAGGTAGGAACGAAACTTCTCAAAAGCGAACACTACTGCTAACAGCTCTTTTTCCGTGGTGGTATAGTTGCGTTGTGCGGCATTTAATGTCTTGGAGGCATAATAGATAACATAGCTCTCTTTGCCTCTTTTCTGGCCCAAAACTGCTCCCACGGCAAATCCGTTGGCATCACACATCACCTCAAATGGCATTCCCCAATCCGGAGGTTGGATAATAGGGGAAGACACTAACATATTCTGCAATGTATGAAAAGCTTTCTTGCAGTCATCATCAAAATCAAATTTCACCTCCAATTGTAGCAGGTTTGTGAGTGGTTGAGCAATCTTTGCGAAGTCCTTAATAAATCGACGATAGAAACCCGCATGGCCTAGAAATGCCCGAATCTGCTTAACATTGATGGGATAGGGCAATTTGGCAATGATCTCCACTTTTGCCCTGTCCACCTCGATTCCTTGCTCGGATACTACATGTCCCAGCACGATTCCTTCTCTCACCATGAAGTGACACTTCTCATAATTCAAGACCAAGTCTTTTTCAACACAGTGGCTCAGTACTTTGCTCAAATGATCAAGGCATTGATCAAAGCTATCTCCATAAACCGTGAAATCGTCCATAAAGATCTCAATACAAGTCTCAAGCATATAAGAAAATATACTCATCATGCACCGTTGAAATGTGCCTGGAGCGTTGTAAAGACCAAAAGGCATCCTTCTGTAGGCAAATGTGCCAAAGGGGCAAGTGAATGTTGTTTTTCCTTGATCGGCTTGGGCCACCACGATCTGCATATATCCAGAATACCCGTCCAGAAAACAAAAGTATGATTTTCCTGCAAGCCTCTCCAACATTTGGTCGATGAAGGGCAAAGGAAAATGATCCTTCTTTGTGACTGCATTCAACTTGTGGTAGTCAATGCAAACTCTCCATCCGGTCTAAAGTCTCATCTGAATAAGTTCCTTATTTTCATTCTCCACAACCTGGATTCCAGACTTTTTGGGCACAACGTGAATAGGACTCACCCACTCACTGTCGGGCACAGGGAAGATAATGCCCATATCGAGCAGCTTTAGAATTTCTTTTAACACAGCTTCCTTCATCAAGGGGTTCAGCTTCCTTTGGGGATCTTGCACTGGTTTTGCCCCTTCTTCTAACTGGATTCGATGCATGCAAATGGTGGAACTTATGCCTTTGATGTTGGCCAAAGTCCATCTAATTGCTTCCTTGTGCATCTTCAATAGTGCTATCAACTTGACTTCCTGCTTCATGGTCAAAGATGAACTGATTATAACTGGCAAACTCTCTCATTCACCCAAATAGGCATATTTGAGGTGATCGGGCAGTTCCTTCAACTCCAACTTTGGTGGCTTGATGATGGACCGCACCAGTTTATCACCCTGCCTTGTTGTGGGTAAAGGCAGACGTTGATCCCTTGAAAAACCAGCTTCGATGTGATACAATTGCAGAATTGCCTCTTTGATTTGCTTATTTCATTCCTCTTCAGCATCCCAATCGATCTTACTGTATTGAAGTACCCAATCAAGTGGATCCTTTGCCAGCAACCTTGGCAATTCTTCTTGGATCATAGGCTCAAAGACGTCGATCACATGTACACCCTCAGTGTCATTGGGGTACTTCATTGCTTCCATGATGTTGAAGGTAACTCTGTCTCCATCGAACTCGCATGTCAATGTGCCCTTATCGACATCAATCTTCGTATGTGTCGTCTTCATGAATGGTCTGCCCAAAAGTATATAGGCATCCTTTGGATTGGTTTTGCCCATATCCAGCACATAGAAGTCTGCTGGGAAAATCAGACTCTCCACCTTGATTAAGACATCTTCAAGCACTCCCTCGGGGTAGACACTGGAACGGTCAGCCAATTGAATAATTGTCCTTGTATCCTTGAGCGGTTCTAAGGTCAGTTCTTCAAAAATGCTTAGGGGCATAACATTGATCGATGCCCCTAAGTCCAGCATAGCTCTCTCAACTCGAAGTCCTCCAATTTCACAAGGAATAAAGAACATCCCTGGGTCTCCACACTTTTCAGGCAGCTTCTTCTGCAATAATGCTGATACATTTTCATTCACAACCACTTGTGCCTCCTCTGTGAATCTCATCTTCTTTGTACATAAGTCCTTCAGGAAACGGGCATATCGGGGTACCTGCCTGATTGCGTCTAGTAGGGGAACATTGATTTCCACTTTCTTGAAGACGTGCATTAGATCCCTATCCTCTGCTTCTTTCTTGTTTCGCTTCATCCTTCCTGGAAATGGTAAAGGCACCTCGATTTCCTTTGGAATATTACTCTTCAGGATGGGTTTGGGCACAACTGCTTCTGGTTCGTCATTTGCCCTCAACTCTGGTTCCTCCTTTGTGGGCTCATCGTTGCTGTGGGCATCATCCTCTGCAGTCTCTGGATATGGTGCAGGCAGTTGCCTTCCACTCTTCAGTGTTATTGCATTTACCCCAGCCTTTTTTGGTGGTTCTGTCTGTGAGGGCAGAATTCCCTTAGCTTTCTCCATCCTTGCGATTGCATCACTAATTTGGGATATTTGTCCTCCCAAATAGCTCAGCCCATTCCTTGTCTCCTGCTCGAAGGCTTCTGATTTCTTTTGTACCTCCACCGTTTCATTCACAATCTTGTGAACCATGTCTGATAAAGACGGTCCTGCTGCGGGCGCAGGGTAGTATGGTGTTGTATGCCTCTGACTGCAGTTGGGGACAAATTGATTGTGCCTCCTTCTATGCCCTTCATCCATAGCGTTGACCGTTTCTTCCTTCTCCTTCAATTGTGGACACTGGTCAGAGTGGTGCCCCATCAATTCACATACCCCACAAATTCGCAAGGTATTAGCGGAAAACATGGTGATCATCTTCTCTATCTTGTTGCAGAGTTGTTCGATTCGGTCATCAGTTGCAGGCACAGAGATAGTTTTGCCCGCAGCGGCAACACTTGTTCTTTCATATGAATCGTCTCTGTTCTCCTCGGCCATTTCTCCAATAAGTATTAGAGCCTCAGCTGCCCTCTTGTTTAGGATAGATCCTCCGCATACTGCATTCAGTAGGGCTCGGTCCTCGCTTCTCAATCCCGAAATAAAGTAGTTCACCAGGTCATGATCTGGAATCTGGTGATGTGGGCATTTCGAGAGCAATTGCTTGAAACGCTCCCAGTAGTCGTAAAAGCTCTCGTGGGGACCAGCCTTTGCTGTGGAGATCTTCTTTCTCATGCTCTGCACTCTTGATGTGGGGAAGTACTTTTCCAAAAACTTTTGCTGGAGTTGACTCCAATTGGTTACACTCCTGGCAGGAATACTGTATAACCATTCTCGAGCTCCGTCCTGCAAGGTGAAAGGAAAAGAAACCAGGCGAATGTATTCACCTGTCCCATTAGCTCATGTGCGTTGCGTTTCACATGCCATCTCAAAATCTTATAGATGTCGTTGTGGATCCTCCCCTGGATGGTCATGGAATTTGGGCAAAATCGAGATGAAATTTGCACTCAGCTCCCAGTTACCAGTAGTTGTGGGCAAAATGATGCCCGTGGGACGCATGTTCATGGTCTGAGGGAAACTCAGCTGCCTCAAAGTAAGGGTGTGCTGTGGTGGTCTTTGTTGTTCTTCTTCTTCGTGATTTGATATCTGATCGTCCTCCATCTCTTCGTCAAAATAGAGTGAATTGATGTTGCTTTTCTCACTTTCTCCGCTTGAGGTCAAATCGTCACTGGATCCTTCAGTGTGATTCTCCTCTTCCAGTCTTTTCAAAAATGCCCTAGCTTGTGCCCTTCTTGCCCTCGATGACCTCTCTATCTCCGGATCGTAGAGTAAATCTCCTGCGCGGTTAGAACGAAGCATATACTAAGGTAAAACAGTAAATAGACAGAAAAGTGCGCTTACACTCCCCGGAAACGGCGCCAATTTTGGCACACCCATCGTTTAGGTGTGCAAAATACACTTGCGGGCAAATGGTCCACAAATGCTTAATTTGCCCTCAACGGCTATTATAGCTAGTGAAGACGGATGTCGATCCCACGAGGAGTGTTTTAACCTTCTGTCTTTTCTTAGTTTTGGTTTGGGTCTTCAGTGTCACTCTAAAAACATTGTTAATAAACTAAACTAACTAAATGCTGAAAAAGAAATCACAAAAGAAAATATCAGTAATAAAAGTGCTCAAGTCAAAGCATCAAGTCATTCGGTAGGTATGCGCAATCCCGGGCAAAACAAATGTAATTACCACTACTATCCATTGTGCCCACACTAGCAGAAAGGTCAAAAACCGAATCCCTATGGCCAAATATGGGTAATTGTCACTTTGAGGGTTAACCGGTTATAGGAAATGGATACGATCGGCCACTCTCCAATCACTTCTTACATTATATCGTCTAGATGATATGATCGACACCTAGGAACCTAACTATACAGGAACCAAAGGAGAGAATCACACAAAGGTTTTGCAAGCATAGCAGCTTTGAGGGCAAAAGCGACCCGATTCTAGTAGGTTTGACACGGTCTTGTGCCTGCATATACTACTCAATCTAAACTACCAAGGCTGTCACCCCCGGACTTGTTACTATGCGAGTATCGAGGCATGGGTCACCTATACACTCCCACATAACTAACACTAGCACCAGTTAATCAGAAATGCGCGCTTTCATCTCCAACCACCCTTTACCTATGTCTAAGTGAAAAACAAGTTAAGATTGTGAACCCTTAAGGTTTTAAAGTCCGATTACCTCATGCACATATTCTACCCTTAGACCATTACTTTGACTTGAACAGTGGATACTTAGTCACTAAACATAGATACGAAAGTAAAAGAAATGATAAAAGACATCTTACTTGGAAAGAAAATACGTAGATTAACGTCTGGGTCCAACCCCAGTTTTGCCAACAAAAACAACTGAACTACCTCTCCGCGGGCAAATCACCAGCTTCAGGCAGTCAGAATATCCAGAAAATAAACTAAGTACGAAAGAAATAAATTGTATCTTCGAAATGTAAAGACCGAGTGTTTGTACCCCCGTTATATGAAAGCAGATAAAAGTATTTATAGCAACTGAATTAAGGCTTCAAGCAGCCCAGATCTCACCCACGCAGGGGTTCTTGCACTCCTCCACTTCCTTATTTCATGCTCAACGTTCTTCCTTGAATTTAGGAGGGATAGCAACAAACCCTAGCATCTCCAACAGCTTTCTGATGTCCCCACTTCCTTCCCAACGTGTGTAGACCTCCTCAAGACTCGGAACTGACCGCCACATCACCTCCACGTGCATATAGGAACTGTCCCGCGATCTTGTTTCGCAATTCTCACAACAACTTTGACTGGGTCCTCGGCAAGCAAATCAGTCCCTTGTGCCCTTAACATAATTAGCACCTGTCTGTGCCTATTGTGGTGGTTTTGTGCCCTCAGCCTCCTGCAATCAGCTTTACCCCCAAAGCTAGACTAGACTCTATACTAAATACTTAAAAAGGGTGTAAAAAGATAAAGGAAAACGCACGAATTTGAGTCTTCATCACTTGTTCATTAGCTTCTTGAATTTGTTAAGAGCCTCAATACACTCAATCTTTCTAATTTATGAGCTTTTAGGTGCAATTAAGTGTCAATTTTGTTCTACACAGTTAATATGCTACTAAAGCTTCTTTTGTCTTTAGTCTTTGTTATTTAGCTTTACAGACAAGGAAAAGTAAGACTGACAAAATGATACTCACCATACACATAAAAGGTAGGGAAGGAAAAAAAAGAGTCAAGTTGCCAGCATATGTCAAGTTTACACATGTCAGTTCACACATTAGCTCAATTGGTCAATTAAGGTTAATACATCTTTGTAATTAATTAATTAATGTGTTACTATTTTCAATATTTGGAATTAATTAATTTTCTTATGGCATGTGGCAGGTTGTTATGAGCATTACCTGGCTCCTTTGTCTCTTTAATGTCATCGTGCTACTTATTGAAATTAGTAAGATTTATGTAATAGAACTTTGGACTTATTACAGAGTAGTTTTAAACAAGTAATCGAATCTTTGTAATAGTGAATTTTACATATTTTGGTTGACTATGTATTTTGGTTATTGATTTAATATAAAATATTTTTAGATAAATTTGTGTCTTTTGGATAGTTGTGATTATACAGCTAGATTATTAAGTAACGACATAAAAATAAAAAAATATACATAAAAAAAATACCACAGTCTCTCTAAACCGTGGTTAATTTACCATGGTTTTGTTAAAACCATGGTAAATTAACCACGGTTAAATACTAAAACCGTGGTGAATTTACCACGGTTTTGTGAAAAACTGTGGTGCTGCAACTACGGTTTTGCCTAGAACCGTGGTTATTTGACCACGGTTTTACCAAAACCGTGGTAAATTCACCACGGTTAAAAACCGTGGTCTTTGAGCGTGCTCAATCATGACGCCTCTTCGCACCACGGTTTTAGATTGACATACACCACGATTTTGTTGTAGTGAGTAGTGATATGAGCGCGTTTCTTGTAGTGATAGATTATCCGATTAGATCCTGTGGGGCGTAATTCGAAAAAACCCCAACACAGCCATTCCCCATGCTTATATCCTATCATGATCCTCCTCAATACACACCATATGCTTCCTCTATTGTCGAGATTTTTATGTTGAATCTCTTTGGGAGTGTGCAAAATAGTTTGCTAACCATGTTCTCATTGCTGATAGGACATCCTAATGTGGTGGATTCATTAGAGATTTCACACAATCTTTCACCATAAGAAGAAATTGTTTCATCTTTGAGCATTCGAAGAGTTTCAAACTTCGATGTTAGAAGTCTCAATTTAGTCTACCGAACACTAGCAAACCCTTTACAATGTCCCTGAAGAATGGTCCATGCTTGATGTGCAGTAACACAGCTACACACCATCTTAAAACATGGGACATCAACTGAAACAAAAATAGCATTCAAGGCTCGAAAGTTAAAATTTGAAAGAATTCTCTCATCAGCCGTCCATTGTGATTTTGGGGTTAACATAAAATTACCATCATGACCTTCCATTCTTGGTGGTGTCCATGGTTCAATGATTGTCATCCATGCTCTTTCATCGATAGACTTTATGTAAATCTTCATTTAAGATTTCCACATGGCATAATTTCTGCCATTGCTATTAAGGGCAGGAGGTCGACATTGACTAATTTGAATATCCATCACGAACTTTAAGCAACACCGGATCGAGTACTTAGTGTGTTAAGTACCGGCTCTTGATGCTACTTGTTAGAATTTGTTGCCTCAAATTCGTGGAATTCTGATGTAAACAGCAAAGTTGCAAGTAATGTCGAAACTAGTGTTTCCACCATGCCTTCAACACGCAGCGGAATATTAAATAACACCTTACACAAAATATGTTTTAAATCACACACCTTCGGTATGTGATTGCCTCAAGATGAAATTCACTAACACAAGTGAAATACAAAATAATACAAGTGTTGTCTCGGTTTACTCCCTTGACAACATTGCATACAACATACAAGAGATCTATTCTAGCTTCACTCGTTTGAATAATCTCTCGAAAAAACAATATCTAAACATATAGATAGACACAACACGTCAATCTAAATCCTAGACTCTCAATATTTGACTATCTAACCTACACACATAACAGAAACTAATCTTCAGTTGATTGGGACGCTACACAGATGTCGGGGAGGATGTCTTGGATCTTCGAGACAACACTAGATGCAAGTTTCAGAGCTTCTAACAAACCATGGTGATAACCTGCTTGCACAAATTATTTTAAGGTCTAAGGAGACCTTAAATATTTCCTCTATCGTACCTTAGCAGTTGCTCCTCGATCACAAGAGGCGTCATCTTGAATCAACCGCATTCCACTTTCCATTGATGTAGTGGACTTGAGATAACCACCTTCTGCATTGTGAAACACACGTTATTCAACATTGTGTAATGGTGGTAGTTACTCCAATGACCCACGTTCACCTACAACAGTTAGTGTTCAAGAATGAGTGGGAACATCACGTCCCTATAAATCCAGATCAGATTTTGAATAAGTTAAAATCAAATATTATCCACGATTTAATTCATAATAAAATAAGCAAAAAATCCCTAAACGTGGAAAACAAAATGTGATATAAATCACAAAATAATCAGATTAATTTAAAATAAATTAATCCTAAATATTAGGAAAGGATAAGGTTAGCTTTGAGAAAGTTGTACTCGATGTCACGAGAATAATGGAACACATCATATACGATATTGACTTCGATGTTATCAAATGAAGTGATAACATCATCTAGAACACATCATTCTCAATAGTGTTCAAGATAGAATGGGAACATCACGTCCCTATAAATCCATAACAGATTTTGACCAATTCAAAATCAAATAATATCCACGATTTACTTCAGAATAAAATCAACAATAAGTCCCTAAATACGTGGAAAATAAAATGTAACATAAATCACAAAATAATCAGATTAATTTAAAATAAATTAATCCTAAACAATCGAAAAGGATTAGGTTAGCTTTCAGAGAGTTGTACTCGATGTCACGAGAATGACGGAACACATTCGATACAACATTGACTTCGATGTTATCAAAAGAAGTGATAAAATCATCTGGAACACATTATTCTCAACAAAGATAATGTTCACTATAATGTTCTTGAACGTTATAATGAATTTAATGTAAATTGTAGAAAGTAAAGCACACAACAGATTAGTAACCCTGTTCGATCAACTGATTTACATTAGGGGGACTTGTCAAGTCCGTGAGAAACAATCCACTACTCCGATATATTGTTTACATGGGATCTTACATGCAGCTGACCTCAGATCACTCAAAACTCATTCTACCCGAACACCCTTTTTCGATGGATCGAACTATGAGCTCCCCTCACAGCCTAGATTTCAACTTATCTAGTTCCCACAGGCATTCTCTCCCGAGAACCCTTTGATAGTATATGAAAAGTGTTTCAATACACTCTGACTTGAACACTAATCTCTAGCTTAACAATGACAACTGAAACCTATGCGGCTCTTAAACAGTTTAGAGCTCTTGTGGAGATAGATAATCTCAGTACAGTTACTCGTTTAGTGTGTGTCTAACATGTTTGTATCCCTCGCTACTTATAGATTAACAACATAGTCTTAATAAGGAAACAAAAGTCCTAATCCTAAACTGAAACTGATAAGGAAACTTTCCTTATTGAAACTAAAATCTTGGACTTTCCATGTTAGACATTCTTCCATCTTTAGAACTCTGCCTTGACATCAATCATGTGCTCTTCAAACTGGATAAGACATCTTCTAAAATGATCTTGAATCTTCTCTTGGTTTTGAACTTCAAACAACTTCAACGATCCATGGAAGAACAATCTGGACAAAGGATGCTCATGCGAACGTTCACGAATATTGCAATGAACATTGTTAATCTTCGAACATTCACATTATGTTGCACAACGAAATGTCTTGTATGTTCACAAACTGACTTCTGGCTATCACTCAAGTTAGCTGGCAGTACTCAGCATGTTAAACAATCTCAGTTATGGCACGGTACACAATAGTCTTCATCTTCAGCTCAATCTAAACTCTTTGCTTGAGCTATCTTCAGAAAGTTCAGATCACGTTCATGTACGTCTTTATGAACGTTGTCCAGAACAACAATTATGTACTTGGAAAAATCAAATACTTAGTGATTATACAATGTCATACAGATTAATGATAATTAATCACTGTAACAAGTACAAAGTAGAGCACTTGAAAAATAAGCTTAGTGTACAGCATCGAACTAATAATCCTTCTTGATGATGTAACTCTATTTAATGCCAATCACGGCACTAATAGACCACACTGCTTTCATCTGGATCAGATCTCTAAGATGTTCCCGAGTGCCCTTTTAAGCTTCGATTTCATTGAAATATATATGCAAAATGCCTTTTTCGCTAGATTCAACTCCTTTCATACCCAAACCAACTCCTTGGTTTTTTTCGACATAAAAAACATTAAAAATGACATTTAGAGAGACTAAAATGCCCTGAAAAACACGAAATAAATAGAGTTATCAATATCTAAAAGTAACACAGTCATCTCAATTAAAAATATTAAGTTTTTCTGCCTAAATCAATTTTCTAATAATAATGATATATAATTCTACAAGAATATAATTATGCAATTAAGTAATATACAAAATTCGTGTAATAATATATAAAATTTAGCACCAATATAATAGGGATGAATATATTAAATGGTTAATATTTACCATATCTATGCATAAAATTATTAATCATATCTACGCATAAAATTCTATGATCGCATACGTATATAAATAATGTATATTAAATGGTTAATCTATACCATATATAATTATTGATATTGGTGCTAATTTGAGTATATGTATGTATACCATATCTATATATCTTAGGGATACATATATGAAAGATTATATGAGGATTGTATATACGAATAATATTGTATGAGGATTGAGGATTAGTATGCACATATAAACCATATATATTCTATCGAATCATGTAATAGCCCGGTCCCGAGAAGGGGATTAATTAATGGGGATGGGGAGTTAATTAAGGGATCAATACAATAAGCGGAAGTTTACAAAGAAGGGTTTACGAATAAAGGCACGATAGACGATGATTCTCGAAATTACTTGATAACGAAATAATCATACTTTCCAAAATGTGACGAATGGAAAAGGTGAATTAACTAGATACCAAAAAGTATAGACTCGTTCATAGGTCAAGTAATTAAACAGAACCAAGATGCTTAAGCCTCTTCATAGGCGGAAAGGAAACATAACTCAAGAAGCATGTATTAAAACTTAATGTGCATCGATATATAGATAACTGATCATGTTGAAACTGTTTATAGAATCTCGAATGAAATAACAAGTATAGGAGTTGTAAATAGTGTGAATCAGAGTAGCAAAAATATAGTGGGTTCAAATACTTCTACTATAACAAAAATATCTTAGCAGCCAACCCACATCCACAGCCACCAACATCCTCAGCATCTCAACCTAAAATATTTGAAAAATGAGGGCGTAAGCACTAATGTAATCAGTGGATTTTAAATAAAAACTCTTTAATAAACTTCAAAAATATCCAATAATTAACTGGCGATATATGTAGAGCAAAACGTAAAAGCTCTCTCCATAGCCGTAAAACATTTTTCTTTTCTTTTAGGCCCATCCTGGCTCAAACCTGATGTCAACTGCACACTTAGGCATGCCTTAGGACACAAGAGGGGTTATCTCAAATATCCTTACGAGTTTGCGAGGGATTAACCCAACACTATCTCTCTTAATGATCAAAGATCATCATTCTTTAGCTCAAGTCCTGGTTAAATCAAATGATATATCCTTCCTTCCTTAACTTTGCTAGCAATACCAAACCTAGAGCAAAATTCTAGGACTAATCCTTCAATTCAACATAATCTCGGCCTATAAGGGATTTATCACTACCCTAGAAGGCAATATTCAACTATATCAACCTAGAAAGATATCATCCTTTCGGATACAAGATCATAATCACATATAAACTCTAATTGCAACAAATAGGAAATCTTCATAATCTCATGCTAAGCATAAATCATACTTAAATAGTTCTAACATGCTTGAGAGCTCAATTAACATATAATAACTTCCTTTCCTTCCTTCCTTGTACAGAGATCAATCAGGCAGAGCAAAATATTTTATTAGATATCTCATTTGCCCTAAAATGCTTCTAGAGCTTATTAGCTCAAATTTTAGATGAGTATTGATTTATTCACCTCGATTACTGAGCGGAGGATGAAGCAACGAGCTGATGATCCTTCTTCGGGTTTCCACGGGGCTCATTTCCTCCTACAAAAGTCGAATCATCGACTTAGCGGACTCCTTCAAAGATTTCTAACATCTAATAATAATTTATACAACACCTAACCCTTCTTTTCTTAATTAGGACTTAAATACAGATTGCACGACTTTACAACCTTTATAAAACATGGGGATTTGATAAACTCAAGATTAAAATACATTTCAAAGCTTAAATGGGTCAAACAACCCTTGCACAGGCCATGCAGAAAGAAGGCATGAATGCACGGGCCGTGCCTGAATAAATTTGGGAGGAGTCTTCTTTCCAGAGACCCCCGCACGAGCTGTGCGGTCGGTGATTTTGAGTGCACGGTCCGTGCGCCACTTACAGCTCCCCCAGAACACCTCTATACGGGTCATGCGTAGGGGATTCCTTAGCACACTGTCTGTGCGCACCGACGAACTTCAAAAAGATTGATCGAGAGTTTGGTTAAAGCGATACTCGGTCGTCTCTCCCCCTCTCTCAATAATTTAAACTTAAAACAAGGCTCAACGCATTTACTATGATTTTTCAAAGATATAACTTTACGGCTACAAAATTGATAGAAATTGAATTATAATCCAACATAGATCAATAATTGCCTGACACTCAAAGAATAAAGACACGAGCATGCTTAACTTTAAATCGACATATTGAAATAGAATGATTATCTACTTAGAACACTTAGAAATTACGACGGAATTGAAATATGAAACTTAAATGGAAGTTAAATGAAATAAATAGCAACGAAAATAATAACAGGAATGCTATAATGAGAACACAATAATGAGAAAAATAATGATGATAGACGGAAAGAAATGTGGAATTAAAGATAAGAAATAAATATGGTCCGAGGCCGATGAAAAAAAATGGACGGAGTCGAGTGCGCCGAAGGAAGGTGGCTAGTTCGGTGTCTCGTCGAGTCACAGAGGCAGCAGAGCGCCTGCTACATCCCAATAGTGCCCCTAGTACCCTCTCCCACCGCATTCTTTCTATGCCACTCCGCTCGTCGTCTCGGAGGAACACTAACGAAGAATGTCTCTCGCCCGACTTTGAGATTCTCTCAACTCTCTCTAGCTTTTCCCACTCTCTAGATTTTGAGAAATGAGTTGATATTGGTGTGAAAAAGTGAAAGGGGTGAAGTCCTATTTATAGGAGTGAATTTGGCTTCCAAGGGAAGCAATTTCAGTGCAAAGATAATGCAAAAGTTACTTCGGGTTCGGTTAAAAGCTGCTTTATTCGATGTCGAGGTCCAAATGACCTCAGACACGAAATCCGAAAATACTGGGAGACTCATTAGCTCGAGTAGTAGTGAACCAACCTGACTTGAGATGACAAAGAGGTCGTCAGAAGAAAGATGAGCCAAGATTTCTTTTTCAGAATTACTTTTATTATTCCTATGAAGGAACAAATAAAATTCCCGAGCGTTCAATTGACCTCAGAATGGAAATCCGTGAACACGAATGGATTTCTTAAGTTATTTTCCATAGGAGGGGCTTGACAGAATAAGTCTCGGATCAATGAGGAGGATTTCGTAGATCTTTCAAATCACGAACGCACGCAAAAGTTACTATTCATTAATCCTTTAAATACCTTTTTCCTCATCGGGACATCAATTGACTTCAGAATAAAATTACGAGAAAATCAGCACACTCTTTGAGTCAAAACCTTTCTAATAAGATCAAAATCGGTCATAACAGAGTTATGATCAAAATTTTCGAAAAGACAATTTCATGAAAACTGACTCCTAAAGTCGTGACTGACATCTAACTTCACTTAAACCTTATTTAAATCTCTTTTTCAACTACTTAATTACTCATAAGAATTCTCTAAACTTTATCTAAAAATCTGGGGTGTTACATCCTTCCCCCTTAAAGAAATTTCATCCCGAAATTTACGAACCTTGATAAGGGGCATCAGGATACTTCTTGAGCATCTTGGATTCGAGCTCTCAGGTTACTTTATCCGAACCATCATGTTTCCAGATTACGTTTACAAGACTGATCTCCTTGTTCCTTAACTTCTAGATCTTTTGATCCATAATGGCCTGGGGCTTTTCTTCATATGCTAAGTCCTCATGAGGACTTAGCATATGAAAATACGTGTTTGATCCAAAACACGTGATTAATAAGGAAGATATGGTCCTGAATGATCATTTAGGACCATCTCTTCCTTATTAATCACGTGTTTTAGATCAAACACGTACTTTCTCAACATTGAGACATGAAAGACGTCATAAACGTCACTTAGATTGGGTGGTAAGGCCAACCTATAAGCTACCTCATTAACTTTCTCTAGGATTTCAAAAGGTCTAATAAATATGGGCCTTATCTTGTTTCGTTTGCCAAAATGAACCACTCCTCTAGACGCATATACCTTCAAGAACACCTTATCTCCAATGTTTAAACTCAGCTCTGTCCTCCTTTGATCTGCGTAAGCCTTCTGTCTGTCTTGAGCCTTCTTGATTCGCTAACGAATTAGCTCAATCTTCTGGACCGCTTCCTGGACCATTTCAGGTCCAAGTATCCTTCTCTCTCTAACCTCGTCCCAATACAATGGCGACCTACACTTTCTTCCATACAGGGCTTCATAAGGATCCATGTCGATAGATTATTGGTAGCTGTTGTTATACGCAAACTCTACCAATGCTAGCAGCTCCTCCCAGCTGCCTTGATCGATGACTACTCCTCTAAGCATGTCTTCTAAAATTTGGATAGTCCTTTTGGACTGGCCATTCGTTTGAGGATGAAAGGCCGTGCTGAAATTGAGTTTTGATCCCATGGCTTCTTGTAGGCTTCTCCAGAATCTTGATGTAAATCTCGTATCACGATCCGATGTAATCGATACCGGCAATCCGTGCAATCGTACAATTTCCTTAACATATATTTGGGCTAATTGATCTAGCCCATCTGTCATCTTAATAGCAATAAAATACGCAGCTTTCAATAATCGATCCACGACTACCCAAATAGCGGTATTCCCCCGCTTATACTTTATCAAACCTACTACAAAGTCCATATTAATATTATCCCACTTGCATTCAGGAATTTCTAAGGGTTGGAGCAATCCATAAGATTTTTGATGCAAACCTTTCACTTGCTGACAGTTCAAGCATCTTTCTACGAAGACGGCTACTTCTCTCTTCATGTTATTCCACCAGAAATTCCTCTTAAGGTCTTGATACATCTTGGTGCTTCCGAGATGTGCTATATATGGCATATCATGTGCTTTGAACATGATTTCCTCCTTCAGTTCTTCTTTGTTTGGCACACATAGCCTTCCTTTAAATAAGAGCACGCTGTCGGCGGCTTCCATAAAGTCTTGCGAGTTATCAGACCGTGCTTCCAGTCTTTTCTTCTCGAGAAACTCATCTCCTCTCTGGGCTTCAACTATCCTTTCATCCTTACTACAAAAAATTGAATTTTTAACCACACTTATAAATGTGGCTAAAAATATGCCCATGTGTGAATGATGTTGTTTACCCACACATAATATAAATGTTAGCATGTGTCGCTATATTTCTGTAGAAAAAGAGTTTTACCCACACATATTGTATGTGTGGATGATTCATAGAGTATTACCTACACATATATATATGTCACTAAAACTATAAATTATGTGTGTCTAAACATGTTTGCCACATGAGCAATGATGACGTAGCACCCATGTGCAGTGATGATGTGGCACCACATCATCCAACATGGCACATGACACGTGGAATTTGACAATTTTTATGTGTGGATATAAATTATAAATTATGTGTGAGCATTTTTTTTTTGTAATTAATAATATTAAAATTAATTATTATTTGTAGATTTAAAATATGTTTTATGTGTGAGTATTAATATTTTTATTTTAAAATTACATTATGAATACACACACACACACACACACACACATATATATATATATAGAAATTGTAGACTATGAAAACCATAAATAGAGAATTTATTATTTTATTCACAAAAAATTATTATTATCTTCTCAAATCAAACTGTATTACACCGAACGTACATTGATCACATAGATAATAAAATTACACAACATAAAAGCCATATAAAGCCTCATTCCATCTCTCGTCTCCTTAATTTATCTTCTCTCACAACAATTTACCATCTCAGTTTGGTCGGGAAATGCTGCAAAACAGAGAAACACATCACATGATTAATTGTCATTAGTTTGAGCAAATAAGATACAGGCTGAGTTTTACTTAGCTATATTTGTATGTTAAAATTCTCCTTACTGACAGTGTAAACTGTATTTCTTGAAGTGATCACATACTATACCAATGCACGTCTCCTTAATAATATTCAAAGCCCGGACCAACAATAATTAAGATATGACTTCATTGATAATTTTCAAGATCAACATTAATGTTTAGCACAGATTACCTGTCAGCACCAAGTATGAGCTTAGCACTCAATCTATTAAAGTCTGCTAATCCAACAATGGGAATATATTCCTTCACTCGAGATCTGCAAACCAATCAGCCAAAATAGTTAATTCAATAAATCTTAATGTCCAAACACAGTAGTAACAAGAAATTATTTATACGATTATACTAGCCATTTACAAGCATGTGCTCTGCTCTTCTCACAACATTTAAAACAAGAGATTTTCCTTCCTGAAGTCCAAAAATAACAAATCAAACAAACCACTTCAGCCTATTTATAAGCTAACACACTAGACCCATTACATATGCAATCCTTTTTTACTTAAAATAAATTAAGAGCTATCTACATTAAATAAATCGCAAATCCTAGAGAAATGACCACAATATTTTTTTTTTAAAAAAAGATTAAAAGAGAAACATAAAAATATTTTAACCCAGTGAATACAACTATGCAAAAGATATTGGGAAAGAAATTCTACCTTCATCGTTGGGAGACTTCCTGGTAGTAATGAGAAGAACCTTAGTCTACTTCCTCACTGGTCCCTTGACCCCGACCCTTTTGTCCTTGGCACCACGTACGAGGTCAGCACACACTTTCTCTAGCCCCGGCTTCGTTGGTTTCATTGCTGCGTACACCATTTTTTTTTTCAGAAAATTGATCGCGGCGGCGGGAAACAGAGAAAACTGTCGATTGCTCCGAAATTCGGAGAAGATGATGGCGAAGATAAACTCTAAAAGCAAACAAGCAAAAATCCCTAAATTTTTGGGAGAGCTGGAAGAGGCTATGTTGCTACAATTGTAGCCTCAAGGGAGCATCTCCGTAGTGCAGTGTGATTTGAAGGTTAAAAGTCTCCGGCGAGCACCCAAGCCTGCAGTTTCTTTATCTTCAATATGTGTGGAAGCGAAATTCTCAAAGACATCATCCGAGTTGACACTGTCCATGGTGGGGATTCCTCTATAGGAGATGTGGCTCAGGTTGTGCCATTTTGACTGGAGAGAGTGGGAAAGGGGAGTTATGGATGAGAGATTCAGCGAGATGAGTTGAGGGAATGTGTTTCTTTTACTTTTTAGATAGAGAAATCAAATGTTTCGTGCATTTTGGATTTTGGGAGTTCTTTTGATTTTTAGTTTAGCGCCTTGTTTTCAATCTCTTTTGTTCTGCGCGGGATAACCAAAATTCTGAAAATAAAAACACCGCCAGTAGCTATGAATGACATTTTTTTTATCTTTCAAAATGTCACCAAATAAATTAGTATTGAAAACTCATTAACATGAGGAGTGGAATACTAAAAATAACTATACATACAATAAAAAAATATTATCGATGAAATATATAATAAATTGGTATAAAACAATTTTTTATCATTATTTGTGAATAATAAAATATAATCATATATACAATAGTCGCCAAAAATAATTAATAGCAATCTATGACGTAAAGATTTAAAGTAAAATAATTCAACAAAATCAAAATCGACAATGTCTGAAGGCTAAGTCGAACAACTTCAGAAATAGAAAATAGAAAGACAAAATTTTATTGAGTTTAAAGTAGATTGAAAACATATTAATTTTATTCTCGTATATATGATAATAGAATTATTTTTCCAATTTCATTTAATATGCTGCTTATAAAAAAATGCATGTCATATAGAGAGAATAATATAATTTATTCTAAAATAAACTTATAAAAAGTTATTTGAAAATAAATATAATGATTGGATGAAGATTATGATTTATCCTTCAAATATTTCCATAATTACATTTAATATGCTGCTTATTTAAAAAAAATGATATATCATATGTATATATATATAGAGAGAGATTGAGATTAATATGATTTATTAAATGTTCAGTTTTTTCTAATTTGTTTGTAATTTATTCACCGATAATTTATATATAAATAAAACCAAACAATTAGGAGGATTCTATTGACGGAAGACAACAGTTACTTTGGAATCATTAGACAAAATACAAATGAAAAAAATTAAGAACTATATATATATATATATATATATATAATTATTTAGCATGGTCACATGTAATTAATTAAATAATAATGGATGATGTGTTATTTTTTAACGAAAAGTTTTAATCCAACCTTTAAAAAGGACTAGATGAAATAAAAAATAAAAGTATAAAGACCTACTAAAGCGATAAAATTGTATAAGGATCTAATGAAACAAGAGGCAAAAATACAAGTACCGATTAAAACGAAAAGATTATATGGGGTCCTAATCAAAACAGAAAGTAAAAATACAAGGATCTCATCTAAATCTATGTTTTACCATATATAGTTGGATTAGTTGTTAAAAAAATAACAACAATTGAATGAATTTGTAATCTTGATTCGACCTTTAAAATATTATAATAATAAACTAACATTTTTGTTTGTTGGAAAAAGCACTTAAAGTTTTTCAGCTACTAAATATTTGACACTTCACAAAAAGATTATCGTTTTATGATGTTATCGGTGAGATTAAGCTTCTCAAGATTTGGAAAGTGTTTAATGAAATTATATATTGTTGGTGAACTTGATCATGGACAAAACATGAACTCAGAGAAGAAGCAACAATGATAATCCACAAGGAACTTCATTGGAGAAATAATTTTTTAAGGTTTAAGATCTCAAACTTCTTACATTCAATGATTTTTTGAAATTTTGAAAATCTTTTATAATTTTTAGCCACAAAACGACATTTTTATCTCGAGTTAGATTTTCAGTAGTTGGAAAACTTTTGGCTTTCTATTTTGTAAAAATCAAAATGTTAATGTTATTATTAAAATATTTTAAAAGTTTAGAGGTCGCAAATTTTTTTAACAGTTAACCCCATATTTTTCACTCAATATTTGTTGCAACCCTAAAACATGTCCTTCAAGTACTTCAAATCTCGATTCTCAACATTATCCAACTAAATTTTAGTTTTTTCATGTATCTATTTATGTTATGCTATTTCTTTCATACATATCATAGTTTTTTAGGAATTTAATCAATTTAAGGCCCAAAATATTTGTTAACTATAAGCGGAGACTCTGAATTGAAATATTAAAACTATCAATTCAAAATACAAATGATTGGAATATTAAACTATCAATCTAAAATCAATGTATTTCAATTTTTTTTATCTAATTAACTACTTTCTAATAAATTTTGTAGATCATTGAAGAATTGAGTTTTATTGAAAATCAATATAAAAATAGAAAATAATGGAAATACGTGATCTTTGGAGTTTTAGATTAATGATTTTAATTATTTTGATCCTAATTTATAGTGATGCACTCATAGATAATCTATATTTTGGGTATTAATTCGACATATATATATATATATATTAGAGTTAAATCACCATTTGTTGTTGAATTTTTGTGACTAAAACAGAAAAAAAAATTATATAAAAATTAAGGATGGCATATTTTTTTGGTTGGTGTCATGATTTAATTTATAGTCAGAAGGATTTTTAATTCATTCGTTATTTTTTTTATACATACAATTTGAGTAAGAAAAAGGGTTGAGATTAGGATATGCATGCTTATAGTTGTAATCCTTTGCCCCAAAAGGGTGAGATTAAGTTGACTCGACCATGTGTTTATCATCTTTATTTATTTTATTTAATTTTTTTTTAGCAATGGATTTTTTTAGAAATTATAATATTAAATGATAACACAAGTTGTGTAGTTTAACCAAACAATGTAACCCATTCATCGAATTGATTGGTTCATCCAGATAAGCCAATGTGATTATTAACATCTTCACTTAGATTTAGTTAATATTTTTTTATTTTTTTTTGACAAAAGAACATAAATTTAGTTTTATAAATTTAAAGTTCTAACTGATTCTATCCAAAAAAATAAAAGATAAAGATAAAGGAAAAGGAAACAGATTCCATCAAAATAGAGGAGGGGTGGAGCACAACACGTTACAAATAAAAATAATTAGAAAATTATCTATAAAAGAATTAATAAAATTCTCAAAGATATTGAGGTTTACATAGTTATTAAATGTATAGATACCATCCATATGTAATATGAATCAAACTGGACGAACATAAAAATTGAGGGAGACGTTTTTTTTTATTGTCTTTAACCACACACATACAATTAGTAATTATGTTAGCTAATAATTTTTCAAATTTTCCACCTAAGCAAAAAAAAAAAAAAAAAAAAAAACAGATTTCACTCCACCGAAATATCACTGTGATTTAAAAAAGAAAACATAAATGTAATTAAAAAGTTTTTGCCACACTAAGTAAATGTCAATAAGTAAATAAATTTGTCTAGTTGATTTCCCTACACATTTTTTAATTATGTGTGGCTAAATAACCACACATTTTATGTGTGACTAAAAATTCAATTTCATGTAGTTAGGTTAGGCTGAGCAACTATAGTGGCGATCTGGGCTTGAATCATTTTAGGTGGTGTTAGCACCTTGATTCTCAACTTCTCGAATTCCTTGCAAAGCTCTTCCTTGACTTGGATGAGTCCTAACTCTACCTTTTCCTTCCTACTTAAGGCATCAGCTACCACGTTCGCCTTGCCTGGGTGGTAGTGAATTGTGCAGTCGTAATCCTTTACGAGTTCCAACCATCTTTTCTGCCTCTTGTTAAGATCCTTTTGCTCGAAGAAATACTTTAAGCTCTTGTGATCTGAGAAAATCCCATACTTGGCTTCGTAGAGATAGTGCTTCTAGATCTTCAGCACATGAACAACTGCTGTCAGCTCTTAGTCATGCGTAGGATAGTTCTGCTTGTGATTCTTAAGCTGCCTCGAAGCATAAGCAATCACCTTCCCTCTTTGCATCAGCATGCATCCTAATCCTTTCCTTGACGCATCTGCGTAAACCACGAAATCTTCATTCCCTTCCGGAATGGCCAACACTGGGGTTGTGGTTAGCATCTTCTTCAAAGTTTGGAAACTTTCCTCACACTCGGGCGTCTACTTGAACTTGGAGTCCTTCTTTAGCAGTCGCATCATGGGCTTAGATATCGTCGAGAATCCTTTGATGAATCTGCGATAATATCCAGCGAGTCCTAGAAAGCTTCTTATCTCGTTCACGTTCCTGGGAGACTTCTAATTACCGACCGCTTTAATATTAGCCGGATCCACCTTGATCCCTTCTGCTGACACTATATGTCATAAACACATAACCTCCTTGAGCCAAAACTCACACTTACTAAACTTAGCATAAAGCCTTTCTCTTCTCAATGTTTCCAACACCACCCGTAGGTGCTCTTGGTGTTCTTCTTCATCCTTCGAATAGATGAGGATATCATCTATGAAAACTAGCACAAACTTATCCAAATATGGGTGAAACTCTCGGTTCATTAAATCTATGAACACTACTGGAGCATTAATCAATCCGAATGGCATTACCACAAACTCGTAATGTCCATAGTGAGTTCTAAAAGTGGTTTTAGAAATATCCTCCTTTCGGATTTTCAGCTGATGATAGCCGGATCTTAAGTCTATCTTAGAGAAGACAGTTGCTCCCTTAAGCTGATAAAAAAGATCATCTATTCTTGGGAGAGGGTATCGGTTCTTGATGGTAAACTTATTCAGCTCCCTATAGTCTATGCACATTCTCAATGTGACATCATTCTTCTTCACGAACAAGATTGGAGCTCCCCAAGGCGACACACTAGGTTGGATAAAACCTAGGTCTAATAACTCTTGCAGTTGAACTTTGAGTTGTTCCAACTCCTTAGGTGCCATTCTGTAGGGGCTTTCAAAACTAGGGTGGCTCCTGGTTCTAACTTGATGGCGAACTCCACCTACCTGTCTGGGGACAATCCTGGTAACTCCTTCGGAAATATATCTGGTAATTCTCTTATAACTGAAACATCTTCGATTGCCAGCTCTCCTTCTTCTTTCTTCGTTAAATTAACCAAGAATGCTTGACAGTTATTCCTCTTCATCATCTTGATGGCCTTCAGAGCAGATATCACTAAGACTTTAGTTCTCATACTTGATCCGTAGATCTTCACCTCGGGTTTCTCGGGTGGTCGAAACACTACTTCCCTCTCAGGGCAGCTTGTGGGAGCATAAGCTAAGGCTAACCAATCCATACCTAAAATTATATCGAAGTCTAGAATCATTAACACGTAAAGATTTGACTTAAAGGTTTCCCCTTCTATGTTCAATTCTAGGTTAGAGCAGACCTTCCTAGATATCATTCTTTTTCTAGAGGGGATACTTATCTTGATAGCAATCCAGAATATACTTCTGATATAGATCGTGCTTAAAATCTTCCCAACTGTACTCCATCCATTGCTCCGGGGTTATCATCCTTCGAACGGACTCCCACCAATAGTCCGCACCGTCCATAAGCATAAAAAGAGCACAACTTAGTTTCTCCTCTTCCAAACAGGCTATAAAGTTAAAAATTCACTCTAAGGAGTGAACCCATTTCTCGGCATCCATCGGGTCTCCTACACCATTAAAAGACGGAAGGTTGTGTTTGATAAACACATTCTCGGCTCTCGGGTCGGGATTTGGGACTTGCTCAGGCTCATTCAGGTCTTCATTCTCTGCTTGATGTCATCTTGGTGGCATTCTAAAGAACTAGATATTAGCAACGTTCGAATGAATTCGCACAAAGCAATAATGATTTTCAATAAGGTTTTTATTTTACGCAAGATAGATCAAGAAAAGCGGGAATTTAAACGACATCAAGCATATAGGAAAATTACCTCATTATGAGGACTTTGGGCATCAATAAGAAAGAGGTTCTTGGTTACATAAGGAATAGGGCCGTCTTTTGGAAAATTACTGCCGCTATTAAAATCCAAAGGGTTAATTGTTATATTACAAGATAAGTTCTAGATTAAAGCAGACAAACAGACAGATAGACAGACAGATAGATTAGCAAGGTGTTCTAACAACAACACCTCCTACACTTCCTCCTAGAGCTTAACTATGCATCGGGCCCTTCCCTTTTCCCTTGCAAGGTGTTCCCACCTCCTTCTCACCTTCTTCCTTGTCGTCCTCCTCCAAGTCTTCTTCTTCCTCATCTTCAACCACCTCCGGCACCTCGAACTTGAACTTTCTCAAGCTTCCTTCGGGGAACTGATAGGGCATACACTGTCCTAGACCCTGCGGGGCAAACGTCTGATATGCAGGGGCTCACTGGTTCATTTGAGGAGTGCAAGAAAATAGGACTTGTTATGATTTACAATCCGGACATTCGAAGGTCCCAGTCCTGAGGTTCCTTCAGCATGGGGGTACAGTGCTTGAAATCCAGGGGGACTGTTGAGAGTCGCCCTTTGCAGTTCCAGTTCCACCACTAGGGAGGGATTTTGCTCGGTGACTTGCTGCTCGGCTAGAGCGTTCATGTTGCCATACTCTGACACTCAACAAGCTATCAAGGCTGATGAGAACTCCGTCGGATTCCTGATCTCAGTGTACATCTCGGGATCACAAGTGATGATGCTTTGCAGGATACAATACATAATGGGCCTCCAAGCGGGCGGTGCGTGCTCGCATATGCAGATGCATGTTTCCAAGTTGGACACACTTTCTAGCTCTCCTCCGTAGCCCTTCTCCCATACCCACCTTTCTAGATACGTTACCATGAAGGATAGAAACTGCTCGTTATCATCCCAGGTCTCCCTCCTGAACCCCTCAACCCTTTTTTGTACGGGGTAAAAAAGAGGCATACTCTTCCTAGCTGTCAAATGGCGCTTAACCATCTAGAAGAAAATAGCTTAATCAGTATAAATTATAAAAGGGAGACCTAAGGTTCTCCTGGGATCATACTATCGTCTAGATTCAAACTACTTTATCTTGCATGCATAGATCCTTTAAAATAGTAGACATTTATAAAAATTTTGGTGCCTAGAGTCTTTAAACAGAAATATTTACCTTTTCTTTAAGACAAAAATTTGAGAATGAATTTAAACATTTTTCTTTGTGATTGAGAACTCTTTTTCACAAACTTCTTATCTCAGAAGATCGTCTTAGCCGAACACTTTTTACTCGGAATTTCATTCTCATGGTTTTTTCCATATCCATAAAAGAGGTATGCTTACTCAAACCTTTCCTTCCCTGTATCCAAAAATCATGAATCCAAAATCTAAAATATCTATACTACCATACCTTGATTTTTGGTTGAAGATACGAGGGTGATGGCGAGCTGCAGGTTGCTGCTTTAACTATCACATAACAATTTATATGCACAAAAGCACTTAACTTATTTAACAAAGAGACAGGTCTGCAGAGTTGCAAACCTGCTTTGATACCATCTGTAACAGCCCAGTCTCGAGAGGGGGATTTATTAATGGGGACGGGGTGTTAATTAAGGGATTAATACAATAAGCGGAAGTTTACAAAGAAGGGTTTACGAATAAAGGCACGATAGACGATGATTCTCGAAATTATATGATAACGAAAGAATCATACTTTGCAAAATGTGACGAATAGAAAAGTTGAATTAACCAGATACCAATAAGTATAGACCCGTTCATAGGTCAAGTAATTAAACAGAACAAACATGCTTAACTGTCTTCATAGGCGGAAAGAAAACATAACTCAAGAAGCATGAATTAAAACTTAATGTGCATCGATATATAGATAACTGATCATGTTGAAACTGTTCATAGAATCTCGAATGAAATAACACATCTAGGAGTTGTTAATAGAGCGAATCAGAGTAGCAGAATTATAGTGGGTTTGAAAAAGGAGGACATGAGCACTAATGTACTCAGTGGGTTTTAAATAAAAACTCTTTAATAAACTTCAGAAATATCTAATAATTAATTGGCGATATATGGAGAGCAAAACGCAAAAGCCATCTCCATATCCACAAAACATTTTTCTTTTCTTTCAAGCCCAACTCGGCTCAAATCTGTTGTCAACTGCACCCTTAGGAATGTCTTAGGACAAAAGAGGGGTTACCTCAAATATCCTTACGAGTTTGCGAGGGATTAACCCAACAGTGAATCTATTAATGATCAAAGATAATGATTCCTGAGCTCAAGTCCTCCTTAAATCAACTGATATATCATTTCTTCCTTAACTTTGTTAGCAATACCAAACCTAGAGCAAAAGTCTAGGGCTAATCCTTCAATTTAACATAATCTCGGCCTATAAGGGATTTATCACTACCCTAGAAGGCAATACTCAACTAAATCAACCTAGCAAGATATCATCCTTTCGGATACAAGATCATAATCACATATAAACTCTAATTGCAACATATATGCAATCTTCATAATCTTATGCTAAGCATAAATCATGCTTAAACAATTCTAACATGCTTGAGTGCTCAATTAACATATAATAACTTTATTTCCTTCCTTCCTTGTACAGAGATCAATCAGGCAGAGCAAAATATTTTATTGAATATCTCATTTGCCCTAAAATGCTTCTAGAGCTTATTAGCTCAAATTTTAGATGAGTATTGATTTACCCACCTCGATTACTGAGTGGAGGATTGTAATATCCCGAAATATTTTAGAAGATTTTATTTAACTTATGTTACCCTCTACTAAGTTAGAAAATAAGTTGGGTTTTTAAAGGATTCAAATAAAGGAAAATCACAGCTAGGGAAGTCTGTAAAAATTTAATTTGGTCAAAAATTGCTTTAAAAATATGTTCTTATATGTTTCTCGGGTTGATAGAAAAAGTTTCAAGAATTGTGCCAACCTTTGAATTCTCCAATTTGGAGTCCAAATGGCATCTCAGCACAATTTCAAAATGTAAATTATTATATTTTAATAGATTTGAATAACAAGGCACATCCGTCATTATCCAATTTCTTTTTCAAAAGATTATCCTATTCGTAATTATCCCATTCTTTTTCCATCATTATCCTATTCCATCATTATCCTCTTTCTTTTATTCGTTATTATCCAATTTATTTTTCTTCTATAAATAGGAGGTTAAGGTTTCGTTTTTTCATTCGTTTTCAAAATCGAAACGCTGAGCAGCTTCTATTGAAGGTTCGACTCTAATTTCCTATTTCAATTCTGAAATAGTCATTTTGAAGGTATCAATGTGTAGATCATGAATACGTGATTGTAATGATGAGACGACGGATGATCACGATGGAAAACTATTGTGACCGCCACCAAAAGTCGCCACCACCCCTCAAAGCGGTGACTCTTTCAGGTCACCGGATCAAAAAGTGTCTTTAGAGTTTTATATTCTATGTATATCTGTACACATTTTCCATGTTGTCACTTTTTAATTTCGGGTATATTTTGGGTATCCGAATATTACATTGTAGTCTTTTTCAAATCTATCCTTCTTGGATAGCTCTATCATACTTTTAAGCTCAAAAGTTGTTCCGTGTCAAAATATAGTAATTTTATTTAAAGTTTCATATTTCTCCAATGAGCGGATCTTGCAGTATGAATTTATTTGTACCGAATTAATTTTAGGATATAGATTTGACCACCCCGTATGCCAAAACTTCCAAAAGGGTTTTTCTTTATAAAAATGCCATGAGTAAAGTTCCCTTAAGAGTCAAAATATTTTGATGATCCGGGTGCTGCGTATTAAGATTGTAGATATTATAATATTTACTTCATAGATAAGAAATGTTAGATTTTGACCTAATGATAGTCTTTTATCAAAACTAAGTTGTTGGATAATCTCGTAGGCGCAGAAGAACGAGACTTCTAGTTGAGACCAAAATCAGAATCTAGATCTAGCTATTCAGATCTGATTTCCAGGCGGGTTTTTATTATATAAAAATGTATTTCGGGTTATTAAGCCCTGATATTTATTAAGTCTTACTACTATTTTTGGTGACGAAACTACAATGGTTCACGATATCGAGCCCCAAGCAAACAGAGCAGTGTCCAACATTAAGCAGTCAAGTTGTGTACACGAACCGACTCACCGTAAGCGTTCTAAGGGAGAGTGGTGCGCAATGATCGAAATAAAATGATTTTGTATACATGGAATTCACAAATTTTCTGATTTAAAAGCTTTCCATGATATGCTTAAAATATGATTGGATATTTTGTTTATAAAATGATTTTGAAGCTTTTCTCAAAGGTACCCACTGAGTGCATTAGTACTCACGCCCAAAACCTTTTCAAATATTTTCAGGATGAGCTGCGGGATGGTGGACGGCTGTGCTAAGGCTGAAGGGCCATCTTCTGAAGTATATGTTTCTTTTATGTATAGAGTCTAACTGAGAATATGCTTCGTTTTTAGTCTGAATAAATGCACTGCGTTCTTTTTTGCTTACTCTGATTACTGTTATGGAGTGTTCGGTTCTCTGAATCCCGTTTATTTTCCATTCTTTACAGGCGAAAGCCTGGAGATTATTTACTTTCCTTATTTAGAGAGGCACAAACCTGACTTTGTATTGCTTTTCATGTCAAGGCAAAAGCCTAGCTTTGTATTGCTTTCACGATAGGCGAAAGCCTGACATCTCTTTACTTCATGTATTTAGACATACATCAGCCTGGTTTTTTTCATGACTAACCTGTTAACAGTTAACCTTTGAGCTGTTATTATTTACATTGAAGTTTGCCTTGATTATTCTTTCAAGGGTTCATCCCAAGAGTCATGGTATCTGGTTTGAGTCATTTTAGATGCTATAAAAGCGTGGATTGATTCAGTTATAGAGGTTATGCTGCCCATAAGTTTTGGGGCCCTAACCCTAGTTCTTTGATTGTTTCTGTTCAACAACCACTTCCCCTTTTCCCCAAGTAACGCACCGGTCCCCTACCCTTCTCTCGGGACTGGAACGTTACAGAGTGGTATCAGAGCAGACTGCAACTCTGCAGGCCTGTTATATATTGATTGAGTCTAGTTTTCAATGTATCCTCTTAATTGATTGTCTGATAGCCCTAGAAGGTGGCCTGCACCGCACTCATCTGCTTCAAAAAGAAAGGTACGTGAGTTTAAATGTTTTGAGATTCAATTATGTTTATTAATTTTTAAAAAATGATGTGGATAAGGACCATTTTCCACATTGATGGTATTTATGAAAAGACGCGCCAATGATGGTTTTGAAAGGATAATGGTATCATTTTTGGACTATGTGTCCATATGATAAGGGTTATAAATGAAAGGGACTTATTGTCCATAATGGTAAAATTTTGGGACTTTGTGGCCAGATGGTATTGAATGATTATTTTGAATGAGATTATATATCCATTATGTTTGAAATGAGATATGATGTTTTAAATGGGGCTATATGTCCATGATATGTTCCAAAAGAAAGTGTGATGATAGTAATCAATGCCCTATGATTAGAAATGTTATAATGTGTAAGTGATTGGAATGTGAGAATGTTCTAGTGATGGGAACCCAGAATGCTTATGCAGATGGAATGTGAAAATAGAATGATTTGATTGAGAATGTAGATGAACATAGCTAGCTGTGACTTATTCACATATAATTGATTTTAAGTTGATGATTGTTAAGATTCTTGTGGAACATAGGTTGATTAAGTGTTTTTCTACGTTTAAGATTATAAGCCCACATGGATTGGTTCCACTAAGTGTGTCAATTTGTTATGATGTGAAATTTCAAAAGAATGTGTTATGTCATGTTAGGATTGAATCCTACATGAAAGAGGGTTCACGGCAAGGTCGTGGTTCGACTATAGTTTTAATGGGATGTCTGAGACATCTAGATTTTGGTTCAACTGAGAATCTGATGAATGATTATAAATACCATATTGACTAAGAAAGATGGGAACGATTATGTAGTGTCTTGTAGTCTTGAACATAGAAAGAACTTAGAATGGATAAGTATATTCTTTTAGATGGCTTTAGTTATATGGATTTCTAGGAAATGTAATTCGCGTGTGATGTATTTGAGGAGCATGTTGGGAGAATTTTGAATGTCGATAAAGAATTGTGGATGATAGATCTATTCTCACTACACCTGTCTCGATACGTTCTGATCGAGGAGCAAGGACAAGTTCGAGACTGGATGTCTCAAGTTTGAGGTGACGTATATGATGATTGAGATAATATGCTTTAATTCAGGTGGATCGATATATATTTTCTATCTATTTTCTCGACTCAAAGGATGATGTTAACGAATACTCAGAGAAATATGTAGAGAAGAACGTAAGAAGAGTTATGCGCATCAAGTTACAGTGGACCAAGGAAGAGTATACGTCTTAGCAAGATTTATGACTCGAGATAAATAATTTTTTGGCTAGGAATGATGAGGTGGTTTATAAACTAGTCATATTGCTGATTCTAGTTAAGGTCCATAACGTGATTGATGTCTTAATGTTGAGGAAGTGTAAGTTGGATCCTAAACACATTATAAAGAATGAGGAGATAGTCCTGAACCAGAATTTTTCTTATGAAGAAAGACTAGAGGCTATTCTTGACCGAGGGGTCCAAGAATTATGGAACAAACAAATATCACTAGTGAAAGTCCTATGGAATTACCATGGGAGAGAGGAAGCTACATGAGAGCTTGAAAGCGGAATCAAGGAGTTGTATCCGGATTTACCTTATAGAGGTACGCAAATTTCGGGATGAAATTTTTATTAATGAGGGTAGAATGTAATATCCCGAAATATTTTAGAAGGTTTTATTCAACTTATGTTACCCTCTGGTAAGTTAGAAAATAAGTTGGGTACTTAAAGGATTCAAATAAAGGAAAATCGCAGCTAGGGAAGTCTGTTAAAATTTAATTTGGTCAAAAATTGCTTTAAAAATATGTTCTGATATTTTTCTCGGGTTGATAGAAAAAGTTTCAAGAATTGTGCCAAACTTTGAATTCTCTAATTTGGAGTCCAAATGACATCTCGGCACAATTTCAAATTGTAAATTAATATATTTTAATAGATTTGGATAACAAGGCACATCCGTCATTATCCAATTTCTTTTTCAAAAGATTATCCTATTCGTAATTATCCCATTCTTTTTCCATCATTATCATATTCCATCATTATCCTCTTTCTTTTATTCGTTATTATCCTATTTATTTTTCTTCTATAAATAGGAGGTTAAGGTTTCATTTTTCATTCGTTTTCAAAATCGAAACGCCGAGCAGCTTCTAGAGAAGGTACGACTTTAGTTTCCTATTTCAATTCTGAAATAGTCATTTTGAAGGTATCGACGTGTAGATCATGAATACGTGATTGAAATGATGACACGACGGACGATATCGATGGAAAACCATTGTGACCGCCGCCAAAAGTCGCCACCACCCCTGAAAGCGGTGACTCTTTCGGGTCGCCGGACCAAAAAGTGTCTTTAGAGTTTTATGTTCTATGTATATCTGTATACATTTTCCATGTTGTCACTTTTTAATTTCGGGTATATTTTGGGTATCCAAATATTAAATTGTAGCCTTTTTCAGATCTATCCTTCGTGAATAACCCTATCATACTTTTAAGCTCAAAAGTTGTTCCGTGTCAAAATATAGGATTTTTATTTAATGTTTCATATTTTTTCAATGGGCGGATCTTGCGGTATGAATTTATTTGTACCGAATTAATTTTAGGATACGGGTTTGACCACCCCGTATGCCAAAACTTCCAAAAGGGTTTTTCTTTATAAAATAGCCCTGAGTAAAGTTCCCTTAAGAGTCAAAATATTTTAATGACCCGGGTATTGCGTATTAAGATTATAGATATTATAATATTTACTTCATAGCTAAGAAATGTTAGATTTTGACCTAATGATAGTCTTTTATCAAAACTAAGTTGCTGGATAATCTCGTAGGCGCAGAAGAATGAGACTTTTAGTTGAGACCATAATCAGAATCTAGATCTAGCTATTCAAATCTGATTTCCAGATGGATTTTTATGATATAAAAATGTATTTCGGGTTATTAAGCCCTGATATTTATTAAATGAATGTGATTGAATATCCAACTCATGACTGTATTTAATGTGCTCTCCTGACTCATGTAAGTCTTACTACTATTTTTGGTGATAAAACTACAATGGTTCACGATATCGAGCCCCAAGCAAATAGGGGAGTGTCCAACCTTAAGTAGCCAGGTTGTGTACATGAACCGACACACCGTAAGCGTTCTAGGGGATAGTGGCGCGCAATGGTGGAACTAAACTGATTTAGTATACGTGGAATTCCCAAATTTTCTGATTTAAAAGCTTTCCATGATATGCTTAAAATATGATTGAATATTCTGTTTTATAAAATGATTGTGAAGCTTTTCTCAAAGGTACCAATTGAGTGCATTAGTACTCACGCCCAAAACCTTTTCAAATATTTTCAGGATGAGCTGCGGGATGGTGGACGGTTGTGCTAAGGCTGAAGGGCCATCTTTTGAAGTATATGTTTCTTTTATGTATAGAGTCTAACTGAGAATATGCTTCCTTTTTAGTCTGAATAAATGCACTGCGTTCTTTTCCGCTTACTCTGATTGCTATTATGGAGTCTGCGGTTCTCCGAATCCCGTTTATTTTCCATTCTTGACAGGTAAAAGCCTGGAGATTATTTACTTTCCTTATTCAGAGAGGCACAAGCTTGACTTTGCATTACTTTTCATGTCAAGGCAAAAGCCTAGCTTTGTATTGCTTTCACGATAGGCGAAAGCCTGACATCTCTTTACTTCATGTATTTGGACAGACATCAGCCTGGTTTTTTTCATGCCTAACCTATTAACAGTTAACCTTGGAACTATTATTATTTACATTGAAGTTTGCCTTGATTATTCTTTCAAGGGTTCATCCCAAGGGTCATGGTATCTGGTTTGAGTCATTTTAGACGCTTTAAAAGCGTGGATTGATTCAGTTATAGAGGTTATGTTGTCCATAATTTTTGGGGCACTAACCCTACTTCTTTGATTGCTTCTGTTCAACAACCCCTTCCCCTTTCCCCCAAGTAATGCACCGGTCCCCTGCTCTTCTCCTGGGATCAGGACGTTCCAAGGATGAAGCAACGAGCTGATGATCTTTCTTCAGGTTTCCACGGGGCTCACAACCTCCTACAAAAGTCGAATCATCAACTTAGCGGCCTCCTTCAAAGATTTCTAACATCTAATAATAATTTAAACAGCACCTAACTCTTCTTCCCTTAATTAGGACATAAACATAGATTGCACAACTTTAGAACTTTTATAAAACATGGGGATTTGATAAACTCAAGATTAAAATATATTTCAAAGCTTAAATGGGTCGAACAACCATTCCATGGGCCATGCAGAAAGGGATGAGTGCACGGTCCATGCCTGAATAAATCAGGAGGAGTCTTCTTTCCAGAGACCCTGCACGGGCCGTGCAGTCGGTGATTTTGAGTGCACGGTCCGTGCGCCACTCACAGCTCCCCCAGAGCACCTCTGCATAGGTTGTGCATAGGGGATTCCTTAGCACACGGTCCGTGCGCACCAACAGACTTTAAAAAGATCGATCTATGAGTTTGGTTAAGGTGATACTCGGTCGTCTCTCCCCCTCTCTTGATGTTTTAAACTTAAAACAAGGCTCAACACATTTACTATGATTTTGTAAAGGTATAACTTTACGACTACAAAATTGATAAAAACTGAATTTAAATCCAACATAGATCAATAATTGCCCAACACTTGAAGAATAAAGAAATGAGCATGCTTAACATAAAATCGACATTAATGGAATAACATGATTATCTACTTAGAACATTTAGACATTACGACGGAATTGAAATATGAAACTTAAACAGAAGTTAAATTAAATAAACGAGAATATCAATAATAATAATAACGGGAATGCTATAACAAGCGCATAATAACGAGAAAAATAATGACGATAGATGGAAAGAAATGCGGAATTAAAGACAAGATATAAATAAGGTCCGAGGCTGATGAAATAGAATGGACGGAGTCGAGTGCGTCGAAGGAAGGTGGCTAGCTCGATATCTCGTCGAGTCGCAGCGGCAGCAGAGTTGCCTGCTACATCCCAACGGCGCCCCTAGCACCTTCTCCTACCGCATGCCTTCCATGCCACTTCACTCGTCATCTCGGAAGAACACTCACGAAGAATGTCCCTCGCCCGACTTTGAGATTCTCTCAACTCTCTTTAGCTTTTCCCACTCTCTAGTTTTTGAGAAATGAGTTAAAATGGGTGTGAAAAAGTGAAAGGGATGATGTCCTATTTATAGGAGTGAATTTGGCTTCCAAGGGAAGCCATTTTTTTTAAAAAAAGAACACCCTAGAAGGGGTGGGGCATTCGGCACCATGCCCAACCAGTATATATATGATAAATTATCTCGTACAAAGTCATGGACGGGATATGTCCCAAAAGTGAACAACCCCTAGCCAAGTACTAGAAAACGTAATGAAAGAACAAAAATGAGAAGATTCAGCCATAGACCGACTGCTATCCCCTAAACCAACAGAAGGACTCAAAGAAAGATGGGATTTTTGAGGTTGATCACAATGATCATAGTGGCCAGGATAGTCGGCTGTGGAGTATGATGTGGAGGCTAGAGATAAGGAGGTTCACTCTGCTACTCCTAAGAAGGTTTACACTAAGCGTATGAATCCTACTGCAGCAGGTTTATAGAGATCAGGCAAATTGAATGCATTGGGAGGGGAGGATAAGTCTACTGCCGAGGAGACAGCTCCATTTGTTATCACGGAGCCCTCTACAGCTGCTTTACGAAATATAGACTTGGTCTCGAGTTATATGGCAAAAGATTCTATAGTTGGGGGTGTTCTTCCGCGGTCTGAATCTTCATCTCAATGAATTTAATGACATGGAATATTTTCGGGATCGCTATGGAGATTTCCCGAAATATGCTTCGTTCTCATGTTCAAAAATTTAAGCCTATTGTGCTTGGTATTATTGAGCCCCGTGCACGTTTTAATAAAGTGGGTAGTTCTTATTGGATGTCTATGAGTTTGATGCCCATTTTTCAAAATAATCGAGGCTCCCTTCTTCAAATATTTGGGTGTTTTCTAGTTACAATGTACCAGTTTCTATTATTTCTTCTTCAGATCAATGTGTGATTATGGATATTAAGACATCAACTTTCTCTAGTTTAATGGCTATTGTCCATGGTTCTTCTTCTTATATTAAAAGAAGACAATTATGGATGGATTTGAGTGTGCTTTCTGGAGTGTTTATTATTATGGGTGACTTTAATGCGGTCCAAGGCGCTCATGAACGTAAGGGTAAGTCTAAGCCACCGCCGCAAGCTTGTATGGACTTCAATAATTTTATTGGGGACATGGATCTTATTGAGGTTGGAGGCAACGGTCTTTTTTTCTCTTGGTCCACTCGTCATTATTTTCCAGCCTTACGAAGAGTAAAATTGATCATACTTTGATGTCATCGGATTTTCAAAGTGCTTGGGAAGGAGTTTCGGCTACTCTTTTGCCGACACATTGCTCGGATCATTCTCTTTTGATTGTATTTTGCAAATCTTCTCAAGGATCGGGGTCGCGTCCATTCCGTTTTTGGAACATGTGGTGTCAACATGAGGATTTTTTTAATTTGGTTAAAGGTTCTTGGGTGCAAGAGGTGGAGTCTCGTAGTGGCATTAGAAGGGTCATGTTGAAATTAAAAAGAATGAATAAGACGCTTAAAGATTGGAATATGACTGTCTTCGGAAATTTTAATGCTAAAATTTTGTAGTTGCAATCTAAATTTGGAGACATTCAATCAGACATTTCTCTTTTTCGTTACCATGATGAGCAGATTGATGAAGAGATTTCCATTCAGGCAGAAATTAATGGCTTATTACTTGTGAAGTCTTCTCACCTTCAATAGCTTAGTCGAATTAATTGGTTAAGAGATGGAGACCGAAACTCGAAACTCTTCCATGAAAGTATAAAGGATAGGCGGGCTAAGGCAACTATAGATGTGTTCTCTATAGAAGGGGAGTTAGTGTACGATCAGCTTAAAATTGTCGATCATGTGGTTAAATACTATCAAGATCTTTTCACTAGTACGACGTCCGATAATGTTGATTATTCTGTGGTGGAGCATGTTATTCCGAAGCTGGTCATGATGAGCAAAGAGTTCAGTTAACGGCTAAGCCTTCTTTGGAGGAAGTGAAGTCGGCGGTTTTTAATTTGGATCCTAATAACTCGACTGGACTGGATGAATTTACTGGAAAATTCTTTCAGGTGGCTTGGGACGTGATTTTTTTGGATATTTATTTGGCAGTCATCGAATTTTTCGTATGGTATTATCCCTCCCGGTTTAAACTCGAGCTTTTTAGTTCTTATTCCAAAATGGGATAAGGCAATGTTGGTGGAGGATTATCGTCCTATTGCTCTAAGCAATTTCTTGTTTAAAATTTTCACAAAGATTTTGGCTTCCAGATTGAATCTCATTGCTTCGACTTTTATTTCCCATCAACAATTTGGTTTTATTCATGGTAGGAAAATCCACGATGCAATTTTTCTTGCTTCAGAAGGGGTTAATGCACTTAATAGAACGCATGCAGGAAGAAATATAGCACTTAAGATTGACATAACTAAGGCTTTTGATACTATTCAATGGGGGGTTTTTAGAGAAAGTGCTGAAATGTTTTGATTTTTCGGATATCTTTTGGAATTGGATTTACAATATCTTAAGCTCGGCTAGGCTTTCTATTTTGATTAATGGATCTTCGGCTGGATATTTTACTTGCTCTCAAGGGGTAAGACAAGGAGATCCTCTTTCTGCCCTTCTTTTTGGCATAGCGGAAGAGGTTCTTAGTTACCTTATTAATAATGATGTGGCCACCGATAAACTTTCCCCTATGATGTATAGACAAGGAGTTTTCTTTCCTTCTCACATTATGTATGTTGATGATATTTTTCTTTTTTACCGTGCCACTACGTCGAATGTTGAGGTTTTGGCAAATATTCTTGACTCTTATACATTAGTTTCGGGCTAATGTTGTAGTCGGAGGAAGTCGAGAGTTTTTTATGGTGATGGGACTAAGTCCAGTGTTCATTCTTTGCTTCATTCTACACTTGGGTTTTCCGTTGGTGCTTTCCCCACTATTTATCTTGGTGTTCCTCTCTTCGCAGGTATTCCAAAGATCTCACATCTTCGTTCTATTGTTGATAGAATCCTTGCACAGTTTGACCGTTGGGCGGGCTTAAATCTTTCGATGGCTAGTCGTCTTTGTTTGATTAAATGAGTCATCACTAACTCAGCTATTCACTCGATGATGATTTATCGTTGGCCTTCTACTCTTGTCAAATCGTTGGACGTGGCTATTCACAATTTCTTTTAGAAAGGTAATGTTCATGATAGGTCTTATACGGTTGTTAGTTGGGAGTGAACTTGTGCTATTATTGAGGAAGACGATCTTGTTATTACCTCATTTAAAAATCTTAATCGGGGATCGCTTATGAAATTGTCTTGGCGCATGATTACTGTTGATTCTAGAGTTATGCGGCTTTGTCGTGCTCATTTTTTTGGTAGCTCTTCTAGGCCAAACGTGTTGATTACTCTTTTTTTGTACCCGGAGTTTGCTCATTAGTTGATGATCTCTTGAAGGAATCACATTGTATTGTTGGGAATGGATCGATGATCGACTTTTGGCATGATAATTGGTTGGGATATATAATTGTTGATCGCATTGGTCTCCCATTACACTTGCATGCTAATTTTAAGGATAGAGTGGGGGATTTCTTGGTTGAAGGAGTTTGTCACTTCACTCAATCTTTTGTTCTCTCTTTTCCGGATGTGCTTCGTGATATCCTCAAAGTTCCTTTACTTCATGGGATAGATGAGAGGGTCTGGAAGAAGTCCCTTCATGGCATGGTTATGGCTCCTTTGGCGCATTTGCATACCCGTATTTCATTTCCTATGGTGAAATGGGGAAAATAGATTTGGGCTTCTTTCATTCCGGTTTATTGTTCCCTTGTTAATTGACGTTTGTTGTTGTCTCATTTGCCTACCATGGACACATTATATGGGTTTATTGGGCCAGACATGTGTGCCATGTGTCAATAAGCAATGGAATCACTTGATCATTTATTTTGGTCATGTCCTCTGGCGATGGTGATGTGGAGATGGGTGTTTGACATATTTCATGTTGTGGACATTGGGGCTGCTTCCATTCATGAAGCCTATTCACGTTTTATGGAACGTTCTTTTAGCTCGCAAGTTTTAGTGTTATGGCATGTTGCGGTCGTTACTACCATTTGGTGTATTTGGACTTTCAGAAACAAAGCTATTTATGAGGATATCACGCCTACTTCTTTTTTTATTATATCTGCTCTTCGTGTTGCCATTTGTGAAACGAATTATATACTGGGTAATCATGGATATATGAAGAATACGATTGAGGACTTGGTCACGCTGAAGACGTTGAACATTACCTCTCGACAGTCTCCTCCTATGGCATTTATTACGGTTGTTTGGCGTCCACCTCCTCCTGGCTAGATTAAAATCAATACGGATGGTTCTTCTCTTGGATATCCTGGAAAGATGGCCACAAGGGGGGTATTTAGGAGTTCATCTGGATCGGTTCTTGGTTGTTTTCACACTAATGAAGGTGTTGGTTATGCTTTTCTGGCTGAGCTCATGGCAGTGATTGTGGCACTAGAATGTGCTCAAAATCTGTCTCTGGACTTTATTTGGCTAGAGGCAGATTCTACCTATGTTGTTACTCTTCTTACCTCACGTTCTTTTCAGGTCCCTTGGATTTTAAAGGCTAGATGGCGCCGTGTGATGGAGTTTATTGGAAAGATTCATTTTTGTGTTTCTCATATTTATAGAGAAGGAAATATGGTTGTTGATGTTTTAGCTTCTCATTCTGTTCCTTTTGGTTTTTGGTTTACTAGTATTCCTTGTATTATTGAAGCTATAAATAGAGATAATTGTGGTACTGGTGTTTTTAGATTGGTTTAGAGGGGTACTCTTTTCCCATATAGTTTTTTCGGCCTTCGGTTTTTTATATGGGTTTTAATGAGACCCCGGTCCTTTGAGTTATTGACATGTGATAACTAGGATTCTTAGGTTTGGGTTCTTTTCTTTTTCTTTTTATAAAATTCATTAAAAAAACATGAAGAACAGTCACAGACCGACTGCAACTCCAAACAAGAACAAAACAACCACAAAAAACAATGCAAAGAAAGACCACCATCATCTAACTATATCGAAATCTGAAGTTGGAGTAACCCAACTGATCCATCTGAACCATGGAGAGTAGATGACGTGGGGGCAGAAATAACATCATAAAAGGTGACAGTAGGGGTCTGGGCCCCCCTACCTGCAATAAAATCAGCAGCTCAATTTTCCTCACGATGAATGCGAGAGAACCTAACATGTCATCCTTGGCACAACAAGCGAATGGACGTCAAAGATACTACAAAAGTTACTCCGGGTTCGGTTAAAAAACTGTTTAATCGATGTCGAGGTCCAAATGACCTAAGACACGAAATCTAAAAATACCGGGAGACTCGTTGACTCGAGTACTAGTGAACCAATCTGACTCAGGATGATGAAGAGGTCATCAGAAGAAAGACGAGCCAGGATTCCTTTTTCAGAATTATTTTTACTATTCTTATGAAGGGATAAATAAAATTTCCGAGCATTCAATTGACCTCATAATGAAAATCCATGAAACGCAAATGGATTCCTTGAGTCATTTCCCATAGGAAGGGCTTGACAGAACAAGTCTCGGATTAACGAAGAGGATTTCATAAATTTTTTAAATTACGAATGCACACAAAAGTTACTATTCATTAATCTTTTAAATACGTTTTTCCTCATCGGGACCTCAATTGACTTCAGAATAAAATTTCAGAAAAATCGGCACACTCGTTGAGTCAAAACCTTTCTAACAAGACCAAAATCAGTCATAACAGAGTTAAGATCAAAATTTTCTTTACCATTCAAAATTTATTGACAAAGAACATAGTGTGTTTATTTGCATTATTTTATGAGATATCTTATGCAATTGTGGATTTTTTTTTTGTATTTTCTAATTTTTATACACAAGTTTGAGTGGTTCTTTAATTTTATCAGCTTTTTTCCCTTCCCATTTATGATAATTTAGCATTAGAGTCTATTTTTCAACATCTGAATACTAGTAATGTTCCCTGATTGAAATTATTGGAATACGTTGTCAGAATCCTAAGGTACAATTAACTTTATGGATTCAATATTGCTGAAAATTCAAAAGTGATTAGAAGGTGTCGGAGAAGGTGGTAGAGACTAGGTTCGTGAAATAGCTTTCTCTCAAAGTTAGACCTATATCTGAATTTCATATATTTTATCTTTGAAGATTTAATATACTACATGTATATAATCCATTGTTTATCTTTTCACATTAATGAATTTTAATTGAAGAAAACAAGCATCCCATTTAAAGAACTAGCATGAAAGTTCCATTTCAGGGAACAAAATCACGCACAACAAGAAAACTGACGGAATCCAACGGACGAAAATCCGTTGGAATGGCCTGAAATTCGCTGGAATTATCGATTCCATCGAACATTCCAACAGATTTTTCAGCGGAAATTCCAATTCTCTCTCACCAGGAGCGTGTACACAATCAACGCCTAAACTCAAATGGCGGCATATATGGTGTAGGCAGGAATCAAACACGGGCTGTTAGGAGCAAATGTCAAGTACTTAACCATTGGGCCACTTGTAGTTTATGTTCTTTTCATGCTATGTTATACATTTATAACAATATATGTTATTTTTTTGTGGTTTCTTCAATTCTCTCTCTCTCTCTCTCTATATATATATATATATAGTATAGAGATCAAATGAGAACCAATACCCTGTGTAGGAACTAGGAACTATTATGGAGCGTTGGATCATTTATTTTATAAGGCTCAGATCAATCTCAAAAAAATGGGGTCAAATATGCAAAAAATGGGGTCAAATATGCAATATGTTAAGAATTACATTAAGTGGAGGGTATATATGTAATTGTAGTGCATATTAAAAATCTGCAGTAAATATATCCCTTCCATATATTGTGGGATTTATATGGAACGGTTTTTTTTTTTATTTTGGACGTTTTTACTCTGAAATTTTTTTACAGAGTTGTATCTATCGGTGTTTCATATATTTCTTGGGGTGAGGATTCGTTCCGGACAATTTTATCGTCGGATTCCACAAGTTCGTACTCCATCGTATATTATCATCACTCTAGTCATCGTCTGATTATGGAAGATACAGGTATTATGTTCTCCATTAATATATCATTGTAGCTGTAGAGATATGGGTGGAATCTGGAATAGACGCGTATTTCTGACGTTTAGAAAAATTTATATGTATAATTAGCAAATTATATATATATTAATAGCAAATTTGGAATACTTTTATGTACACATATGATTTTGTTTAAATTATTTCAATATGCTTTGCATGATACTGAGATGATGCAGACTGTGAGAATTTCATATTTATTATAGATGATAGATCATTTTCGTAGTTGGTGGTGGTATTTATGAAGTTATTAAAAAAATAGTTAAAATTGGATGAATTGTTTTCTGCAAAATAAGTTTTTTTTTTAACCATGCTATTAATCCATTGTATAGTATCATCAGTATCATCATCGTGTGATAATGGAAGATATAGGAATTATGTTATCGATTAATGTATATCTGCAGGTGTAGAGATTTCGGCGTATTCTGGTATGGACGCGTATGTCTGGCTATTAACAAATTTCGTCTTCATAATTAGCAAATTATAGAAATGTTAATAGCAAATTAGGAATATTTGTATGCGAAAAGAAATGGTTCGTTTTTTTTTATAAAAATTTGTTTCAATTTGCTTTGAATGATATTGAGATGTCCACAAACAATGGGTATTTCATATTTATTATAGACAATAGATGCTTTTCGTATTTGGTTGTGGATTTTTTCAAGTTATTAAGGAAAAAAGTAGTAAAAATGGCAAATGAAGAATGTTCCATAATTTGTTGTGTGCAAATGAAGAATGTATTTTTTTTCCACAAGCTATTACTCCATCGTATATTATCATAAGTGTCGTCATCGTCTAATTATAGAAAATACATGTGTTATGTTATCGACTAAAAATATATTCATAAGTGTATGGATATTGACAGATTTAGTTATAAACGCGTATGTCAGACGTTTAGCAAATATTTTATGTGTATATAGCAAATTAGATATATGTTAATAGCAGATCGGGAATACCTTTATGTGAACATACAATTTTTTTAGTTATAACATATTATATAAACGTGTATATCATATATTGGATATTCTTATAGCATTATTTTGTATAGCAGGGATTAATGCTGACTCAGTTTTGGGTCCTTGTGGAAGCTACATACCAGAATGTAATCAATCTTTGAAGCCATTTGTTGGTCAGATGTTTAAAAATATCGAAGAAGCAACTACCTTTTATCGGATTTATGGTCAAGCAGGTGGTTTCGATATTCGACTTGGATCGGAAAAAAAGATAGATGGTGTTGTTATTTGGAAGTATGTGGTATGTAATCGTGAGGGGGAAAAAAATTCACTTCCAGATGAAGTGAACAATGATGATGATGAGGAGGATAAGAAGATAAAGAGGCGTAGAGTTTCAAGGAGAGTGAATTGTATGGCTCGTTTGGTTGTAAAATATGTTGCAGAGTATGGTTACACCGTGACTGTTTTTATTGAAGAACATACCCACACATTAGTTCCTGATCAATTTAAGAAATATTTGAAGGCTAATAGGAAGTTGGGGTTTGTTCATAAGAATTTTATTTTGGATTGCCACAGAGCAAATATAGGTCCGATGGCATCTTATCGATTTTTTAAAGAAGTCGTGGGTATTTATAATGATGTTGGATGCACTGGGAATGATTATAGAAATTTCTGTCGTGATCTGCGTGCATATGTTTCCGGGTGTGATGCGCAAATGATGTTGAATACTATGTTCATGCGGAAGGAGTCATCTAATGCATTTTTCTTCGCCTACTCTGTAGATAAAGATGACAATTTAAAAAGTATTTTCTGGGTTGATCCGATTTCCAAACGTAACTATGCTGTTTTTGGCGATGTTGTTTCGTTTGATTGCACGTACAAAAAAAATAGGTATGTTTATAGCAACATAATATTATTTTATTAGCAAATGTTTCACTTATTATTAGCAAATTTCATTTAGTGTATTATAGTTATTATAATTAATTATAATGTCGTGAATTGTATTTTTTAATATGGTGGTTACATCAGGTATGAGATGATTTTTGCACCATTCACGGGCAAGGACAACCATGGAAAATGCGTCACGTTTGGTGCTTCTTTGTTGTCTGGTGAAAATCATGAATCATACGAGTGGGTATTTGAGAAGTTCAAAGAGTGTATGGGTGGATCTCCTCGAATGATGATCACGGACCAGGATCCTGCCATGAAGATTGCAATCGACCGTGTCCTTCCTGATACGAGACATCGTTTGTGCATGTGGCATATTATGCTAAAGGTTCCGGATAGGTGCCCACCACGATTGAAAAATGATGATGCTTTCAAGAAGAGACTTAATGATATTGTTTGGACTGATATGATTGAGCCTCAAGAATTCGAGGAAAAATGGAAAGATGTTATGGTGGATTTTGATCTAACAGAGCATAGTTGGTTCCTTTCATTGTTTGAGATTAGACAATATTGGATACCGGCATATTTTAGGGATTATGCAATGAGTGGATTGTGTAGGACTACTTCTATCTCTGAGAGCATGAATAGTTTCTTCAGTATATACTTAAATCTGGGGTCTAACCTTGTCGAATTCCTAATGCATTTTGATAGTGCTATGGATGCGCAGAGGAATTCCAACGATCTTCAAAATAATCATGATCATTTGACAATTCCTCAAGTAAAGACGCCAAAAAAATTTGAGAAGCATGCAGCTATTGTTTACACGAGTAACATGTTCCTTAAGGTTCAAGAAGAGATTGAAAAATCATGTTACAGTTGTAGTGTTCTCAGTATGGAGAGATGCAATGCCGGTATGATATATGAAGTCGAAGATGGTGGTGATCGCACGTTTACGGTCTCTTACAACAAAGAAGCAGATACTGCTCTATGTAGCTGTAAAAAATTTATCCGGGAAGGTATACTTTGTTGTCATATTTTCCACCTATTCAACCAGTTTAAGTGGGTTCATATTCCTGATAAATATATTGTTGCCCGATGGACCAGGGCTGCTTTATTGAATCTAGCTTCAGCTTATCGGGATGATGGTTTTGATAGGTGTGTTGCATCTGATGAGAGAAAACAAAGAATTAATAGGATGATATCAGATTTTTATGCTTGTGTGGGAGCAGTTGAAGGTGATGAGGAAAAGACAAAAATTTTGATGAGTGGCATTAATGATTTGAAAGATGTGCTGGTGACTAATGATACACAGAGTCGCCAGTCCACATTAACTAAGAGCAAGTTGTTTGACATTTTTTTCGGATCCGAGAAGCCAACTGAAATCCATGTGAATCCACCTCTGCATGTTATGACTAAAGGTAGTGGAAGTAGGATTAAATCAAGGGAAGCAAAGGCTGCTCGTGATGCCAACAAGCCTCCAAGAAAGTGTATCAAGTGCGGGGTGAAGGGTAAACATGATGCAAGGAATTGTCCGGGTCCATGATATATTTATTTTCCACTTTTAATTAATTTTTTGAACCATCAATTCATGAGACTTGAGTCTAAATGAACATTGTTACGTTTTCTTGTTATTAGCAAATAATATATCCGAAATTAGCAAATATTTATATGTTGATTAGCAGATTGTGTGCGTTCAGCTTATTATTATTTTATCGATTTATGACATGTATGCTAGTTTGATAAATACCTTACATTACTTTTCTGTAATATTACTAAAGAATATTATGGTATAGTACTAAAGAATCGGCCATCTCTAACTAAATAATATAATACAACCACCAACAAATAGATTATGAGTCGATTTAATGATTTGCTAGAAAATAAATAATAATTTTCCACGACTAATTGGATAATTTGATCTTCCATTAATGTATAGTTGTAGGTGTATATGGTTGGAATCTGGAACAGACGCGTATTTATAACATTTAGCAAATTTGTTATTCGTGATTAGCGAATTATATATATTAATAGCAAATCTGTAATACGTTATGTACAAAATACAATTTTGTTTAAATGGTTTCAATATGATTTATGAGTCGATTTAATGATTTGCTAGAAAATAAATAATAATTTGCAACGACTAATTGGATATTTTGATAATTTGGATGTTACGTATTATATTTATTTTATGAAAATAAGGATTTCTGTACGAGCCAGCTATTAAATTTATTTAACGGGAGGATTTATAAGTACTCGTATATCCAAATTTTAGCAAATATGTTATACGTTATTTAGCAAAATTCGAATGTATTAATAGCATATCGCGAAACATTCAAGTTATGTATAATTAGTTTGATATCATGAAACATAACAAATATATATTAATGAATAAAACTGTTATATTAAACCATGACTGTTGTGCTATAATTCCTATCATAATATGCTAAAACCAACTATCAAATTAGAACCAATACATAAGTCTTTTACAGCAACAGTCAAATTTATGTAATATCTAAAGAATTTCAGTATGCGTTATTCAACCTAGCCATTATTCATAACTATGGCGTCAATATTGTGTGGACCATCACCACACGTTGCCCTGTAATATAGGCTTGCCTCAGCCATTATGCGCTCCTTGTGTATGTTACTTTCATCATTAAAGATAGCTGCACAATATTTTTCCCTTAAGTACTTCATCTGTTTCGCATTATCACTCGTGAGTCCGGAGCTCCACTGCCTCAAACTCCCACCTTTATATGTTTCCATGTGTCTCATCACGTAGATACCGCAATCCACTTTATTAGTGTCATTTCTCCATGGCATTTGCAACCTCTGCAATTTCTGAAGCTTCCTCTCAATTAATGTGACAATTTTGGCGTTCCCCGTATTCGTCATGAAGTTTTTAAAAAAATTAATCTGTGTTTTGCACCTTATATCATTAGTTCATTACAATGATAGAAGAAAATATAATTTTTTAATTTACATACCATTATGTTCGGAACATCTCCATACTTTGAAAGAGGGTCAACACAATCCATATCTAATGCTGATGAATTATCAATAATTTCTCCTTTGCACTTTTTTGGATCAAAACACACCAGGTAGAAATGGAAATGGTGGCACACTGGCAAAAAGAACTGCAGCATGCAATTAATAATTTTGGATGAACAACAAAAGCATTTAATATTAATTATAGACACATACTTTTTAAAGTATAATTAATCTTACCATTTCTATGTTTGCTAAATGCAGGTCGTCCACGTTATTAATCTCACCCAGCAGTCTACTAGAGAATGTCGATGATCTTCTAGCATAATCCCATGTTGCAGGCGTGGCGACTGCGGTCCCTAGCTGTTAATGATTGAATATTATATGTTGCATTTAAAAATATTTTAAATCTTTGGAAATTTAAACTACATTAATCAACTTACACACGGGTAGGTCGTTGCAAAAAATCTCCTTGGTGAATTTGGTCCCCTTAATTTTTCATTGTGATTCATAATAACACTCCAAACATCCAAAATAGCAGAACTTAAATATTCACCAGGTGATAGTGTCAGCAGTTCTCTCCTCCTAAACTCCATTTTAGAATCAAAATACACAACTTCCTCACTAGGTTGAAACAACAAATGTTATTATCTAGTCAAAGTTAACACATATCATTGTGCAATATAGTAATAGTGAAGAAAGTACGTACAGGTTAGCCTCATCGTTTCTCATAATCCAGTAGTACAATTTTTTTTGTTGCATGCTAAGTTTGTCGCTTGCAACAATTGGTCGCATAAGATAGGGAGAAATCAAAATATTTGTTTTCCGTAACTTACTTTTTGCTCTAATTGTCATTTTATCTCCAACCTGTAAAGTAGATAGCAAACATAACATGGTTGGTAATAAGCTAATTGCACTGTATTTTTTAAACATATTTGATTTTGATATGGTGAATGTAATATACTTAGTTAAGAGCAAAATAATTAGCATATATTTAGTGAGAAATATATCCGATTACAAAGTCACGTTCAGTTCTTGTGAATGTTAGGATAATTAGTTACAAACCTTTACATCAACCGAATGTCATAACTTACTACAAAATATCCGAATGTATTCACATCCACGGATGTTCAAATTATACATTTCCAAAATTAAACACTAACAACCACATAATCATCTTTTTCGTTTCCCCACCACCTTCCCTTTGCCTTTTCCCCTTTCCACTTTCTTCCCTTTCCCCTTTGCCTGCTAACATAAATTACCAAGTTTAAATGAAATCTACAAAAAGCACACATTCATTATTTTTTAAGTAAGCATCTGTACTAAGGACATATTACCTTGTTTGTCTTCGTGCCAACATTGGCAACCACCGCCCCCTAAAGGTATACTCATTGTGTAAAATATACATCATTAAATCGTTAGTTTAATAAATGGTGGCATTAATTACTTACTATTTTTTTCGAAATAGTTCAAATTGGAAATTTGGCATGTAACATAATTACCTTCTCCCCAACGTCCATCGATGCTGCTACAGGCTCATCAGTCACAATGTCGATACTTTCCATCGCCTGTTAGACATAACAAACACACGTTAATACACAACTCGTTTCTTTCTGATCTGAAACCCATTGCTTGATAAATTGCTAATAATATTGCTTTAATTTGCTATAAACAGAAGACAATTTTGCTAAATATTGAATCTGATGATCAAAACATAACAGTCCGTAAACAGCAAAAAAACCACACAACATTATAAACATTTCGTTCTGATCTGACACACAATGCTTGATAATTTGCTAGTCGGATTGATCTAATTTGCTATTAATAGAAACCAGGTTTCCTAAACCTTGAATATGCTTATTAAAATATCATAGTTGCAAATTTTGCTAACCAAATCGTACTAAGTTGCTAGAAATAGAAATCAAGCACAAATAATACATATACCATGTTATAAACATAACTAATTAATCTTCAAATAACCAATGCATATACAATGTGTTACTCATTACTTTATTTGATAAATGTCAGGCTCCACGAAAATTAAACAAACCCACAAAACAAACACACTATTTACATTTCATTAAAAAAAATTGATTGTTAGAATTATTAATCAACAACCAACACCCGCATGCATATCAACAATTGTAAGCTACAATATCGAGTTGCTTAAATGGTGCTTCTCCTATATATGCACCAACATGTTTTACATAATAATCCCATATTAATTTGATAATCATATCTGACTAATTTTTAAAGCATTTAATAGTAATTTGCTAAACAAAAATGAACCAAACAATTTAACCAGCAACAACTACCAATAAAAGCAAACAATTTGTGAGCAATCTGTGACCTTATCCTTAGCATGTTCTCCAAGTACCGGAATAGGATTTCCATCAATTGGGGTTGATACACTAATCTGCAATTATATAAATGGAAATAAGTAAACATAAGTATCATAAACAATATATAGACATCTTTATTACCTCATTCTGTGCATGATCAGCTCCCGGTGCTTGAACTTCTATGTCCTATAGTATTTTAATACGTAATATTAGGAAGGAATAATAATGTGACAGATATCTAAGACTTTTTAATTTAATATATACCTCTTTCATTAGGTTACCATCAGTTGGATTAACAACTTCGCGCGCTACATTCATAACGCCTGACCAGTCTTGTGTGAAACCCAGACTGAAACTGGGCCCATTAAGCTGTCTCTTCAGCTCATCCCTCCTTAGTGCTGCTGCTTCTATCTCCAACAATGCAGCAATGTGGTCTGGATTGTCCCAGAATTCCATATCCTCTTGTGTGGCCCTTGGCTGGGACGTGCAAGGCGTATCAAGACATGGCACTGGTGCTGCTCGGCTAACCAACAACGTGGCCTCTACGGTTTTTCTAAATGTAGCATTCTCCATCATCTCGGTCGGTAGTCGGCTAATGGTTGCCATAATAAGTGACAACGTGTCACTTATTATCTTGCCCTTCTTCAAGAGGTCGGCGGCAACAACCTTTATATCTGTCAACCCTTCAATGTTTGCTTCTTGGCCAATGACGGGCGCTTCTTCGACTCTGCCACCATCTACTTGTTCTTCTTCATGCTCCATGTGTGCACCATAATCGGGTTGTGCCTCTGCCCGTGCACCACCTGCATCATTTTCAGCTACAACATGTTCTGGTTCATGCTCATCTCTAACTGCAACAACTTCTGCTTCTGTGCATGGGTTAGAGCAGAATCCCTTCCCAAATCCTCCATCTTCAATCTCCAAGTTTTGCCTACGTAGCAACATCTTATCCTTCCATTCCTTAATGGCTGGGATACTCATTGGTACCCTCCGGTAACCAAGCACAACCCGATCCATGTACAACAACTGCATCATGAAAGATCAATTACAATATTAGTATTTCATTAGAATAACGACATTTGATATTTTAAATCAATTTTGAGTAGCCTACTGTAAATGACAAACACTTACACTGACAAACAGAGATGGTCCAGTGTAAAACTTGTCCTTGCTCTTCTTCTAAACAGTGGTGTGCTCAACCAAACACTTGATGACGTAGTTGCACCAATCAAGATTGGCTACTCTGTCTACCTCTCGAAAGTGATCGAGTATTTGGGGCGACACGTAGCTGTTGCCTATACTTTCAACCAGGCAACATGTCACCAACACCATAAAGTGCCGCTTAAACCAGATGCCTCCGTCAACCTCCTCCACAGCAGCATCACATACATTCTTCGCAAGTATCTTTCTACAATTTAAATCTGCAAATCTCGCCCACCATTCCTTAGATAAGCCCGCTTCTGCATTTTTTGCCTTCCTCAAAATAGGGTGTGGTCCTCTTGGGAAGCCGAAGATCAACCTGACGTCGTCTTCACCTACACGGACACGCCGATCTCCATCAAGCACAATCTCGCACCTCTTCGTGTCAAAGTTTTCCAACACCCAATAAGCGATCTTTGGAGGCACGTCCTTAATATCAAGGTGCAGTAAGGCACCAAAGCCTAAATCTCGAACACTTTGCTTCTGATTTTCATTTAATTTCGCAATTGCATTGCGCAGAGCCATTGGATTAGTTCGATTTTTCAGATTTGTGTAATCTTCCCTTGGCTGCTTCTCGAGCTCATTTGATTTTTTCTCAACATGTGGAAGTCCAGTAGAGCATTCGGCAACATTAACATCATGACGTTGCTTCGTCCTAGCCTCTCTATCGCATTCGTCGTCACCTGCTCAAACAAAAAAGTAAATGCTCACGTTAGAAAAAAGTAAATGCTCACGTTAGAAGCTAGCATATTTAAAAAATATAACAAATGCCACATTTGAAATATTAATCAAAAATCAATCCACATAGGCTTTTAGAATCAAATATAAATCAGATTGCTAAATACTGATGTTACTTTGATACAAACAAAAATAAAGCAACATACCATGAAAATATATTAGTAATCTGCTATTAGTTTCTAAATAATTTGATAATTACACCTTTATAATTTGCTATAAGCATAACGAAACTATGCTATAAACACACCAATTTGATATAAATACAAATTTGCTAAATGAATCACACCAATGTAATCAAATGCCATTAATAATACACTCTTCTTTCTAGCCATGGAAGAAATGCAATCAACTGTATATTTTCTAATCTGATAATCATATTATACTAATATGCTAAACAAAATATTATTATTGGCTTATATAAACTTACTACTTTGCTAAAAATGCCAAATCCAATTGAACCAACAACACCAAATAAAACGATTACACATTAACCAAAGTCCTTAATTTCTGCTAATTATATATTACTAAACTTTTACTAATATCTGACCAAACCATATCAAAAGACTTGAACAAAATAAAATACATATTACACGAGTCCAACTTATAAGGTATTTAAGGTATTGTATATGCCATTAGTTACTAAATAATTTGCTAATTATTTATTTATAATATGCTATACAGCAAACTATTTAATCTGCCATTAGTAAGGTGTTAGAAATGTAAATAACATGAATTGGTACAAGTAAGAATACTCCTGAAAGCACATAATTACAATCTAATCAGCTAAACATACTATAATAATTTGCAAATCAAGCCTGAGTATTTTGCTAAAAATATCAAATCCAATTGAACCAACAACACCAAATAAACCGATTCCACATTAACCAATGTCCTTCATTCTTGCTAATTATAAATTACTAAACTTTTTCATAAATCTAACCAAACGACATCAAAACAATTGAACAAATAAATTATATATTACATTAGTCCAACTAGTAATGTATTTTAGGGCATGATAAAGTACACATTTTTAATCTGTCATTATTTACTAAATAATTTGCTTATTATTTATTTAAATTTTGCTATATATCAAATAAATTACATATTCCATGATTCCAAGTAGTAAGGTATTCAAGGGAGGAAGCACAATATACACAGTTAAATTTTTCATTTTGATATAACCGAAAAAGATACTTACTATTATTCACATTCGCTCGGCTTCTCTTCTTATCATCTCGTGCCGGCTGCCTCGATTTTGCTTCTGTGTCATAATAGAACAAAAACCACAAAACATTACAAACATTAAATTCAAACACTAATTTTGTTAAAACATATGAATAGGATATTTATAACAGCCTGTAATATCATTTAACAACCTTTTGCCCCACTGTCCGACACTGCCTTCTTAGCACGATCACCTTTATCGCTGTTACCTATAAATAAAAATCAAAGGTTGATCATAATTATACAATACAAAATATGCTATAACAATCCATCCATCAATTTGCTAATCATATATTCAAAATATGCTACACAGTTAAGAAGAATATGCTATTAACATCCCAATTTGACTTAATTAACAAAATATTCATATAACCCAAAAACAGATGACATAGCTAACATAAATAACAAATATTTATAACTATTTAATTTGCTAATGATATCCATTTAATTTGCTAATGATATGCATTTGTCAGACCAATTCATATATACCCACATCCAACAACCTTAAATAATGCTAATAATATTCAAGGAATCTACATAAAAGCATGTCTTAGTAATATGCTACTTATGTCTTAGTTATTTGCTAATTTTATATCACTAATTTGCTATATATAGAAGATCAGTTTGCTTCCTTTTATGTTGTTAGTTCCAAGGAAAAAAAGTAAATTTTTTATTCACAGATTTTCTAAAGTGAAAATCTGACATGAATTACACAGTTTTCTTGATCCAACAAATTTAATTCAATTTAAGAACCAACATTTTCTATTTGGTCTCGTGTTAAATAGCAACAATAATATTACAAGGTATAAATAAAATAAAACATGGAATATAAGATTTGAGAAGCTATCCATCTATAAATTTACCCAAATAAAAACATATTCAACATAAAATCTTAAACTAAAACGAAAAAGGAATGATCACAACTCACAAGCAATTGGCAATCAAAAAACCCAATACTTAAATAAATAAACATTTGAAACGCACTGTAAATATAATAACTACAACCCGCTTCCGTGGAATGAAACAACAAACACAAAAGATCAAGTTGATAAAACACGAATCCCATCAGCAAAATTTTACAGTTGGAACATTTGCTAATAATGTAGTACAAATTTGCTAAAACACAAGTATGCATTATTCATATATATACCCATCCTATACCGATGCTAATCATATATTCCAAATTTGCTAATCATATATTCCAAATTTGCATCTCACTTTGCTAATCATATATTCCAAATTTGCTAATAATGTAAAAAAATTTACTCATATACCAAAACATTAAAAATTGCTACTAATTGATAATAATATACAGATAATTTGCTAAATGCATCAGATGGAATTACATCAAAAAAATTTGAAAAAAAAATAGCGGGATACCGGGATACTCACCTGTTCGTACGGCCTTAGCCCTCTTCGCCATTTCCCGGCGAGCGTCCAGATTCCGGTCGGCTTTCTAGTGGTTGAGGGGCAGTTGTCGTCGTATGTCGTGCGGGAGACGTCTCACCGGCCAGCAATGAGCGGCGGTTGACGGTTGTGATAGCTTGAAGACGGCGGAGGCGATGTGGAATAATCGGGTGGGAGATTGAACTCGAGCGGAAGGCGTCGTTCGGCGACGTAGGCGTGGCTACCCAGTTGTTACAGTCAATAGACGGCTTCTGGAAAGGTTTCCGTCCACCGGTGATCTACGAGCGGCGGTAGACGGCGGCAGACCTTGAAGAGAGCGGCGGAGATGTTGATAAATTGAGGGGGATATTTTGTGACGTTTTGTTTTCTAGGGTTCATCTATTTGCTATTAATGAATGAAATTATTTTTGTTAAAATTAATCCCACTTCCTACAAATTCGGAACGTGATAACACGGTATTTTGGTTTCTCAATAATACCCTTATTATGGTTGCAATTTATGTAAAAAATTATCATTTTGCAATTTGACCCCTAAAATCTATAATCAATTTTGACCATTCAAATCATAGAGATCTATGGATATAAATGGTTCCTAGTTCCTACACAGGGGTATGGTTCTCATTTTAACCCACCCATATATATATATATATACATATATAAATTTATTTATAGATATTATGTTTTTATCTGTATTACAGTTTAAAATAATGAATCAAAATAACTTTGATGATTGTTCTCGTGCATAATTAAACTTCACATAGTTAAACAATTCCAAGGGAAATATGAACTATATTTAAAATTCAAATTGACAAGTTTTTTATTTTATTAATTCATATCCTTATATTATAAATTTCAAATTTAGTTACTCTCTCTCAAAATCAGGTGTAGGTACTCTGTTGGTTTTATTTATTTAGATTCTACATATGTATTGATACAAGTACTACTATAGTTATCATGTAATTCACTTAATCATACCTGAATTAATCATATAATTGTTCACTTAAGAAACATATTTATAAACAACTTGAAATAAATGTGCAATCAATTAATTATATATTACTTAATTAAACTATATAAAATTTAAAATTATTTACGTGTACCTTTATTTTTATAGACTTACATTATATATTAAATTAATTATTTAATGTGTGTGTGCTATATATTTGGATTCCAAGGGATATGATCTAATCCTTTGGAATGACTTATAGTATAATTAAATTAATAAATAATTGAATTTTCTTGATTACTTTATTATAGTGTTCATATTCAAACTTATACTTGCGACACACGCACACACTGCACATTAAGATATATCATGATGAAATCATGATTAGGCAGACCTATATTAATATATTTTAATAATTATATCATTTTGTGTCTTCACCTATATACATTTTGGATTCCATTAAATTTTTTAGAATCGGAACGATTTATTCTTTGGAATGATTTTTAATACAATAAAATTACTTAATTGGTTACTTAAATTACCTAATGAGTCTAATCCATTTGATTTTTTTTTTATTCCAGTGAATTAAAAACTTTGGAATGATATTTAGTATAATAAAATAAGTTTATTATCTAGTTATAATTTATTTGAAACTTATAATTAATATACATTACATAATATATACACACAGTATATATTAAAAACTATCATGATAAAATTATGATTAGATGGACCTATATTATATTACATCAATTATTTCAACTCTGTATGCACAAACCTATATATACTTTTGAACTCCACCGGATTTTTCATAAAAGTCCCTTGAAATTGTTTTTTAAAATCTAACGTATATTCCAATAGGCAATAAAATCTCTCAAAATTTTTTTTGTTCCAACGGATTTATGCCCTTGGAATATATATTTTTTCACTTGTTGGGGTTGGGCCCATTCCAACGGACCCGATCCATTGGAATAGACCCGAAATAACAGAAATAATAATAAAAATTATTCCAAGGGACTAAATCCGTTGGAATCCCAAAAAATATTCCAATGGATTTTCATGCCCGTTGGAATGTTCATTGGATTTTAAAAAAATTCCAATGGACAAAAATCCGTTGGAATCGCAAAAATTCCAGCGGATAATTTACCCCTTGGAATATTTCTGCTGGAATTTGCCTGTTTTCTTGTAGTGAAGAAAATCCAGACACATGGAAAATCAAATTTTAGTATTATTGAGGTATTTGATTTTTAAAAATTTAGATAGTCTATTTTGAATTGTAGTTGGTAGGTGTTTATTTTGTGAATAAAAAATTAATTATATTTTATTTTAAACTATCAAATTATGTTAATTTAGTGAAATTGATAAATGATGATTCTTTCCTAACTTTATATAAAATTAGGAATTTATAAGGAATTAAGATCGTACATATCAACTACAAATCTACAATTAATAAATTAATTTAAAACTAAATAAAATTACATTAAGTAATTATGAATTTGCTTAATAAAATAATAATCATGTAATGATTACATAGTATATATATATAGTATATATACTAAAGTAGTACACACAACAATTATAGAACATTAAAATTAAGGATTAAAATTCAACTTTATAAGTAATTTATAAATAACTATGAATATCATCATATTATCACAAAAAAGAGAGATCTAATAAATGTATTGTATTATAAACATTTTTTTGTTATTTTTCAGAAAATTCATGCAAATGTATTTTTATATCTATGGGATGTAGCCAATAAAATATTAAATAAAATCATACATTTATCACTTTTAAAAATATTTGAGTCGTTATTTGGTTTAGATGAATCACATAACAAAAAGACATTAGAGTATTCAGCGTGATGTTGTAGGAGACTTAATGAAGATGTTTGGAGTGAAAGTGGGGAAAGGAGGAGAATTCAATGAAGAGGAAGTAAGGATTTGAGAAGTAGGAGGCGGACATCGCAAAAGTTATCGATAATTGCTTCTCAATTACAAAAGAGAGGATTAGGAAATTGAGATAAACATACAAGGCTTGAGTCAGTGGACTAAATGGATTGGACAACATATCAACTGTATCATTTGGATGGTTGAAGTTGTTCATGAATTGACTTACCAATTTAGGTATGAAATCACACTCTTATAATTGTTCTTCAACTGTATGGTGGTAAGATTTATAATTTTATTATTTCTACTAATGTAATTTAATTATTTTATTTGTACACAGTATTTATTATAAATTATTTATATAACTCTACCGTGCATCGTACAGGTGTAATGACAATTTATTTTAAAGGCATAGGTTATATATGAATTTATGTTTAGGAATTGTATGTAAAATGCATAGGTGAATTTAATTGTGTAGTTGGTTATATTAAAATTGAAATACATAAGTATATGTATTATTTAGGAACCGGAATACAACGCACAATAATTGACTTTTCTTCTTTTTTTTTCTTTTTCTTTTTCTTTTTCTTTCTTTCTTTTTTTTTGCTACTATGAGAGCCAAATTTTTTTTACGTTTTTTTTCTTTGAACTCTAATATTACAATTGCTGATTTGACCTTTTTTGTGGAGGGTTTTTTTAACTATTATTACTTCACTTTAATATATAGTATAGATATAATCACACATATTGCATTTAATTATGTGTGGGTAAAAAATAATCACGGATAAGCAGGGCCGGTCATGATATTTCGGGGTCCATGGCAAAACAAAGAAAGAGGAGCCCTTATATATATATATATATATATATATATATATATATATATTATGAGCATTTTGAAAAAAAATCAGTGTTGATTTCATGCTAAATTTTAAAAAAGTGTAATTAATACTTACAAAAATACAATAAAAGATGCAAGTATTGAATAATTATCAAAATTATTTAGATCCTTGAGCTTTTTGAGAAGCAAAATTATCAATAAGTTCATCAAAATTATTTTTTCCCAATATCTAATTTTTGAAAAAAAAACTTAATCTAATTTTCACTCATCTTATAAAAATGAGATAAAAAAAACAACATATAAATAGACTTTATTATTTTAAATATGATACAAATTTTTTTATTGTTACCAGTCTATACTTATTGATGATATTCGAAAAATAAAAATTATTATACTTAGATAATAACGTCCCGAGAAATAAATAGATTGATGATATATTTATATATATGTATATATATATTATTAAACCTTGCATTAAATATTTTAAAAATTATACTTTTTAAATATAATATTAAAATAAAAATAAAAATTAAGGAAAAAAAATGGAGTCCATAGACGGTGGCCCACTCGACCACCCTAAGGGCCAACCTGTATCTTCATTTATCGTATGCAAAATAGAGAATGAAAACAAAGGTCTCGATCTATGCGTAGTCATTTTACATAATTAAATAAAATAGACTAAATATGATATCAGCTGTTGTTGGTTCAAAATTAATATAAAGAACACGACAACACATTAATTTGATGGAATCGTCCAACAAATTTTAATATTTGTATTGTATGATAATATGTGCATGTTTTAGCTGCATTTTATATTTCCTTTTCATTTCCAATAAAAACAAAGTTCTCCATGTCTAGTCTTATATGTTACCTAATAAATTCGACCAGAAAATAAGGGCATCTCCAGTGGGAAAGTAGCAATTTGATGTGGCGAAAAATTATACACTACATACGAGTAACATTTGTATTGTAAAAATCAGATAACATTCATATAAATGGTATCCGGTAGCTTTATTGCTATATGGTAGTAATTGAAAATGCTGTAAAATGGCACACTCTCAGAAATTGGACGTGTAATACACGACAGAAGAATGAGTACGGCGTGCAGCCCACCTGCTTGGGAAAAAAGTGGGTGATGTGGCCCCGCACCTGCCACTGTCTGATCCTCTCTTTTTTTACCATTTCCACTTCTTTTCTTTCATTTTTCTCTCTCCTTTTTTTTCTCCCATTTTTCAATTTTATTGTGTATTTTCTCCATTTCTTTTTTTTTTCTTTTACCATCGCCATCTCCTTCTTTTCTTATTCTGTTTTTTTGATAAATAAATTATTTCTTCTTCTTTTCCTTTTATTATTTGCATAAATAAATTAGCATATGATCATAATAAAACAAATACATATATTTATTGAATGATTTATACGAATAAAAATGAAAGTTAATTTATTCTTTCTTTTTTGGATTTTTTTACTCTTTCGTTTTTTTTATATTTTCAAATGTTAAAGAGCTTGTGAAATAATTCATATTTCAAATTCAATAAATTGACAATCTAATTTTTATAAAATTTATTATTAAATATATTAATATTTCAAATGAATATAAAATAAATTTATTAAAAAAATATTATCATATTAAATTAAATAAATTTATTAATGCATTAATTTTATCTATATCATAAAAAATATCCATTACAATAAATTAAAAATGAAAATTAGGTGCAACAGTGATTTCTATTCATGTTCCAGAACTTTTTTGTGTTTAAATAAATTAAATTTTCAAATTAGTATTCAAAATAAATTTACTAAAAATTTTATCATATTAAATTAAATTAGTATACATAATGAAAATCATAAATAAATTTTTAATAAATTCATAATATGTAAATAAAATGAGTAATGTAATAGTGGGATCCTTAAAAAGTAACAATTGTACCTAAATGCATTGGGAGATTTGGATAGCAATTTAATGAATTTAACAACTTTTGATATGACAGTGATGTGGCAGCTATTTGTATCTAAAAGATAATACATGCACTGGAGATGCCCTAAAAACAAAGATCACCATGTCTAGTCGTTTTACATAATAAATTAGACCTGATCAATGAAAACAAAGATTTCCATGTGCTCTCTCAAAACAATAAAAATAAAAATCCATGTGCAAAATCTCTCTCTCTCTCTCTCTCTCTCTCTCTCTCTCTTTTGTTAGCCTACACAACTACAAATCCTTACCCATCTCTCTCTCTCTCTCTCTCTCTCTCTCTAGCCTACACAACTACAAATCCTTACCCATGAAATCTTATGCTACATTTTGTGCAACACTTGGGACATACTAAACAATTATATTTATTAATATTTCTTTAATATTTTTATTCAATTTCAATTTACTGTACTTTAGTTTAATTTTATAGTTATTAATTAGGATTCCTCCTACCCATAATCTATAATTATTTTTGTACGAAATAAACAATTATTAATTAGAAATGAAATTAATATATTGAAAAATAATTTTATACTCTAATTGGGTAGCATGAATCCTAATTAATAAATGTTAAATTGCACTAAAGTAAAAATAAATTGAAATTGAATAAAAAATCAAAGAAAAACTAATAATTTTAATTGTATAGCACCAAGTGTTGCACAAAGTTTAGGAGAAAATTCCATCTGACACCCTTATCAGCATCAACTATGTGGCTGTCATATTACTAATTTTTATTATATAAATAAAAAATATTATAATATAACTAATCCTAATTAACTTCAATTGCTAAGATTTAAAATTTTCAAAAATCATAAATCCTAATTATGGAATTATTATAAAATTAAAAATTTTAAAAAATAATTATAAATCTAATTAAGTGGAATAAACCATAAATATTAAATATAGAATAAAATGAAGAAAAAAAATTATAAAAATTAATGACGTGACTTTCACGTATATATAGCCATAGGTCATGATGCCCATAAAAATAACACCATAACGATATAATGTTAAAAAAAGTGGTAAAAAACAGATCGATAGGAAAATATTTTTCTAACAAAAAAAAAATGAAGAAGATAAAGTCACACTTTTCAACCGCAAAAGATAAATGCACCCGAGAAGGATATTAAAGCTAAAAAAAATCATCATATATATTCAGAGCAGAGTAGCTTAAAACTCAACTCAAAAGATTATGGCTTGGATTTGGATAGTTTTATTATTGATAACACTTGCTTATATCCTTAACGAAGCTCATGGCCCGAGAAAAAAGAAGAGAGGGCCTCCAGGCCCGAGAGGGCTTCCCATTTTCGGCCATTTCCACCTGCTGGGGAAGAATCCTCATAAAGATTTGCATCATCTAGCCCGAAAACACGGCCCCATCATGGGCTTGCGCCTCGGGTTCGTGAATGTAGTGGTGGCATCTTCCCCCGCTGCAGCCGAGCTCCTTCTCAAGACTCACGATCTCGTCTTCGCCAGCAGGCCTCGCAGCGCTGCCATCATGCACATAACCTATGAGCAGAGGGACTTAGTTTTCGGGCCATACGGCCCGTACTGGCGCCACATGCGGAAACTCTGCACCTTGCAGCTGCTCAGTAACGTCAAGATCAGCCAATTTCAGCCCATGAGAAGGGCCGAGCTCGGGCTTTTCGTTGCTTCGCTGAAACGGGCTGCTGAAAGCAGGGAAACCGTCGATCTCAGCGCCCGAATTTCGGCGCTGAGCGGCGATATGAACTGCCTCATGGTGTTGGGGAGGAAATTTTCTGATTTGAAACAGAATGGGTTTAAAGATATCGTGAAGGAGAAAATGGAGTTTGCCGGAAAATTTAATATTGCAGACTATTTTCCGTATGTGGGCGTGCTTGATCTTCAGGGATTAAATAGCTCGATGAAGCGAGTGAGCAAGATTTTTGATGGTTTTCTAGAGAAAATAATCGATGAACATCTCCACAACAAACAACAGACGAAGCAGGCCGCCGACATTGTTGATACAATGATGGAGATTATGCAGTCGGGAGAAGCTGGATTTGATTTCGACCGCCGCCATGTCAAGGCGGTGCTTCTGGTAAACTTAATTTTGTTGTTACCACTTACATTGTGTCAGATCATCTGACATACCTGAATTTAATGACGAATATACTCCACCATTATTTTCAGAGCTTCAACTTAATTATAAAAATATGAAAATAATATTTACAGCATTGAAAGAAAATAAAAAATTAATAACATAATTCAAATTTAATTTGTTCATTTGATATCCATTAGCCAACCCACTTCTTCTAGTGGTGTTCGTGGTGTGATTTGAACTTGAGACTTTTATGCTCAACATAACACCATTCCACCACTAGTTCATCCTCAAACGACGTTATTCCACTTTATGTGTATCAAGTTGTGTAATACAATCAAATTTATTAGCTATTTTTCCATTGTTTAATTTTAATTTATTGTGCTTTAATTTAGTTTGATTTTACAATTGTTAATTAGGAATTTTAATTATTTTTTCGCATTAATTTTTAGTTCATAGTTAATACTTAATAATTAAGGTTCATTATTTCATAATTAATTGTTTTCCAAAAAAAAAATCTAAATTCTTTGTTGATAAATGTCTATAAGGTTCCATTGTGTTATAATTAATTTTCATTTTCATAATAATTATTATTAAAATAATAAATTTAATAGTGGGAACACAAAGTAGGTAAGATACAAAAGTTGACTAAATAATCCCATCCCAAAAATGTTTCACATACAAGAATTGTTACTTGCACTTAAAGAATTATGGGTATTGACAGACACAAGTTTTTTTTTTTTTTTACTTGTTTGTGTATACAAATTTATTATATATAATGAAATCATGAGAAATTGTATATATATGTACACTACTATCGTTTGATCAGGATATGCTAATAGCCGGAATGGATACTTCATCAACAACAATTGAATGGGTGATGTCAGAAGTGATGAGGAATCCATCAGTGATGAAGAAACTCCAACAAGAACTAGAATCGATGGTGGGATTGGATGAAATGGTGAATGAATCGCATCTCAACAAACTCGAATACTTGGACTGCGTGGTGAAGGAAACGTTGCGTCTTCACCCGGTGGTGCCCCTATTGATACCTCATGAATCCATGGAAGACTGCGAGTTGGACAACTTTCATGTACCTAAAAAATCACGAATTTTAGTAAACGTATATGCTATCGGGAGAGACCCTAATGTTTGGCCTAACCCTGAATTTTTTACACCGGAGAGGTTCATTGGTAGCGATATAGACCTGAAAGGCCGTCATTTCCAGCTCATACCGTTTGGTTCAGGCAGACGGAGCTGCCCTGGGTTGCAGCTAGGGCTCACAGTGGTGAAGCTGGTGGTAGCGCAATTGCTGCATTCCTTTAATTGGGAGCTTCTGAATGGTATGATGTCTAGTGATGTGGATATGTCTGAGAATTTTGGTTTGGTTAGTGCTAGAGCCAAGAGTCTCATGGCTATTCCCAATTGTCGATTGCATAGTATACATTAATTTTGTTGTTATTTTGATGTATTTCAGTTTAAATAAAACAAATAGACCGTAAACTCATTGGAACATGTTCAATATGACTGGCACTGACTTAAGGGGTGGTCTCCTGTGAGACGGTCTAACGGATCGTTTTCGTTAGACGTGTCATGATCCGACCCATTTTTCTAGCTTCATATCCGGTGACACTTCAGTTCATAGTATATGACACTTCAGTTTATGATAGGTGATACTTAGCTTCATCTCTCGGGACACCGGGCTTCACACAATAGTTAAAGATATTACTAAAAAATATTTCATATCTAGTGACACTTTCAGTTCATAATATGTGACACTTCAGTTCATGATTGGTGATACCTAGCTTCATATTCGGTGACACTTCATTGTTATTTGCTTTAATAATTCAACGTGATAGTTCGTTGTACATGTTTGTTATGTTAGTGATACTTCATGTTACAATTGATAGGAGTTCACATAATAGTTAAAGATATTACTAAAAAATATTAAAATTTATTAAGACTTATGCTGCTTCATATCCGGTGACATTTCAGTTCATAGTATGTATCACTTCCGTTTATAATTAGTGATACTTAACTTCATATCTGGTGACACTTCATTGTGACCCGGATCCGGATCGGATCTTAATATCCGTCTAACGGCAGACGGTCTAACACAAGTCTTTGTCCTGACTTAATATTTTAATTTATCATATTAATTCCTTCAACGCTAAGCATGGACAAATGGCACATGTAATACTTAACTAAGTAAATAAAGAATATTGAGCGTGTGTACATTCTTAATCGTGTTTATTATCGTTAGTAAAGCCTACATTTAGCAATTAATTAATGACTGCTTGATTGGGGTTTGTAGAAGCAAAGGGACACGCTATAAGAGCATCTCCATGCTGTATCCAAATTTCAGTATATAATTTTGTCACGTTACCGCCACATGAAAGGTTATATATCTACTTTTTTAAACTAATTCCCTTCAAATCACCCACAATCACATATGGTATATACATAATTTTTTAGGGTCCCATCATATTATATCACTCATTTCATAAAATATATACATATATATATATTATGTATAATCTAACTAATTTTTATTTAATTATTATTTTTTGATATAAAAATATCAAAGCTATCATTAAATTTTTTTAAATTAAAAATGAATCGCGTCCGTACCAAATCATTACAAAAAAAAATTGACACTCGAAAGATGAGTACAACGTTGAAAAATAAAACACAAATGATGCATAAAATGAAATATTGAAATACATAAAAGCTTTTGAAATGAACTAATTACTCCCTCGGTCCCAATTATATAGTCTCATTTCTCCTCGCAAGTAGATTAAAAATATTTATGAAAACAAGATATTAAAGCTAAATTTTCAATAACACCCTCATTGAATATTTATGACTTTCAACTTTTAAGTTGTTATTTTTTTAATTTTCAAGATTCAACAAGGATTTATTTGTACATTACTATGAAAATAAATAGTATTTATAGTAATGTGATTATATAATTGAGACACTTCAAAATAGTAAAATGGACTATATAATCGGGACGAAGGGAGTATCATACTTGATCTATGAAAATAAAATTTTATTATAAGGTAAAATTTAATAATTTTGAAAAGAGAGAAAAAAATAAAAAAGAGAAGAGGAAAAATAGAGAAAGAAGTAGGAGAGAGAATAAAAAAGAGAAATGGGCCCCACATCATACATTTTCTCATCAAATTACTTAATACATTTATATCATTTACTCAATTTATACCCTTTTATTTACCCTCCAACCATGGTGTGCCTTAATTTTTAATACATCCAATTCCATTTCATTTGTACTTAAAATATCACACCATAGTGGATGCAGAATTGGGCGGCGCCTATATCATGCCGAATATAACCTCATTAGCCAGCTATACGCCTAAACATATATATGTGGCTATATCTCGTTCGATATGACTTATGAGTATTGTGGATCGTAAATATCTTTTTATATTAGTTTGATTATAATTAATATGTGGTCCCTAATTTTTTCTGAAGGGGAGCCACAAAATGTGTAGTACTATTTTTGTTTGAAAACTTAATTAGTATTGCACCCGTGCGATGCACGGAGAGTGGGGTACACATTTAAAATTTTATTAAAATATGATCACAATAAAAAAAATATTACTTCAATTATCGTACTGAAACAAAACTCATGCATAGTGTAAAATATAAATCATGAATTGAAATATAATTTACATCTTCAATATAAATCATGAATTGGTATGACGTCCGTTACGTTGTATTTCTCGGGGTTCAGAGTGCTTTTCAACTTTTCCAATAATGTATGTTATAATAAAAAATTATATATATTAGTAAAACAAAAAAAATATAAACAATATAAACTGAAATTTTAATATTAAGTGTAGTTAATACCAAAAAGCAAACCCTCATCAAATGGACCAACTCTTGTAAAGATGTGAAATCTCAAAATTGGAACATGTAGTGTGGAAAACCTTCATCTACGATGGGGATAACTTTCGTATAAGAATAAGAAATGAATTTGAACAAATGTTGGGTTGTTCTATATTCATCCTATTATCTTGTATAACGAAAAATTGAAAAGCGTATAAATCGCCTTCCACAAATTCGATATTAAACCGCTCAAGATCTGACTTCCTCATGGTACCGTGTATATGGTCATCGACACGATCATGGAGAATTATCTCGAGAGTTGGTTTAACATGCGATCTTCCATCCGGTGGTTGTTCGTACACACGAACAACCTAAGTTTCAATATCAATTCATATATGGAATGGCCGGTTTCCCTAACCCTCTCAACTAAACTGAAAAATGGAGACACGAAGTTATGATTTTGAATGAATTAATTTCTTGTAAAATGCTATAGAGCGTTTGATTTGTATGAGTAGCATACAGATCTATATATAAAATCGTACGGAGAAAAATATTTATGGTATGAATTGAATTATTTGATGAATTGGATTTGTTCCATTATATATGGTTTATATATATATGCACACAAATCTCAAAAATATATGTGATAATATATCTTTAACGTGTGAAAATTAATGAGGATATATTCATATATATTATATTATACATTATACATATCATTAGTAGTTTAATAGATATCATTAGATAATATTGCGGGGAATATCTTATTAATGTGGAGATGATTATACAACATTCACATTGAGATATTGCAGATTTTATAAATGAATTAAAAAAATTCATTTCATGAAGTGCGTGCATTATCAGTAGAATTTTTAAGGGGAATATTTAATTAGATTAGGTTCATTATATGTGATTTATATATCCTCAGCCCAATATTAGGTTCTAGATACCATTCTCATTTAATATTTTATATATTAATTCCTAATATAAATAGATATGGTGTGTGTATATATAATCAAATTTATCCATATATAATATAAATATATACACAAAATCCTAATATTAATATTAATATTTCACGGCTGAGAGTTGTTCATCCCTAATATTAATATTCATATATTAATTCATAATATAAATAGATATGGTGTCTATGTATATATATAATGAAATTTATCTATCCTAATATCTATCACTAATATTATATGTACGTAATCTATATATTAAAAGAAAATATTAGCTTCTCAATTAGTATAAATAGATATGGTGCCTATGTATATATATATATATAATGAAAGTTATCTATCCTAATATCTATCACTAAATTATACATACGTAATCTATATATTAAGAGAAAATATTAGCTGCTCAATTAGGAATACTGATTTGGGCGGGAAAAATTGTTATTTCTATTTCTGATAACTATCTTACTTTTAGATAATATATAGATATAGATATAATAAAAAAAAATTCACAAAATATAATGGTGATAAACTGTCCAAAAATTTAGATGCATATGTACACAATTTCTTTACATAAATAAATATATATGTATATATATTATTAAGTAATTTGGGTAAATATTATATATTTTTATTATAAAATAATGCTAATTATTTTAATTTTATACTAATTGCACATTATTGATTTTCATTTTATTAAATATAAGTAAAATTATGGCAGTTAATTAGGAAAATTAACCACACCATTTGTCTAATTAACTAAAAATGAGCTAATTGACCAATTTATTAAGCAAATAGTCTGATTTGCTCAATTGTCGGAGAAATTCAATGGGAAATCCAATTTTCTTAGTTAGTAATTTAAGTAAAAATTTTCATTAAAATAAAAAGTTTGAAAGATACGATTTAGTATATTAGATACTTTGATTATTGGAAAATTATTCAATTTGATAATTTGCATATATTTTTTCCCCGCCTGACTTTTGGGCTACTCTAAACAATCTTTTCTCAATTTTGTAAAATAATTTTATTCAAAATATAAATTAAGCAAATAAAGTCAAATTAGATGTAGATTAAATTTAGACGTCACATAAATATTTTGTAATGATATGAAAATTGGATGATGACTTTTTTCTTTTTTTTGATGCTCGATATGTCTACACGTATGAACTTTGTACGATTAATTATGAAAATCAAATATGTAATTTATATATGTGGAATTAAACCATTTTTTTGGTGTCGTAATTTCAAAATTTAACCATTATTTTATTTATTCTTGAAATTAAAAATTAGGAAAATGCATTTCATATTCCAGTGTTATGATTCGTCAAATCATCAAAATCCTTCTTTACCGCAAAGCCCAATTTGTAGTTCAAATTAATATTATACACAAGTAAATAATGTATATTTTGTCAATTAATCTTACAGTTCAAACTATAAATAGATAAAATTATAAAATGCAATATTAATTAATCACATTATTTGAATAAAATCTATATTTATTATCTTCTATCTATTGTATTTTTATGGTATAACAAATACTTTTAATTACACACACACACACACATAAATAGTATCCAAAAATATTTCTTATTTTATGTGCTTGATGTCACTAAACATGACAATTTAATTCTTTTGGGATGAATTGGAAAGGCTATTGGAGCTACATAAAATTTAAGGTGTTATGTTAATAAAATAATTTAGTTATCCTAAATAAATTAGTTATGCCATCAAAATATAAAAATAGAAAAAAATATATCAAACACGTAAAATAAATTTAAATAATATAATTCCTTACCATTCAATTAGTATGAATTTTTAATTAGGCAACTAAATTTACCACAAACCTAATCATAATATGAATCATTCATCCCAAGTCATCGTAATAGTTAAAAAAATAAATAAAAAGAATTAGTCACATAAACATAACAAAAAAAAAATGTTACAACAACAAAAAAAATCTCAAAAAATAACAATATGAATAATGAATGAATATAATTCTCAAATTAGACACAAGCTAACATTACACATTGAATCATTCAATTATAAATATAACCCCATTGAATTATAAATACATTATATTGCTCCTAATTGTGAAAAAAGAAAAAAAAAGACGTTAAAAAGAGCTCACCCAATGTGTTTCAATATATTGAATCGGATATACAAATGTACATACAATTCTAAAATATGCCGTGTTCCACATACTTTTATGTTTCTCCATTTTGGCGTTGTATCGAGCATTATTTTTTGAAATTACCTCCGACTTACACTGAAAAAATAAATCATTTTCGAGATAATCTCCAACCTACGCTGAAAAATTTGAATCAATGATCCATCTTGCTTGTTCAGTTGAATGGTCGTCAGTTGAGTCATCTTCACATTAGACCCTCCTTCTTGAATCATAAGAAAAATGGGAGAAACAGAAAGAATGATATCAACAATCAATAATTATATGCTACATGTAATGCTGTGGGGGAGACAAACTCTTAAGGGTTTTTTCACAAAGATGGATGCAAAAGAAGAATATAATATTTAAATAATGATTCTCTAGGTATTTATAGAGAAAATTAAATGGTTCCCATATACATAATTTTACCAATCTATATATATTTACGTTACAACTTAGTATGGTAAGTTTGACTAAATTAGTTAGGGATTCTCTAATTCTGTGAATGAGCATTTAATGAGAAAAGTTAGGAAACCCCAAATTGTTTTAATATTTCGTGAAGGGTGATCTTACATATATCTATGCATATTTAAGCTTTTTTTAATAAGGTATATTTGACTAATTAAATATAACTTAATTATTGATGTTTTAATAAGGGAATTTATATCTTAATTTTATATATATTTGTATATATATTTATATCTATATATCATAATATAAACAATATATACCATATATATATATCATATGCCTATAATCGATAATCGATAATCTCTCTCTCTCTATATATATATATATATTAATTATATTAGAGAGAAAGATGTATATATAATATTTAAATGATTGCATGAGTTTAATTTGACAATCGAAATCTACCTATACTATATATAAATCAACATATGAGGATTTATGGGTGGTGATTTTTCCAAACAATTAATTAATATAAATAATTATTATGTAATTTATACTATATTTAATTTCTGTTTTTGGCAAATGTAAATAGGCGGGAAAATTTTATACTTACTATTAAAGGTAACTATCTTACTTTTAAATATTATATAGATGATGTTTAATTGATATTATGTAATCTATACATCTATTAACGCTAAAGCGCTATAAGAAAATTAACTTTTAACTAAACATATATTTATAACACATAAAATTTGTGGTTGTTTAGCTACATATAATTAGGGCATGTTACTTTGAGGATATACAATTTGAAGGATAGATATGTTAGAGGATAAAATGGTAGATAAATCATATCTCACCTCTTTAGGTGTGATACATATCCCAAAAATAAGCACTCAAAGCTCATTTTATCACGGGCCTTGAGTTATCCACCATTTTAATATCATGCAAAATAAACATATGAGAATTTATTAATCCATCAAAGTAAACAAGGTGTTAGAAGATATGTGTGGGTGAATTAATTACCTAGACAATTTTCTTTAGTTATTGACATTTAATTAATTAATAAGTGTGACAAAATCGTTTAATTACATTTATATTCTTTTGAATAAAATAATCACATTTATATTTCAAACAATTGACATCAATGTATTTTTTTTCACTTATGTGGAAAACTAGAAAATATATTAGCTACACAAACTAACTAATTATGTATATGTATATTAACTACACAAACAAATTTCAGATAGAGATCTAGTCTTTCTTGTTATTTCTGGTGACGAGTCAAGTCCACCAATAATTGCTTGTATGGGTACTTCTTACTGATTACTGTCAGCTTCTTGTTGTCAGGGCAGTACCTATAGGTTGATAGAGCTTCAAAGATTTGCTAGATATAAAAGGTAGCCGATGCTGTTCCTCGAGCATGCATCCTTCGCACACATTGTCAATTTCCTTGATTGTTGGTAGATCTGGCATCACGTTCTTTTGATGTAGGATCTTTAATCCCTCAAAGTTAAAATGTCCGAGTTGTTTATGCCAAAGTATCGACTCATCGACTTGAGCTTTCATTGCCATGTCATTTGTGTATTTCCATTGAATTGGAAAGCATCGACTCTCTCTCATTTTTATTTTTGTGATTATGAGGGATTTATCTTTTTTTTTTTTTTTTATCATAAATTGTGCAAGTATGTCCCTCAAAACGTACAGAATATCCAATTTCTTTCATTTTAGCAATACTTAGCAACTTTTGGTCAATTTTATGGACCAAGAGTACATCATTAATGCATTTCTTTCCCTTTTTGACATCAATAGCATTGGTGTCTTTGCCCGTTGCCTTCATATATTCACCATAGCCTAGTTTTATTTTTGTCTCAACTTTATCAAGTTTACAGAAAATATTTTCATATTTAGCAATGTGATTACTATAACCACTATCCACATACTATGTATCTTTATTTTCTACATATACAATTTGATAGATTAGAAACATATTATCCATTATATCTAGTTCTTCAGAAAAATTAGCTTCAAATAGACTAAATATCATATTAGTTGTTGGTTCAAATTTTATACAAAGGACACGATCGAGAACACACATTAAGTTTATGGAATATCGTCCGTCAAATTTTAATATTTGTTGTGTGTATTTTATATTCCGTTTTCAATCCCAATGAAAACAAAGTTCTCCATGTCTAGTCGTACATTTTACCTAAAAAATTAGACTAGAGAATGAAAACAAAAATCTCCCTTTCTAGTCGTTTTACCTAATAAATTAGACCAAATCAATGAAAACAAATATCTCCATGTGCAAAGATTATAATGAAAACTCTCTCTCTCTCTCTCTCTATATATATATATATATATATATATATATATATATATATATATAGGATGTGGATCATATAAGAACATCTTGTTGGTGTGAGAAATGAGAACCCATCTTACACCATCCAATTTAATGATCCAATGGTTGAGATTTAAGGTGGCAATTTCGTAAATAATAGGGCAAAAAATAAGGAAGGAGGGCTATTTTCGTCCAAATCCATTAAAATTGATGATGTCAGCAATTAAAAAAAAATCTTAAAAACTTTAACCGACCATAACTTGCTCGTTTTTAATCCAATGCACACAAAAAATATATCAAATTAAAGCTCTCTTCATGCTCTTTCATTTAAAATGTCGAAAGGCTATGTTTAGATGAAAAAATATGAACGAAAAATAAAAAAGAAATTTTTTTACGCGTGCCGAGGTTGTAAATGCTTTCGTTAGCATATAATAATTCTTCGTCAGCATTATGATAACATATGAACGTATGCTAATGAAGCATTTGTCATATGCTAACATAATATATTCGATGTGCTAACAAAGAATTATCATAATGCTAACATAGTATAAATTTATTAGGGTTTATTAAATCTCAATTATGGTTTATTTAATCTCGATTATGGTTTATTCCATCTAATTATCATTATTCTTTTGAAATTTAATTTTTTGTTTATAGTTCTTAATTGATTATTATGGTTTATCTTATCCAATTATAATTTATAACGTATGTTGATAGAGTATTGTCATATGCTAACATAGTGTATTCGCAATGCTGACGAACCAAAACTATAATGCTAACGTAGTACAAATATATTATTATTATTATGATTTCTTTCAACTCATTTAGGGTTTACCACATCCAATCAATGTTTATTTCATCTAATTAGGTTTATTTCATCTAATTATGATTTTTTCCATTTAATTAGGGTTTATTAAATTGAATTATGTTTATAATTAATTTTTAGAATATTTTTTTCGCCAACAATATTTGAAAACTTTAATTAGCATAACTATAATGCTTCGTTAGTATTATGATAATACTTCGTTAGCATAACGATCTGTTATCAAATCCTCCACGATTTTTATAAGAATTACCAAATTACAGTAATACCCCCGCGCGAAAAACTTTTCAGATATTACAAAATTGCCACCGCCTTTTTCATCAAATCTGGACCTTTGATTTTTGATGGATGTGTAGTGTGAGATGTGTTCTCATTTCTCACACAAGGGGTTATTTTTATATAACCCCACCCCTATATATATATATATATAAATATATAAAAATATAAATAGATAAAATTGAACAAAAGTAAATAGTTTTTTGGGAAAAAACAACTTTTAAAAACAAGTAGTTTGCTAGGCAATTTGTACTATACTAAACTTGGTCCCCACACCTAATGATTGACACATTATACTTTTGTCCGGCATTATCAATGCATAACCCTAACAACCGAAACCGTAATTCTAAATGCCTAGATTATTTACAAAAGTGCATCGATTATTATTGAAGAAGCCTCGATTAATTTTTAAGAGGCCTCGATTATTTTTTAAAAAGCCTCGACTATTTTTTAAAATTATCTCGATTTTAAAAAGTGCCTCGATTATTATTATAGAAGCCTCGATTATTTTTCAAGAGAGCTCGATTATTTTTCAAGAGAGCTCGATTATTTTTCTGAATAGCCTCGATTATTTTTTAAAATTATCTCGATTTTAAAAAGTGCCTCGATTATTATTTTAGAAGCCTCGATTATTTTTTAAGAGGCCTCGAATATTTTAAAAAGCCTCGATTATTTTTCTGAATAGCCTCGATTATTTTTATAATTGTCTCATTTTTTTAAAAAAACCTTGATTATTTTTTAAAATTATCTCGATTTTAAAAAGTGTCTCAACTATTATTTTAGAAGCCTCGATTATTTTTTAAGAGGCCTCGATTATTTTTAAAAAACCTCGATTATTTTTTAAATAGCCTCAATTATTTTTTAAAATTGTCTTGATTATTTTTTTAAAAACCCTCGATTATTTTGTAAAATTATCTCGATTATTTTTTAGAAAGCCTCGGTTATTTTTGTTGAAATGATCTCGATTATTTTTTAAAAAGAATCAAGGCAATGTTCCCTACGATTAATCGTGACTTTTTTTAATGAATGTAGCGACTGTTTGACCCAATCAATCTGACAAGATTTAAAACAAAAATAGAATTAAAATAAATACTGATAATATTTCCTATAATTTGTTAAAATAAAATTTTAATTAAAATAAATACTTTTAATATCTCCTATAATTTGTAAAAACAAAATTGGAATTAAATTTAATACTTTTAATATTTCCTATAAGTTGTTAATACAAAATTAGTCCCTAAAATAAATACTTTTAATATTTCCTATAATTTGTTAAAACAAAATTAGAATTAAATTAAATACTTTTAATATTTCCTATAATTTGTTAAAACAAAATTTTAATTAAAATAAATACTTATTAATTTAATCGTGATTTTTGCCTAAAGTTAATCGTGGATAATTAAAAATTAATAGTGGATAATTAAAAATTATCGAGGCTCACTATATTAAAATAAATACTTTTAATATTTCATATCATTTTTAATTCTTGTCAATGTTTTAATCGAGGAAAGTTAAAAATAATCGAGGTCCTTTCAAATTAATCGAGGAAATTAAAAATTAATTGAAAAAATTAAAAAAATAATCGAGGATCATGTGAAAAATAATCGAGGCTCGCCTAATCTAATCGAGGCACTGTTTAAAACTAATCGAGGATATTAAAAATAATCGGGGATTATTTAAAATTAATCGAGGCTTTCCTCGATTAATTTTTATTTCCCCAATTAGTTAAAGAGAGCCTCGATTATTTTTTAACAGCCTCGATTAAGTTAAAAAGACCCTCGATTATTTTTTAACAGCCTCAATTAAGTTAAAAAGAGCCTCGATTATTTTTTAACAGCCTCGATTAAGTTAAAAAGAGCCTCGATTAATATCAATATGCAAGATTAATATAATACAAGCCTCAATTAGCCTAAAAACCCACGACTAAGTGGAGAGGCCCAAATAATACCTTAATGGGCTGTGGGAATGGAATAAATGGAGAGGCCCAAACCCATCAGTGTTGGAAGTTATGATTCATGCCTCCCTCTATATTTAAAGAGGGAGGAGGTGTGAATTACAAACATACGAGCAACCCCTCTCTGTCACACTTAATTCCCTAGGTTATCCATACAATTTAGTAGTTTGTAGCCCACTCTACATCTAAACGGGTACCGAGAATACTGGAGTATCTCTGCAGCTCCTTGGTGGCGTCAAACACAGTGGGAAGAGGCTGAGTTTGACAGTTCTTCTACAGCAACGAGATTAGACCTGTAATCTCATCAGCAACCCTACAACGCCATGTAAGTAGATTCATTCGAATTATTTTTTTCTGCTGCGTTAATTTGATGATCTTGCATGAGTATGTTCAACATGTTTATTTGCATCACACATAAAATCATGATTTGCATGTGCATGTTAGAATTATAGATTAGCCGATTAGATCCTACGGGGCATAATTCGAAAAAACCCCAACACATCCTGGCTCAAACCTGATGTCTACTGCACCCTGAAGCATGCCTTAGGATAAGAGAGGGGTGCCTCAAGTATCCTACCGAGTATGCTAGAGGGTTACCCAGTAGTGACTCCCTAGTGATCAAAAGATCACAACCTGGTGACCCAAAGGCCACAACCTGGTAATCCGAAGGTTACAATCCATAGATATGATGTTGGTCCCGGTGCGAGCCTTTGTCAGTTTAGAGAGGGGGTAAATAAACTGACTTGAAAAACTTTTAAGTTAGATTGCGGAATAGATAGGACCCTGACTCACTTTAGTGATTTATCTGTGCTGACTAATCAGTTGAGAGATACTGACAGAGGCTTAGCTGGTGAGCTGATCAGTTTAGAACTGATAGCTTGAAGACGTGGCTGAAGCTTGTCAGTTCAGTCTGTGTGTGTGAATGCGTGCAGTTGAATAACTTGCAAAACTGTAAGATAGTAAGAACAACACACACAGAGCTTTATAGAGGTTCGAAGCTTCTTGCTTCTATGTCCTCTCTTCCTTTCGCAGAAGGAAAATCCACTATGCAAGTGTAAAGTTTCTTTATTACAATTACACAGTGAAGAAATTCTGTTGGACCTGAAAACGGCACCCTTCAAACCGAGCGCGACCTCCTTTTTAACTGTTCCTGTCCCAGAAGAACGGACCCGTCGGTACACACTCCTCCTCAGCCGGTTTCTGGGTCGACAGCTTACACTTACCGGTCCCAACTACTCGCTGAGACTTTAGGTGCTATTGCCCATCTTTACATAATTTTAGATCTCACTCGATCTTTAAGAAGGCAGTCTTGAAACTGTTATCAATCTGGAATGCTCCTTTCTCTTGAGCTGGGTGGTTGATCTTTGAGGGACATAATTGAGAAGTTTTGCTCTTGCTGGAATTCTGCGTCAGCTTAGCAGCTTGCTTTGAACTTGAAGCACGTCTTCTCAGTTTAAGACTTTTCGCACTTTGAGAATCTTGAGCTTTGAGCTGTAGAGAGAGAGAAAGAAATAACTCATTTTCTGCACAAATAGCAAAGTTAGATTGGCGAAAGTCTTCTCTTTTTGCCAAAATTGATTTCACCCTCTTTAAATAGATGAGTGAATTTTGACCATTATGATTGGTGATGTTTAGAAATCAACGGTGACATTTTAATGCTTGTAGCCATTTGAAGCTTCTTTTAATGAACTAGCCGTTTTGACTTTTAAAATTCTCTGCTCTAAGATCATCAGGATCTTTCAAAGATTTCCTGTTGAGATCTTCATTAACTGCTTGTCAGTAGGAGCAGGTGATTCGGCTATCAGTTCTTAGACATTCAACTGATGGGCTTTCAGCTGTCTTGGCTTTCAGCTCTGAGATAGTCCAGTTGGTAGATCTTCAGCTACCTTGAGCTTCTATCATGATGTAGTCTAGTTCTGCTGACTCATCAGCTGAGCTTAAGAGCTTTTATTTCTAAACTTATCAGTTGGCTACTTGCTTGAGCTTTTTCTCTCTAACTGAACTAAGGTCAGTTGAATAAAGACTCAAAGCATTTAGCGCTATTTTACCAGTAAACTAATCTTTGATCAGTTTGGGGTCAGCTCTGACTGATCTCTTGATTGGATCAGTTTTAGTTTTCAAGCTGAGTCTGTTCATCATTCTATCTTGGCTTTTTGCTAAGACTGTTGACTAACTCATACGAGGATACCTACCAGTCTCCAAAGTTCTCTTCCCCCTTTACAACTTATCTCAAGCTTTGAAGAGTTTACTTTGACTGGTCTGATCAAGTAACCTGTAAGCTGGTTGACCATGCTCGTGAATAGCTGTCTCTCATCTCAGCTCGAAGTCTTACTTGGTCATTGTCATTGATTTCCAGCTTAATATAACCTGCAGTTTTTCATTAAATCATCACACATATTTTGACATTTCATCAAAACCATCATTTGGGATTTTTTCAACAATTTTTCTAACAATTTCCCCCTTTTTGATGATGTCAAAACCAGCTAATTTTATGATGGAAAAATTGTGCAAGGTTATCATTCATAAATAAGCATCTGAACCTGTACCAGTTCTGGTAACGAGGCTGGAAATTAGACTATGTTCAAAAGAACAGTGTTAGATATTGATAGCTATTCAAAGCTAATATTTATGAGTATCAATGCTTTGATATAATCATCAGAGCTTTGATAAAAGGATGAGTACCAGAGTAATGGAGCATACATTAATATGTAAGCTCAACGAGTTTTATTTGTAAGGTATCAGAGTTTTGCTGATTGAAAGATACAGCTAAAATGACCTTCAGATATTTGAGTACTCGATTGGTCAGCTTGAAAAACTTTAAATGTTTCAGTTCTAAACACAGCTCAATTCTGATTGTCATGCAGATTTTTCAAATTTTTTAGAGCACATAGAAAGCCTTAAGCTATTCAAAGAGACAAATTAGCATGATCAGAATAATTTGTATTATAAACAAAGAGCACATTTTAGAAACTGATTGAGCACAGAAGATGAAGAATTATAGGAAGTAAAAGAGAGAGAGAATATCAAAGACTTGATATTTAACTTCCTTCCTTAGTTGGAACTGTTCACCACTCAGTTCCGTCTTTTTTTGCTTGATTTCTCTTTTTCAAACTTGCAGGGAGAGATGTTGGGTATGCTGTGAATACCCCATTCTTGCTGTTCTTTCAGTTGAGCATTATCCTAAGTCCAACAGTATTCTTGAGCTGGGCGTTGCTCAAGTTGGACTTCCCCCTCACGAATAGCTTCCCCTTGATAGGTAGCTTCCCCTTGAGAAGCAGCTTGCCTCTGAAGCTGTACCTCTCTTTGAACTTCTCTTTAGATCTCATCCTAAAAGAGTTATATCACCCTGTCAATAATCATATGCTGGAACATATGGTTTTTCATCATCAACATATCTTTCCCCCTTTTTGGCATCATCTAAAAGGGCGAGTTGATGGAATTCATAATGAGGCAGTGACAATTGTGGAAAAGGAGAGAAAGAAGTGGCCAACAAGTTGTTGGTGAAGTAGGGAGCTTGGGGTGCAGGCGTAGAAGTGGACAACCATGCACAAGACTCTTCTGTCATCATCAGCTGGTCAAGATCTGAGAGAGAGAGTTGATCTCGCCGAAGAGAAGAAGCTGATGCGATTTTGAGATGTGGCTTGTTCGGAATGGTAATGATGGCATCATCTTGAAGAGCAGTTGTGGACAAGTTGGAGGGCTCATGTTTAGGAAGGGGTGCATTATGAGGCACCGAGGTTTGAAATCTCTTAATCATGGAATCCATGATTTCTGGGACTGATGGAGGCGTATTAAGTGGATAGTTCATCCAACTGTGGCTCCATTTACCTTTTTCTATCCAATATCAGTAGCCTCGCTTGTTTGCCATCATTAACATGGTGGCATCATCCACCTGGTATCTCTAGAGATGATACTGGCGATATCTTCGAAGGTGTTCGAAGAGAAAGAGACTGTGATCCCTTATTCGACCAAAACAACATTCTAGTTGTTGGTCAAGGCTTGCATTGAAGCCTTCTTCCAGTAATTCTGGGGTAGCGACATAAGGAGATTTGCTGGTTGCAGATGCAGTGGACTCATCACTTGTAGAAGTATAGGAGTCACTATCAGTTAAGAACTGACCTGCGTCAGCTGGAGGATCAGCGTAGAGGAGCGGCTACTTGCCTTTAGCTGGGCTGTGGTCCTCTATGAGCTAGAGTCTCGACTTCCTAGGGTGGCCAGTTACATTCCGATATTATCGGTGAATGTAGACTATAGGAAGGAGATCTCTTCTGGTGAGAATGTATCCACCAGGGACTGTTCTGAGTTGCTCCGCGATGATATGACTGAGTCGATTTGTACATCCTACCTTGGCTTTGAATGTGCCAGAAGTTAGATCGATCTCAGCATGCTTCACTTGACGGTGAAACTGTGCCAATATATAGGATGCCCAATCAGCCTTGCATCCATAGTATATTGCGGCCATAAGATGAGAGGTGGTATCATTGAACTAAGCGTTGGTGATGCTACTCAGAAAGATGTGCATCACTATGTCCAGAATTTGGACCATGGTTGGAGAAAGACTATCTTTCAAGTTGTTTGAGAAGTCTTTGTGATCAACATGTGGATGTTTTCAGTCATTCCATACCTCCAACTTTGAAGGAAACACTAGTTCAAACACCTTTGGGCCATGACCAGAAAGTTGGAACAGTTCGGTTAACACATCTTTGTTGATGATGATAACCTGATCTCGGACAATAGAGATGATGTTGTGTCCTGAGATTTCCGCGTGATAGTAGAACTCTGCGACTAGCGGAAGATGCTTCCTTGTAGGCTGTATTGTTATAAATGACAAGAGCCCGCATGTCTCCAATAAGTGGAAGATCATGCTGGTCTTCTCACGACCGATTCGAGCTTGAAGAAATGCTCAATCGATGAACTTATTGATTTTAAGCTGCTTTACAAAAAGCTCCATATCCATCGATTGGAATGAATAAGACATTCTTCAAAGATATGAGAAGAGAAGGACATGGGCTATGGATAAGTGAGAAGACAAGGAGAAGGAATGAAAAATGGTTTTAGAGAACAATTATCACTTTTGCTACTTATTTTCATTCATCTTCTCGACTGCTTTAAAGGCAGTAAGTTTGCATGCATTAAACCAAAGCAATCAAGTGCTTACTGGCTGATCAGCTATCTAATTTGAAAGAAAGTTAGATGAATAAATGATGCATGCATCTCAACCGTCCACTTGGATAATGCATTTTTAATCAAGAGGCTGAGATCTAAGGACTTGAAAATCTGAGTAGTTGCCATAAATAGTACAATATTTTGCCAGAAGATTTTCTATTTATATACCTCATAAAATTTGTCTCTTTATACTTTAATGCTAAGTATAGAGACTTTAATGGCAACTCAGATGAACAATAAGCTTATTTTGAAATGTTAACGAGGAATAGAGAGTAGAGAAGGTTGTTTAGTGTATATTTGTCCTACCTTATCTTAAAAGTTTAGTATCTCTTGTAGGTGTTTTTCCCTTATTTTTGTGTGATTTTCATGTTATTTCCTTCACTTTTGCTCTTTTGGTGAGTTGTGTAGATTTGCACAAGATCTTGAGAAAATGGTAAATTAATGAATGCAAAATTCGAGGGATTCAAGGTAATGGGAAGATAGAGAATCGAATAAGGAGCGCGTGGCAAGTTGAATCGGGTCAATCGGCCAAGAAACGAGGGAGAACGAGCCAAAACTGTGGAAGCTGCCGAAAGCTGAATTGCCAGGGTGCGCGACCGCGCGACCTCCCTCTCGGCCAAGAGTCTCCGCGAGCGCGCGGCTTTCGATCCCCGCGGGCGTGCAGGGTGCATTCCAGCTCAGTTTTTCACGCGTTTTTTGTCCGATCTTTCCTCAACCACTCCCCTTTTTGACTTTCTTTCTCTCTCTCTTTCTCTCTATCTCTCTCTCTCTCGAAATAAAAGAGGGTTTTTCTCCCCATCAATTCACTTCACACTACACACCACATACACCCATCTCTCATCTTTTCTTTCTCTCCATTCACCACTTTCTCCACCACTTTTCTTCACCACCACCACCGATCCAAAGAGGGAGAAAGGAGGAGGAGAAGAGGCAAGAGGGCTAGAGCTCAAGGAAGAAGGCCCGAGAAGAGGAGCCCGATATCAAGCCATCCGCGGAAGCTAAGCTTGGTGGAGGGACTCCGCTTTGATGACGGCCCGAGAAGAGGGATCCGACTTCAAGCCATCCGCGGAAGCTAAGCTTGGACGAGGAGGCTCCGATTTGGTATTTCCTTTCTTTTTAGCTTTAGCCCATTTGTGGGAATTTGTCCCAAGACTCTCGAGACAACAAACAATATTGTATAAGTTGTATGGATTTTATCTTTTGGTTGTTGAATAAATGACTTTTATGATGTTTATGTTGTTTTGAGCATGGTGTTGGACGAATTTCTACATTAGGGGATGGATAATTGATTTGATTTTGATCTATGCTTGTTCTTGTTGGTTGTTGTTGTTGGAATCGTGCTTTTTTCATGTTTAGGTACTTGATCACTACTTGAACATTGATAGGATTTAGAGGAGTCTTGATTGTGAATCTAAATCCGGAAATTGGTTCCTTCAACGTTAGGTGGATGGGGTTCCTAAGCCTAACATGTTAATCTTGCTTGTATGATATAGCTAAGAGAGGTTTAACGGATAGACGGTGACAGTAATTGAAGTTAAACTAATTGGAAGGGTCTATTGTATTTGTGAGAGCAGCATTATCAACTTGAATAAAGCATAGTGATGAAACCATTGATAGAATCACACCCTAATGCTCTTCTCATAATTCTATCCTCTATCTTTGTGTTTAGTGGTGTAATTAGTTAATGTTACTTGCTTTAATTAGGTAGATTAGTTTAACCTTCCTTCCCCATGTTTAGAATGTTTAGGATGTATTTCATTTTATTGTGCTTGACAACAATTATGGCATAGAAAGATAATCGCCCACATGAAGCTTTCCTCGAGAGACACGACCCGAGTTAGCTCATCACCCTACAATTGACCCTGTCCTATTGTGGGAGTCCGGATCAATGTAGTCTAGCGTGTGGAGTCAAATTCGGACACAACAAAGGTTATCGCAGAGGATTGATCAGACAGCTAATGAGAGACGGGACTTAGGGGCTCAAGGCGTCAGTTTCCTGCTAAACTGATGATATCACCTTTAACTGATTGAATCAGTTTTGTTGAGCAGCTGCTGATTGACTTTTTGTCAATTTCATCTTCTTGAAAGGTCATATGGGACAAGCTTCACTGCTTTCTTTAGAGCTATTGGACCGTTTTCTTTTGGAAGCTGAATTGGAGATGTCTTGAGAAGGATCAGTTCTGACTTGAGTCTCAACATGCTGAAGTTGCTGAAGAGCAACTGCTGAGGTAGTCAGCTTCAAGAAGGTCAGCTCTTTAATTCCTCTGCAGGATGAGTTAGACTGATTTAGTATCAGCTTTGCAGCTCTAGAGCAAGACTTGATAAGAGTAACATATCATTTGGACAATAGATCTAGAGACGTGGCAATGTCTTCATCGTCTTTATGTTTATTTAGTCTAAAATGTTGACTCCTTGGTGTTACCACTACTTGAGTATGAGAGAGATTTTTGTCTATCTCATCAGTGGTGCCCGCAGCTTGTTGATGTGCCTTTTCTGACTGAATTGGATCCGGATTCAGTTGTAGGCGCAACATAGATCGATTGGAGTGTTGGCAAGCTGATTTTTAGTTGCAACTCCTTGTAATCTCAAGCTGGCTTGGACATTAGCTAGCGGGGTCTTATCTGGAATGTTGTTATCAAGTCGATGCTTCATAATCCGCTGGACTTGCACAATATTTGGAGGAAATGGATTTGAGGCTCCAATCCATTTGATGCTCCAAGTCTCTTCACGTTGCCAAAAGCTCATGCCATGAAAGGCTGTAAGCAAGAAATGTGACTGGATTGACATTGACTGTTTTCAGTTGTACCAGTAAAAGTACCAGTGTAGCTGTTTGAACAGCTGATTGTCTTGCTCGGCAACATACGTGAAGTGAGTGAGAAGGAGATTCATTACATCGTTCTGAGCACTCTTGACTTCATATTCACTACTATAGAAAGCGCGAATATTGTCTTCAGTCAGTTGGAGAGGAGGGTAGGCTCTTCTAAAGTAATCAGCTCCATAGTTTGGATGAGGAATTCTAATGAAGGGAATAAGCTCATCTGGATCAGTGCAGGGTTTAAAATCCACTGATGATCCATTTTTGGAGTGAGGAGAGGGAACTTCATTGGCATTTGAACTGCTTGAAGTTGTATGGCCAGATCTGGCTTTAGATCTCCTCTTCTTCTTGAGTGACTGAAGATGTGCTTTCCCTTTCTTGGGAATCCAGTCGGATATGAGGATTGGTAGTGCGTCATCATTTGGAAGATTCAACATATCTTCCAAGAGCTTGCTCATTTTTAGAACAAGTCCTACTCTGGACTCAAATTTGCCAGTTCTTTTTGAGTCGGCTGCTTTGATGACTTGATGCTTAAATTGGAAGAAGACAAATTCTGACCAATTAGCTTCCAATCCTTCTACAAGGTGTATCATTACCTTGTATCTTTTTTGAGTCAACTGACTCAAGCTTCCAATGGTGCCGAACATCATTTTGTTCATGATATCGAGCATGACTCCATACTCGGACTTCAAATCAGCTTTAGCTGTGGTAAAGATGAATTGCTTGGAGCAATTTGAAGCACGCCATTCTTTCCAGTATGGTTCAGCTGAATCTTTCAGATCTTGAACCCTGGAGCCTTTTCTGGGAAGTTGAAAGATATCTGCAATCTTTCTTTCAGTGATTTGAAGTTTTCTTCCTTAAACCACTGATTGTATGACCTTTCCATCTGCAGTGACTTTTGCTTGAAGCAAAAACTCACTTACCAAGTTTTGTCTAAAGAACCTTGGAGGAGTTTCTAGGTAGTGCAGAATTCCATTCTTGTGAAGATTGACCAGAAAGAAAAGGACTGTTTGATTCTTGAAGAATCTATTGAAATTTCTATCTTTTCAGAAATTTATCTCTCATCATTTGCTCTTTGAAGGAGATAAGAGCTTTTGAAGCTTCATCCATTTTGAAAAAAAATTGGCTGTATTTGAATTGAGGCTTTCTTTTCTGGAGAGAAAGAGAAAGAGAAAGAGCACACTCTTTTTTTTAAGAAAAATTCTCTTGAGAGACTGGTTTGAAAGAAAGCAGTGATTGTTGAGGGTGTTGTTTCGTTGTTAAAATTTTGGCAAAAGGGTTTTTATGAGTGAGAGAGAGACTCATAAATGTGATGGTTGAAAGAATTAAATTCCCTTTGTCGTTTTCTTTGACTTTTGATTTTAAGCTTCGGACCAACGGTCAAAATAATAAATTCTGACAAAAGCAATTAATTGAGCCAAAAGGATTTTAGTAATGAATTATTTTGAAAATAAACTTATTTACAAGAATTTTCCTAAGGCATCTAGTCAGCCGACTTCTGAGGCCTTCAGATCTCCTTGCTATCAGTCTTTCTTTTCTTGGAGATTGGCTTTTTGGAACTGTTTGATTTTTCTTTATGAAGTTCATCTTTAGAAGTTTTGAGTCCAGTATGAGCTTGAAGTTCCTGAATCGACTCAGATAGCAGTCTTACATGATCTTGCGGTTGTTTGATCAACTTTTCACACTGAGTGAAGGATTAAACTGATGGGCAGCTGGGTAGGGTGTTCGACTGGATGTCGTCAGTTGTCATGGTTCTTGAATCTGCCGTAAGCTTCTCTTTGGTCTCTTTCATCTCTTGTGCTGAATTCTTTGGCTGAGTTGATTCAGAGTTTCTCTGAGCCTTCCCTTCAATAGACTCAGTTTGGATTGACACTCCAGTAGTCTTTTTAACTGAGCTCGATTCAGCTTGCTCTTTCTCTTTTTGATCCAATGAAGTATGTATGGGAGGTTCTTCATCCGAGTCAGATGATTCCATTTTCATTGGCTCAATCATCTTTGCCTTCCCTTTTCCAAGAATCTCTGGTTTCTTAACTGATTTTTGCCTGGTTTGATATTCTCTAATTTGTATTGGTAGCTCTGTTAACCGTCTGATTGATTTTGGCAAAAAGTCATCTGAATCAACTTCTTCAACTATGGTCCCCTCTATCATTAACTCTAGAAGCTGGTTTTCCAAAATTAGACTGAATCTATTGAGAAAGCACATCTTTTGAGGGAATTTCTTGTCACTGACTGTTTTTGCTTCGATGATTTCCACATATTTCCTGAGTTGTTCAAAGAAGTGATGTACCCAGTATATCTTCATTTCGTTGCAGATAGCCTTGCAGATTCGGTATCTGGGCACTGTCATTTCTGACAGACTTCATGTTGCTCCAGTGAGCATCTTGGCAGCAATCATAGCCAACACTTGATATTCCTCCTTGAATTTGGTCATCATGTGATTATTATGATACTCTTGAGTGATTGACTTCTTCTTCTACTCATTGTAATGTAGCTCAAGATTTACCCACACATCCTCAATTTTCTTGCCACCAGTTGGAATTTGGAAGATTTTTCGAAGAACCATCAGAGTGATGGAGACTTATCTTGCTCTTACTTCCGTAATGATCTCCTGAGAACTTTCTTTGTACTATGAGTTCAGAAAGAACTCTGCCACAACTTCAGGATAGACTTTTGAGGGGGCTTTCTCAGTGAAGGTTTTTAGCTTGACTTTCTTTATCAATGTGAGGATTAGTTCACATAGCTCGGAGTTACCACAGAATTCTCTGAAGATCATGGGATTGAGAAATTTGTCATGATATAGATCTTTTCTAAAAGTTGAGGAATTTTCTCCAGAGAGTTTGAAGTATACTTTCTGCGATATTTATTAGCATAGAATTGAGCCATTGCGGAAGAATTTTTAGGAGGATTTGAGAGATTTTGAGAGAGATACAGCTTTTGATAAGTTTCGGATAGAATGATTGTTTAAGTTCTATGGTCAGCTGTGTGAAGGATTTAGAAGAATAAATAACTTATTTATAGACTCAACAATTGGTGAATCTAACGGTAATAAGAAATTTGATTGCAAATTAAAATCGAACGATTCTGAATAATCCGCTGATTTTAATTTCATATTTACCCATTGAGATTAATGAGGAGAGATAGAGTGGGTCCAACGGTAATATTTGAAAGACACGTCATTTTACCATTCAATAATAAATTCAAATTGAACTTATCTGGTTTTTGGCTCTCCTCTAGTCTCCACGTGGCTTTTGAGCTGCTGACGTCATCAGTTGCTTCCTTAACTGATGATCTTCTTGGCTTGGAGTGATCAGTTCTAGCTGGAGTCTTTTAAGCTTTGACTCCTTGTCAGCTTAAGCTGTCTCCTTCAGCTTTGCTCAGTTTAAGCTTGTCATCTGTTTCCATCAGCTGAAGCTTTGCCTTCATCAGTGAGTTTTAGAATTCAACTGCTCTCATTAGTTGAATATGACTGATTTGAGGATTGATACCTTCTGCGATCAGTTCGCTCATTTTCAACAGTTTTCTTACAGCCTTTTGATTTTCTTTAGAACTAATGTGGGCTCTTATCAGTTTAAGCTCCAAAGCTTGCAAAACTGATGCCCTCTTGAGTCAGTTCCCATTATCAGCAAGAGTGCTCTTCTTCACTCCTTCTGCTAGATGATCATCATCTTCTTTTGAAGCTAGTTCGAGCAATCCCAATTGGATGCATAGCTCAACAAATCTAGCTTCTAGCAATAGCTTGGTGAAGATATCGGCTATCTGTTTCTCCGTGTTGACATATCTGATGCATATGTCTTTCTTTTCGATATGATCTCTGATGAAGTGGTGCCTTATATCAATGTGCTTTGTCCTTGAATGTAATACTAGATTTTGAGATATTGCAATAGCACTATTGTTATCACAGTAGATTGGCACTTCTTCAGTCTTCACCTTGTAATCCTTGAGCTGTTGCTTCATCCATAAGATCTGAGCACATCAACTTCTAGCAGCTACATATTCAGCTTCAATTGTTGATGTGGCAACTGAGTGCTGCTTCTTGTTAAATCAGGATATCAGTTTGTTTTCCAAAAACTGACACGTTCCACTAGTGCTCTTTCGATCGATTTTGCATCCTCCAAAGTCTGAGTCTGAGTAGCTGGTTAGACTCAAGCTATCATCTCTGGAATACCATAATCCAAGATTTATAATTCCTTTGAGGTACTTCATCTCTTTGCTGCTTCAAGATGACTTTTCTTCGAATTGGCTTGGAACCTTGCACACAGTCCGACTGAATATGAGATATCTGGTCGGTTGGCTGTTAGGTAGAGAAGGGATCCAATGATTCATCTGTAGTGCGTTTGGCTGGCTGATTCTCCTTCTTCATCGAGGGTCAGCTACACTGATGTATTCATTGAAATTTGGAGAGCTTTTCCCTTATCGGTTCCAAACTTCTTGACGAGCTCTTTGGTATATTTAGCTTGGCTGATGAAGATTCCGTCTTTCAGTTGCTACACTTAGAGTCCTAAGAAGAATGTCATTTCTCCCATCATGCTCATCTCGAATTCACTTTGCATCAGTTGTGTGAATCGATTACAGAGATCTTTGCTCTTGGATCCAAATATTATGTCATCCACATAAATTTGAACCATCAAGATCTCGGTTGATCGTTCTATTCTGAATAGAGTATGATCAATGACTCCTTTCTAAAACCCATTCTTCAGCAAGAATGTTGTGAGGGTTTCATGCAAAGCTCTCGGTGCCTGCTTCAGACCATACAAGGCTTTCTTCAGCTTGTAGACTTGGTCTCCGATTTTGAAGCCTGGAAATTGTTCTACAACTACATCCTCCTTAAGCAACCTTTGCAAGAATGTACTTTTCACATCCATTTGATAGACAGTGAAATTATTGTGAGCTGCATAGATGAGGAAAAGTCTGATGGCCTCCAATCTTACAACTGGAGCAAATGTCTCATTAAACTCAATCCCTTCACTTTGTGAGTAACCTTTGGCTATCAGTCTGGCCTTGTTCCTTGTAATCACGCCTTGTTCATCCAGTTTGTTACGAAAGACCCATTTAGTCCCGATGACTTTTTGAGTTTTCAGCCTATCAACAAGAAACCATATGTCATTTCTTATGAACTGGTTCAGCTCGTCTTGCATTGCTATAATCCAGTCTAAATCTTCAAGTGCTTCTTTTATGTTGGCTGGTTCCATATGTGAGATGAAGCATGTGAAGAGTGCATGCTCTGTTGACCCTCTGGTCTGAACTCTACTTCTTGGATCCCCAACAATTTGGTCGACTGGATGGCTTCGGAGCCATTTGGGAATGGTTACTTCCTTTTCTTGCTTAGCTACTTCATCAGTTGTTCTAGCAACTGATCCTTCGGCTTCTTTATCAGCTGCTCCTTCGGCTACTGCATCAGCACTAGCTTGTTTTTTATTTTCACTGATTCTTCCCCCTGTTTCTTCGGCTATGGGGTTTGAGGTTTCCTGATGAATTGTATCCTCAGTGACCAGGTTATCTTCAACCGGTCTTGAATCAGTTTCAATGCCATCTTCTAGTGATACTTCAAACTGCTCTGGACAATGTGATCAACATAGTCCAGCAGATTTTCACTAGGCAGCGCTTGCTCTGATGTATAGTTCTTCTTTTTGTTTATGTACTCATTGGCAAGCTTATCAAATACCACATGACATGTTACTTCCACAAGCAGTGTCCTTTTATTGAACACTCTGTAAGCTTGAGAATGAGGGGCATTATAGCCGAGAAAGATTCCCTCATCAGCTTTGGCACTGAAAGCTTTCAGCTGGGATTTACCATTGTTGTGGATATAACATTTGCAGCCAAATATGTTAAACTAAGAGATAGAAGGCTTACGATGACACTTCTGTTCTGTGTATGGCAGGCTGTGTTAACTGCCTCTGTCCAGTAGCATTCGGTAATGCTGGCATCTGCTACCATTAGTCTGGCTATCTCCTTTAGCGTGCGATTTCTCCTTTCTCCTACGCCATTTTGTTGAGGAGTTCTTGCAGCAGAGTGTTCATGAGTGATTCCCAGTTGATTCAGAAACTTGATCATTTGCTGATTGACAAATTCAGTTCCGTTGTCGGATCTTATCCTTTGAACTGATTTCTCTTTGTCAGTTTGCAGCCTTCTAATCAGTGTTGATAGCTTCTCAAAAGTCTCATCCTTCTCAGGAACTCCACCCAGGTATATCTTGAGTAGTCATCTACTACTACAAGTGTAAACTTTTTACCTCTGGGGATTGGTGGTTTCACAGGTCCAAACGGGTCCATGTGAAGTAACTGAAGAATGTCAGTTGTTCCTGGAGGATGGCTTTTGTTTTTGAAAGATGACTTCACCTGCTTTCCTTTCTGGCATGGTCCGCAGATGTCAGTTTTCTTGTAGATTTCCTTGGGAATCCCATCAACTAGCTCTTTCTTGGCCAGGTAGTTGATAGTTTTGAAGTTGAGATGGTTCAGTCATCGATGCCACAGCCAACTTACTTTAGTTGATCATTTGGAGAAAAACCAAGCTTCTGAATAGCTAGTTGACCAGTCAACTACATACATGTTGCCCTTTCTTACTCCAGTCAGGAGTACATGAGCTATTGCTGAAGTCGATTGGGTAGCCATTGTCACAAAGTTGACTGATGCTCAGCAGTTTGTGCCTCAATCCTTCAACATGTGACACATTATTCACGATAACTTTTCCTTTGATGACGAACCCTTCTCCAATGGTTCGGCTCTTCGAGTTGTCTCCAAAGGTGACTAGTGGTTCCTTAACCTCTTTATAACCGTTAAGATCACTCTTATCTCTGGTCATATGTTTTGACCACCCGCTATCCAGATACCAAGTATCTTTGACCTTTTTCTTGGATAAGATGCTCTTTTCCTGCAAAGCAAGAATCAGAGTTTAGGTACCCGCATGATATTGGGTCCTGAGAGGTTAATCAGATGTTTGGAAATCCACATATGCTACACTTTTGGCTTTTCATTTCCATGAGATCCTTCAGAATTGGATCTCTGGATATTCATTGGACTGCTTGTGACTCTTCGATTGAGAGTCCAGTCCAGTGATCTATACCTCCGATGAGAATCAGGATAGAAGACTTCAACTAATATCCTCTCATCTTGTGACCTTAATGCTTCTTATCTTGGACAATTTCGTCTGACCTTTTGACTTTGAGCTTTTTGGCCTTTGTAATATGGCCAATCTGCAAACCAGTTGTAACGGGGATTGAATCTTGCTTCATCCCTTGAGTTTAAAAACTCATTGTACTAGATTGCAAAGTCACTTGGAGGGAACTCTTCCAGAGAGATTGGATTATGCTGTCTTGCATGATACAATCTCAAGTGTTCATTCCTTCTTGGATTTGAAGAACTCCCAGGTTGAAATGTACTGGTTGAGTTTCTAGATCGTTGAACTGATGGCCTGCTTTGAGCTGATGCTCTTATCTGAGCGACTGACCTTAGGTAAACTTCAGGTCTTGGTTGAACTGATGACCTAGAATGATGTGGAGGATTTCGAGGATTTGGCCTCTGATGAGATTTGGATTTTGATCTAGTAGTAGATCTGGATTGCTAAGCTGATCGATGTTGAACTGGTGGCTTTAACTGAGCACCAAGCCTTTGAAAGACAGACTGTCTTCGAGTTGCCCCTCTCGAATAATCAGTCTAATCTCTGGGCTGAGTTTGAGGAGTTTCAAGGATGCCATTGCCTTTTGACTCCTCAACTGTGGGAGACTGAGTTGGTCTTGTGAGTCCTCTCAGGACTCCAGATCCACAGCTCTGTACAACTGCCTTGCTCTTCTCTGCGGTAGTGTACTTACTATATCCCAGCCCTGGGCTCCCAGATTCAGTTCTCTGATGACTCAAGATTTTATCAAGAGTCTGGGATCCCTTCTTGAATTTGAGAGATAATTCCTCTCTTTCAAGAATTTTTTGCTTGAGCTACTCATTCTCAGCTTCCAGTTCTGCATTTCTTAGCCTCAGCTAATCCATTTCTATTGACTGAGCATGAAGACTTTTTAGTCTTTCATTTTCAGCACTTAGCTCATCAACTCTGCTTCTTAGCTCATCATTTTCACCCTTCAGTTCAATATGCATACTTGATACATAAGCTAATTGATCTTGTAGGATTTTTAACTGTTCATCCAGTTCATTCCTAGAGATCGATGCTTCATGTATATTATATAATGAGGTTATTGAGTAAGCTTGACTAATCTTTTCTTCATTGTCAGCCATGAGGCATAGTAAAGTTTCATCATCAGAGCTGTAGCCATCTGAGTCGATTCCAGATGGGTAGTCTGAATCGTCAAGCATGACATTCTCAGAGTTTGCGATCATTGCTTTCCTTTTGAAGAAGCTTCTCCTCACTTTGGCCTTTTTATCTTCAGGAAGCTCTAGACACTTGTATCTGTAGTGTCCTTGCTTGTGGCAATGGAAACATTCCTCTATGTTCCTATTTGCCACCCTGAATTGTTCAGCTGGACGATCAGCTGGCTGCTGGTTCCTCTCACCTTTAGAAGCTTCATCAGCTTGGGACTGAGCTAATTATTGATCTCTGACTTTTCTTAGCTTTTCCAGCAATCTTATCATTGACTGGATTTGCTCATTCTAGTCTTCAGTCAGGATCTCCTTTTTATCGGCTGACTGTAATCTTCAATCAGTCACCGATCCCCCTGGATTCTCTCTGACAGGTGAGCCTCTTGGTAAGAAGTTGTGTCTTCCGCGGGCTTCTCTGAATTGATTTCTTTCAGCATAGAAAGAAGCATCAAGAGAAGAGGAAGTGGATGCTTCTCTCTTTTGATTCAGGCTGTGCTCATGAGCTTTAAGAGATCCAAACAACTCTCTGGGAGTAATGCTGTTCAGGTCTCTCGACTATATAGTAGCAATTACTTTCATATCCCACTCATCAGTGAGATTATCAAGAACTTTTGAGTTCATCTCACTGTTGGGATAGTTTCTTCCCAGATTGTTCATCTCGCTTATAATGCTAAGAAATCTTATTTCTAGGCTCGAGATGCTTTCGTTCGGCTGTATTTTGAAAGACTCATATTTATCAACTGCCAGTTGGAGCTTGTTTCCTTTGATGGCTTCGGACTCTTTACATAGATCTATAAGAAGGTCCCAAATCTCCTACGCTGTTCTGTAGTTCTTTGTGTCTTTCATGCGATCCTCATCCAGAGTTTGAAAAAGTGTTACTTCAGTAACAAACTCTAGATTTTTCAACTTTTTCTCTTTACCCGTGAAAAGATGAGTTGGTTTTGGCATCCTGGCCGGTTGGTTGACATCCATGATGTGGGCTTCATTGTCCATCATTATGATGATTGGACCGTCATCGATCACCTCCCACATATTCTCATGGATGGAGCATAGATGAGCTTTCATTCTTCTATTCCAATTGTCATAGTTCTCAACTGAAAAGAGAGGTAGATTATGGTTTCCCATAGCTAGAACTGTTAGCACAGATAAACAGATCTGATTCAAATGATCTATAGAAATAGCTGATCCTTAGAATCAACTGCTCTGATACCACTTGTTGGTCCCGATTCGAGCTTTTGTCAGTTTAGAGGGGGGTAAATAAAATGACTTCAAAAACTTTTAAGACAGATTGCGGAATAGATAGGGCCCTGACTCGCTTTAGTGATTTATCTGTGCTGACAGATCAGTTGAGAGAGACTGCAGAGGCTTAGCTGGTGAGCTGATCAGTTTAAAACTGATAGCTTGAAGATGTGGCTGAAGCTTATCAGCTCAGTCTCTGTGTGTGAATGTGTGCAGTTGAATAACTTGCAAAACTGTAAGACAGTAAGAACAACACACACAAAGCTTTATAGAGTTTCAAAGCTTCTCGGTTCTACGTCCTCTCTTCCTTCCGCAGAAGGGCAACCCACTATGCAAGTGTAAAATTTCTTTATTACAATTACACAGTGAAGAAATTATGTTGGACCTGAAAACGGTACCCTTCAAACTGAGCGCGGCCTCCTTTCCAACTATTGCTTTCCCGAAAGAACGGACTCGTCGGTACACGCTCCTCCTCAGCCAGTTTCTGGGTCGACAGCTCACACTTATCGGTTCCAACTGCTCGCTGAGACATTAGGTGCTATTGCCAATCTTTACACGATTTTAGATCTCTCTCGATCTTCAAGAAGACAGTCTTGAAAACTGTTATACACCTGGAATGCTCTTTTCTCTTGAGCTAGGTGGTTGATCTTTGAGGGACAGAACTGAGAAGTTTTGCTCTTGCTGGAATTCTGCGTTAGCTTAGCAGCTTGCTTTGAACTTGAAGCACGCCTTCTCAGTTTAACACTTTTCGCACTTTGAGAATCTTAAGCTTTGAGCTGTTGAGAGAGAGAAAGAAATAGCTCATTTTCTGCACAAATAGCAAAGTTAGATTGGCGAAAGGCTTCTCTTTTTGCCAAAATTGATTTCACTCTCTTTAAATAGATGAGTGAATTTTGACCGTTATGATTGGTGATGTTTAGAAATCACCGGTGGCATTTTAATGCCTGTAGCCGTTTGAAGCTTCTTTTAATGAACTAGCCGTTTTGACTTTTAAAATTCTTTGCTCTAAGATCATCAGGATCTTTCAAAGATTTCCTGTTGAGATCTTCATTAATTGCTTGTCAGTAGGAGCAGGTGATTCGGCTATCAGTTCTTGGACATTCAGCTGATGGGCTTTCAGCTGTCTCGGCTCTCAGCTCTAAGATAGTCCATTTGGCAGATCTTCAGCTGCCTTGAGCTTCTATCATGATGTAGTCTAGTTCTGACTCATCAGCTGAGCTTAAGAGCTTTCATTTCTAGACTTATCAGTTGGCTATTTGCTTGAGCTTTTTCTCTCTAACTGAACTAAGGTCAGTTGAATAAAGACTCAAAGCATTTAGAGCCATTTTACTAGTAAACTGATCTTTGATCAGTTTAGGGTCAGCTCTGACTGATCTGTTGATTGGATCAGTTTTAGTTTTCAAGCTGACTCTGTTCATCAGTCTATCTTGGCTTTTTGCTAAGACTGTTGACTAACTCATCCGAGGATACCTTCCAGTCTCCAAAGTTGTCTTCCCCCTTTACAGCTTATCTCAAGCTTTGAAGAGTTTACTCTGACTGGTCTGATCAGGTAACCTGTAAGCTGGTTGACCATGCTCCTGAATAGCTGTCTCTCATCTCAGCTCAAAGTTTTACTTGGTCATTGTTATTAATTTCCAGCTTAACATAACCTGCAGTTTTTCATTAAATCATCACACATATTTTGACATTTAATCAAAACCATCATTTGGGATTTTTCTAACAATTTTCCTAACATATGAGTATGCGAGGGGATTACCCAGCAGTGACTCTCCATAAACTCATCGATATGGTTCACCTTTAGTGACTCGAAGGTCACAACATGATAATGTAATAACACTGTTCCTTGAGCTGAAAATCCTGCTTAATAATAATTGAATCTCAACATCAAATCCTCAACACTGAATTCTCAAAATTCAATCTTGCTATTATAGATGATAACCTAGAATGAATCATCTAGGTCGCATCCCTCAATCAATACTATAGCCTTAATGCCTATAAGGGATACTATAATCAACCTACGAGCCATCATTCATCTAAATAACTTTTCCTCATAAATAGTATCAATACTAAAGTTACTTATGATCATGATCATCTATATCTCATATCAATCAACTATATGATATCATATCATATCAAATCATATCATCCAATATGAACTCAAGAGCTCAAACAACAATTCACATAATCATTTCTCATAATAACTTCCTTGTACAGACACTAATCAGGTAGAGCATAAAATATTTTATTTTATAAATGGACTATAAATGGAAATTTAATCTACTATAAATGGAACTATTATTTAAATTTATTCTTTTCAAAAATAGATTGCACGACTTTAGAGACTTTGAATAAGTCCGATGAAGAAGGAAATAAATTCCAAAATATTATTCTTGATTTAATGGCACTAACTGTTTTGACAGAGACCTCTTTCCATAATTTGTCATTTTACTTAATGTTTACCAGATCTATGCCATGACACTTTTTAACTGCTTAAAAATTACGAAAATAATCAAGCACGATCCCACCTATATCTTAATCAAAGAATATGATATTCGGAATTTTATGAAATCACATGTTTCCGATACAAAAATAGCGACTCAATTTAAATAATCGAAATTATTCAAAACTCGTCACGAGATTATGAAACTTGGCAAACTTATAGGAAATAATTTTTGGAACAACTTTACAGAAGAAACTTTTTCAATTTGACGACTCAAAATAGGTGAAAACGGGCAAAAATTGAAATTGATCGGCGCCATTTACTATTCACATTTTCTGGTGATTTGGCCTATTTTCGGCCTCCGGACGATGATGGACTCAACATATGAAATGAAGTACTATTTAAAATACACAACATATTAAAATTTCAGCTTAAAAGGATGAGAAATCGACCGAGACTAGATGTCGAAAGCGGTGGCGCGGCGGTGACACGGCGGCTGCAATCTCTGGCCATCAGCGGTGGCGGTGGCACGGCGGCTCTCCGGCAGCCTTTCGGTGTTTGGCAGCTGTTTCCGCAGCACAACCCTTTCCCAAATACTTCACTTGGGCCCGCATGCGCGATTTACTCAGCGCAAGCCCAGGTTTTCATTCGTCAACACGAACTAGAGAGAGAAAGAATGAGCTAGGGGGAAATGAATCCCCCCTCTCCTATTTATAGAAAAATCAAGGCTCGGGTCGGTATAGCTTTTTCGGATATAAATTACTGGTAAAGCATTTTCGGATTCAATTAAAGTTGTTTTATTCAATGGTGAGGTCCAAATGACCTCCAACACAAAATCCAAAAATGCTGAGAGACTCGTTGGCTCGAGTACTATTAAACCAGCCCAACTCGGGATGACAAGGAAGTCGTTAAGAGAAAAATAAAGAAAGATTCCCTTCTCAAAATTAGATTTACTATTCATTTCGGATGTCAAATAACACTCTCGAGTATTTGATTGACCTCAGATTGGAAATCTGTGAATGCCAACAGATTCCTTCGGTCGATTCCCATAAAACAGGTTTGACGAAGCAATCCTTAAATTATCGAGGAGGATTTCACAAATTTTTAAAAATCACGCTATTACGAGAAATTACTATTCATAAGTTTACCCATTATGATTTTCAACTCTGGGAGTCCTATAGACGTCAGATTAAAATTCTAAAACCACCAGCATCTTCCTTTAGGTCGTTATGTTTCAAAAGACTAATATTGACTATCTTCCAGCGACAATCACAAAATCTCATAAACGATTTTCATATAAAAGACACAAAAAATTCGCGACTAACATATATTTAACTTAATTTTTAACTCCAATTATTTTCTTTAGTCTTTTTAAATAAATTTAGAAAACTCCTAAGATCTTCTGAAACTTCTGGGGTATTACAATTAAACTGTGGAATATCATATAATCTCAGAATTAACTATTATTTACACATAAGCTCAATCTTTATGAAAACGGATTTTTCATAACATTTTAGGAACTTAAATATTATTATTAACCCGTCAATATTATAGGAATGCGAACCTGAGAATATGGACCTATAATCAAGAGCTCCAATAAATGAAATAAATAATTAAACTCTTTAATTAATTTATTTTAGTGATTAGTTCTGATATAATTCCATTAAAATTTGGAATTGTACTCTCTTTAATTATAGAATATATTTACTTTATAAATTTGAGCACTCCATTGATTTAATCATTTCATATAAATCAATCTTCCATAGACAATTCATAATTGAAGATAGGTAATATCCGTTAACCTCTTCAAATATTATTTTCCTCATTTACCATTAATTCACTAGTGAGTGATAAATTTATAAACGATTTATAAATTAGAGATCTGAAACTACTCAGTTCTAGAATTAACAAATTAAATGAGAGAATTATCTTTCCACTTCTTAAAAGAAGGAATATATTCCATATCAATGAATTACATTCCCTACTATTTAATTCCAATATAAATCTAAAATGTAAGTTTAGAGAATGTTGGCAAACAAACTTTAATGAGCAAATCCAGAATCACATTGAAATAAACAAGAGTCTATAATCGCTCAAGGTTTACATTATTCATATATGATCATCTTGTTATTTAATTTAATATTCATTATTTTAATAAAATTTGAAGTAATAATTAAATTAAATCGGTCCAAGTCCTATATAATCATATCATATATAAATGCTCCTAACTGGATGTCTCCACATCAATGGTTCAGATAAAAACACTCACATTCATAATGTCATCAGATTATATTAGTGATGCTTTAATTAAAGATCCCATACTTTAATTAAATAAACTAGCAATTTTGTGTGATGTAAAATAATTGCATACAAGAAGCATATTAGTTCAAAAATAAATGTTGCTATTATATATAATATAAAAATAATTCACAATTGGTTTAAGGATAAAATCCCTCAACACACCTATGTTGCAACCACCTCACTAATTTTTATCATATAAAAAATTATTATAACATAATTAGCATATATAGCTATGATTTAATATTTTTAAAAATTATATACTTTAATTATGGAATAATTAATCATAAATATCAATTATTAACTAAAAATATGAAATTATATTTTAAAAAATAATATAAACCCCGATTGAGTGAAATAAATAATGAGTAATAAATATAGAATTAAACTAAATGAAAAAAACCTAATGGTGTTGCTTCTACATAGGCGGAGCCCACAATATTGTGTAGGATAAAAACTATATATGAATACATTCCATCCATCTATATATGATAATCAATACTTTTATCCTAAAAAAAACAAAAGCAAAATCCTATAATATTATTTTGGTCTCTAAGGGCTTGTTTACTTTGAGGATATACAATTTGAAGGATAGATAGTTTAATGGATACATTGATAGATAAATCATATCCCACCTCTTTAGGAGGGATACATATCACACGTATAAGCACGTACTCAATGCTCATTTATCACGGATCTTGGATTATCCACCATTTTCATATCATGCAAAGTAAACATAGGATAATTTATTAATCAACCCTTATCTATGAAAGTAAATAAGGTCTAAAGGTGTAATCTTTCTTTGACCACATCGGTTCTTTTCAATGTAATAGATGCAAACACTTCCCAAAAAGTAGGATTAATCCTTCAAATATTTGATAATATCTATTTCTGTAGCATTCTTCTCCATGAGATAATTCAGTATAGAGAGTCTAAAAATTTCATAGATTGAAGTTGATAACTAAGAAAATGTCGAGATAGCAGGTTCACAGCAGCAAGCATATTCTTCTCAAATTGTTCAGTTGTAGCCTTGATAGTTTTTTTACTTTCTTGATTTTCTTTTCACCCTTGGTGTTAAAAGCATATTGAGAAAGCTCCTTCCCCATAAACAAAGGTTGTCAATCCTAATAAACAATGTAATAAAAAATTATCAAGATTTAAATGAACCTAACATAATAAAGATCTCGTGCAAAAAGATAGAAACTCTTACTTGGTTAAGTAAAATTTAACAACATTTTCTTATGAAAGACTGGTGGTTAACTAGGAGCATAAGGTTGTTCCTCAAGATCGAAGAACTGATATTTCTCTTTGTATGACATTTGTGAAATATTGGAAAATTTATCATATACAGATGAATAAATATGATTAACATTTGAAAATGAACCATCTAAAAAAAAATATTGTTAGTTTTGTATATACTAGAAGACTTGTCTTTATATACATTTAACAATGTTCTGCTAAAATAGATTGAATATTTATTACAGTCACTGTTTGCATTTAATTATTGTTATATTTATCTGCATGATCTGCTTACATTGCATTGTAAATGATATAGTGTAGCTAGACACACAGTAAGATCATATCATCATTTGAAGAAGGAATTTTCATCCACTCCTTATTAATTGGGGGGGCACGAAATTACAACTATGAAATCAACCCCGCTTTATGCTCTCTTGATCCTTAGGATTTCCGCAACTTTTTAGTATTATACAATCCACTCTGTATCTAGATGAGGTGTGGGAATACAGAAGAAGATCAAAAAGTCAAATTGCACTGTGAAGAGGGCATCGATTTGTTCTGCTTCAACAATGGGATTAGACCTTTAATCCCGTAATCAACCCTACTCGATTTGTAAGTACCAATTTTGATAGATTTATTTTATTCTGCTACAGAAGATTTGAAATTAAACTTGCATGCTAATTCAACGTATGTTAAAATTAATATAACTCATAACATATGATTTACACATAAACCCACAATTGTCACGTACGCCATCATTCATGTCATCTCCACATCATCATTGGATACTTTAGAAATATTTTTAAACACACATAATATGTATATTTTAATAACAAATATGTGTTGTTAAAACTTGATGAATTGTCCATACATAAATATATGTGTACCTAATTTTTTCTCCTCCATAAATATAACCACACATGTTGATATAGATAACTGTTTAGTCATTTTGTGTGACATTTTTTTGTGTTTATTTTGTCATGTTTATGCGTGCATTTTCACTATTTTTGGAAGCCCAAGGTTTGTTTCTTCATAAAGAAACTGCCATAAATAGCCATTGGGACCATCATCCTAAACATCCCGAGGAACATCATTCTCTCCAAGTCTGACACCTTACATGTTCCTTGAGTTGCACAGCGGATAAGGATCATGGATTGGTAGTCTACAAGAACCATGATTAGTACAGCATAAGAAATGACAATTAAGCTAGTGCTCACCGATTGCACCGATAGTATACATCCCACTATGTCTCTAGATGAGTTCTGAGTACATCAGAAGATCAAGGAGTTGAATTACATTGTGAAGTGGGCACCGATTTGTTTTGCTTCAACATCGAGATTACACCTTAATCCCGTGATCAAACCTACGTGATTTGTAGGTATCGATTTCGATAGATTCTATTTTATTCCACTGTAGTAGATTCAAAATTGAACTTGCGTGCTAATTCAACATAAGTTAAAAATAATATCACACATAAAATATGATTTACATGAATTAGAATTAATGAGCATCCAAATAGATCTTGTGGTTGTTAATTCGAAAAAACCCCAACATTTGATACATATTTTTCCAAATGTGATATTAGCAACTTTAGATTGGGTGATTGTTCTTGAAATGGGGCCACTAGCATGATATTTACTATCTTCTACAACATTCTCCTGATCCTGACCATGATTTTTTCTACTTTTATCTCTCTTCTTCAACGGAAAAGTTCTACGATTATGATGAATTTCATGACAATATGTGCATCTACTCAATTGATCCTTCTTGGATCTTCTTTTAATCATTGGCCTCCAAGATGTCAACTTTGGACACACCCCTCTGTTATTTAGGTCATCCTGCAGATTTAGCATATATTTGAGAAAGTGAATGACTCCCTAAAAGATAAAATGCTAGGTTAAAAGAAAACGAATATGAGTAATTTTTTTGTAATCAATTTTTAAGAAATTAGACACATCTAGTTATATGCTTATAAATGATGTATTTTTTGTAGGTAGTCATTGGGCATTATGGTACTGGTCTTTAAATAACCTTATATTAGCACTGACAAAGAAGTACTCATTCAATTTCAATATTGAAGTTATTATAGTCCTTTTGAAAAATGCACTTAAACTAATGAGCAATCTTATGTTGATGGAGCTGAGTGAGTTATTTATGGAGTTAAAGTTACTTAGAGAAGTCTTGCCTAAAGGGAAAAAAAAGGCCCTCTTGATATTTTGAAGGTTTTAAAAAGCTTAGATTGTTTCACTAATACATATGTAATTGCTCCATATAGATTTTTATTGGCTATCATGTGACTATTGCATTTGCAGGAAGAAGTTTTTCAAAATTTAAGTTATTGAAGTCATATCTATGTTTAATGATGTTACAAGATAGACTTAACGGATTAGTAATGATAGCTATTGAAGATGACATTTTGGAGAAAATAGAATATGAAGACTTGGTAGATAAATTAACTTCAAAGAGTGCTAGAAGATGATAACTTATTTTAGGTAGAAGGTTTATAATGTTCGAGGTTGTATTGAGTTGTTATCAATAAATAATAATTCAAAAAATTTTGGGGGGTTTTTTCTTAGTGGAATTTTTGTTGTCATAATATAATTGTAATATACTAATGATTTGAAATTTATTACAAAAAATAATAATTGAGTGTTATTTACTTATTATTTTAATATTAAGACGCCAATTTTTATAATCAACACATATAGGTAAATACTTTAAGGGGAATTTTACGACGCGTGTGCATAGTACACAAATTCATTTATAATTTAACATGTGGGAGATGGACTCTACCATCTATATAAGAACAATGAAAGACCCATGAGATCTACCACCTTTCAATCACATGTAAAATTATTAATGGATGTGTCTAGTGTGTGCACACATAGAATTTTCACTATTTAAGATGACCTATCAAATGAACCACTTCAGATTTATGTTGTTTCTCTGTAATACACTCCATGTTGTAATTTCAAATTATGAATTTTTTTTCTTTAATTTTATTTTTTGTGATTTAGTTTAATTTTACGACTTTTAGGGTTCATCCCACCCCATTAGCACTTATATTTTTTTTATCATTTAGTTTTTAGTTTTCAATTAATAATTCATTATTACGGTTAATTATTTCAAAATTAATTTTTTTATAATTTTTTAATTTATTTTTTTGTTGATAAATGTTGACTATGATTATTAATGTTATAATTAATTTTTATTTTATAATAAATATTATACAATTCATAAATTTGATACTCAAATACGTAGTGAAACACCAATTAGCGCAAGAGGAAATTTGAACCACAAATGAAGTTGAAACACCAAATAGTGCAAGAGAAATGAAGTTGAAACATCAAATAGTGCAAGAGAAAATTTGAACTGCAGATGAAGTGAAACAACAAGTAGTGCGTGCAAGATGATATATTTGAACTTCAAATGAACACCCATGTGCATGTCTGGTATCTGTCAGTTTTTGTGAGTATTCATATATAGTTTTTTTTTTTTTGAGAAATTGTGTATTTATATTTCCTTCTCATTTCCACATGCTAAAAAATCACCAAATACTCATAGCAAGAAAGCTTATAACTCAACTAAAAAAATTATGGCTTGGCTTTGGATAGTTTTATTATTGATTACACTTGCTTATATCCTTCAAGCAGCGCTCGGCCCGAGAAACAAGAAGAGAGCGCCACCCGGCCCGAGAGGGATTCCCATTTTCGGCCATTTCCACCTGCCAGGGAAGAATCTGTTGGAATCGAATACGTAAATGCAGCGGAAAAAAAAATTAAAATATGAAATAACAATTATTTCATAACACACGTATCATCGAATTCACGTTAATATGACGGATTACAAAACGACCATATCATTTTATATATTTAATTATAAACACACCTTTTCGCAATCCGGTTGATGAAGGGTGTGTAGCAATCGATTGCTCGTCTATTCGTAGGGATCCAAATGTATCTCCTCTATCAAGTCCACACAATTGGAACGTATCTCATATATCAATTTCGCTAGTAATCGATATATGGAGAAAATATGCTTAGTGTAAAAATGGAGATCAAGAGATTTTTTTTTTCTCTGGAGAAAAATGATAAGATATATCATTCTTCCATCCATGATCGTGTGATTAATTAACACCATAAAACCAATTCAATTGGTAATCGATTTCCACATTAATCACTATTGAATCTCATTAAAATCTCTTTAACCTTTTTGATTCTTAATCCACGTTAATTCTACAAAAGAAATAGAACTAACATTTTACACTATATAAATTTATATATCTATTAAATTAATCCAATTAATTTAATCCATATTTTGAAATATAATTTTAATCCAATTAATTCCAATTAAACATTTTAATTGATTATTTGATTTAACAAATTAAATCAAAAATAGTCTCAATTAATTAATATCATTAATTAATTGGATTCAACAATTGAATCAATTCAACCGATACAATTACAATATATTTGTGTAACCCTCTTAGGTTCATATCTAGCACTAGTAGTAGGCTTGTAACATTTACAACTTAACGAATAAAATATTATTCTATTAATTTATCCAATAAATTAATATACTCGAAATTAACTCTTTAATCTCGAGAACCTACAAATCATAGGAACATCTAGCAAGTAGCATGATCACCTAGCACTAGGTGAAATAGCGAGTAAACCTATTTAATTACAAATCATCATACACGTACGATCCTTCTATTACCTAATCTTCCGATTGGATCTTGAGTTATGGAATAATACGAACAACTCAATCAATCGAATAGTAAATTTTCATTTCCATTCAATCAATTCATTAATGAATCAATGAAAATTAATTAGAAGATTCTCTCGACAATTGAGTAATAGATCCTTCATTGACCACTCCATTAATCTCCATATTAATTAATATAACATCCAACATAACCTCGTTACGATTGTCATACAATCAGAGACTATATCAAAAGGAGATATAATTAATACAAGATTACTATGGTGTCTCATGTCAAAGGACTAACCGTGTACTATTGTAATTTAGAAATTCATATATTCGATAAATTCCATTTAAGAGTTTCTAATGGGTTTGTTCAGTGAACTTGTTCTCCAACAAGCACCCATGTATATACATTTACGTCATCACGCTAATGCCAATGAAACTTAACATTCTCATCTTATAAGTGTGTATCATACATGCAAGTTAAACTGTTAAATATCCCATCTTGATCAGTTATATAACTCTGAACTAATTTAAGACCTAAGTACAAGAAACATATTCCATAATCATCATCAAATGCATGGTCATGTTTCGTGACTTATTAAGATCTAGGAATTTTTATCACATGCATGTATAATTAACACATAAGATAAATAAAATGCCTCGATATAATATAATCCATAAGAGTTTATTTACAATAAATAATAAAAAAGAGTATAAATAACCAATCTAATTGGTGCGACGGTTCTACTCTTTCAATCTCCCACTCGCCCTAGCACCAATCACCCATGTACCTCAGGCCCATTCTTTCGATATTTCGTTCGAATACTTTATGTGACAAGGGTTTAGTAAGTGGATCTGCTATATTTTTTGCCGAAGCGACTTGATCCAAAATAAAGTTGTCTCTACTAATGATTTCTTGAATCAGGTGGTATCTTCTCATAATGTGCTTGGATTTCTGATGAGATCTTGGTTCTTTGGCTTGCGCAATTGCCCCGTTGTTATCACAATATATAGATATTGGATCAACAACTGTTGGAAAAACACCCAACTATTGGATGAAATTTCTCATCCAAACAGCTTCATTTGCAGCATCCGATGCAATAATATATTCAGCTTTAGTGGTGGAATCAGCAACCGTTTCTTGTTTGGAACTCTTCCAACTAACGACACCACCATTCAAGATGAATATGAATCCTGACATTGACTTGGAATCATCTTTGTCAGACTGAAAACCAGAGTCTGTAAAGCCCTCTAATTTAAGCTCCCCATTATCGTAAATTAGAAAAATATCCTAAGTTCTTCTTAAGTACTTAAGGATAGATTTCACGACAGTCCAGTGCTCTTCACCTGGATTTGACTGATATCTACTTGTGACACTCAGAGCATGCGCAATATCAGGTCGAGTACATAACATAACATATATAATACTTCCAATGGCAGAAGCATAAGGTATGCGTGTTATTCGTTCTCTCTCTTCGGGTGTCTTAGGAGACATTGCCTTAGAGAGTGAAACACCATGACTTATTGGCAGGTAACCACGTTTAGATTCCTCCATGCTAAACCGTTTTAGCATTTTGTCTATGTACATGGATTGGGACAATCCAATCATCCTTCTAGATCTATCTCTATAGATTTTAATGACAAGGATGAAGGATGCATCTCCCAAGTCCTTCATGGAGAACTGTCTCGATAACCAAGTCCTTGTTGACTGCAACATTCCTATATCATTCCCAATGAGTAGGATGTCATCAACATAGAGCACAACAAACACAATTGCACTCCCACTAACCTTCTTATATACACAAGGTTCTTCCGGATTTTTATGAAAATCAAACCCTTTGATTGTTTCATCAAATCGGATGTTCCAACTCCTCAATGCTTGCTTAAGTCCATAAATGGAGCTTTGGAGTTTGCAAACCTTTTGTTCACTCCCACTAAATATAAAACCGTCAGGCTGCATCATATATATATTTTCCACAATGTTCCTATTGAGGAATGCAGTCTTTACATCCATTTGCCATATCTCATAGTCATAATATGCAGCTACGACAAGCAAGATCCGAATGGATTTAAGCATTGCTATAGGTGAAAAAGATTCCTCATAATCAACACCTTGCTTTTGAGTATAACCTTTTGCAACCAAGCGAGCTTTAAAGGTCGCTACCTCTCCATTTACTCCAAGCTTCCGCTTAAAAACCCATTTACATCCAATGGGAACAGATCCGTCTGGTGGGTCCGCCAAGGTCCATACTTTGTTTGAGTACATGGAGTCCATTTCGGACTGCATAGCTTGACGCTACTTAATTGAATCAATATCAGATATTGCTTCAGTATAAGTCCTTGGATCACTATCCATGGAATGAACTTCCTCATTGTTCTCCAACAATAAAGTAAGCTTATCAGGTGGCCTTGAAGTTCGAACAGATCTTCGAAGAGGTTGTGTATTAGGAAGTTCTTTATCGATTGGTGGATTACTCACTACAATAGATAGGATATCTTGTGGTTCTTGAATTTCATCAAGTTCTACATGCACACCAGTTCTATCTAATAGAAATTCTTTCTCAAGGAAAGTGGCATTCCTGGAAATAAATACATTTTGTTCCGATGGACTATATAAAAAATACCCAATAGATTCTTTTGAATATCCCAAAAAATTACATAAAGTGGATCTCATATCCAATTTATCTCCCATTAACTACTTCACATAAGCAGTGCACCCCCATACTTGTAAATACTTGTAGGAGGGAGTCTTTCCACACCATAACTTGTACAGTGTTTCGGGCACAACTTTAGTAGGCACTCTATTTAATAGATGTGCAGCTGTCTCGAAGGCATAGCCCCATAATGAAAGAGGTAAAGCAGTGAAGTTCATCATAGATCGAACCATGTCTAATAATGTTCGATTCCTCCGTTCTGAAACTCTATTGAGTTGAGGAGTACCAGGAGGCGTCCACTACGATAGAATCCCATTCTCTTTTAGATAACCTAAAAACTCTCCACTTAAGTATTCACCTCCTCGATCAGATCGAAGAATTTTAATACTTAAGTATTCACTTAAGTTAGATTATTTCTCTACTTCCAATCTAAATTCTTTGAACTTTTCAAATACTTCAGATTTGTGTCTCAAGAGATACACATAACCATACCTAGAATAGTCATCGGTAAAGGTTAAGAAGTAGCTATAGTTTCCATGGGCACTAACATTTAGTGGTCCACATACATCCGTATGAATCAAATCCAATGAATACTTGGCTCGCTCCACTTGTCCCACAAAAGGTGATTTGGTCATCTTACCTTCGAGGCAAGATTCACAAGTGATAACTTTTGCTCATTTGTAACACCAAGCAATGTTGATAACTTGTTCATCCTCTTTTCAGAGATATAACCCAATCTAGCATGCCAAAGTTCTTTAGAACTATAATTATCATATTTTCTTTTACTTTGTTGAATATGCATGAGATGGTTTTGAGGCATAACAGTGTATAAACCATTAGTAAGTGCACTAGAGTAAATAATCAAATTATTCTTCAAGATGGAACAATTTCCACCTTTTATTAAAAACTCATAGTTCTCACTATCCAAAACAGGGATATAAATGATGTTCTTAATCAAAATAGGCACATAAAAATAATTGTTCAAAACAATCTCAAAACCATTATTTAAAGATAAATAAATAGTTCCAACAGATAAAGCAGCAACCCTTACGCCATTGCCCATGCGTAGAACTATTTTCCCTTTGCATAACTTCTTAGCTCCCACTAGCACCTGTAAGTCATTACAGAGATGTGATGAGCAACCGGTATCCAATACCCAAGAAGAATCGTTAATAGACAAGTTAACTTCAACAAAGTACATACTTGAACTTTTTAGGCTTGCAAGATATTCCTTGCAATGCCTCTTCCAATGCCCCGACTTGTGGCAGTAGTGGCAATTATCTTTGGCTTTGGGGTTGAGCACTTTCTTCCCCACACCCCTTTAGCCTTCAACTTGTTTGGTTTAAATGAACTTTTCATCTTTCCCTTTCCTTTATGAGTCTTAGCCTTTTGAGCTTTTGCTCGGAAGTGCTACCAACAAGAAGCACCTGCTTGTACTTTTTCATGGTCGACTCAGCCGACACTAGCATATTGACTAACTTAGGTAGAGTAGCATTCATGTTATGCATCGTGAAATTAACGACAAATGTATCAAATGAGGGTGGTAGAGATTGCAGCATCATATCAGTATATAATTCTGCCTCAATGTTCACTCTAAGAGATCCTAACTTTTCCATAAGAGCTATCATCTTCAATCCATAATCTTGGACTGAAGAGCCCTCTGTCATATGACACTGAAAAAGTTCTTTGGACACAGAAAATTTCTGTAGCCTAAGATTCTCCCCATACAACTTTTGTAAATGGGATATGATCTCACGAGCCGATTGAACATCTGCATATTAACTTTGAAGCTCATTAGTCATCGATGCTAACATGTAGCACCTAACATGCATATCATCATCTTTATGACTTTCATATTGATAAGCCACCTCACCATCAACATTTTCATTATTTTCATCAGGTGCTTCAGGCATCGTGGTGTCCAACACATAATCTCTTTTTTCGGAAGTTAAAATAATTCTCAAATTCCGAAACCAATCTTTAAAGTTTGGGCCAGTGAGTCTGTTTTGGTCAAGAATTGATAATAATTGATTTTTAGCCATTTTGCAGACAATCTACAAAATAATAAAGACGCATAAAATTAGCAAAAAATGGAAAAAATTCAATTAATATAAGGTCTTTAATAATTAATTGTCTCCCACTATTTTATTCAAATTTCATAACCCCATATATGAAAAATGAGAAATCATATTTCCTAGTGAGATTGAAGTCCAATAATAATATTCCACACCTCAATTTTATGAGCCCATGAAATACTACTATTAGTAGTCATCTCTTTGACAATTATATTCCAATACAATCTTCAATATTATTTTGCCTCACTTTTATTATATATCTCAATTTTATGAGCCCATATAATACAAGTGTCAAATTGCACCCATCAAACTTTCATTAAAATAAAATCATCAACATGCCTCAAGACTCATGGACAACATGAAGTTGATTATATTTTTATGATCATCAATATGATTGGTAAAAATCATAGCTTTCCATCAAAATATTATCCCACGACTCATGGACGATAATATATTATCGTAGCATCGACATGTTTTTACCTTTGATGGTAGGTTTGGAACAATAAGTCCAACTTATTTTGTCCAATTTAACTTGAAATCAAATTTCAGAAATTTTAGATTAAGTTTCAAAAAACTTGGGGTTTTTTATTTCCAAGACCTCATTATTAAATAATACCTAGTTACTAGGTGGGTTTATTTAATCCATACAATCATCATATGATTCGCGCAAATAAAAGAATTAAATAAATTCATGCATCACATACATAAAGTAGTGGGATGATCATGACCTCTCCTATGCAACCCGTTTTGAGCGAAAAACGGGTCTATGGTCAATCTAGGGGTTTATAAAACGGCAAACATACATTACATATAAAAATAATCTCACACACTTATGGGTCTTGAGCCTTCATTCTTCTTCTCGAACCTCCTCCAAAAATACAATAAATAGAAAACCTCACTTTTCTATTCTACTCGCATTGCATAATGTAAAGAACAATACAAAGAAGAATAAAAGGTTCACAGTCCCCGATTTAAAAACCTAAAATATTAAAATAAATAAATAAATTAATGCACCATCTACAAAGGTCTAGGCTCATGATCATCCCTAAATAAATCATGCTAATATTCATCACATGAAATAAAACATAATAAATTTACCGAGTAGAATTAATTATATTATTTTGTCACTTAACGCATAAAATTCAATTTTGTATAAAAATAATTTTTATCACATTTTTTGAATTAACAATTAATTCTAAAATGCCAAAATTAAATTGAGAATTTGAAAATAATAATTTTTAGCAACATTTGCAAAAATAATGTTTAAACAAATGTCCCGTTCAAACCGGAACATCAAAGCACCCATGGGCCACGATGGGGCACACCGGGCTGTGACGTGGTTGTGCAATAGCACTTGGCAGCAGCAGCCCACGCTCAAGAGCGCAGCACCCAGATAGCTCAGCCCCATTGGAGCTTTTTATCGAACACATGGTGTGCTTCTGAAAACACACTTTTGCAAGCAAGATGTGCGCCCAAATCAGCAGCACTCATGTGCCTTGCTTGCTTGAGAACGCTAACCTTGGGCGAACTGATCTTGGCCGATGTGTGGGTTGTGACGTCGCACGTCATTGACCACAACATGCTTGCACGCAGCAGTACCACAAAGGAATCGAATACGTAAAAGCAGCGGAAAAAAAAAATTAAAATATGAAAATACAATTATTTCATAACACACGTATCATCAGATTCACGTTAATATGACGGATTATAAAACAATCATATCATTTTATATATTTAATTATAAACACACCTTTTCGCAATCCGGTTGATGAATGATGTGTAGCAATCGATTGCTCGTCTACTCGTAGAGATCCAAACGTATCTCCTTTATCAAGTCCACATGATTGGAACGTCTCTCATGTATCAATTTCGCTAGTAATCGATATATGGAGAAAATATGCTTAGTGTAAAAATGGAGATCAATAGATTTTTTTTCTATGGAGAAAAATGATAAGATATATCATTCTTCATCCATGATTGTGTGATTAATTAAAACCATAAAACCAATTCAATTGGTAATTGAATTCCCCATTAATCACTATTGAATCTCATTAAAATCTCTTTAACCTTTTTGATTCTTAATCCACGGTAATTCTACAAAAGAAATAGAACCAACATTTTACACTATATGTAAATTAATCTAATTAAATTTATATATCTATTACATTAATTCAATTAATTTAATCCATATTTTGAATTAGACTTTTAATCCAATTAATTCCAATTAAACATTTTAATTGATTATTTGATTTAACTAATTAAATAAAAAATAGTCTCAATAAATTAATATCATTAATTAATTGGATTCAACAATTTAATCAATTCAACCGATACAATTCCAATATATTTTTGTAACCCTCTTAGGTTCACATCTAGCACTAGTAGTAGGCTTGTAACATTTACAACTTAACGAATAAAATATTATTCTATTAATTTATCCAATAAACTAATATACTCGAAATTAACTCTTTAATCTCGAGAACCTACAAATCATGGGAACATCTTGCAAGTAGCATGATCACCTAGCACTAGGTGAAATAGCGAGTAAACCTATTTAATTACAAATCGTTATACACGTACGATCCTTCTATTATCTAATACTCCGATTTGATCTTGAGTTATGAAATAATACGAACAACTCAATCAATCCAATAGTAAATTTTCATTTCCATTGAATCAATTCATTAATGAATCAATATTCATCACGCCTTGGCCAATGTCTTTTGAATCATGAATCATGAAAATTAATTAGAAGATTCTCTCGACAATCGAGTAATAGATCCTTTATTGACCACTCCATTAATCTCCATATTAATTAATATAACATCCAACATAAGCTCGTTACGATTGTCATGCAATCAGAGACTATATCAAAAGGAGATATAATTAATACAAGATTACTATGGTGTCTCAAGTCAAAGGACTAACCGTGTACTATTGTAATTTAGAAATTCCTATATTCGATAAATTCCATTTAATAATTTCTAATTAATGGGTTTGTTCAGTGAACTTGTTCTCCAACAAGCACCCACATATATACATTTACGTCATCACGCTAATGCCAGTGGAACTTAACATTCTCATCTTATAAGTGTGTATCATACGTGTAAGTTTAACTGTTCAATATCCCATCTTGATCAGTTATATAACTCGGAACTAATTTAAGACGTAAGTACAAGAAATATATTCCATAATCATCATCAAATGCATGGTCATGTTTCGTGACTTATTAAGATCTAGCAATTTTTATCACATGCATGTATAATTAACACGTAAGATAAATAAAATGCCTCAATATAATATAATTCATTAAGAGTTTATTTACAATAAATAATAAAAAAGAGTATAAATAACCAATCTAATTGATGAGACGGGTGCTACTCTTTCAGAATCCTCATCAAGATTTGCATCTTCTAGCCCGAAAACACGGCCCGATCATGGGCTTGCGCCTCGGGTTCGTGCATTTAGTCGTTGCATCTTCCCCCGTTGCAGCCGAGCTCGTTCTCAAGACTCACGATCTCATCTTCACCAGCAGGCCTCGCAGCGCTGCCCTCATGCATATAACCTACGATCAGAGGGATTTAATTTTCGTGCCATTCGGCCCGTATTGGCGCCACATGCGTAAACTGTGCACATTGCAGCTGCTCAGTAACGTCAAGATCAGTTAATTTCAGCCAATGAGAAAGGCCGAGATTGAGCTTCTCATTGCTTCGCTGAAATAGGCTGCTGAAAGCAGGGAAACCGTCAATCTCAGCGCCTGAATTTCAGTGCTGAGTCGCGATATGAACTGCCTTATGGTGTTGGGGAGGAAATATTCTGATTTGAAACAGAAAGGATTTAAAGATATCATGAAGGAGAAAATGGAGTTTGTCGGAAAATTTAATATTGCAGACTATTTTCCGTATGTGGGCTTGCTTGATCTTCAGGGATTAAATAGCTCGATGAAGCACGTGAGCAAGATTTTAGATGGTTATCTAGAGAAAATAAGCGATGAACATCTCCACAATGAAGAAGAGAAGAAGCAGGCTGCCGACATTGTTGATAGACTGATGGAGATTATGCAGTCGGGAGAAGCTGGATTTGATTTTGATCGCCGGCCGCCATGTTAAGGGAGTCCTTCTGGTAAACTTAATTTTGTTTATACACCAATATTGTGTGAGACCATCTCACATATCCAAATTCATCTGATGGTATTAATACCTTAATTTAAGAACGAATCCACAATTATTTTTTAGAGCTCCAACTTAATTATAATAATGGGTAGATGATATTTACAGAATTGAACATAAATTAAAAATTCATAACATTGTAACAATTATATACGGTAATATGATGAAATTACTAAAATAACTAGAATCACATATTTTTTAAGGAATAATTGTCTTAAAATACATGAATTTTTTATTGATTTTGATTCCTTAGAGGTTAAAGGTGCAAATACATCACAAAGTTTAGCTTGGGGACAGACTCACCCTTAACGTTTTTTCAACCAATTAAGTCCAAAAACACGTCTTTATAAAGCAAATACAAATACCCCCAAATATTTATCTAGAGGAGCATATTCCCCCCGAAATCTTTGATGAGATTTTTCTTTCACAATGATATGATAAAAAACTAAGCTCTAAATAACCAATCTCACTATGTAAGCGGACACGTATAGCATAATGGATCGGGTCGAACACGGGGAACTAATTGGACAAATGAGACTACAAGTACCATCACATCGAATATTTTCACTAGTCAAACCATTCGGAATTTGGTTGGATATTTTAACTAAAATAATAAGATTTGCAATGATCAAACAAAAGTAGCATTGTAGTGGCTATTTTTCATCAGCCCATTATGCTGGTCCATGATGATTAAATGTTGTCATTTAACCGAGCAACCTCATAAAGATCGGGTAATTTGAATTAAATTGAATTAGCCGTCCGCATGACCTGGAAGGGTTGACGTGATCAAACGAATGAGATCATACCTCAACCGCTCCCGTAATTTACGCGAACCCTAACGTTGCCTCTGTCTATAAAAGGAGACCTCTTTCCTCATTTGATAGGCACGCGGAAATACCCACAAGCTTCACTTCATACCTTAGACACATTGAGTTTATTGTTTTCTAAGTTCATTCCACTCCGGCGATTCAACATCTCGGTGTCTTTCTTACGATATTTTCTGGTTGAATGAAGATTCTCTCAATTCCTAGTCACATTCTAGCTAGAGATTACTATTATTAAGCTATTTAATTATTCAACTATTTCATATTTTAATTCTTTCTACTCTTCTTCTTTTCCTGACTTGAGCGTCGGAGGCCCAACGATCATCATCCTCCCGACGATCTTTGGCTCTTACGGTGTTTTCTATTTTTATTTCACAGATTGGTCGCTACTCCGGACTGAATCAATTAATTGCAGATTTCCGGATCTACAATTTGGCGCCCACTGTGGGGCAGCAATCTATTCGTGAAACAAAATGACAGCGCCTAATGAGAGTTGCAGAGATGGAAAAGGACCCCAGTAAGATGGCAGAACCGCTATGCCTTCACCTGATGTTGATCTGTCGCTAGCTGATGTTCTGAGGAATATACAGCATTAAATGGCAAACACCACGGGGAGTTAGCACTTCTGAGATCAGAGAATGCTTCACTCCGCAGTAAACTTGAAGATCTGACCATCAATGACAACACACACCATCTGAACTACATCAAACCCACCAATCTGTTCGATGAACCAAATTCGGTATACTCTGAGCGTCGTCGTTCTGTTACTTTTACTGATCCATTTATTGCAGGTACTAGTGCGTTAGTACAGAAGGTAGACACCAGACAACAAATGGAGGAGAGCCCGCTAAGGCCACCACTAGGGTTTGAGTATCATATTTCTGTGCAGGAAAGGATCTGACACCAAAACCTCGAGTAAGAAAGGGTTGAACAGCAGTGCAGGTTCAACCAGAGATTCGATCATAGAATGATCGATCAGCCAATCGAATTGGAGCAATGACTGGCTGGTATCGAGGCAATGATAACTCAAATTCCCGGTGTACCTCTTCCAATCCGCAAGGCTGCACCAAATAGCTTTGCTGACTCACCGTTCGTGGATGAAATAAGGTTAATAGAGATGCCACCGAAATTTACCCTACCATCTATGAAGTTATTTAACGGAACTTCAGATCCGGATGACCATATCGCACAGTATAAACAGAAGATGTTCATCGCAGCAATACCAAAGTACCTCAGAGAAGCCTGCATGTGCAAAGGTTTTGGGTCAAGCCTATCAAGAGCCGCACTGCAGTGGTTCACAAACCTTCCTAACGCTTCGATCGGATCATTTGCACAACTCACAGATCTTTTCGTAGAACAGTTCGCCAGCAGCCGAAAAATTGAGAAACATTCCGATGACCTCTACGCCATTATCTAATACCCAAATGAAACACTTAGGAATTATATTTCAAGGTTCAATAGAGAGAAGGTAGAGATACCAGGCTACAATGCTGACACCGCCATATCAGCCTTCAGAAAAGGGGCTAAAGAGGGATTCAAACCTGTACAAAGAACTCACAAAGTACCCGTGTAAGACAATGGATGATATTTTAGCAAAGGCATGGGCACAAATTAAGTGGGAGGAAGATGAAGATCAGTATTATCGACCCAAGCCAAGAGGTCGAGATGAAGGAAGAGATTCCCGCAGAAATGATAGAAGAAGAACTGACCTTTACCCCCGAAGTGATCGCTACAAACCTCGAGGTCGAGAGGATATTTCAGATCCATATGATCGATGCTTGCCAGAATACAACCTGTGCATCACACCCTCAGAAGCTGTCAATGCCTTGAAGGAACTCGGTAGTACAGTGAAGTGGCCGCCCAAGATGAGGAGTCCAGATCATGAACATGATAGAACAAAGTACTGCGAATTCCACAAAGATCACAATCATAGAACAGATGATTGTATTGCGTTACGTTGTGAAGTCATCGACCTACTCAAACGAGGCCATTTGAAAGATTTGCTGACTGATAAGGAGAAACAGACCTTCAGCAAAAACGATGAGAATCCGAGGGATCCACCAAAGCCCCCACCAATTAAGCATGTGGTTAATTGCATAACTAGAGGATCCGAGGTTAGCGGAGTGTCCCTGGCATTAGCAAAACGATACTGTAGATCTCTCAAATACACGTCCATGATACTAAAGCCTGATACCGAAATGGAACTCATAACTTTGAGTTTCACCAACAGCGAAGCTTCTGAACTCTCATACCCGCACCATGATGCACTTGTTATTTCAGTCCTTATTTCTAACTGTATGATCAAGATAACTCTCATTGATGGTGGGAGTTCGACTAATGTCATTTTTTTATCTTCAAAGGAATGCAGGTCCCCGAGGCTAACATCGTCAAAAAATCGATGACCTTGATTGGATTCAGTGGCGAGCACAAAGCCACCATAGGTGAAATTACACTACCTGTGTATATGGAAGGGGTTAACCTACATACCAAGTTTCAAATTATTAATGCACCCTCAGCATACAACGTCATCCTGGGGAGACCTTGGATTCATGAACTAAAAGATGTACCCTCAACCTACCACCAAGTCATATGGTTCCCAAACCCATGGGGAATTAGACAGATTCATGGAGAGAAAATTGCATCAAGAGACTGCTATAGATCAGCTTTCAAGACTAACCACGTGCAGGTACAAGAAGCAAAGCAAATTGATGAGGTATCGACGTCAAACTCAAAATATGAATGCGGAGAAAGCTCAAATTCAAAATATGATCAAGGAGAAAGTTTAGGGTCGACCTCCTACATCGAACCCGAGATGGAAGATCTTGATGAAATATAGATTCACCCCCAACTACCCAAACCACATCGTTCAAATTGGATCGAGATTGACTTCTGAAATGCGAGCAGAGTTAATCGTATTTTTGTCGGAACACCATGATTACTTCGCATGGTCACACGCCGACATGAAAGGTATCGATCCTTCTATCATAACTCACAGGTTATAGGTCAATCCTGATCACCCACCAGTCAAACAAAAAAGAAGAAAATTTGCAGTAGAACGAAATCAAGTGATAGAGGAAGAAGTTCAGAAGCTAATCGATATCGGTTCAGTTCGAGAGGTGCAGTACCCTGATTGGCTAGCTAATGTTGTGGTAGTAAAGAAGATGAATGGAAAGAACAGAATGTGTATTGACTTCACCGATCTAAATAAGGCCTGCTCAAAGGATTCATTTCCACTCCCTCATATTGACACGCTTGTCGATGCAACAGCAGGACATGAGATGATGAGCTTCATGGATGCCTTCTCTAGGTATAATCAGATTCTTTTACATCTAGATGATCAAGAAAGAACAATGTTCGTCACAAGTCAAGACATCTACTACTACAAAGTCATGTCGTTCGGGTTAAAAAATGCAGGAGCCACATACTAGAGGCTAGTTAATCGTATGTTCGAAAAGTTAATAGGTTCGACGATGGAGGTCTACATAGATGATATGCTTGTAAAATCACTACAAGCCAAAGATCACATTGGGCACCTGAGGCAATCATTCGAAGTGTTAAGAAAATATAACATGAAGCATAACCCCTCCAAATGTTCTTTCGGAGTAATGTCGGGAAAATTTTTAGGGTACCTCATCACAAAAAGAGGAATCAAAACCAATCCCGACCAAATCAGGGCAGTAGAAAATATAAAGGCACCCCGCAACATCAAAGAAGTGCAAAAGCTCACAGGTCGTTTGGCAGCACTCAGTCGTTTCATATCAAAATATTATGACAAGAGCCATCAATTCTTCAACACACTCCGAAAGGGAAAAGACTTCGAGTGGACGCCAGAGTGTGTCCAGGCTCTCAACTAACTTAAGTCCTATCTCTTAAGCCCACCTTTGCTCTCGAAGCTTAACTCAGGTGAGGTACTTTTTGTTTATTTATCCATTTCTGCTAACTCTTTAAGTGCAGTATTAGTTCGTGAAGAACAGGGAAGACAACACCCTGTCTACTATGCCAACAAATCACTACTCGATGCAGAGACCAGATACACTCAACTTGAAAAATTAGCCCTCAAACTAGTCATGGCCTCGCGAAAGTTGAAGCCTTACTTCCAGGCCCACCCAATCACGGTGGTAATGACCTTTCCACTAAAGACTGTGTTGAGAAAGCCAGACTTATCTGGAAGATTATCAAAGTGGGTAGTAGAGCTTGGAGAGTATGACATCACCTATCTACCCCGGACTGCAATAAAATCACAGGTTTTGGCTGATTTTATTGCAGATTTTTCATCAACGCAGCATGAGCTTGCTGAAAAGGAACTACTCTCAATAACCGAAGGTGATAATTCAAATCACTGGACCCTTCAAGTTGACGGCTCTAGTAATTTCAAGGGGAATGGATTGGGTATAGTATTGATCTCTCCCAAAGGCGATGTTGTTGAAAGAGTGGTTCGATATGGATTCAAGACAACAAATAATGAAGCAGAATATGAAGCACTGATCACCGGACTGACCTTAGCTAAAGATATGTAGATACCAAACATCAAAGTACAAAGTGACTCAACTTATTATAAGTCAGTTCGGAGAAGATTTTCAAGCAAAAGATTCTAGAATGTCAGCATACCTTATCATGGTGAAGGAACTATCAAAATCATTCACAAAAATAGAAGTTGTCCATGTGGCGAGGGAGGAAAATCGACATGCAGATGCACTGGCCAACCTAGAGTCGGCAATTGATTGTCAGTCATCAAAGCACATACCCTTAACATAATCCCAATGGCCAGCAGTGTGGAAAGAAGAAGAAGAAACCAAATCAATGGAAATAGTCAAGGTTGAAGTTAGTTGGATGACTCCGATCCTCAAATAAATTACCGAGAATGAACTACCTGAGGACAAGACAGAGGCTAGGAGGATCAGAGCTAAGGCAATGAAGTTCAACATGATCAGTGGGTCTTTATACAGAATTTCGTACTCAGGCCTCTACCTGAAGTGTGTAGGTCCAAATCAAGCAAAATATATCCTTGAAGAACTACACGAAGGAGAGTGTGGAAATCACTCTGGACCACGAAGCCTAGCAAACGGGGCCTTAACAACAGGTTTCCATAAGAGCCAATTCAAAGAGTTACGTTAAAAAATGTGATAAATGCCAGAGATTTGCTCAGTCCAATCACACTCATCAAGAACCACTCCACCCTTCAATAACGCCCCGACCTTTCATGAAATGGGGTATGGACATCATAGGAAAACTATCCAAGAATAGCAAGCAGAAAGTTTTTCTCTTGGTTATGACAGATTACTTCACAAAGTGGATCGAAGCAGAGGTATTCGCACAGGTCAAGGACCGTGAGGCAAGAGGTTTTGTGTGGAAACATATTTTTTGTAGGTTCGGAGTACCAGCAGAGATGTCACCGACAACGGACCTCAATTCATCAGTTTTGAGTTACAAGACTTCTGTAAAAAATGGGGAGTCCAGCTAACCTATTCCACCCCAAGATACCCAGCCGCTAATGGTCAAGCCGAAGGCTCCAACAAAACAATAATGAACACCCTGAAGAAAAAGCTAGATAAACACAAGGGAAAATGGGTCGAGCATCTCCCCAGCGTGCTATGGTCTCACCGAACCACAACACGAACAACTACGGGAAAAACACCTTTTTCTCGAACATACGGGTCTGAAGCCGTCCTACCTCCAGAGATAGGGATCAGGAATGCGAGGACTTCAAGGGTAAATGAAAAGGAGAATAATCAGGAGCTAGAACATAACCTGGAAACAATTGATGAGCAACGAGATCAAGCAGCAATGAGAATAGCTTCATACCAGCAGCAGATAGCCCGACATTATGATAAACACGTTCGGCTCTGTAGTTTCAAGGTCGGAGATTTGGTCCTTAGAAATTTTTTTCAAAATACTGAGGAAATCGGGGCTGGCAAACTAGGTCCTAACTGGGAAGGTCCATACCTGATCACGAAGGTAGTAGGAAACGGGGCTTACAAGCTGCAAACTATTGAAGGCAGAGAAATTACAAATAGCTGGAATGCATCTCACCTCAAGCAGTATCATTTTTAAACCCTTAGTTAAATTTTTCAAATTTTGTGTTGTTTATTTTTTATCCAACCTGTCACTGACTTAAGCGTCGGAAAGCTATCGACCATCTAAGTATACTGCATACAAGTTGAAACTCAACCATGACAATCAAAGTTCAATAGAGAAGCCCCTCAAGTCGACCCCGTAGCCCTTAGGGTGAACATTGACCCTGAAAGAATGAGTTTGCATTTCTATTTTATTTTCTTTTATTGCTTCAAGTAATTTTCAAATTTATTTCCTACTTCAGCTACTGAATTGAGCGTCGGAGGGTCGATGGCTCTGCCATCGACCATCTCGTCATGTTATGTGCAGATTAAAACCCAACACTGACAATCGAGGCTCAATAGAGAAGTTCTTCAAGATCAACTATGTAATCCTTAGGGTGAACATCGATCATGAAGAAATGAGTTTGCATTCTCGTTTATTTTCTTTTACTGCTTTCAATTATTTTCAAACTTATTCCTTACATCAGTTACTGACTTGAGCATCGGAGGGTCGATGGCTAAGCCATCGACCATCTAACCCTACTACCTGTAGGTTCAAAATCAATGAAATGACCCTGTAGATCTTAAACACGTGCTAGGGTTAGCGTCAAGTATAACAAAGAGTAAAAACGAAAACTTTACACATCAAAGTCGATAAATATCATCGATGCCAATCTTGACATGTATTTAAAACATGTAATTTAGATAACTTGCATATTTGCATATGCTAGCCTTAGATCCTAGAATTGTAATCTACCGATCAGATTAAATGTAAAATAATCAATACATATATTATTACATATGTGTTTCTAAGATTCTCTCATTAATATATGTCATGCACTTGCACACATAACTTCCAAACATCGAAGTTCAAGAAAAACAAAAGCTCAAGTATGAAATGTCATTCAGAATGTCACTACCCCAAACGGGAGTTCAACATTGATAAAATAAAGTGGAGAATCACCACAAATATACTACAATACCAAAGCCGGCGGAAATAACGAGAAGTCTCAATGTATGACAAAATATGCAGATAATAAAAATATAGAAAATCAGCCACGCGCTGTATAGCTCCATCACCCTACGTTGCGTCGTCGCCATAAAGGAAAGAAAAATCAATATCAGGATTCTTATCCTTGATCATCGCCACTAAGCCTTCAGCTATCTTCATTTCCATGTTAGCATGAATGGATTGAAATCTTCAGGATCAGCTATTTTTTGGAGGTCGATCCCCTCACCTTTTTTAGCGGCATCAAGGGCCTTATCACGAACCACCAATTCGGATTTATAATGGTCCTTGGCAGCATCAAACTCCTTCTGCATCTTGTCATGAGAAATCTTCACTTTGCTCAGACGACTCTTGTATGTTTCGGATTCTTCCAATGCCGTTGCCGCTTTCTTCTCAGCCTCAGCCTTTTCCTTCCTAACTTTTTCTACCTCAGTCTTCAAAGTAGCTACCTCAGCCTCAAGCTTGGGAGTTGAGGATGACTCAGCTTCAAGATTTGCCCGAGCACACGATAGTGCCATGGTAGCCTACATTCACAAGAATTAAAACAAATTAATATATCGATCTATATGTAAAAAACAAAAATCATGAAAAATTGGATACATACTTGAACAGAATTATTAAGTGCACGAGCAATTTGAGACTTTAATCCAGCTGCTTGTAGATTGCCAATATCGACCGCCACTATCTCATTCTGCATTTTCGACCAAACAATGCTGGAAGGATCAAATGTTGCTGAATTTCGAGGAACTATCTCATTCCCTAATTCATCGAGCATTGTGCCCGCTGGCCCATCAGAAAGAGAGGGAGAACTGAACCCCACCTCAACTACCACTGAATCTGGTTTCTCTCGAGCAGGTGTGGCGTGTGGGGTAGGGTTAGGAGCTAGCGTCGATGTCCTTGCCTTCTTACTTGGGGAGACATCAGAGGGAGGCCGACCCCCAGACAGGGCTGCAGACCCCAAAGCACCTTCCTTACTTGATTTATCATTGACTTCATCAGCTTTAGCTTTGATCTCTGTCAATCGGAGAGTACGAGCATTGGTAGGAGACATCTTGATGGCACTAATGAGTCTTCCGTCTCGTAAAGTCTTGAAAGAATGATACTCTTTAGGGATATCGAGAGCTCTTTGGATCCGTTTAAGTAAGATACCCTGCGGTTTATGTTTCTTGTGAACACCTGCAAAAGAAGGACATTTTTTTAGTACTTAGAGATAACCATAATCAAGACCAGACTTGGCGTCATCCAAATTGATTTAAAAAAAAAAGAAACGCATGAGCTGGACTAAAAAATCGAGAACGACATCCTTTGCTATCTTCACCACATGTCATCTAAAACCAATTGGGCTTTCAATCTCCAGAAGACGAAATATATTTTCTCACTAGTCCCTCAAACCCGCCAGTCCATCTAGTGAAATTATAGAAGCCTAGATTGTCAGGCACATTAACAATTCTATACAATGAGTGTCATTCCGCTAATGTCGGTTTACCAAACTTCAAGTCATACCATATCAACACCGTACGCATCATATGGCTATAGCCGTTAGGAGCAATTTGAGCTGGAGAGATTCCATAATTTGCTGTAATCTTTCGAAAGAAATTATGTAATGGCAGTCGAACCCCTCTCTGAAAAATGTCAGAATAAACTGCCACGGCATCTCTAAGGGGCCAACAAGCCCTCTTCGAAGACTTAGGGACCCTCAGATTCAGTTGACAAGCAATGCCATAAGTCTGATTATATGTTTCAGAGATTTCTGGTCAATGGTAGACGATATTGTTTCTGCCTTGAACCCCAAAGACCTCTAGGAGCTAACCGCATGGTCACCCGAATTATTAGGGCGATTGATCTCCTCACCTGAGTTTTCCATCTAATCAACAACCATGTTGTTACCTTCAGAAAGTGTGCCCTTAGCATCTTCAATATTGCCTGTCTCCGAATCCGAGCTTTCATCTTCAGATTCAGATTCATCTCTGAAGTTCCAGACCTCACCGCACTCAGTGGACCCTGAATTTTTCTTTAAAGTTTTTAATTTTTTGGGAATATCGAACCTGTCATCAATGTCAATCCTAAGGTCGACCGAAATCGACCTTTCTCTTTCTGGAATCTCAGTTTGGGGTCTCCCCATGTCACTGCAGATGTCGATCATTGTTTCTCACTCATCCTTACTCAACGACATCGAAGAATAATAAATAAAATCACTCAAATTAAGATCAAAAGGATAAACGATGAGCAACTTACCAATTATTGAGGATGAATGCTACCCAACGTATCTTGATGTCGCCGCAGTTTTGAAACTGAGAAAATAATGATGAACAATGATTTTGAGCGTCTACAAAATAAGAAAAAATTCTCCTTCTTATAGAAGTGGCAGGTGGTGCAGCTAGGATGGAGTCTTGCTCTCCAAGAAAAGAGAAAAACCCTATTTCAAAGCCCGGTCCAGATAGGAATTTGAGTTGCATAAGGATTCTTAATTACCGCACTTATTCCATTACAAATATATAAATAATAATAACAATCGACCTTAGATCTATTATCTTAAATATCGATCCTAAGGATCTACTATGTCAAAAATCAACCTTAAGGGTCTACTATGATGAAAAATCGACCCTAACGGTCTACTATGATGAAAATCGACCCTAAGGGTCTCCTATGTTGAAAATCGACCATAGGGTCTACTATATCAAAAATTGACCCTAGGGTCTCATAAGCATCAGCGAGACCCTCGCGTGTGTCTGGAAAACAATAGTGGTTTATGGCAAACAATATTAGATTTATGGTGCCCAACTTTATGGTTTGCTTTCAAAACCTTGGTTGTCCTACCTTACAGCTTGCACTTAAAGCTTAGGTGTTCGACCTCCAAGTTATTTTATAACTTGGGTCGTTTAGCTTCATAGCCCGTACTCGGGGCTTTGGTGTTCGATCTTACGGTTTGCTTTCAAAGCTTCGATCATCCTACCTTGCAGCTTGCCCTCAAAGCTTAGGCATTGGACCTCCAAGTTATTTTATAACTTGGGTCATTCAGCTTCATGGCCTGTACTCAGGGCTTCGGTGTTTGGTCTTATGATTTGCTTTCAAAGCCTTGACCATCTCACCTTATAGCTTGCGTTCAGAGCTTCGGTGTCTTATGTCCTTACATATTTTATTTGCATTACGGTTCATTGTCCAGTTCCCATGCTGGAACCTAAACAATGAGGGGCTAACTGTAGTGGCTATTTTTCGTCAACCCATTATGCTGGTCCATGAGGATTAAACATTGTTGTTTAACCGAGCAACCTCATAAAGATCGGGTAATTTGAATTAAATTGAATTAGCCGTCCGCATGACCTGGAAGGGTTGACGTGATCAAACGAATGAGATTATGTCTCAACCGCTCCCGTAATTTATGCGAACCCTAATGCTGCCTCTTTCTATAAAAGGAGACATATCTCCTCATTTGATAGGCACGCGGAAATACCTATAAGCTTCACATCATACCCTAGACACATTAAGTTTATCATTTTCTAAGTTCATTCCACTCCGAAGATTCAACATCTGGGTGTCTTTCTTACGATATTTTCTGATTGAATGAAGATTCTCTTAATTCCTAGTTATATTCTGGCTAGAGATTACTATTATTAAGCTATTTAATTATTCAACTATTTCTTATTTTAATTCTTTCTACTCTTCTTCTTTTCTTAACTTGAGCGTCGGAGGCCCAACGATCATCACCCCCCCGACGGTCTTTGGCTCTTACGGTGTTTTCTGTTTTTATTTCACAGATTGGCTGCTGCTCCGGACTGAATCAATTAATTGCAGATTTCCAGATCTACAGCAACACACGAGAAATAAAAGAAAATAAAAATCAAGTAAAATTCACTTAAAAGAAATTGGCTCTAGGGAATTGATCTTTGGCAAGGATACGATCATCAAATAAGGGGATCATACATAAATTTCCCAACTGAACAACATTTGATCACAAATATAGCCTAAGCCCTTTCTCAAGCAACCAAGACATTTTAATCTAATCTAAATTGCAATATAATCTAAATTAAGCTCAATCAAATAAACAAACACCAATTTAACACTAATTTCTTAATCTCATGTCAAATTGGGATCATAAATCAAATACCATGCACAATTAGTTTTCTCAAACCTAATCATACACAAATTTCTACCCTAGGATGGCCAATCCAAGCATAGATTCAAGCATAACATTGATTTATGATAGAAAATTAGAAAATCAAGCACAAACCCATATTTGATTCACATATCCAAAACCAAATCTCAAAACCCTAGATGCCTAGAAATTTAGCTATCCATAAGCTTAATAGAGAAATAAATCACATAAAAGAGAAACATAGGAAAAGAGGACAAAAAACCCAAAAACTTGTATTAAAAATCTTCAAGATGCTCCTTGTTCTTCAATATCGAAAGCTCCAAAGCATAAACACTATTTCTCTCTCTAAAACTGGAAAAATGTGAAGTAGATTGGATAAAATTCGAACTAAGGTTGGTATATATACAAAGTGGGAGAAAAATGGGGTGAAAAATAAAGAATAATCCGAAAATCCTGAAAATGTGACACAGGGGGGCGACACGGGGCCGGTCGAGCCCCGTGGCTCGCACCGAGTGAGGGGAGGCATGACTCGGGCGGCGGCGGCCCCAGGTCATGCCACATTGCAGGTTGGAAAAAATATGCCACAGACGCCGGGCGCCGATCGTGTCTCCGGCGCCGGTCGAGCCGCGTTGCAGACCGTGCCCGGTGTCCTGGCTTTAACTCAATCTTCGTGTTCTCTCCCCCATCCGGTTCGGCTTCCCGGTCGCTTTCGATACGCGCTTTGACACTCCAATGCATTCTTTTGTGACCATCGGGCCTTGGATTGCTCACTTTTACCCTGTTTTCCAAATCAACTGTGTTAGCAACACTTATTATAAAAAGAAACTAATATTACCCTAAACAACGACTAAACATACTAAAAACATTAAAGAAACATAAGAAATAATGCTTGGATTATGACTAAAATACGAGCATGTCAACTTCCCCAAACTTGAACTCTTGTTTGTCCTCAAACAAGCATTTGGAAAGAACAAGAGAAGATCAAGACAAAAAGGAAAAAACATAGCCACTAATGCCTCAGCTTTTTAATGAACAATCCACATGCAAAGAATGAGATCAAAGCTTCATATCATAAGAGCAAAATCAGGAGAAAAATGACCACTCGTTCTTTGAAAAGCAATTCTTATCACAACGAACCTCACACATGGAGATAAGGGACACATTTTCACTTAATATCAAGTAATAAAAGCATACCACCATAAGCTTACAAAATAATTCAACATGATTCATCAATATGCTCTAAACAAGAATCACATAGGTCTTTAGGGTTGTAGCGCTCGGCTCTTTGGACGGGTAGGGAAATTTTAAGCAAGAATGACTCCAAGTCCTTTCCCACATCCTACTAGCATTTCAAACCTAGTAAAATTAAAAGTTTTTTCTACCCATGTCACACAAAAATGAGCAAGCTTAACAAAAGACGAATAATCCTTAGCCTTCTCTTTTTCTTCTAATTCACTTCGCCTAAGTCATTTGTTCACGCATTCTTTCACAAGGAATTAGAGTCGGCATTAAATTCATTCTTTTTCTGTTTAATTCTACATCACGACTCTAATGATTCCCTTTTTTTTTTCAAGGGGAAACTTTGAACTTCACAATCCAAGGCTTAAACATGTTACACTATTTTTCTATCCAAATTTTGCTACCCATGGTTTTTGACATAACAATTCCTTCATTCCTTAAATTCCCTCTACCCCTGGCTATGCAACAAAAATTAATCACCAAAGACTCAACGGGGCTAACAAGGCTAGATTCCAAAGAAAGGAATAAATAAGGCTCAAAATTTTTAACAAAAACCGCCTTAGGTCACCTTCAAGTTCTAAGCACGTATGGAATACATGAAAGTCATTAAGCAAGTTCTAGAGATGCAAATATTATTGGTGAAACACACATGAAAGAACAAAATAGGCCCAAATCTCGCAAGTGGCTAGAAATCAAGCTAAATTTCCACAATTCTTGACTCGAGTGATACTTCGGCTTATCACTCTATCTCATGCATGCATTTTCAATATTTTCGCAAAAAAAAAACATCATAGGCTTGGCATGATTTCCTATGCCTATCATTCCCTGTTTCCTTCACCAAATCATTCAAAACAAACGCAAGCTCAAGCTAAGAAAATCATCACACACGATTAAATCCTAATCCAAGCATTTATTATTACAGACCCAAATATAAAAATAAAGACGATCCTAGAGATCAAATATATCCATACAAACCAACATAAACTACTGAATCGAAATATCAAATCCTAATGAAATAACAGTCATTCAAATATCCAAATAAACTAAAAATAAAAGTTCATAAAAAGCAGATAGAGAGCCATTACCGATCACCACTTCACACCCCCTCCCCCAAACTTGTTCCATTCCAAGGAAATGACAAGTTTGAGTGGAAATCTAGTGGGATCAAAAGCGAGGAGCAGACTCTATTAATCTTCAGTGGGAGGGCGGTGCGGAGTGAAGTCAGGCGGCAGCTGATATGGCGGATACGGGTACGGAGGATAAGGATAAGGAGGGTAATACTGATACTGTAGCATCTGTGGTGGTCGTTGATGAGGCGCTCCTTGTCCAAACCACTGGCCCATCATATTCTCCATGCTCAATTGGAAGGTATTAAAGCTTCCCTGTAGGCCCTGAATCTCAGCACTAATACCCGTGAAACGGGTCCCGATCTTCTCCTTCAAGCTCGTAAATCGAGCATCAAAGCTCTCCTGCATACCTATCAAATGTGTATCAACCTCAGAACACATATCTCCAAATCGATAATTCATATCCACCCTCATATTCCCCATGCTAGCTATCATGTCAGTCATCAAGTTCTCCAAAGTGCTAAAACGGTCCTCCTGGACATCCTCCCTATTTCGGCGACTTCCCCTCGACTGAGCCTGTGAAGTGGGGCCTCCAGCATCATCCGTCCTTAGTGTCCTTCGTGGCGTGCCTCCAGACGTGGTGATTAAGGTAAAATGGGCTGGAGTATCCATCATCCAATTCTCATTCTTATTAGAAGTAAATACATTGGTCAAAGCCGGATTTGGAAGAGAAAATTGACGCTTGTTCATCAATAGAAAGTTGAATGGTGCGGAGACGGAGTTGAGATGCTTTGCATTTCGGAGATGCTCCATGTTGAGAGATCGAAGGCCGAGCACACATTGGTAGTTGGACAAGTCGATGTCCAACTTTGCGGTAATTGGGGTGATCAAGCCCCCAACACAAATAGTACCCGTTCGAGAAGCCATTTGTCTCTGACACTCAACAAGGAAGTGGGCGGCAAAGTTCATCGGGATAGCATTTAGCATGCACCATATCATGTACAGCTCCTGTGTCCTGAGGCCACTGTTTTCATGCTGTGCTAGCATAGTGGAGGAAAGAAGCTTCTGCATGTACCGGAAGACAGGGTAAGGCAGATGAGAGTCCTTGCTCTTGCTGCAGTCATACTGTAGAAGATTTGGATTCAGCTCCACAACACGGTCATGGAAATCTTTGAAGCGGAAAGACGGGTGAGGATGGAAAGTCCCATTAGTTGGAGTTTGAAACAATGCATTGAGACGATCCACATTAAACCTCCAATCACGGTTTCCAAGCCGGAATGTGCAAGAAATAGGCCCCTTGGATGGAGTGATCTTCACTTTCAAGGTTGAGAGGAACTCACAAACGAGCAAGTGATAAGTCTTCCAATCATTTCTTCCTAGGACATGTGTCCGCCTAATGCATTGTAGGAGTCCCATCACACTCTCATAAATGCCCAATTCTCTTGTTGTATTGACATCCATAAACTGAGTATCAGTAACTTGGTAGCTTCTAACTAGCTTCAACCACTTTTTCTTATGTTCGTAATCCTCCAGGTAGATGTGCACCAATGCGGGGTCATTGGGCCCCATGTTGAGAGGGAGCAAGAGGGCACGATTGTTGTTTGGCTCCTCATCTTCTTGCTCTTCTTCACCCTCATCTTCTTGTTCTTCCTCTTTCTCTTGTTCGTCTTCTTGGTCATCCTCTTCTGATAGGTTTAGCACGTCCTCTTCTTGGAACTCTTCTTCATCTATGAGCCGTCTTCAGGCTCCTCCCGCTTGTCTCCCTTATCTAATTTTCACCATTGTTGTGGGAGGAGCTTCGGCTTAAGTACCTTGTAAAAAAAAAAAGGGACATCAATTTTTTTTCTCATAACAAAGACAAGAGACGAATGGGTCTATTTTGCAAGGGCATTCCAACAAATTAGAGCATAATGTTTGAATCACAATCCCTATGCAAACATACCTCTTCACAAAGACAAAAACCAACAATGTCTCATGTAAGATCTCATCTAATATCCATATAAGCACAATGGTAAAGTAAGGATTGGCTTAAATTAGACAAATATCCATAAATGGGGCATTAAAACAAGCATACTCATGATTGATGCAAAAACACAAATGAAGCATAGCACAATCCCCATGAAAAAGCTCAACCTTGTTTATTCTTGTCATAAGAATTCCATACAAGTAAAACATGCTATATCAAGTAAAATAGAACAAGAAATTTGCCTAAGTAAAGAACATGTCTCCAAAATGACTACACAAATCCCACAACATACTCATCCTTCCAAATGAACCACATAAAAACACTTAAGAAGCATGGAATTGCATAGATCGAAGATAATATGGCAAGAATTTCTCATCTACATGATTTTTCCCAATTTTTGTCCTTAGAACCCTAGATTTGGACAAAAATGAAAAATCTCAACTAAACTTCCATAGATATACAAATTGAAAGCACACCCAAGGTTTATAATAAACCATACAAAACCAATTCACCATGAATACCCCCCATTTGAAAGCTTGAAAAGCTATAAACTTGCTACCATGGAGAAGAGGAAGGAAATGGGATGGAGATTCATACCTTGAAGAGATTGTGGCTTGAAATGGAGTGGAAAAACACTATGAAGGGTGCACAAGTGTGTGTATATGGAGTGGAGAGAGGTGTGAAGTGTAGGAGTGTGAAATGAAATGAGAGAGAACAAAAGATATAAAAAAATATCCCCCAGCCCGTAGGCGCGACCCGGGCTGCCACGAGTACCGGGTCGGGCCGCACCCGGCCGCCGCGACCCAGGCTGTGGGCCGCTAGTCGCGCTGCGTCGCAGGCGGTGGTTTTTTAGCCACGGATGTCGGACCCCCGATCGTGCCTCCGGCTCCGGGTAGGGTCGCATTGCAGGTCCTCTTGGTGTGTTGGCTCGTTCTGACCTTTGTCGACACTTTACTCGCCCATATACCACTCTTATGCTCCATACTTAGCCATTTACGGGCAAAACTCCCCTGTTTCTTAACACCAAAACCAAAAACAAAAACGACAAGAAAACACAACAAAACTAAAAAAACTAAAAACATACAACACACTAAAAATGACCAAGAGAAACAAAAAGAAAATAAAATATTGGGTTGCCTCCCAACAAGCGCTAAGTTTAACGTCGCTAGCTCGATGGAGTACCATTGTACTTAGACGTCGTTAAGGTAGTAAACAAACACCCCTTCTTTTTTCTTGGGCTTGTAGAACTTTTTAACTCGGTGCCCATTCACCACAAACAAGCTTCCATCCTTGCCTTTGAGCTCAATTGCCCCTCCATCGAAAACCCGTGATATGGTGAACGGACCACTCCATTTGGTCTTAAGTTTTCTCAGAAATAGCTTGAATCTAGAATTGAACAAAAGAACTTCATCTGCCGATGCGAGGTTTTTTTGTCTCAAGAGCTTGTCATGGTAGACTTTGGCTTTCAACTTGTAAATAGCCGAATTTTCAAAAGCCTCCATCCGGAATTCCTCTAGCTCATTCAACTTGAAGATTCGCTCTTCCACGGATGACACGGGATCGAGGTTCAACTTCTTTGTGGCCCAAAAAGCTTTATGAGAAAGCTCAACGGGCAAATGACAAGATTTCCCAAACACGAGTTGATAAGGAGACATTCCGAGCGGGGTCTTGTAAGCCGTACGGTAAGCCCATAGTGCTTCATCCAACAATGATGACCAATCCTTCCCATTTGTTCGGACTACCTTTTGAAGGATTTGCTTAACTTCACGATTAGCCAACTCGGCTTGACCGTTTTCTTGAGGATGATAAGGTGTTGTCACCTTATGCTTGACTTTTGTATCACTTGTCTTTGTCAGAATAGCTTCAATCCATCTAGACATAAAATCCACGACTAACAAAATGTATAAGTTCCCTTCCGAAGTGACGAAAGGTCCCATGAAATCTATACCCCAAACATCAAAAAGCTCAACTTCAATGATATTCTTCATAGGCATTTCATCCTTCTTGGAGATAGATCCTATACATTAACACTTATCACAACTCTTGACGAACTCTCTTACATCCTTGAAGATGCTAGGCCAATAAAATCCACTTTGTAGATCTTCCTAGTGGTTCGATTGGCCCCAAAATATCCTCCACTTAATCCCGTATGGCGTGCTTCTAAAATTTGCCCCCACTCCTCTCGGGCACACACCTTCTCAAAACGAGATTCCCACATCGTCTAAACAAAAATGGCTCATCCCACACAAAGAATCTTAAATCATGGAAGAATTTCTTCTTTTGATACCCTTCTAACTCTTTAGGTACAACTCCCGCCACCAAGTAATTTACTATATCCGCGAACCATGGCACCTTTATTGTTCCTACAACTAGGATCCTTTCATCTGAAAAAAATCATCGATCTCCCTTTTGTCATCTTTATCCTCCTTAGTATGCTCCAAATGAGATAGGTGGTCAGCCACCGCATTCTTGCACCTTTTTCGATCTCTAATTTCTAAGTCAAATTCTTGTAGGAGAAGGATCCACCTTATGATTCGGGGCTTCGCATCCTTCTTGGCAAAGAGATGCCTCAACATGGCATGATCCGTGTGGATAATCGTTCGGGCCCCGATAAGATAGGGCCGGAACTTGTCAAAAGCATATACGACTACCAACAACTCCCTCTCCGTGGTTGTATAGTTGATTTGTGCTGAGTCTAAAGTTTTGCTTCCATAGTAGATCATCTGGAACAACTTTTCTCTCATTTGCCCTAATGCGGCCCCCACGGCCACCTCGCTTGCATCACACATGAGCTCAAATGGCTCACTCCAATCCGAAGCAATGAGCACCGGAGCCGTCATTAGGGCCTTCTTCAGGGTCTCAAATGCCTGCACACATTCGCCATCAAAAATAAAGTCATTAGATTTTTTAAGCAATATACACAAAGGTTTAGAAATTTTTGAAAAATCCTTAATGAAACGCCGATAGAACCCAGCATGGCCAAAGAAACTTCGAACACCCTTTTCATTTGTGGAGGGTGGAAGCTTCTCAATGGCAACTATCTTGGCTCGATCTACCTTCAAGCCCACAGTGGATACTTTGGGGCCAAGGACTATTCCGTCTCTCATCATAAAATGGCATTTTTCCCAATATAAGACGAGGTTAGTCTCCTCATAACGCTGCAAAACTCGGGTTAGGTTATCCCAGTAATTATCAAAAGGGTTTCCAAAAACCGAGAAATCATCCATAAATACCTCCATTATCTTTCAATCAAATCATGAAAAATTGACATGGTACATCATTGGAAAGTAACCGGAGCATTACACAAACCAAAGGACATCCTTCTAAAAGCAAAGATTCCATAAGGGTATGTAAAAGTGGATTTATGTTGGTCCTCGGGTGTAATCAAAATTTGGTTATACCTGGAATAACCATCAAGAAAATAATATAACTCATACTCGGCTAACCTATCAAGCATTTGGTCAATAAAAGGCAATGGAAAATGGTCCTTTCTAGGGGCCATATTCAATGCACGATAATCAATACACACACACCAACCATTCACAATCCTAGTAGCTATCAATTCATTACTTTCATCCTTCACTACGGTTATACCTCCCTTCTTAGCCACGACTTGGGTGGGACTCACCTACTCGCTATCGGAAATAGAATAGACTATACCCGTATCAAGCTATTTGAGAACTTCCTTCCTAACTACTTCTTGCATTATGGGATTCAACCTATGTTGTGGTTGGACACGAGGTTTGTAGTCGTCTTCTAACAAGATCCTATGCATGCAAACCGTGGGGCTAATCCCTTTCAAATCCCTAATGGACCAACCTAACGTGGATTTATGCTTTCTTAAGACTCTTAGTAACTTATCAAGCTCACAAGAAGATAAATAGGCCGACACAATTACGGGATATGTCTCATTTGCACCCAAGTAGGCGTACCTCAAGTGGCCTAGAAGGGGCTTCAATTCTTCCTTCTTGTCTTTCTCGTCACCTCCTTCCCTCTTCAACGCTTCCTCTTTTTCATCCCTCAATGGCAAGAAGCGATTTTCTCTTTTTGGGATTTTCTGTGGGGAATCAAGAGCAAATACACAATCCAAAATATCAGTGTTATCATCAAAATCATCAAAAGAAGAAGACGAGTAAAGAGATGCAAACAAGATAGTTTCTAAGGCATCTTGAGAGGTGTAGTGCTCCATCATTGTTTCTTCAACACATTCTTCTACAATCTTCATCATTTTACAATCCTCAACTCTCATAGACTCCTCGTCATCATCATGAAACTTTATTGCATTATAGATTGAAAACGTGCTACTTTCATCATTCAATCGGAGTGTAAGCTCCCCTTTTGACACATCAATGAGTGTCTTTCCCGTTGCCAAAAATGGCCTTCCCAAGATAAGTGGCACGTTCTTGTCCTCTTCCATATCTAGGACAACAAAATCCACAGAAAAACTGAAGTCATTCACCTTCACAAGAACATCCTCCACAACTCCTTTTGGATAAGTCAAAGACCTATCCGCCATTTGCAAGTAAATTATTGCCGGCTTGATTTCTCCAACATTAAGCTTCAAGAAGAACGACAACAACATGAGGTTTATACTTACTCCCAAGTCACAAAGAGGAGAAAATTGCAAGACTGGTCCCACAGGACATGCCCCTTCGCGATTTTGGTCCCAAACCTTCTAAATTGGTCCCATTGGACAACGATATGCAAAATTGGTCCTCGCCGTCACATTTACCGTTAAACGTTAATGCAAATTTAGTCCCACAACATTTTGCAATTTTAGTTCCATACAGAACATTATTTACAACAGTAAATTAGAAGGAAATTTCAGAATTTGGGAACAGATAATGATGAAGAGGGGGGGGCTTCTCAGAATTACAACCAAGATGAGAGAGATGAGAGGAATTTGGTGCAGACAAAGAAGAGCTAGGGGAAGGAAGTTTATCCGGCGGAAAACCAGCCCCAAAGATCATGGCAGTCGATGGAGAATGGGGCGGGGGCTGAGCAAATGGCCGGATTTGTGACGGTGAAGATGATTGAGGGGGAGGGGCGGTTGCAGAAGATGGGTGAGAGCTGGCATAGCCAATTATTGAAGCTTTTTGTGGGTTTGAGCTTGGAGCGGAAATGGAGGAAAAGTGGGGGTGGGATGACAGAAGAACGCCGACGAGTGAAGTTAGGGTCTGTCGAGGTAGAAATGGCGCCGGAGAGGGTAAATGGGTCACCGGCGGAGGAAGAAAAAAAAGAGGGGGTCTGTGATGACACGGGTTGATGAAGAGAGGGTTCTAGAGGGGGAAAAGGCCGGCAAGGCCTGGCAAGGTTAATTGGCATCGACGGATGGGGCCACGGCGGTCTGGGATGGGGGAATTTCTAATCGGTGAGCAAGGAAGACGATGGGAGATGCGTCTAGGCTCAGGTTGGGTGAATTGCAGCTGCCGGTAATGGTGGGGGGAGGGAACAGTGGAAATGAGGTTGCCGGAGGATGGGGGCGCGAAGGGGGTTGACGCCAGCACCGGGAAAGCATGGCGGAGGGTTCTCGTTGATTGGGTCGGGAACAATAGTAGGGGAGCGGGTGAGGGAGGCGAGTTCCTGGATTTAGGGTTTGAGGATTTAGGGTTTGGGGATTTGGGGATTTTTGTTTAAATTAGGTTCAATCAAGGAGAAATTGCAAAAATGGTTCCATAAAAAATCACGTGCGGCTCACGTGTATCGGTTCTGTCAGCTTCTAATCTTGCCGTCAATTAATTTGGGACTATTTATGAATATCTCTATCTTTTGGGTTCATTTTTGCAGCAAAAAAAAGTATAAGGACCAAAATAAAACGTATGAGACCAAAATCGCAAAGGGGCATGTCCTGTGGGACCATTCTTGCAATTTTCTCTCACAAAGAGCCTTATTCTCATGGTGATCTCCAATTATCACGGTAATATTGAAACTCCCGGGATCCTTCATCTTGGCGGGTAACTTCTTTTGAATCAAGGCACTACAATTCTCCGTTAGGCTCACAGTCTCAAAGTTGCCCAATTTCCTCTTTCTTGTCACCACATCTTTGAGGAATTTGGCGTAGCTTGGCATTTGTTGCAAGGCCTCCACAAGAGGGAGGTTAATTTGGATCCTACGAAATATATCAAGAAATTTGGAAAATTGCTCTTCATTTTTGGATTTTCGAAGCCTTTGAGGATAAGGCACTTTCACTTGCGGTTCATCTATCTTCTTTGGTTGAGGTGTCTCTTTGTCTTCAACTGGCTTATCTTTCTTGGTCTTTACTTTCTCCTCCACTACTTCCTCATCTTTCCCTTCTTCAATACTTGACTTATCACCTTGCTTTGGCATTTCGGGCCCCTTGTATGCGATACAACTCCGTAAGGTAATGGCTTTGCAATCCTTTGGGTTCACCGTTGTATTGGAGGGAAAATGTCCCGGTTGATGTTGACCTCCCATGGCGGTGGCTAGTTGCCCCATTTGTTTCTCAAGCATCTTCAATTGAGTGTTTACAGCCGCTTGGTTGCTCTCAAGCTTCTCAAATCTTGTTTGGGATTCACCCATATATTTGTCGGTCTTGTTCAATAGAGTCATTAGAAGTTCTTCCATTTTCGACTTCTTTTCCTTATCTATAACCCCATTTATGACCGAGAAACCCGGTGGTGGTTGAAGAGTGGTGTTCGGATTCCCATAACATAGATTTGGGTGTGGTGGTCAGTGTTGATTATGATTCTCCGGTCCACCGTGTTGACCTTGGAAGTGTGGTTTGAACCCTTGGTTGTATGGCCTTTGGTGGTTCCTATAACCACTTTAGTTTACATAATTAGCTTTCTCAAGATGTGGTAAAGTAGAAGCCTCGGTCCTTTGCATTGCCATAGCTTCGATCTTAGAATTCAAAGTTGACATTTGAGCGGCTAGAAGAGTTATCGAATCCGTGCTTGGAATAGTATCCACCGTCTTCAACATTTGAATTCCATCTCTTTCACTTGGCCATTGGAAGGCATTTGAGGCCATCTCATCAATGATGGCCAATGCCTCTTCCAGTCCCCTTCCTAGTAGAGATGCACCGGCAACGGCATCCAAGATTCTTCTCACCTTGGGTGTTGATCCGGAGTAGAAAAGGCATACTTGATGGTCCGTACCAAAGCCATGGCCTGGACACTTTCTCAACATCTCACAGAATCGCTCTCAAGCCTCATACATAGATTCAACCTTCCTTTGCTTAAGTTTGGTGATCTCCCTTTTAGCTTTAATGTCTTCCCCGGTGGAAAGAACTTTTGTAGGAACTTTGAGATCATAGTGTTCCAAGACTCAAACGTTGATGGTGGTTGGTTCAACCACCAAGCTCGAGCTTTGTCACGAAGGGAGAAGTAGAATAGCCAAAGTCTCATGACGTCCTCCGGTACTCCATTCATTTTCACCGTACGACTAATCTCAAGGAGTTAATGTACGTATTCATAAGGATCTTCAATGGCGGAGCCCCCAAATTGATTTTGGGACACCATTGCTATCAATCCCGACTTGAGCTCAAAGTTATTAGCATTAATAGCCGGTCCATTCCTTGCTCCTTCGTTGATAACGGGTTGAAACAAATTCCGGATTGGAGCCTCCTCTTGGGCTCTAGCTTTCTCTTGGGCCCTCAATTGTGCCCTCAACTCCTCCATTTGTGCTTGTATCTCAAGGAATAAGGGGTCTTGAATTGAGGGATTAGGGATTTGGTTGTTGTTATCCCCCATTGTCCTTTGTCGCCTAGCCGCGTTACGATGATGACTTGTATCTTCTATCTCTAGGTCGACTTCAAACAAAGGCTCTCCACGCGACCTTGTTCGCATACACCTTCTAACAAAAGCACAAGGTAAGTTTGGAACTTAAAAGAAAATTACACGTTTAATCTAGCAAAGTAATTTGTGAAATGATATTGCATATACTCAAATAAACAAATTAACTTCCCAGCAACGGCCCAAAAACTTGATGAGATTTTTCTTTCACAATGATATGATCAAAAACCAAGCTCTAAATAACCAATCTCACTATACAAGCGGACATGTATAGCAAATTGGATCGGGTCGAACACGGGGAACTAATTACACAAATGAGACTACAAGTACCATCACATCGAACATTTTCACTAGACAAATCATTCGGAATTTGGTTGGATATTTTAACTAAAATAATAGGATTTGCAATGATAAAAAAAAGTAGCAATACAGGAGAAATAAAAGGAAATAAAAATCAAGTAAAATTCACTTTAATGAAATTGGCTCTAGGGAATTGATCTTTGGCAAGGATATAATTATTGAATAAGGGGATCATGCATAAATTTCTCAATTAAACAACATTTGATCACAAATATAGCCTAAGCCCTTTCTCAAGCAACTAAGAAATTTTATATTAAACACAACTCCCCTATCTCTAGGGCTCAATTGCAGTTTAATCTAAATTAAGCTCAATCAAATAAACAAACACCAATTTAACACTAATTTCTCAATCTCATGTCAAATTGGGATCATAAATCAAATACCCATGCACAATTAGTTTTCTCAAACCTAATCATACATAAATTTCTACCCTAGGATGGCCAATCCAAGCATAGATTCAAGCATGATGATAGAAAATTGGAAAATCAAGCACAAACCGATATTTGATTCACATATCCAAAACCAAATCTCAAAACCCTAGATGCCTAGAAATTTAGCTATCCATAAGCATAATAGAGAAATAAATCACATAAAAGAGAAACATAGGAAAAGAGGAGGAAAAACCCAAAAACTTGTATTAAAAATCTTCAAGATGCTCCTTGTTCTTCAATATCGAAAGCTCCAAAGCATAAACACTATTTCTCCCTCTAAAAATGGAATATGTGAAGTAGAATGGATAATATTCGAACTAAGGTTGGTATATATACAAAGTGGGAGAAAAATGGGGTGAAAAATAAAGCATAATCTAAAACTCCGGAAAATGTGACACACGGGTGCGACACAGGGCCGGTCGCGTCCCGTGGCTCGCGTCGGGTGAGGAGAGGCGGGATCCAGGCGGGGTGGCTCCGGGTCATGCCGCGTTGCAGGTTGGCAAACATGTGCCGCGGACGCCGGGCGCCGGTTGCGCCTCTGGCGCCGGTCGTGCCGCGTTGCAGACCGTGCCCGGTGTCCCGGCTTCGACTCGGTCTTCGTGTTCTCTCCGTCGTCCGGTTCGGCTTCCCGGTCGCTTCCGATACGTGCTTTGACACTCCAATTTATTCTTTTGCCACCATTGGGCCTTAAATTGCTCACTTTTACCCTGTTTTCTAAATCAACTATGTTAGCAACACTTATTATAAAAAGAAACTAATATTACCCTAAACGACGACTAAACATACTAAAAATGAAAGAAACATAAGAAATAATGAATGCTCTGATTAGGACTAAAATACGAGCATGTCAATCTTCTTTTTTTGAACCAATTAAGTCCATAAAAATTATTTTTATGAGTAAATATACACATCATTGATTATTATTATTTTAAACTAAATCAATTAAATTTTTAGGTAATAAAAAAAACCAAAAATAATCTCAACCTTTTGCTATAAATATTATTCATCTATAATTATATTTTATAATAATTAAAAATTATTTTTATTTATCATGAAAATGACCCAGAAATAATTATTTTTCATTCTTCAATATTTCAAATTATTTGGTACATATTTCTATATAATAATAATAATAATAATAATAGTAATAATTTGGATATATATAAAATGGGTATAAATTTTCTTCTTATATCTATTTTAACTGTTATATATTTTGTTATACTCAAAGTTAATTTCACTAAAAAATATTATCATATTTTTACGCTTGATTAATCATCCATACTTGAACATAGAAAATACACATTAATTTTAAATATTATGAAATAATATATTATTTGATCATGTATTAAGTTACTTTTCTATTAGATAAATAGTTGAAAATTGATTATTATCACTGATTTTATTTAACTAAATATATAACAACAAAAATTATGAGCATTTTTACTGCATAAAAATAATTTTTGTGGGCTTAAATGATTCAAAAGGAAGGTTGGGGGGGGGGGATTCAGTCCTCTAGGTAAACATTTGGGGCACTTGTTCCATAAAAATATTTTTTCAAACTAAATTGGTCTAAAAAAATGTTAAGGAAATTATGCCCCCAAGGTAAATGTTGGGGGTATATTTGCACATTTAGCCTAATTTTTACACTGTTTTAAAAATGTACGCATATTTAATACCATATATTTAACAATTTTTGCAACTGTAATATTTTTATATTTTCAACCAATTGAAACCGATGAGAATCACATGATGTAAACAATAGTTGATTAAATATAATTAACAATTTTTCAATTCATATACCCTACTTATCCCTCTTAATGTATATCAATTTATGTAATACTATCAATTTTTTATATTTTCTTCAATTTTAATTTACTATGCTTTAATTAATTAGTTTCATTTTACAATTTTTTATTAGGGCATATAAATTTTTCGTATTTAATGTTTAATTTATAGTGAATACTTGATGATTAAGATTGATTATTTCATAATTATATTTTTTAAAATAAATTCTTTAATTGTTGACAAATCTTGATAAGAGTCGATTGTATTATAATTGATTTTTTATTAGTATAATAACTATTATTAAAATTTTAAAATAATAAATTTGATAGTGAGAACACCAAATAGTTGAGATATAAAAGTGGACTAGATGATCTCATCCCAAAAAATGTTTCGCGTACAAGAACTGTTACTTGCGCTTAAAGAATTTGGGTATCGACAGACACAAGTTTTTTTTTTTTTTTTACAACTTTGTGTATACAAATTTATTATGTGTAATGAAATTATGAGAAATTATATGCACACTACTATCATTTGATCAGGATATGCTAATAGCCGGAATGGATACTTCATCGACAACAATCGAATGGGCAATGTCAGAAGTGATAAGGAACCCATCAGTGATGAAGAAACTCCAACAAGAACTAGAATCCATGGTGGGATTGGATGAAATGCTGGAGGAATCGTATCTCGACAAACTTGAATACTTGGATTGCGTGGTGAAGGAAACATTGCGTCTTCACCTGGCGGTGCCCCTATTGATCCCTCATGAATCAATGGAAGACTGCGAGTTGGACGACTTTCACATACCTAAAAAAACACGAATTTTAGTGAACGTATATGCTATCAGGAGAGACCCTGATGTTTAGCCTAACCCTGAATCCTTTATACCGGAGAGGTTTATTGGAAGTGATATAGACCTGAGGAGTTATCATTTCTAGCTCATACAATTTGGTTCGGGCAGACGGAGCTGCCCTGGGCTACAGCTAGGGCTCACAATGGTGAAAGTGGTGGTGGCTCAATTGTTGCATTGCTTTGATTGGGAACTTCCTAATAGTATGGAGCATAGTGGTTTGGACATGTCTGATAATTTTGGTTTGCTTACTTCTAGAGCCAAGAGTCTCATGGCTATTCCCAATTTTCAATTGCGTAGTAGACGTTAATTGTGTTGTTATTTTGATGTATTTCAGTTCAAATAATATAAATAGATGACATGCTATTTATTAACAAATATTTGTACCGCAAGTTCACGGTGTGATTGCAATATATAGATGAGCAAGAGTATTGTATTCCACAGAGACTATTATTTTCTGGTTCTTAAACACGAGCAAGCAATTAATATCTAGATACATGAAAACCTAGGCTTTAAGGAAATTTGATTTATTATATCATTTAACAATGTTCATTGATTCTCTCAACCCGACTATAGTCTTTATTCTATCAATGGTGGGGATCACTAGTCTATTATCAGGCTGTTGTTTAAGGCATATACCATAACATAGATATAATGAGCATGCACGTCATGATATGCGGTCATTTTGCGGTCAGAATAAATTTCTTCAAAATTTATCTAGCACCAATGCTCGATTCTTAGAAGAAGATTATGTTATAAACCACAAACCAAGGAGTCAAATCATCTATGAGAAGCTAAGAGGAGAAAGATCGAATCCTATACTGGTGGTACAAGAAGAGGTACTAATGAGTGCATAAATTGCACTCATTTGGACTTATTTTGAGTGCATTTGCACTTGGTTATCATGTATATATTTGGTAAATAATGTTAATAATGTTTAACTCTCTTGTTTGGTATAATGTGACCAATTTAGGGAGTTTTTGGGGAAAACAAATGCAAAAAAGGAGTCAGGTTGTGAGTCGATCGATCAACGCGTGCACAAAGACGAGAAAAGACAAGAAAAACTTAATATGGGCCAAAACGCGACCATGAAGTGCGAGCACCTCAGGCTCGCGCCACAGCCGTTCTACAGTGCGACTCTAAAACGCGACCCGTTGGGTCGCACTTTGGCACTTCAGAGACGGTGTTTTCTCCAACTGGAATGCGACACCTTAGCGCGAGCTCCTGAGGTCGCTCTTCAAAAGCAAAGAAAAGCGCGACCCAGAAACGCGACTACCTCAGGTCACGCTTCCAAGGCAGAAACAAGCGCGATCCAAAAGCGCAACCCCTTCGGTCGCTCTGTACAAGCTTCAGAGAGCTGTTTTTCTTCAGTCCAAACCCGACCCCAAAGTGCGATCAACTGGAGTCGGGCTTCGCCCTGACGGATTTCAAAAAGTGACTTTTGGCATTCAATTATTAGTCCATTCATATATATATCATTTGGGCATTTCAAAACACGATCTGAATCTACCCTAGAACGAAAAATACACAAGAAAAACATCAAGAAAGGGGATTTTTGAAGATCAAGAGGAAGATTGAAGATTCAACCATCCACTTGAGAATCCAAGCCATAGGATTAAAGAAGGAGGACTCTACATTGGGTTCTATCACCTCTTCTCTCTTCTTTGATTTGTATTTAGAATTGGTTATTGTTCTTCATTTTGTAATCTTGATTTTATTATGAATATGGTTGGCTAGAGCCTTAGGGCTCTAGGATGTGGTGAAACAATGTGAACATTGATCCTAGGTTTGGGATGTATATATGTGTTGTTGCTTTGTCAAGGTTTTGATCTATGCTAGGGCTTGAATGATGTTGTTTGGTTGGCCATCTCACTAACATTACATGTATAAATCACTTGCATCTAATCAATCCCGTGATCATAAGCATGCCTAGATCAAATCTACATATTTGTCTTCTTAGTCGAATGTCATTATATGGAAGGAAATGTGACCTTTAGATCCTTTTGTAGGTGCGACCTTAGAATGCGTTAGAGATAGCCATCTTTGTCGCATTCGCAATTTAAGAGATATTCGAGAGATGCTCTTATTATATTTGTGGTCTTCTTATCTATGAACTTTGCAGCAATGTATGTGTATTCCCACATTGTAGGTCAATATGAGTGTTGTGTAGCCATGTCCTAGCGTTTCACCTTATTTGTCATCTTCAAAGCTCTCGTTTGTTTGGTATTATCTCTTGAGTGAAAAATATATTGATAATTATAGGTGTTTACACTTTTATGTCCTTTTGTTCTTGTTTGACAGTTTGATTTAGTAAAATACACCCTCTCCTTATTAGTCGTCTAGATATTTCACTCATCTTTCGTCGTGGTAATTGCATCGTCTAATTTTTATTCTATTTCCCTATGGATCGATCTCGTATCATCATATCTACAATCACATGCTTGTACACTTGTAGGCATTGACATGAGTTATAAATATTGAAACAAATCACAGTAGGTTTAAAGGTAAACTGAGCCTCTGTCAGGTACCACTAGATACTGCACAACGTGTCACAGATGTACGTCAACTGCCTCGTTACAGTGGGAGTGTTGTATGCCAACCTGATAGATTCATTGGTTTGAGTGAATCTTTAGATTTCCCTGAAGGACTAAATGAACTGGATCCCAGAAACTACGACGAAGCAATCCAAGATAAAGATTCAGATTCTTGAAAATCTACAATGAAATCTGAGATTGGATCTATGGATCACAATCAAGTCTGGGAGCTTGTAATACCACCAGATTGGGTGCAAGTGGGTCTACAAATCCAAGAGAGGACCTGAGGGGAAGGTTGAAACCTTCAAAGCAAGACTCGTGGTGAAAGAGACCTTTTCGCCAGTGGCCATGCTTAAGTCAATCTGGATTCTCTTGTCAATTGCCGCTCATTTTGATTATGAGATTTGGCAGATGGATATCAAGATGGCTTTCCTTAATGGAAGTCTTGAAGAAAACATCCACATGAAGCAACCAGAGGGATTCATTGCTAAAGGCCAAGAGCACTTAGTGTCCAAGCTTAAGAGATCCATTTATAGACTTAAGCAGACATCGAGATCTTGAAACATCCATTTTGACGAGGTTATCCGGTCATATGGATTCGTGCAAAGTCTGAATAAGAGCTGTATATACAAGAAGTGTGACGGAAACGTGGTTGTTTTCCTCGTACTGTATGTCGACGATATCTTACTCATTGGAAACAATACGAAAGTATTGTCAGACATAAGGGTGTGGTTGGCCGATCAGTTCGATATGAAGGATCTGGGAGAAGCTAGACATGTCCTTGGCATCAAGATCATTCAAGATCGCCAGAAAAGGATGTTATTCTTAGTGCCATAGTTATGCACTAAGTGTTCATGTTGTTTTGTTGGCGAGATATGTTCAACAATGTGTGCTTGGGAATGTCCCTAAAGCTATTTATTCCACTGAATAAAAAAAGAAGAATAGTTGGCAAACTGTTCCCTCTGATGTCCCAGATAGAACCAGGGACACCTGTATATGGCAGTTTCCATAAATAAAAGATCTTGCGCGGATCCGTTCATAGAAGGCAAGATATGTTCGATTGACTGCCTTGTGGAGTAGATACCGAGCTGCAAATAACCCTCCTATCCAAGAAAAGTATCTACACATATTTGGGAAGACCACAAACCATAATCCACTTACCATATTGGTGGCGAATGGAGATCGGCGACAAGTGTGAAGTGAAGGCTATATGAAGATCGATTCATTGTGCAATCGGTGGATGTTTTATTTAGATTCTCTGAGCATTTTATTTGAGAGTCATTGTGGTTTGTGTCCCAAGTAGTTACTAGTAGTTGTTTCTTAAAACAGTTCAACGTGATAGACTGGTTTCGAGTGTTTTCGAGTGAAACACGTGAGGGGATTTTTTTTTAATCCATTTTGTACACAATCTCGAGAGAGAATGTCTCGAGATTGTAAGTTGAAGTCGTGGGTAGCTAGAGGGAGTCTAGTGTCACGGTTGTAAGGGGATCTTACAGTTTTCAGCTAGCGAAAGAGTTCATGGAGAAGAACAGACAACATAAGGAGATAGTCATGTATGTGTAAGATCCCAACTACAATTCATGAAGGAGTAACAGTCAAATCTTCAAGTTTGGGAGTAATCTCTCCATAGTAGGTTGATTAATCGAACTGGGTTACAAATCTCGTGCGTATTTTACTGCTTTTTAATTTATGTTCTTACATCTATCCCACACATATCGTAGAACATCTGATAGCAGTATTTATTAATCACTTGTGAGCACGGATTATCATTTTTCAATTGGCACCAGAGCAGGTCACCTTTCTTAAGGTGTGATCGTGGGTTTTTAATCCATGTATTTTGTATTGTTTTGCTGGGATGAACAGAATGAAAGAAGAAGCCTCGACGGTAAGACCTCCGCTCCTGGATGGCAACAATTATGCCTATTGGAAAGCTAGAATGACAGCTTTCATTCATTTGATTGATGAACAGACCTAGAAAATAGTGACCGAAGGCTGAAATCCTCCCACCAAGAAGGATGAAAAAGGCAAAGTGGTGCTGAAGCCGGAAGAAGAATGGGAGGATGTCGATTACCATGTCATGGGACACAGTTTCTTTGATAGGCTGTGTCATGAAAGCAATGTGATTGCTCACACATTCTTGATCACTTCCACTATCATCTAGATCATCACTCTCACTGAGAGTAGAACTGTATGATTTGTTCTTCCTTTTAAGAGTATTGGCACATCCAGCTTGGTAGTGACCAAACCCACCACACTCTCTACACTTGACATCTTTATGTTTGTCTTCATTTGAATCTTCATCTTTTGATCTTTGAGGTTTAAAAACCTTATTTTTACCAGAATTGTTTTGAGAAGACTTCTCATATCATTTGGCAAATCTTAAGAACTTCTCAAGATTTTCCAAATGATATGAGAAGTCTTCTCAAAACAATTCTGGTAAAAACAAGGTTTTTAAACCTCAAAGATCAAAAGATGAAGATTCAAATGAAGACAAACATAAAGATGTCAAGTGTAGAGAGTGTGGTGGTTTTGGTCACTACCAAGCTGGATGTGCCAATACTCTTAAAAGGAAGAACAAATCATATAGTTCTACTCTCAGTGAGAGTGATGATCTAGATTATAGTGGAAGTGATCAAGAATGTGTGAGCAATCATATTGCTTTCATGACACAGCCTGTCAAAGAAACTGTGTCTGAATCTGTTCCAGACAGTCTGGATGACAAGGTGTCTGAATGCAGTGATGACGAAGAATTCACTGAAGAATCTATCATGGAAGCATATAAAAACTTCATACGAGTTGGATCATGGTGGTTCAAGCCAATGAAGGGCTAATGAAGGAGAATGCTGATATCTTGAAAGAAAGAGATAGTCTTGCCACTCGTCTCAAGGAAGTGCAAAGTTACTTGGTCCAGTTCAGAAACAATAGTCACCCTTAGACTCGTGAGCTTCAACATCTGAAGAAGCTTGTGAAGATGATGAACTCTGGATCGTCTCAGCTGGATGAGATTCTTTCCAAGGGAAAGAGCCCTCAAGATCATTCTAGGCTCGGATACAATGGTGGTCATCCTAATGGTGGATTCTGTCAAGGACAGTCCTCTGGAACAAACGATGCATCAGTTCCAGAACCAAGGGCTGAGCCAACAAACAAGCAGCAGTGAATGAAGTCTTCTCAAAAGACACGTGTTATATGTCATTACTGTGAGAAACCTTCACATTCGACGACATTGTAGAAACTATATCAATGACCTCCGGAGGATGAAAAGAAGGGGTTTTGCAGAATCTGATCAGTTTCCCAGACAAAATGTCTGGAACATAACAAGGAACAACCACATAAATTATGTGGTTCATACTACCCTTAATATTCATGCAAAAAGTGGTTGGTACTTTGACAGCGGATCTTCTCGGCATATGACCGTAGATGCTTGCATGCTGAGCAATATTCAAAAAGATTGCTCATACCATTCTGTTACCTTTGGAGATGGTGTTAAAGGTAGAGTGCTTGGCCATGGATGTCTAAATGTGCATGGGATGCCCAACCTAGAGGACGTACTACTTGTAGAAGGACTAAAAGCTAATTGAATTAGCATTAGTCAGTTGTGTGACCAAGGTCTCTTGGTGCATTTCACTCGAGACAAATGTCTTGTCAAGAACAAAGAAAGTGTTCTTCTGATGGATGTGGACAGATCAAGGGAGAACTGTTATCTTCTTAATATGAAGGGGACTTGCTTCAGATCCTAGCTATGTGAAGCAGATTTATGGTATGAAAAACTTGGCCATATCAGTTTTCGAAACCTTCAGAGACTCAGGAAGACTGAAGCTGTGATTGGTGTTCTAAAATTATGCATTGATCGAGGAAAGGTATGCGGATAATGTCAAGTTTGAAAATAGATTCACACATCTCACAAATCTGTTAAAAAAATTACCACTTCAAAACGCCTTGGAGCTGCTGCATATGAACTTAATGGGGCCTGTCCAAACTGAGAGCATTGGACGGAAGAAGTTCATATTTGTATGTGTGGATGACTACATAAGATTCACATGGGTGAAAGAAATGAAGTGTCGGATCTTGTTCCATGACCTGAAAATGTTAATGTTATCAGCACAAAGTGGATCTTCAAAAATAAAACCGATAAAGAAGGGAACATAACTAGAAATAAGGCAAGACTTGTTGCCCAAGGTTATTCCTAAGTTGAAGGAGTGGATTTCGATGAGACTTTTACTCCAGTTACTCATCTTATATCGGTGCGTTTGCTCATTATCATGGCTGCTTGGTTGAAGTTCAAATTATTTTAAATGGACGTGAAGAGTGCATTCTTGAATGGGTACTTGTCTGGAGACATGTTGTTAGTCAACCCAAAGGCTTTGAAGACCCTCACCATCCTGAGTATGTGTACAAACTGAAGAAGGCCCTCTACAGCCTCAAACAAGATCCTCGAGGCTTGGTATGAATGGCTAACCAAATTCCTTCTGGAGAAATGATATGTTCGTGGTGGGGCTGATAGAACTCTCTTCATCAAGAGATAGAAATCTGATGTGATCATCGTCCAGATTTAAGTCGATGATATTGTCTTTGGATCTGTCTCCAACAAAATGGTGGACGAGTTTGTGAAGGACATGACTTCTAAATTGAGATGAGTCTTGTAGGTGAACTAACCTACTTTCTGGGGCTTCAAGTGAAGCAAAAAGATAATGGAATCTTTGTGTCTCAGCGAAAGTATGCGAGGAACTTGATCAACAAGTTCAGTTTGGAGAGTTGCAGCCTGAAAAGAACAACGATGGGGAGACATCCTCAAAGATGTTAAAAGATAAAGTTGGTGTTTTAGTTGAGCAAACCTTATACCGGAGTATGATTGGCAGTCTGTTTTACCTTACAGCAAGTAGGCCAGACATTTGCTATAGTGTGGGAGTTTGTGCTCGGTATCAATCTGATCCTAAAGAAAGCCATCAAAAATCTATCAAGCACATAATCAAGTACATAAAAAGGTAATGCTGAGTTAGGACTTTGGTTTTCATATGATACAAACCCTAGTTTGGTAGGGTTTTGCGATGCAGATTGGAAGATCGGAAAAGTACTTCTGGAGGATGTTTGTTTTTTGGAAACAACAGGGTTTCATGGTTTAGTAAGAAACAGAATTCGATCTCATTATCTACTGCTGAAGCCGAATATATTGCGGCTGGAAGTTGTTGTACTCGACTTCTCTGGATAAAGTAAATGTTGGTTGACTATGGTGTGCCACAATATGTACTTACCATATACTGTGACAGCATGAATGTCATAAATATTTCGAAAAATCTTGTCCAGTACTCACGAACAAAACACATAGATATCTGTCACCATTTTATCCGTGACCTTGTTGAAGATGGATCGCTTGTGATTGAATATGTTGAAACTGATGCCGAACTCGCGGATATCTTTACAAAGGCACTTGGAACTGCAATGTTTGAAATACTTAGATCCTTTTGGGTCTTTATATTATCTGAACTTCTCATTTGAAGAGAAGTCTCTCTGTACTGTCTTGGTCAGTGATGTGTGTACAGAGAGAGTAAAATGACCAAGTTGGTGTGGTCGATGCCGTGTGTGCCAAAGTATGTCTCAGATAGATATTGGAACAGTTTGAACGGTTATTTCTCAACGGCTAGTGGATCTTTGTTTCCCGCACCGAGTTTGGTTCCACTTCCCAAGAACGAGCAGAGGGTGTTGTTTATGGGATGTGACAGTTATGGGAATTTCTTTCTTAAATTCTCAAATTAAGGGCTAAATCTAATGTTCAAATTTTCTTAAGGCAAACGGGATTTTTTTTAAAAAAAATTCTCTCTCCTCAAAGCCCTTCTCTCTTGAACTTTCTGCTTTCAAGAATCCTTCTCCTCAGAAATCAATAGCGAACAAAACTGAATCTTCCAAGCCTTCTCTTTTCAAGAAGCCGAAGATCTCTACGTAGGATTTGTGGCGTAAATTGGGAGAACTTTCGAAACTGTTGGTATTTGCTCCATTTGGCTCTACCGCCCCTGCTCGGAGTAGTCAAGTGAGGTGATTCCTAATGTCCCTACTTCTATGCCTCTTTCTGTGGCACAATCTGTTGAAGCTATTGTTGGATCTGTGTCTGAGACAGATTCTGTGGTTCCTCCCGCTCCTAGGATTTTTGATGATCCTCCTTCGCTGCCTCTGGAGAACATTGAATTGATGGAAGCCTTGATAGTCTCTATTATTGGTGAAGAGTTGGCCTCAATTGAGGAGTTTGCAGCATCGATTGATACCTTGAAGTTTGTGCAAGAACTTGCTGTTCTCACCGCCGCACCGTTAGTTAGTGACTCGCCTATAGTCACTATTCAAGTTCCGCTGGGTGAAGTTTCACCCCTTATTGCTATTGAAACCTTTGTCCAAGGGGAAGGAGAAGAAGATATAGACATCTCCTTCTTGGAAGATGATTCGTCTATGAATGAGTCTGGATCTGTCCCATCTTCAGCAAAAGCTCACGGGACCAAACGCAGGCTAAAGTTGCGTGATATTCCAGTCACCCCTCCGGTGTCTGATGATGAAGATGACATGCCTATCGCCAATCTCCAATCCAAGGTGCTGGCGAAAGTTGCTGCTAAGAAGAGGCCTCTTTCTAAAACCCCCAAGTCTAAGAAGGTTGTGGAAAAGAAGGGGTCTTCATCCAAAGCCTCCAAATCGGTGAAGATTTCTGGTAAAAAGGCTCCGGCTAAGAAGCCTGTTGTTGTTCCTGCTCATTGTATTACACAGAGTTTGTCTGAGTAGAGGATGGGTTTGGTGTCGGGTCCTTGTCGAACTTTGATGAAGTAAGCCAGAGCTCCTTCTCCCTCTGATGATTAAGTAGAGGATATGGTTAAAGATGTCTCTGACAGATCTAGTTTCGAATCTGAAGCCTATGATTCGAGGAAGTTTCTCTCTGCCTTTCACCAAAGTCAGTATAAGTTGGTTGTGGGTCGCTTTCTTGTGTCCGAGCGAAAGTTGATTAAGGCTGATTTGAGGGTACTGGATGATTGAAATATTGCATGATTTAATATTGGAGAAGTTTGCATATACTGCCCCTCCATTTTTTGCTGCTATTGTGCATGAGTTTTATGTCAATCTTTTTAAGTCCATTCATGATGCAGTATCTGAGCATGCTTTTGTTGTTTTTGTGTGGGGTCATTAGGTTCCATTTTCTCCATCTCTGATAAATGCATACCTGGGTCATGAGCATGTGGTTGCTCATGCTCCTGTGTTTGAGTTGGATGAGGTTGCTGCTGAGTTGACTGATAGCAGTCACTGTGTTTGGCCATCGGGCCGTTCTTTGATGGCGTCAGATTTAAGCATGACGTATTCGATACTTCATAAGATTGCAGTTCAAAACTGGATTCCCAGCACTCACAACTCTATGATTGGGAAGCCTCTGGGTTGTTATGTTTAAGGTTGGAACTCGGGTAGAGTTCAACCTTGACCAGCTCATCTTTGAGCATGTTGTGGCTCATGCAGACTCCTCCCGGAGTCCACAATCGATTGGATTCCTGGGAATGATTTTCAGCCTTATCATGGATCAACATAATGTGGTGCGTGATGATGATGTATATCAGTCAGAGCCGCTGCCGCTCATAATCAGCCAGAAGTTGTTTTCCTCTCAGCATGCCTAGGATATTCCTACCAGAGAAGAAGCTGGTGGCTCTGGAACTGTGCCGCCTTCTGTCCCTTACAGATTTGCTCCTGCTTTGTCTGTCACTTCTGTTTTCTTTGACAGGCACATAAAGTCTCTGAAGTGCGATGTGCAAATGCTGAAGAAGTCCATCAAGACTTTCAAGACTCGAGAACAGGAATTGGAGTCTCTCTTGGTTGATCTTCGAGCTCGGGCACTTGGACTTGCTTTGCCCTTTGATGGTGCTGCTGCTGGACCTTCTGCTGTTCAACTTTCCACCGCTGTTGCTGCTCCTGATAATGTTGATGCTGATACTGATGATGATGCCTCCCTGCATTGAAAGCTTTTTCCATTTTTGGAAACAATTAAGATGGAGATGATGATTGAAAGAAAGGGGGAGTAAAGTGAAGCCCGTCCGCTGCTGCTGTCTATTCGCTGCTACTGCTGTTAAGAGCTTGTGTGCTCTTCTTTTGTTTTTACTAAAACTTGTTACGAACAATTTTATTTTGGGAAGTATGTTTCCCCAGTTTTTCTGGTCTTACTTATTCTGACCCACCAGACAGTGCAGTCTTGACTACGAAAACATTGTTCGTGATGTTGAAGGCACTCCCAGATTGGACTCAGGGGGAGTGTGCTAGTAATTGTCCCAAACATTTTTTAAATATATCATTTGCCTTGTCAACTCGGCAAGTTGCTTCATCACATCATAACTAGGGTTAGCTTCATTGACGGAAGCTCTTTTCCCCCTAGCACTCTTTTGTTGAGAAGTTGTGGCCATGGTCTCATAGATGTTTGAGACTTCTTCGGCGGTCTGTCCTCTAATGTGTCCTCTCGATGCATTATCCACTATATATTGGAAATGTTGAAAAATCCCGTCGTTGAAGAATTAGTTGAGCAACTCGGGTGCGAGATGGTGGTGAGGGCATTGTTGTTGGAGACCTCGAAATTGATCCCAAGCATCACGAAACGATTCACCCGGAGATTGGGTGAAAGTAACAATTTGAGCTCTCAAGTCTTGGGTCTTTTGATTGGAGTAGTACTTGGCCATGAACTTCTCATAGACGGCATTCTAATTGGCCAATGAATTGGCCGGTAGAGACATGAACCACGTCTTGGCTCGATCCTTCAAGGTGTAAGGAAAACACTTCATCTTCAATTGGTCTTTGTTCAAACCTTGTAGAGGAAAGGTTTGAACGATGGAATAGAACTCCCGGATGAAGTTCAAAGCATTTTCGGCCGGCATCCCATAGAATGAGGGAAGTTGGCTAAAATGGATGTTCTTCAACTCGTAGTTCATTGCGGCTTCACCAAGAACTATGCAAGAAGTTGACGCCCCAATCACGGGACGATCAAAGTCTCTCATGTTCCTAGCCGCATTGGCATTGTCGGGGTTGTTGAAAGGGTTAGCTTCCATCTCTCTTTCCCACTCGAACACGTTAAATCTCCTTGGTCGATGGATGTCGTCAAACACGGGGGCTAGTCTCCGATTGAGGCTTCGCCTCCCTAGCATACACAAATACAAACAAAACAGAGATCAAACGTACCTTGCGGAAGGAGAGGTTAGACTAAACAATCAACACAAGAAAATCAAAACAAAAACAAAAACACAAACACGACACTTAAACAAGATCACGTTCACAATTACAATACAAATAACACAAAGCAAATATAGTACCAATAAGACAATTCTAACAAGCCTTCTCCGGCAACGGCACCAAAATTTGATTCGCGGTCCACAAATTTACACTTATAATTTCCGGTTTATGCTCACTAGACGACTACTTAGGACCACACCCGCAATTGGACGGGATCAATTGTAGAAGCAATAAGCTTAACCCGAGGCGATCTCTCAAAGAAGACTTTATAGAAAAGAATTATCTAAAGACTACACATGCTTTCAACAAAACAACTAAAATAAAATCTAAACATTCTAACAAGGGGTTTGATGATGATTATGCTAGGAATTTGAAATAGACAATTAAGCAAGACAAGTAAAGACAAATACACAAATTAGATTAAGATTAGAGGAAAAAAGTTGGATTAAGGTATTAGGGTGTAGATTCTCTCAATTGTTTTATCACTATGCTTAAGTCAAGTTGATAATGCTATTCTCACAAATATGATAGACCCTTCCAATTAGTTTAACTTCAATTCCTATCACCGTCTATCCATTAAACCTCTCTTAGCTATATCATACATGCAAGATTAACATATTAGGCTTAGGAACCCCATGCACCTAACGTCGAAGGAACTAATTTCCGGATTTAGATTCACAATCAAGACTCCTCTAAATCCTATCAATGTTTAAGTAGTGATCAATTACCTAAATATGAAAAAGTACGATTCCAACAACAAGAATCAACGAGAACAAGCATAGATCAAAACCATATCGATCCTCTACCCCCTAATAGAGAGATTAGCCACTAAACATGCTCAAAAATATGCAAACACCATAGAAGAACATCATCTCATAAATCAAATGTAAATGAAGATAACTTCTACAATATTGTATATCCTTCAAGAGTTTTGGGACAAATCCCCACAAACATCCAAGAAATGTAAAGAAAATACAAGAGAAACCTCTTCCGAGCTTAGCTTCCACAGATGGCTCGTCGTCGGGCCTTTCTCGTCTTCCCTTCTCCTAGCTTGGCCTGGTTTCCTTCTTCTTCCTTTTCTCCTCTTCCTCTTGTGAAGGTGATGTTAGGAATGGTGAAGGAAAATGCTGTAGAGATTAGTATGTGTAGTGTGTGTGTAAAGAGAGAGAGAGAGAGAATGGGTGTAGAATGGTGAGAATGATGGAGTGGTGAAAGTGAATGAGAGAGGAGTGAGAGTGGAGTGAATGGAATGAATGTTAGTTGACGAATCCCCAAAAATCTCTAATAGATATGAGAGAGAGAGATCCGTAGGGGGGAAGAGAGAGAGAAAAGTTGATGGGAGTTGATGGTAAGAGATCAATTAATGAAGGGATTTTGTGGAAGATTTTGTGTCCAAAAAGTCTACTCTAGAAGTTTAGGCAATAATAAGCTACAAATTTTAGAAATTAAAAATGGCTCAAAAGAGTCCTTGAACTGATTTAAATGAGATCAGTTGGAATTGGAGTGGAGAGAAGCGGAGTTGTAACGAACATGGGAAAAACTAGACTGAGAGGAAGAGGGAGTAGCCCGTACGCCGACAGGCTGCAGGGCGCGGCGGGGGCGGTTGGTGCGGTGGGGGCCAGCCCCGCGGGGGCGGATGGCGCGGCGGGGGCCCTTGCGGAGCGCGACAGGGGCTCTGCGCGCGGCGGGCGCGCGAGGCTCTCGGCCTTTTTGCGCCCCGCCCGTGCGGGTGCTTTTTTCCTCAATACCTTTTAACATCTTGATCCTCTTATTTAAACAACCCAACTCAATTACTCGATTTGCACTTGGCATCCAATTGCCGTAAAATACCTGCTTTTATGATCAAAAGCTTAAGTTTTGCAACACTTGGCACAATCCACCATTAGAGCAATAAACACAAATAAACCCATAAAATCAACACATAATAATATAAAATTAAACAAAATAAATACTAAACACAATAAAATAAATAAATAAAAATAACACAATTAAACACTACACATTAACTAACTCCTCTATTCTGGAAACAACTCACGAAGCTCTGGCCAACTCGAACTGTGAGACCTAAATATTTATCTCTGTTAAGTTATGTGCATGTATTTATTATTCTCTGTTGTTCGAGTCGTGATTATTGCGTTAATACTGAGTAGTTTCAAATATTCAGTATTTAGGAATTAATCACTCGTCAATTAATTCGGCCATCCGCAATTGTGGTTTAGAATTGATAAGTGATAGAACGGTTCGTAAGAATTGTGAGAATAATAATCTGATTTTAATAGTCCTGTGTCAGAGTCTGTTAAATTAGAATCAGGTTTCTCTAGATCTTCAAGCGGTCAACTCATTAAATCTTTAGAGTATCTCTTACGGTTGTCAGTTGACTAGGGGAATATTTGGTGAAGTGTTTTCCTATTTATCGAGAAAATATGGAGAAATAAAGATGTGTCAGCAAGTGTCTTCGGCAGCCATAACCCATTTGCATGTGACAATTAATTGCATCTTTGTGTCAAGGATCAGTTTAGTGTGCCAGAGTGGAGTAGTTGGTAACCGGAATACTTCCACCAATTCATTTAGAATCGTGTTTTGATTGTTCTTTAAATTCTTGTTTAATTATTATTTTCGTGTGTGTAATTTTATAAGCAGAAATTTCCCATTTAAGAGTTAAGTTCTGCAGATTGAGTAAGCCACGAGTAATTCTCACCGATCCCTTAGGAGACGATCTTGCTTGCCACTGTACTGAGCAGTGTGGGCATACCGATAGCAGTTGGAACAATTAACGCACTAAATTTTGGCGCCGTTGCCGGGGATCGGTTCTAAAGCCGTAATTATTCGAAACTTTTCAGTTTGCTATTTTTCTTCTTACGTTGTTTACTTCTGTCCTTTTCAGTGCATGACCCGTTCCTCACACGAAGGAGAGTTATTGTTCGATCCAGAACGGGAAAGGACATCACACCAATTGAGGAGGGCTGCTCGAGAATTTAGAGAGACTTCCCAATCCGGACAAGAAACTTTTGGTCTACATCAACTGTTCAACATGGCAAATAATGCAAATCCACCTAATAATTGGAATCCACATGCCAATCAGGATGCAAATCAAGCTCTAATCAATACTGATGCCCCATTAATTCGAAAGTTGGGCCATCATCGAAACAACAGACATATCTGCATCGTGTTGCCTACCATTGCCAATAATGCAGAAATCCGGCCTGGATTCATACAAGTGCTACCCAAGTTTAGTGATTCACCTGGAGAAAGTGCAAACACTCATTTAGCAGGATTTGATTGGGTTTGCTCTACCTTGCGTCCTCAAGGATTTTCAGACAGTAACCTGCGCTTATTGACCTTCTCGCACACTTTACAAGGGAATGGCTTTTTGATATTCCACCGGGGTCAATTACCACTTGGAATGAGATGGAAGAACAGTTTCTACGCAAATTCTTTCCAGAAACCAGAGCTGCGAATCTTCGAATGGCCATTAGCAGCATGAAGCAGAAACCAAGTGAGAGTTTGGCTAACTATTGGGCGAGATTCCAACAACTATGTAGAAGGTGTCCAGACCACGGATTCACCGACTACCAGCTATTCACCAATTATTTCTACTATGGCATGTCGACATTTGATAGGAAGATTGTTGATGCCGCCAGTGGGGGCTCACTCAGTAACAAAATTTTGGCGCCGTTGCCGGGGACATCGACCTGTGAAGGGAATTGAACGGGCTGAAGATTCTGAAGTTAATGAGAAAATTGATGCCCTAACATCTCTAGTTCGTGGTTTGGCGGTTGCACAAACCAAAAGTTCTCGTTGTGGAGTTTGCACCGAAAGTGGGCATTTCACTGATGAATGTCCGACTTTGCAAGAATCTATGCCTGAACAAGCTTGCTATGGTTCTAGAGATGCACAGCAGGATGCCCTCAGAGGAAGGAATTACGATTCCTACCCACACCAGGATAATATGAGAAGGAAGATGAATTTTGATCCATTCTCGAACACCTACAACCCAGGCTGGAGGGACTACCCTAATTTTCACTGGAAGCAACTTGGAGATCAGCCTTCCCATGGACATTTACCTCTGAAACCTCCGAGAGACAGTCAGTATGCCCACACTGACAAGCCTGTTCCCAGTATGAGTGAGATTATGAAGTGCCTTGAGCAGAGCAGTGCCCTGGTGAATAATTTGGCACAAAGTCAGAAGGCGTTCCAGCACGAGACTCAGGCTGCCCTCGGCAGGATGGGCACACAGATCATCCATCTTGCTACTCAAATGAACAAGATACAAGGGAATTAAGGGAAACTTCTATCCCAAACTGAGTAAAATCCAAGAGGAAATGTCAGTGTTATTACACTTCGAAGTGGAAAAGACTTAGCTGAAGTTGAAGCAAAAAAGGGAAAAGAGCTGCAGTATGGGCATACCACAGGGACTAACGACAGTCCCGCCGCTGAAGGCGAATCAACTCCTACTCAATCTGCCCCTACTGAGGTACCAACTCAGTCCAAAATTTCTAACACTATTGATTCAGCTCCTTTTCCTTCCAGGTTAGCGAGGCACAAGAAAGAAGATGATGAAAAAGAAATCCTCGAGTTATTCAAAAAGGTGGAAATCAACCTACCATTGATAGATGCCATCAAAGAAGTCCCTCGATATGCGAAATTCTTGAAGGAGTTATGCTCCAAAAAGATGAGGTATGGAAAGGATGCAAAAATCAAGGTTGGTGAAAATGTCTCTTCCGTTATTCAACGAAAGTTGCCACAAAAGTGCAGAGACCCAGGTATGTTCACTATCCCTTCCATCATCGGGAGTAAAAAGGTAGAGAAAGTCATGCTAGACTTAGGTGCATCTATCAATATCATGCCTCTATCTATGTACAAAGATCTGTAGTTAAGTCCTATGAAAGAAACTCGAGTCATTATCCAATTAGCTGATAGGTCCAACGCATATCCTCAAGGTGTTGTAGAGCATGTTCTTGTTAAGGTCAATGATTTGATTTTCGCTGTTGATTTTTATATTGTGGATATGGATGATTCTTTCTCTGCACATAGGTCATTGATTCTACTAGGCCGTTCGTTCATGAAAACAGCAAGAACAAAAATTGATGTAGATAAGGGTATGATGAATTTTGAGTTTGATGGAGACATTGTCACATTTAACATGTTTGAAGCTATGAAGCATGTCGAGGACCCTGAAGCTTTATACATGATTGATATTGTTGATTCCCTAGTTGATGATTTTGTTGAGCATAATTTCAGGGATGATAAGCTGGAACAGGTTCTTTTTGGTGGTGTGCCCGAAAAAGCTGCCAATTCAGAAGAGGAGGTCACAATTGGGGAGATTATACAGCAGTTGTATGCCACTGAGAAGTTTCCGACGAGGAATCTGACAGGTTGTATGCCCATACCGACCAATATAGAACCGCTCTTACCATCTCATGTAAAGGCTTCCGTGCTGGAATTAAAAGTTCTCCATGAACATCTGAAGTATGTATACCTGGGAGAGGGAGACACATTGCATGCCATCATCAGCAAAGATTTATCTGAAGATCAAGAGGCACGACTGGTTACAGTTTTGAAGAAGCATCATGGCGCCATCGGTTGGACCTTGGCCGACATCAAGGGAATAAGCCCAGACATTTATATGCATCGGATCCTCCTTGAAGCTGATCACAAGCCGTCCAGAGATCCTTAGAGAAAATTGAATCCGGTAATGAAAGAAGTGGTACTGAAAGAAATTCTGAAGCTACTACAGTTGGGAATCATTTACCCCATTTCTGACAGCATTTGGGTCAGCCCCGTACACGTGGTTCCAAAGAAGTCCGGTTTTCAGCTTGTGAAGAATGAAAACAACAAGTTGATTCCTATGAGATTGCAGACCGGTTGGCGTATGTGCATCGACTTCCGGAAATTGAACGATGCAACCCGCAGAGACCACTTCCCTCTGCCGTTTATTGATAAAATGCTCGAGAGGCTGGCTGGGAAAGCTTTTTTCTGCTTCCTTGATGGATACTCGGGCTATTTTCAGATTTTTGTAGCCCAAGAAGATCAAGAAAAGACAACCTTTACCTGCCCATTTGGGACTTTTGCTTGTCGAAAAATGCCCTTTGGGTTGTGCAATGCGCTGAGAACTTTCCAACGGTATATGATGAGCATTTTTTTAGATTTGATTGAGAGCTGCATCGAAATTTTTATGGACAATTTCACTGTCCATGGAGATTCCTTTGATCATTGCTTGGAACACTTGGATAAGGTGCTGCAAAGATGCGTCGAAACTGACTTGGTATTAAATTTCGAGAAATGCCACTTCATGGTGAAATAGGGCATCGTGCTAGGCCATATAATTTCTGAAAAAGGAATTGAGGTTGATCGGGCCAAAGTTGACTTGATTATGAAGCTGCCATACCCATCCAACGAAAAGGAAATACGTGCTTTTCTCGGCCACGCCGGCTTCTACTGAAGGTTCATCCAGGATTTCTCCAAAATTGCACAACCTATGACCAAGTTGCTGCAAAAAGACACCCCATTCCTTTTCGATGATCAGTGCAAGGAAGCTTTCGATCTATTAAAGGACAAGCTGACATCCGCCCCAATCATTCAACCACCTCAATGGGGCCTTCCGTTTGAACTCATGTGCGACTCCAGTGATTTTGCAGTGGGAGCTGTGCTGGGCCAAAAGAGTGGGAAGCAAAGTTATGTCATATACTATGCTTCTAAGACACTGAATCCTGCTCAATGCAATTATACAACCACAGAGAAGGAATTGTTGGTTGTTGTTTTTGCTTGTGATAAATTTCATTCCTACATTGTCGGCTCCAAAGTGGTGGTTTACACAGATCATGCCGCTCTGAAGTACTTCCTTTCCAAAAAGGAGTCTAAGCCTCACCTCATCCGATGGGTCCTCCTTCTGCAGGAATTTGACCTGGAGATCAAAGATAAAAAAGGTGCGGAAAACAATGTTGCCGATCATTTAAGCAGGCTTCTGACGCAGTCCGACGGTATGCCTATACCGGATGATTTCCCCGATGAACTCTTACTCGCAGCTGCAAGTACCGCCCCTTAGTATGCTGATCTGGTAAACTACCTCACCACTGGTATGTTTCTCAAGGGTACTGAATCAGCCAAGAAGAATAAACTGAAGAGCCAAGCTAAGTATTTTATTTGGGACGACCCATATTTATGGAAAACTTGTGCCGATCAAGTCATTTGACGATGCATTCCTGATGATGAAATAAAATCCATCCTCGATTTTTGTCATGCTCAAGCTTGTGGAGGCCATTTTGGGCCAAAAAGGACAACTCGCAAGGTCCTCGATTGTGAGTTTTATTGGGACACCATTTTCAAAGATGCATACTATTTTTGCAAGAACTGTGATCATTGCCAACGTCTTGGCAATATTTCCTCCAGAAATGAGATGCCCCAGGTCCCTATTCTAGTTTGTGAGATTTTTTATGTGTGGGGCATGGACTTCATGGGGCCTTTCCCGAGCTCATTCGACAATTCCTACATCCTGTTGGCCGTCGACTATGTGTCCAAATGGGTCGAAGTTCGAGCTACTCAAACTAATGACTCGAAAGTGGTTGCTAAGTTTATCAAATCTCTGATTTTTTATCGCTTTGGTGTTCTTCGAGCCATCATTAGTGACCAAGGCACTCATTTCTGCAACCGAACTTTGGACGCCTTGTTTAAGAAATATGGAGTTGCCCATCGGATCGCCACGGCCTACCATTCTCAGTCCAACGACCAAGCCGAGGTCTCAAATCGTGAGATAAAAAAATATTCTGGAGAAGACAGTATGTCCACACCGCAGAGACTGGAGTCTACGACTGGATGATGCAGTATGGGCATACTGCACGGCATTGAAAGCACCTATTGGAATGTCGCCCTACCGATTAATTTTTGAGAAACAATGCCATTTACCTGTGGAGCTGGAACACTGAGCATTCTGGGCTGTCAAACAGTGCAATATGGATCCCAAGTTAGTTGGGATGGAAAGGAGATATCAGATACAAGAACTTGAGGAAATACGATTGGAAGCCTATGACAATGCTAGTCGATACAAGGACCGTACCATGTTTTTGCATGACAAATATATCCGGAGGAAGACTTTCGAGGTTGGTCAGAAGGTTTTATTATTAAATGCTCGTCTCCGACTCATGCCTGGAAAATTGAAGTCTCGTTAGACGGGGCCTTATGAAATTGTTAGCCTCAGTCCATATGGAGCTGTCGATATTCGGAGTCTGGCCACTCAGAAGTTGTTGAAAGTAAATGGCCAATTGCTCAAACCATACTATGCTGCGATAGAGCTGTCTAATTTTGATGGGGTCGATCTGGGACCCCCAGTTCTCACCACATGATTCACCTCTGTCCGTCGAGCCTCCGATGTTAAAAGACGGCGCTTTATGGGAGGCAACCCTTTTTTCTTCTTCACTCATTTCTACTTTCTGCTACTTGATTTTTTTTTAATCTTTTCAGTTATTTCCGTATTTCCAGTTTTTTTTTTAAAAAATCTAGTGTGAGAAAATTGGGTTTCATAGACCACAATTTAAAGTATGGGGAGAGGACAGATTTAGGACTAAAGCGGAAGGGCTCCTTTGCAATTAAATTCCAATTTGGGGATTTTTTTTAAGAGGAACCCTAATTTCCCCCAACTTAACCCTTTCATCAACCTTAGTCAATTTCACCGTCCCCGCTTTGTAATTTTTGCCTTTTTTAGATTTTCACCGCAGACCAACTCCTGCCATTCCTCCTCATCAACTGTCGTCGGCCATCTCCGACCACCATGGGCAAGAAGCGTACATCCCGGCGTTCGAGTAAGGTTCCCCTCTCGGAATCTGTCCCCGACCCTTCATTGCCGCCTTCTCCAATAGTTCAGCCCACCGATGAGACTCAATCACCGGATTCGCCGCCGCCCCCTCAGTCGATACCCGAGCTCAACGCTTCACCGCCATTCCTTCACCAGTCAAGGAGATGAGTCAGCGAATCTCCACCCACCGCCTTCACTCCACCCTGTCCTTCGCCATCGACCACAGTCACAACACAACCACCATCGCCTCCTCGCGCTGTCACCCCACCGCCGGAGGTCTCTCAGGCCACTGCCCCACCGTCGCCACAACGTCGCCGACAGACTCGGTCCCAAACTCAGCAAGGACCAAGCTCTGCTCCTGACTCTTCCACCCTCGACACCGCTCAGACTGCCTCTAGCAGCCGTCGACACTCCGGCGTCCCTCTTCCTTTCTGACGCCCCAATGAGGTACAGTTGCGCGCCACTAACAATGTTGATCGTACCTTTGTTGGTGCGCGACTTTTTGATTGGGAAAATATATCTCTTTTGGGTGTTAATGAGCGCATTCGCACTTTCTTTGCTAATATTGGTTGGTTGCCTTTACTCGATGTTACATTGCCTGTGCATAAAGAACTCAGTTTAGGTTTTTTCTCTACTTTTGATTATGATCCTGAGTGTGATTTGGATGATGAGCATGCTATTGTGTTTTCCTTGGGTGATAGGAAGTTCAATATGTCGGTAAATCGCTTGAATATGCTTCTTAGTTTTGAAACTGATGCCTCTCTGCAACAGAACGCCTATGACTTGGCATTTTATGATGTGCCCCCATCTTTCTCCTCGTATAAAGATGATAGATCGTCGGACATTTCCATTGATTCTGCATATGTGGCTAGATATGCTAGGAACACTCATATTAAGGATGATGCACTCTGCTTATGCCACTGTTTCCTTGTTTGCACCTTCTTTGGTCGCACTGAGAGCACGGGCATTGTGGCTGTGCAAGAATTGTTTGTCTTAGACAGCATGGTTCTAGGGAAAAAACTGAACTTGGGTGCATGGTTGTGTCATCAGTGGCAGTTTACTGGAAATCATTTTCTCAATAGAGCCTCGTAGGACACATGATTACTTTGTTAGCACAGCGCCTACTTGTACCCATTATTGAACCCGAGTTTTTGCCAGCTACTCTGTTTACCGTTTCTGATTTTATAGCTATGAAATTACTTTTTGTTAATGCCCAAGGGCAATATCAACTAACCCGGCCAGGCATTGAAGGCCCGAGCCAAGTTTCTTCTGTAGATTCTGCAGCTGCTCCCGCTTCCCTACTACTAGAACTTCAAACCCTCATCACATCTGCTACTTATAGGCTTAAGGACACCTTTGGCCGCTGGTTGGATGACATTGCCACTCACTTCACAGTACTGGAACAAGTAATCTGCAACATGGCGGATTGAGAGTTTGCCCTTTCTACCCCTTCCTTTTTGTTATCTGATTTTCTTTTGCTTTTCGTGTTTTTAGTCGTTTGTGGTTCTGTTTTTTCTTCACAGTGAGGACAATGTGTTGTCCAAAGTGTGGGGGGAAAAGAATATTTACGTGCCTTTATTTTATGTTAGAAAAAAAAAACAGAAAAACAATTGTGTTTTTGCATGTTTTGAAGTCTGTTTTTGAGTTTGTTGAAGGTGTTGGTTGCCAAAAGATGGATTGTAGTGGGAGATAGAGCTGTAGTGTTGGGTTAGATTGGATTGTGGTGAGATATTTTGATGAATTATATATGCCATGCTCGTGTGTGTTTGGGGATGATAAATGATGCACCATTGGTCAAACAATTGCTAACCTCTCAAATGTGAGCTTTTAGAGCCCCTGAGCATGAAAATAATTGATAAAAGCTCAAGTTCTGTTGATGAGTGTGTCTGAGTTTGCTTGCCTAAGATTTGAATTGCCCGGATGCCGTACTTTCATTACATTTAAGTCTTCTACATGAATATGATAAAGGCACTTAGGATTTACCCAAGACATGGCTTTAAAAGAAAATCCAGCCTTTGCATTACCAAATAGTGAGCACAGTTGAGCCTTCACATCCAATTGTTGTATTCACAGCCACTACAAATTAAACCTAGCTTGTGTTTTGGGCCTGTTTTTCCCTGTGAACATATATAAGTAGCTTCACCCTCTCATTCTCTTATTTACATGTATATGTTGGAGAGTAGTGTTGTTAAAATGTGAAGGGACAATAGCCTCGTACTCAGATTCTGTGTAAGTAAGAAAGAGGCAAAGCCTTATTAATATATATATATATAGAAAGAGAAAACGGAGAAGTGAGATGAAAGAATAAAAGGAGTACATCTTGAAATGGTTGTCCAAATACCTGAATTTTGCAGCTGCAGTGGAAAATCACTAGTATACAGTCACTTATGAGACTTTGGGTTTGAATTGCTTGCATATGTTCCTCTTTATTGAGCTACTTATCCAAATTAATCTACCCTGGATACCCAAGCCCCATTACACCTGGGAGAAAAGACCTTTTGATGCGTGTAGAACTTATTTGTTGATGAAGGTTTTGACAAACGGGCAATTTGATATTGATGGTAGCAACTCATGACTGAGTGTTATTTCATATTTTGTCCTTGAATTTGAGAGATCACGAGTGAATCCCGGTGAGGCTGGACCTAGGTGCGGATTTTTAACCTAGATGAAGAGCATGAGCATGTGTAATTCAACAAGATAGGAATTTGGTATATGGTTGTTTACATTGCAGCACTAACTTTTACACTTTTCATCTAAGGTAACTGCTTTAGTTCTTTGTTTTGATTTGAGTGTTGTCTTTGTGTTTAAATATGCTCGAGGACGAGCAGGATTTAAGTGTGGGGAGGTTTGATCGGGCATATTCTTCGTGATTATTTTGATACTATTTCACGCATTAATCACTGTCTAGTTAAGTGTTTTTGGGAGAATTTGATGTGTTTGTGGAGATGTGCAGGTGGTTGGAATAAGTGAAGAAAATATGCTCTCTTTTGAGGGATGTAACTAAGGAAGCTCTTAAAACAGTCAGTATGGGCATACTGCCAGAGGATTGGGCCGAGGGGTTTAAAGGCTGAAGCTGTGCGAGTGACTTGGGCTTGTTTTGTACGGGAATTTGATCCAGCCCAAGCATGAGTGCGGATTTCTGATCACTACCGCCTCTAAGGAGTCCTTCCCTTGGAAACTACCTAGTTTAGATATAGTAGGATTTTATTTCCTTGTTGGATGCTTAATTCTAGGGATATTTTTTATTATATTAGGATTTGATTTTTATTAGTAAATTAATTCTAGATTGATCGAACAAGAAAAATAGCAGCAACAAACACGTTAATCTCTAGTACCGATTTTCATTCATCTTCTTCATTTTGTTCATATGCGTGAATTTACACAACAAGTTGACGTTGATTATGAGTACGCAAGTTAACTAACTCCGCTATTCCGGGAACAACTCACGAAGCTCTGGCCAACTCGAACTGTGAGACCTAAATATATATCTCTGTTAATTTATGTGCATGTATTTATTATTCTCTGTTGTCCGAGTCATGATTGTTGCGTTAATACTGAGTAGTTGCAAATATTCAGTGTTTAGGGATTAATCACTCGTCAATCAATTCGGCCATCCACAATTGTGGTTTAGAATTGATAAGTGGTAGAACGGTTCGTAAGAATTGTGAGAATAATAATCTGATTTTAATAGTCCTGTGTCAGAGTCTATTAAATTAGAATCAGGTTTCTCTAGATCTTCAAGCGGTCAACTCATTAAATCTCTAGAGTGTCTCTTACGGTTGTCAGTTGACTAGGGGAATATTTGGTGAAGTGTCTTCCTATTTATCAAGAAAATATGGAGAAATAAAGTTGTGTCAGCAAGTGTCTTCGGCATCCATAACCGATTTGCATGTGCCAATTAATTGCATCTTTGTGTCAAGGATCAGTTTAGTGTGCTAGAGTGGAGTAGTTGGTAACCGGAATACTTCCACCAATTCATTTAGAATCTTGTTTTGATTGTTCTTTAAATTCATGTTTAATTATTATTTTGGTGTGTTTAATTTTATAAGCAGAAATTTCTCATTTAAGAGTTAAGTTCTGCAGATTTAGTAAGCCACGAGTAATTCTCACCAATCCCTTGGGAGACGATCTTGTTTGCCACTGTACTGAGCAGTGTGGGCATACCGACAGTAGTCGGAACAATTATTTTTGGTGCAAAATGACGCACCAAAGATTCCAAATACACTTCATGAAGGAGTAACAGTCGAATCTTCAATCCCCAAAAGTAGGTTGATTAACCGAACCGGGTTACCAATCTCGTGCGTATTTTACTGTTTTTTAATTTATGTTTTTACATATGTCCCACACATATCGTAGAACATCTGATAGCAGTATTTATTAACCACTTATGAGCACGGATTATCATTTTTCAGTTATGTCTATCCCAAACGACCTATATTGATATAGTGTTGGCCAGGTATAACATGCAAGATTCCAAAAATAGTTTTATACCTTTTAGACATGGAATTCATCTATTCAAGGAAATGTGTCCCTAAACACAGTCTGTGATAGATGAGATGAAGAAAGTCCCATACTCTTCGTCTGTGGGAAGTTTAATGTAAGCTATGCTTTGTACTAGGCTTGATATATGCTATGCAGTTGGCATGGTAAGCAGATATCAGTCTAACTCTGGACAAGGTCATTGGACTGTGGCTAAGAACATTCTCAGGTACCTTAAAAGGACTCGAGATTATATGTTGATATAGTTCTTTGATAGTCTAGTGCCTTTGGGTTACGCGGACTCAAATTTTCAATCCGATAAAGATTAGAGTAAATCTACCTCGGGCTATGTGTTTATATTGGGAGGTTGAACCATTGCATGTAGGAGCATCAATCAGAAATGCATAGCTGACTCCACCATGGAGGGTAAATATGTAGCCGCCTCTGAGGCTGCAAAAGAGACCGTCTAGCTTAAAAGCTTCTTATTGAACTGGAGCATGGTTCCTGATTTACATAGGAATTTCACAGTATACTGTGATAACTCAGGTGCAGTGGTAAATTCGAAGGAACCCAGAGCTCATATGGCAAGTAAACAGATAGAGAGAAAGTACCATCTTATACGAGAAATCATTAAGAGAGAAGATGTGGCAGTGGTCAAGATTGTATCGGAAGACAATCTACCTGATCCATTTACAAAGAGCCTTCTAGCTAAGCCCTTTGATGGTCACGTGGAGAAAATGGGAGTGAGATGTAGACCAGGAGGCGCCGTTTGAGATCATAGTTTTGATTGGAGAGTTAGCCAGCTAGTTTTTATGCTTGGAAGACATGTTTCAAGTATAGGTGGGAGATTGTTAGTTTTGTATACTAGAAGACATGTATTTGTATACGTTTTTGATGATATGATGATATAGATTGAATATTATTGCAGTCACTGTTTGCATTTAAATTATTTTATATAATTGTTTTATGCATGTTCAATATACTTACATTGTAGATGATATGGTGTGGGAGAACACAGGGTAAGATCATATCAGCAGATCTTTATATTGTATTAAAAGGCTCACTGTTTAGATGGTCCTGAATACACCATCGGTACACCGTAGAATAATCTGATAGTTAGTTTATCTTGACTAACTAATTATTCTAGTACACCTGTAAGTGTATTGAGGAGTATCACGATAAGATACTATTCTCTACTCTGACCCTATAAGTGAAAGAATAAAGATCCACAGAGATTGGGTTCTCAACTCATATTTATTGGCGAATATATATGTGTATTGTTTATTGCTTTAATCTATCAATGAGTGAGGTTCTTTAAAAGAATCAATAAAGTCGATATTTTGGGTGATAGCATTTGCATATTTGATGTGTCGTGCAATATATATGAGCACCGTGTCCTGGTGTGTCAGGTTGATGATGTTCTCTTGAGGAAATGAGTTTATGTGAAACCCTGCAGGTGGAATTTATTCCGTACATGATAAAGTTTGTGTGGTACTACTCAAGGTATAAGATATTAATTAATTATAGTTGTCAGAGGCTTACATAATTAATTAATGGACATTATATCTTAAACACGGAAAATGGCTGAACTAAAGAAGAAAGCATATTCACAAATATGTATTAAATTGGTAAGTCAATATTACTTCTTTACTGGAATAAAAGTAACACTTAATTTATTTAATTATATCCTAAGTTTATTGGATATTAGAAATTAAATAAATTAGCAGGTCAATTTAATATTCTTCCAGATCCCTATTGTAGCCCAATTAGACTGAAGTGAACTGGAGATAGAACTTGAGATAGAGCCCTAAACCCAAAAGGGTTAGGACAACATATTTTGCCCACCTCTCTATTTAATTAAGAGAAAGGGATGAAAATATTAAGTACAAAAATTGAGCCCTCGAGTCTCTCTTGTTCTCCATAGATTCCACACCCGTATCAATTGAATACAGCCCACCTTGTATCTAAAACATAGTCCGAGAATACAACAAAAGATCTTGGAGTAGAATATCAAGCAAGGGGGCGCCGATCACTACTCATTCAGCAGCAAGATCAGATGTGTAATATTGTCCTCAACTATCGTTCAAATTGTAAGTTAAATTCGAATTCTATTATTCCGCTTTTGTTAGATTCGAATTGCCTTGCATGAAATTTGATCTTGGCGTCTTAATTTGATCTTCGCATGAAATATTGAGCTAAAAAAAGCCAAAGAATTATAAATTTGAAAAGAAAAGGAAAGGAAAATAAAAAAAGAGAGAAAACGAAAGAAAAAAAAGAAAAAGAAAATAAAAAAAGAGAGAAAAGAAAACGAAAAGAGAGAAAACTAGGGCTGAGAAAAGAAGAAAGTTGTAGCTTGATTGCTAGATTAGTTAGCAAGTCAAGAAAACTGAAGATGCAGGAACTGACAAGTTCAAAGTACCCACTGACCATCAGGGTCAAAAAGGTATTCATACCAATTGGAGCATTTTAGTCTGCAATTCGTGAGCAGAAGAAAGTGTCAGCTCAAGGCACCAGTTCAGAAGTGCCAACTGATGATGAGAATTAGAATGTATTCCAACTGAAGAAACAAAAAGTCAGCTGAAGAATGTACCAGTTCAAGGTACAAACTGAAGAATATGCCAGCTCAAGGAAGTACCAGCTGAAGAATGTACCAGGTCAAGCTACAAGCTAAAGAATATGCTAGCTCAAGGATGTACCAACTGAAGAATGAAGTAACAGCTGAAGAATGTACCAGTTCAAGATAGAAGCTGAAGAATATGCCAGCTCAAGGAAGTACCAGCTGAAGAATGAAGTACCAGCTGAAGAATGTATCAGTTCAAGGTACAAGCTGAAGAATATGCCAGCTCAAAGCACCAGTTCAGTATCCAAACTGAAGAAAGTACCAATTCAAGAAGTTCCAGCTGAAGGGACATCAGTCGAAATTATCAGCTGAAGAAAATACTGGTTCAATATTACCAGTTGAAAAGATCAAACTGGAGCTCAAAAAGCATCAAGCCAGAGCCAAGAATTGCCAGCTAAAGATAGTCAAAACTAGAGCATATAAACTGCCAACAAGATGTGCAGAACTGCCAGTTGAGGAAATGTTATGAACTGAAGATCACAACTACCAGCTGAAGCCCAGAACTAACGAACAAGACAGAAGCCGAAACTAGAATTCAAAATTTCCAAAACTGCCAACATGAAGATCTTGACAGCGAGCAGTTGGGGATCGCAAGTGTGAGTTGTCGACCTACCGGCTGAGGAGACCGCATTTATTGAAACTACCGTTTCTAGAACAACACTAGTTGAAAAGGAGGCTGCGACTCATAAAGTTGCTGTTTGCCAGGTTCAACACATTATCTTCACTGTGTAACTGTAATAAATAAACTTTACATTTGCATAGTGGATTGCCCTTTTTAGTATGGAAGAGAAGACATAGAAGTTTAAGCTTCGAACCTCTATAAATCGCTTGTGTGTGCTCAGTGTACTATTATCAGTTGCATTCATTTACTACACACATTCTGCACACAAGCTGCACTTTGAGTCAACTAATCATCTCAACTGATCAAGTGCACTGATAAGTTCTTATCGCGAGTCAAGGGCCCAATATATTATGCAACTGTTTTTAAGTTTTAGAATCAGTTTATTAACCCCCTCTAAACTGATTCAGACTCGCCCTGAGACCAGAAGTTGTTGTAGCTGTTATTCTGCCATTGACTCTTTGGGATGCATTAACTTCGTCGATTGTACAGTCAGTGGCCTTGGATTCAGGCCTAGCTGATTAGTTCAGTTAATGCTTCAATTCGGTTTTTGAGAGTCACTTTTCTCTTTATTGTTTGGACGGTTTTTCAACTCAACTGGTCATGGCCATTGGTGGGGTTGACTTGGATATCAGTCTGGCTGTCTTGACCTTTAGCTTGGCCATCAGTTGGGTTGTCTTGAACTTCAGTTTGGCTGTCTTGACTTTCAATTTGCCCATCAGTTGAGTTTTCTTAAACTTTTTCTTTACTCCTTGTCTTCAGTGAGCCATAAAAAAGGTACAATATCTTTTAAAGGCTCTACACTCAAGACACAAAATAAGCTAGTGTTTCCACTATGCCTTCTACGTATAGTAGAAGAGTAAATAACACTTTGCACAAATTTTAAATCACATTCATTATAGTGTGTGATTGTCTCAGGGCGAAATTCACTAAATACAAAAACAATACAAATGTTTTCTCGGTTCACTCCCTTGACAACATTGCATAAAACATACAAGAGATCTATCCTAGATTCACTCACTTGAATAGTCTCTCGAACAAACACTATCTAAACAAATAAATAGAAATAACACGTCAATCTAAATCGTAAGACTCTCAAATTTTACTATCTAACCTATACACACAACTGAATCTAGGTTTTACTTGATTGGGATGCTAGGCAGATGTCGAGGAGAATGTCTTGGATTTTCGAGATGACAATAGATACAAGTTTCAGAACTTCTCATAAACCATGGTGATAATCCTACTTGCACAAATGATTTCAATGTCTAAGGAGACCTTAAAGACTTCTTTTATCTTGCTCCAGCAGTTGCTCCACGAACACATGTGATGTGGCCTTGAATTAACCACTTTTAAGTCCCCATTGTTGTAGTCGTCTTTAGATAATTGATTTCCACTTTGTATATCACACGTTCTTTAATATCGTGTAATAGTTGCAGTTACTATAGTCACCCACATTTATCTGCAACGCTCAGTGTTCAAAATAGAGTGGGAACATAACGTTCCATAGAAAATCGGGACAGACTTTGACTAAATCAAAGTCATACAAAATCCATGATTTACCACATATTTAAATCACCAATAAATCTCTAAATATGTGGAGATAAAAACGTGACATAAATCATAAGATAATCAGATTAATTTAAAATAAATCAATTCTAAATAATCGAAAAGGATAAGGTTAACCTCCTGAGAGTTGTACTCGATATCACAAGAATGATGGAACACATCCGATACAACATTGACTCCACTGTTATCAACCAAAGTGATAACATCATGTGGAACACATCAGTCTCAATAGAGAATATTAACTAAGGTTATAAAGATGAAAAAAAAAGTGATGGTTGAGTACTTTAGTTGACACGTGGTGAATAAAGTTAGCATCAAAAAGAGGTGGTGAATCTTATCATTAATAATAGGTATATATAAAAATATAGCAATAAGACATGTACAATTATTCAAGTCTTCAAAATACAACTCATAACAATTTCAAAAATACATCAAGATTTTAAATCAAAAAATGCACCAATACACTCTCGATTGGTTGATCTTTTTTTTTCATTCTCAATTTTTTTATTATTATTTATATTTCTTATTTATGTTTAATGTTTCTTACACATTTTTTGTGCCTAATTAAAATTTCAATTAGCTAGGAGTTTGTGTTCGAATCAAAAATTTGAGTTTATTTACATGGTTTGAATTTTAGAAGTAGGAAATGGATTTGATTTTGAATTGAGATTTAGACTTAGGTATTTAAAATTAAGAATTATATATAATTTGAATTAGAGATTTTAAACTTTGAAGAATATTTATTTATGCTTTTTTGTAATTATATATCATACTCCAAATTTCAAAATCCTGGATCCGTGTGTGTGTGTGTCTATATGTATATATACATGGATTATTAATCATAAACACTTCTGTAGTGCGTAAATTGCGGATTGATTATATCAATTAGCTAGATTTGATAGAGTATGGTCATAAAATCTTTTGGAATCAACAAAGGGCAAATTACATTTTGATACTTACATTTTGAATTTTTTTTTTTAAAAAAATTGTCGATTTTTTCAACATTAACAAAACACTACCCACTGTTTCAAGAATTTTGAAAATTTAACATTTCATCAATTTTATGACCCAAAAATTGCACTTAATTAATTGTATTTGAAGATTTTTTATCAGAGAATTTATTTACTTTTACACAGTTGGCGAAATAAAAATATTAAATTACATATAATCAATTATGTATGAATTTCAGGTCGTAAGATTGATCAAATTAATGTTAGATTTGCATTTAAAAAAAATGATACTGTTTTGTTAATTTTCAAAAAAACATAAAATATTAGTATCCAAATGTAATTTACTCAACAAACAACCTTCAAATTGGGCGATACAAATCCATTATTGATGTCTTGTGGGCAATACAAAAGGATTGAAATCTATTATTTTTCTATTATGTTATTTCTTAATTATTGTATTACATTTTCTCTCAAAAAAATAATAATATTGTATTGAATTAAATTACATTGTTCATAAGGTTCTTATAGTAGCCAGGAGATATTTAATAAATCTTTTCCTCGAGATTAATAAAAAAGACTTGGACATTAGAGTCAAGATTACAACTTCCAATTTGGTTGTTTCCCTGAGCTAACGCGGAATATTAGTCCATAATTATTAAAAAGGCATATGTTGTTCTTTATATTCTGTTGGCCTACAGGCCTAGTACATTCTCGTACGTAAATGTCCAATTTAAGGGTGGTAATATAAATTCATTATAATAAAATTTTGATTTACTGCAAGTTGATGTTACTTACTAATTGCAATTATATTGTAGTATAATCGTACGTATTAAATCTCGTAACATATTTTCGTGGTTTGGGCGTGATTTCACTTTCCCATAAAAGTGATATAATTGCCCCACGCGTACTTTCCACTTGGTCAAGAAAGATGAGCAGCAATTGTGAACAAAAACTTTATGAAATTTAAGCAATGAAATTTAAAACATCAAATATTTTGTGAAGTTGTCGTCTGTAACCCTTAAAGGAAAGATCGTTCGACTTAAATTTACTGATATGATGTTGGTAACACCTAGTCCAGTGGCACTATGAAAAACAAATTAAACATAATTGCCTAGAATTTGATTATATATATATATATATATATATATATATGGATGGACAAATTCTTGGGACAAAAGGACGGCAAATATTTTTCTTTGAAACTACGTACTGGAAGATGTTGAGACGTTACTTCTTGTTAGTTCATGCTTCAATACAAGTATTTTCATGTTGTTTTTAATTTATATCTTAGTTACTTTGGACGTCAAAAATTGATGTAAAGTTGCCTCTTGTTTCCCAAGTAATTGAGTTGCAATACTACGTACACTTGTAATAGCTTTGAATATATTTAGGTGAAAGTTCTGGAAAAATCACTACTCACCATCATTTAGTTGAAAAAATTTCACTTTTGATCCCATAAAACACGCTGATTTCAGATTTTTGGTCCCAACGTTATCTATTTTGGTCCCCAAATATTGTGAATTATCATTTTTAGTCACCTCGTGACGTTTTCCATTAAAAATGATGTCAATTTTGGTCTCATTTTACTACCAATTTTGGCCCAAAAGAATTTTTTCTAGAATATCTGCAACAATTTATGGATGAAAATTTGAGCCATTTTACCATTGTTTTGGAAGAAGATTTCACATCTTTTTAGATCAATAAAAGGGGATTTTACTATAACGGCGCTTACCCCGAGTAAGTCTTCTTTATCTTTGGCATGTGCACCTCCAATCACGATGCAATAAATAAATTAGCATCATCCAAGCACATCAACAAGTCTCAGATCTTTGCATGTACCAAAATATACTTCAGATAATTGAGCAATCGTTGAGTTCCACAACAAACTGCATATATTATATGGACAATGCACATTTATTCGGACAGATAAGTCTTCATGTCAAAGTGATCAAACTATCCAAAACAAAAATTTGTGCGCACAGACAAAAGTATTATAGCCCAACACATATACATATGTTGGCAAAGTGCAAATATAGGCAACAACAACTAAAATCAAACTCTAAACTCAATTTGCAAACATCTATCAACTCACATACCAAATAAATTCACAAAATACCTCAAGCTTTCCTAAGCTCACAACTCACACTAGTTTTTCATTCTCTCACCATCATCCTCAAGGTTCTTTTGCATGCCCTTTTCTTCTTTGGGATACATAATATAGCGCAAATAAAGAAAGCAAAATTGCAGCTGTAACTGGAACAACGATGCCCACAATCAAATAGGTTCGGTTCTTTTTACTACTGGGAGGATTATTGGAAACTGATGGAACAAAATCTCATAAGCAAATAAAAGAAACAACAAAAACAAATAAGTGATCAATATTGTTAGAAGAAAAACTAAAAAATTATATGAGCAATCCGGTTTGCTGAACATTTTTTATGTACTTGATGTTGCACTTATAGCTGAAATTAAAGGTCCATTTGTAGATTGATGAGGTACACAACATGTCCCTTTTCCAGCACAAAACAGATGGATTTCAAGATAGTTTTTGAGTACCTCTGCTGTGAAGTCCCTCGTAACAGCTCTTAAAGAGAGTCTTCCACTCTCTCTTCGGAAATCAAAATCTTTCTCCTGCAAATTCCCCTGGATATCATAGAATAGAATATAGATAGTAAAACAGATTAAGAAAAATAAAAATAAAAACATTTTCACACATTGTAATTGATTAAATACATATCTGTATGTATATGTCAAAAACATGCCTTGCAAGACTCTGCCATGCACGTCCTAGCTCCTGGGTTAGTGGAACAATCAAACTCATTTTTGCCCCAAACACAACTCAAATTGGAAAAACAAATAAAGTTTCCTGAATCGGAAAACGCGATAGACGAGCATGTGGAAAATATCTATAGCTAAATTCATTCAATTTAGTGTTTTCCTTGACCAAAACAAACGATGCTAGAAACCAACATGTCACCAACGTTTAAGAGCAGATTAAGAATGAATGTCACCAATTACAATCAAATCAGACAAAAATTTACTAGTGAGTAAAGCTTGTGGAGATTTGGTAGGGCTACAAAACCACGTTTTCATCATACCTGTGAAATTCAGAGTGATAATCGAAATTAGGGATTCGAATTGGATGAGAATTTATGATTTTATTCAGACATTGGGTGTAATATGTGAAATTAAGAATTTTAACTCGATTAAATTAGAATCTTGACTTTAAAGGGCGCACGTGAGTCACGTCCAACCCTCTTCATTACTTGGCCTAACAGGTGTTAAATTTTGAGGGACCGAAATTGATACCGTCAAATCTATGTGACTAATTAAAAGTGAGTAATTTTTTTGAAAAAAAAAATCAAAATAGTTAGCGTTGGGACCAAAACTGAAGAGTAGCTCGTCCTATAGAACCAAAAGTGAAATTTCAAATTGACTTCAAATGCTTATGATGCCTTGTGTAGGTATAGCCTAGTGCTTTCCAGCAATTAAAGTTCGTTCCCACATGAAGTGTGTAACTTTTTCCTTGTTAAGAATAACGAGGGGTTTGATTATTGTCACTAAACTGGTATTTGCGGTTTGATTATTGTCACTAAACTGGTATGCAAATATTGGTTGAAATAATCTAAAATAAACACTTAACAATAATTATAAATAACAATTATTATGAGTTAGAATCCAGATCTGTATTGGCTTGGAGCGCTGACACAATGGCACAACAGATAGTATATCTCAAAAGAGAGGCGGAGGCACGTTGCCCCTGGATTTTTGTTAAAAAAATTATTATATTAGTAATACTTTAATTTAATATAAAAAAAAATTGGAAAAAAAATCCTATTACTCTATAATTTCTACTCCAAACGGCAATCATACGTCCTCCGGCTAAACTCCATCCCCTAAATTCAATTCAAATAAAAATAATCTCAACCGATCGCAAATGTAACAAAATCGTTGAATCGACCTCCCCCTTTTCATTTTTTTCTTCAATTATGTTACCATAACTCACCTAAAAAATTTAAGGTTGATTCTAAGGTAATATTATTTACATTGACATTTATAATTTACTTTTTATGCTGAATTGATTTAATTATAGATTTGTAGTAGCTATTATGAATTTTGCTATTTGATTATTTATTAGTGAACTAAATTATTTTATTTTTGCAAGGTACATGCGTCTAATTATTGATAATTCTATTGCATTATTAAAGAACATTTTGGTTATTTAGAATTTGAATATTAAGGCATAATTGATATTTTGCATTAGACCTTGTTAACTTTTAAATTCTGTTATTATTTTACTTATGAATTTTTTGTATTATCCCTATAAATATGTGTTCTACTTTCATTGTTATGTAAACTGAGTTTGAATATTGATTAATAATATTACTTTATCTCACAACACAAAACTTGTTTTCCTTATTTTCGAAAGTTTGAGGATTTTAAGTTTGGCAACTTTGAATTTGAAATCAAGGGAGTCATTCTCATTGAAGATCCAGGTGACCTCGCCATTCGAGTATTTACTTTAAGGTGCGCGTTTTTGTCCACAAGAACCGAATTTCGTATCGGGTAAGTTCCTACAACACAATTCATTTCCATCTGTCCTATCTACTCCAATCTTTCATCAAAAACGTCTGTTTCACCTATCCTTCATCATCACCCATATTTTTCCTTGTTCCCAAGTCTATCCCAAGTGCATAGAAGTGTCATCGAGTCATTCCCAAGTCAATTCCAAGTTCCGACCACATACATGTTCAGTTTGAGCTAAATAGCAAATATAACAAAACACACACAAAATCCCAGTTCTAACCATCCAAATCGCCCAATACACCATTATCATCATATATACTTTGGATTGAATCATTTGAAACTGACGTGTTTCAATTCTAAATCTTCCGCCGCATAGTTGATTTCTAGGTAAATTGCATCATATAGTACACAGCCGACATATAATATATATATATACACACACACACACATAGGGAATGGATCAAGGTGAGAATCAAAGTCCCATGTGAGAACAGAAAACTAATCAGATTCATTAATCTTCATTTTTTGGACGGCCAAGATATGTATCCAAGATTTAAATTTTCGGTGACATTATTGTAATATTAGTGAACTGGGGTTATTTTTGTAATTTATGAATTGTTTTCTATTTATGTTCAATTTCTTCACCTGATCTTTCTTTCCTTTGCAATCTCTTTCATTTACTCATATCTTTACTTCTTGATATCTATGCGGTGCTCATAATCACATTTCAATTCTTCAAAATCATTGTTCACGCGAGTTATATATTTTTTCTGGAGATATATTGTTCAAGCGATGAAACCTATAAAGCCGGGGCCAGAGGAGACCCAGGAACAAATTCAGAAAATCACTATTACTCTTTCTTTGAAGAACGTGAAGAATTTAGAGAAAGATGTGCTTTTTTATTCTTTTATTATTGTTTTGTGTAGATGGAGTAAATGTTATCTTTAACCGAGTTCACACATTCATTTTGATTTTTTTTCTTAGTGTTGAGACCCAAGATTTATTTTATCGGAAATTAGAGGCTGTAATGATTTATATATTAATTAGTGTTGTTATATGAATTAAATTTAATTGATGAATTTTTGTTTTTCATCATTTTTATCGTAACTAATGATTTATTTACTTCCTTAATTGTTTGAGTTTTGTATTGTCCTATCTTAGATTAGCGATGTATGTTTTGACATTGTTTTTGGAGTTTGTATCCTATTTTTGCTGTTACAACAGGCAAAATTTCTCAGCTTTTGATGGAGGGTTTTTATATTATTTATAATGATAATGTTATTACAATTTACGTGTATTTACTTTGTCAGAATTATTAGCATTACAACATGTTTTATTAGCACTACAGATGTTATTATTAGCACTACGAAACTAGTTATTAGCATTGTAAAAACAAATGATTTTATAAAAATATCTTATTAACAGAGTATTGACATGATGAACACAATATCAGCACTACTTTACATGTTTTAGCACTGTTGTAGATTAGTTTTAGCACTATTGTGACCATTTTTAGCACGATCGCAGAATATATTTTTTCAGCATTAATGTGATTAGTTGTATATTTTTTAATGTGCAAATTGTGTTGGCTCCATTTTGGAGTTTTCTCTTGGATTTTCTAAATTTTACACGTCTAACTATGAACCATCTTTGAAGTCTGCATTGAGCAAAACTTTTCTTACTTTGGATCCTGGTATAACCTTTTACAAGGTTTATGCTTCATCATGTGGATTTGATATTCGTTTGTCTACTACAAAGAGGTCTAAAGATGGTATTATAGTTTGAAAGCATGTTGTGTGTAACTGTGAAGGACTTAAGTACACATCGGTTGATTTTGGTGAAACATTGAAGAAGAAAAAACATCGTGTGTCTAAGAGAACTTGTTGTATGGCTAGGATAGGGTTGAAGTATATTGGTTCTGATCGATCAGTATACTGTTGGATTATTTGAAGAAAGACATTCACATTCTCTTATTTTTGGATACACACAAAGAGTTTATGAATCTAAATAGGAATATAGACCATTCACATCAAAGTTTTATTCTGAATTGTGCTCTGCTTTTACATTTGATTATGAAGTTAACAAGAATGATCAGTTGAGATGTCTGTTTTGGGCTGATCCAATATTAAAAAGGAACTTCTCATTATTTGGGTATGTTGTGTCATTTGATGCAATATATAGGACTAACATGTTAGTCTACTTATTATTTAGATTGTCATTCTGCGTTTTTGGCATGTCCATACGAAGTTTTAGCACTTCTATTTCTTTTTTTAGCATTGGTAGTTGATGTTTGAATATTTGGTAGGTGACAATGTTAGTATTTGTAGTCTTTTATTTATGATGAGAAAAATATTATAATAACAGAGATTTGTGATCTTTTATATGTGGCAGGTATTTAATAATTTTTGCACCATTTACTGGAAGGGACAATTATGGGAGGCTTGCCACCTTTGGGGCTACTTTAATGTCGGGTGAGGATGCTGAATCTTATCCATGGGTTCTTCAAAAATTAAGAACTATATGGATTACTTTCTGAATTTTATAGGTTGTCTGCACCTAGTGAAGTTAAGGTGCTTCCACCTGATTGTGTGAAGACTAAAAGTAATGGAAGTCGTATAAAATTAAAAGAAGATACGAACACCGAATGCAAAAAGAAACCTTTAAGGACCTGCGAGAGGTGTAACAAAAAATATAGTCATGATTCTAGGAACTGTGGGAAAAAGTAGATACAATTTTTTTTTGTACTTCTCATACTCATTTTTTATTAATGCTACTAATATTCATTAATGTAATGCAATACACATAGTTGATATTCTTTTTTGCATGCTAATAAAGAGTTTGATAATTCTAATAAGAGTGTCTGCACTGCGAATATAGTTCTTTATACTGCTAATAAGTCCTTTACTTTAATGATAATGCATTAAATTTAGTTATTAACATGATAAAAGTAATGAACAATAGTGTCAAAAATATAATTCTAAGATAATTTATACTAATGGTAAATAAAGTGTTATCGTCATACTAAAATGAGAGATAATAATGCTAAAACTCTAAAACGATAGTGCTAAAAAGTAAGAAAATGTGCAGATAAATCAAAGATTGACAACAGTTGTAGGTTTACCAGAAAATAAAAAATGAAGCTAGCTACTAAATCATCATGAAATAATGCTAAGGTGGGATTTATGACATTGTTAATTCAATAAAACTGTAATGGCATTTGTTCATGATTGTGTTTTATAATTTAATGATAATGATAAAATGAGATACGATGATGCAAATAAAGTTATCAATAATGTTAGTATCACAAATCATAATTGTTGGTTAGTAATGACCATGACAAGTTTTTTATCACAATGCTAATGAAGGGTTATGTTAATGCTAAAAATGAGAGATTGCAATACTAATAGTGGTTGCACTATATTGATAATTCAACATGTAACAGTGTTTGTTCATGGTTTTTTTACAATGCCGATGACTTTTTTTATGCTAATGCTAAAAAAGAGTCATGCTAAAATAAGTCATGACAATGTTAAAAAAAGCCATGACAATGCTCAAATAGGAAATGACAATACTAAAACCCTGAGTATTCATACATTCTCAAAATTTTTGATTTTACTCTTAGTAAGATTTAGGGGCAGTGAATTTTGACATTATTACGAAAATGCCACCATGTCAAATTTTAAATCTGGGCCGTTGATATATGGAGATTGGATGATAGGAATTGGTTCATAGTTCTCATACAGGGTATGGTTCTCTCTAGAACCACTCCACATATATATATATATATATATATATATATATTGTTGAGTGTTGTATGACATTGATGTTCAATGTTGCACTCGATGTCAGACAGACTTCCTGCGACATTGTCTATGACATAGTCGTAACTAATCTTATCCTTTCCTAGTTTTATTTATTATTTTAATAAATAAAATAACTTTATATATCTTAAAATATATGTGTATATCCACGAAATTAATATTTAAAATAATTGGATATATACATATTAGATATATTATTTAAAATAGAGTTTGACAAAGTCAAAACTCTATCTTCTATGTTTTAGGTCTAGCGGTTTCTCTATTTAATTCTTTTTCTTTTTCAGAAAATTATATTTGCTGGATATTTAGAAAAAAGAGCATGAACGTGGGGAAGCTATCAACCAAGCCTTGGAGGCGGTTTCTTCCATCTACCGTGAAGTCATGGAGTGAAGCGGTTATCGTCAACCCATGTTCAAGAAAGAGGAATCGTGGACCGTGTTGGATTCAAGTGAAGAAGCATATAAGGGATGTGTTCGACACTTGAAGAATTATTCAAGCCCAATCTATTTTCCGCTGTGTGAAGATTGAAGAAAGCTTGAATCACAAACTTAGTTTAGGTTTCGTTCTTCGTTCCTTCTTCTATCTTAATGTTTATTGTTGTTCAATCCTTTCACGGAATAGATTGTACAAGTTAGGATAGATAGCAAGGTTGTGAAACCTTTACTAGTTTGTATACAAGTTGACAGGATGTCAATTTGTATGTTTTAGTTTGTATACAAGTCGACGGGATGTCAACTTGTATGATCTAGTTTGCATATGAATTGACGGGATGTCAATCTGTATCTTGTAGTATGCATATGAATTGACGGGATGTCAATCTATATATTGTAGTTTGCATATGAACTGACGGGATGTCAATTTGTATGTTGTTGTTTGTATATGAATTGACGGGATGTCAATTTATATGTTTTAGTTCTTTTTAGTGATAGTCTAGATAAGAACTTGCAATGTTGTTGTAGTGTTAAGAGCCTTCGCGTCTAACATTAACAGCTTGAAAATTTTATACTCTTAAGAGTATAATTTCGCCCTGTGGCAATCATACACATGTTGTGTATGATTTAAAAATTATATCGTGTATTCTTGTGCATTTTATTTCCAGCATATTTGTGTTGAGATAAGTTGTGTTAACTGTCTTTAACATTGAGTTTGACATTACGAATCTGTGTCTAATTTCAATGTTTGTGGCAACAAATTCCAACATATATATATATATTTATATTTATATATATAGGGGAGGGGTTAGGTGAAAACTAATCCTATGTGAGAACAAGGACCACATCTCACACCACACACTCCTAAAAAATTAAAGGCCCGAATTTGATGAAAATGACAGTGGAAATTCTGTAATATTTGAAAAGTTTTTCGCGCGGGGATATTAACATAATTTGGTAATTCTTATAAAAATCGCGGTTGATTTGATGAAAGATCGTCATGCTAGCAAAGTATTATCATCATGCTAAAGAAGCATTATCGTTATGCTAAATAAAGTTTTCAAATATTGTTAGCGAAAAATATATTCTAAAAATTAAATATAAACCTAATTTGATTTAATAAACCCTAATTAAATGGAAGAAACCATAATTGGATGAAATAAACCTAATTAGATAAATAAACATTGATTTGATCTGGTAAACCCTAAATGCGTCAGAGCAAATCATAATAATAATATATTTATACTACGTTAGCATTATGATTTTGCTTCATCAGCACTGTGAATATACTATGTTAGCATATGGTAATACACTGTCAACATACGTTATAAACCATAATTGGATGAGATAAACCATAATAACCAATTAGGAACTAAACGAAAAATTAAATTCAAAAAAAGTAATCATAACTAGATTGTATAAACCATAATTTATACATAATATTATACATACTACAAACCCTAGAATTAATTATAACACTACAAGAAAATTATTGAATAGCGACATAAATTTTCATCGCCGATGGCTAATTTCCGTTGCTAATGTAACGGTCGACGGAAAGGCGACGGAAATTGTCCATCTCGTTATTTTAGTCACTAATAAATGAAGGTGACGGAATATTTCCGTCGCCTTGTTTGGCGACGGTGTTAGCGACGGAAATGTCCTTCGCCTTAAAGTGTCATCGTAAATTGTTGTGAATTTGTGACGACACAATAAGGCGACAGATGTGTTCCGTCGTCTTCCAGTGCGACGAAGAAGACAACGGTATATTCCGTCGCTAAATTAAAAAATATTTTAATATATAAAATTGAAAAAATTCAGGCGACGGATAATTTCTGTCGCTATTTTTGTTTTTTTTTTATTAATTCATTTTTTTTAATCCATTTTTATTTTTAAATATTTATTTGTACCAAAATATAATAAAAGATCATGAACTGAAATATATATATATATACAAATATATATAATACAAATATATAATACATATAGATAAAAAAGCACCTTGCATTAATGAACCATCAACACATCAGAAATTCCATCTGTCATACACAAATATACATAAGATTATAACACATTACCTAGGAACTCTCACCACCCTCCTTTGCCACTTCCACTACCCCAGGCACTCGTTGCAGCTTTACCCCATGAATCAGTCGGTCCTTCCTCCTTCGTCGATGCACTAGATTGTGCTTCATCCTTCACTTCTGATTTGTTCCAGCACCCAGATGAATTACTATGTACTGGGGGAGTTCTCTTCATCCTGACTTCCTGGCCTGCTTTTGTGGCACCTGCTGCACAGTCACCTATTCCACCATCTCTAGTCATCTGACAAAAATAACTGATAAACACAAAGTCATGAAGAGAAAGAAAAAATACTAAAAGCAAAAAACATGAGAGACGAAAAAGACAAAGTCATTGAGACATTCAAGATGATCAATTAATTAATACTAAAAATAATTGTTTTGTACAACAAACAATGAACTCTATCAAATATCATCATCTAGCTCTTCATCACTAAGTTCTTCATGAGATAAACTGATTTCTTCATCATCCGACACGGATTCATCAAGATTGGTTTCTTCAATATCTACCAGACCGCCCGTTGGGTGAATGGGTAATTGATCATCATCAACATCTATAACGGGAGCTTGTAACTCCAAATTTTCATCATCTTGAAATGGTGGAGATATACTTGATGGTCGTGCGTTGGAGGAAACATCTACGTTTGATCTGGCATTTATCTTACAAACTACCAACCAATCACTCTTCGACCGATTCAAACTCAGGTATGAGCAATAGAACACTTGGGGTTGCCTAAGTAGCCAGTACAAATGTATCCTCTCCTGCATATCTACATCCTTGATGAACGGATATCATTTTATAAGTAGGATGGACCATTATCCCCCGTGTTCATGTATTGAACCATTGACACTTGAACAATGTCGTCTTCTTAATTGGATGACCAGGATATTCAACCTCCACAACCTCCAACAATCTCTCATAGTAATCACTCTCGTCAGTGGTGTAATTAGTGCCTTTAACAAACACTCCACTATTGATTGTGGCTCTTTGGGACCCATGTGACACCGTATGAAACTTATACCCATTCACGAAGTAGCCATGACAAGTACTAATCCTACGTGATGGACCAACAGAGAGATCTACCAACAATTGAGAAACATTGTTCGAACGATCATGAGCCTATGCAAAAAACGCAAAGTAGGACAAATTAATATTTCAAAACAATTAAGTCTACCGGATTATAGAACTGAAACAAACTTACAAAGTTGGCAAACCAATCTGGAAATGCTTGATCTATTTCCTTATCGATGTCAGAGGTTGAGATACTCGAAGTACGAGCTGTCAATTCTGAAACAAACAGCCTTCAACAAGAGAAAATAGATGAATATTAGAATTAATTACAAAATACATGAAAGAACTCTATGAAGATTGAGTGATTATAACTTACGAAACATATTGATCAGTCACTTCTTGACAGTTAAGAAATACGTGGATTTATATAGCCTTATATTCACTATCTGTCAACCACCTTCTTGACACTTTGCCAAAAGCTCGGCCTGGAAGTGTGAAGATTGACAGATTGTCTTTAAAATCATTGATATTATCAGCTCCACCATCATAATTTCGACACACGCTCTTGTACTTCATCATAACATGATCCTCGAAATAGTAAGAGCAGAATGATGATGCTTCTTCAACCAAATAAGGATTGGAAATTGATCCTTCAACTCTTGCTTTATTCCTCACGTTGTTCTTTAACTTCCTCAAGTATCATTCAAATAGATACATCCATCGATACTGTACTGGTCCAGCAATTCGAGCTTCATCAGCCAAATGGACTGGCAAATGCTCCATCGAGTAGAAAAAAATTATAGGAAACATGCGTTTAAGCTTACACAGTATGATGGGAATGTTCTCGTGCAAGCGACACATATCATCCATCGTAATATTTCTGGAGCACAAATCTTTGAAAAATAGGCTCAGTTCTATGATAGCCTTCCAAACATTAGGTGGTAGAAGTTCTTGAAAAGCAATAGACAGAATTCCTTGCATGAAGACGTGATAATTATGACTCTTCATCCCAAACATCTTCAATTTATTCATATCCACACATTTGCTCATGTTTGATACATAGCCATCCAAGAATTTTAATTCTTTAACCCATTCAAACAGAACATTTATCTCCTTCTTGTTCAGAGTGTAACTCACTTTCGGGTACTTTCCTATGCGCTGATCAAGCTTCACAGCAGATCTGTTACTGTAACGCCCCAAACTACTCCGTTTGGCCACGTCACTTAACATATAATTTACTTGCTCATTTTGGTGTGCTTATTTTAAATTGAGCGGAAGCTAAGGTCAAGTTTTATTATTAGGAATGAAATCATATTTCCCATTACAAATTTTTTTCATAAATATAACATACAACCTAACGGATCCAATTTGTCACACGACATGGTATTTAAAGGAAGCATTGCATAGGCACTTAATTTTATGCACTTATAATAAAATGAGCGGAAGCTTAGGTCAAAAAGCATGAACAGGCAAGACGTCATAATTCTTAATGTAAATTTTTCACGAATTAGCATGCAATCTATCGAATCTACACTATCACACAACATATTATCAAACGGAAGCATTGCATAAGCCCATCCACATCAACCATACAATCATCTAACCTATTGGGCTCATAGTCTTACTCAACCCGCCTGTCTAACACCATAAATTAACATAAACAGCATAGGGGTTCATTGACATATAATTTACATCATAGGCTCCTAGGCCAAACGATCCGTCTTTAAAACATATACATAATATGTTAAGTTGCCATAACATACCTACAAAAGATCGGGCTATTCCCATCCCCAATAATCATTGATCATTAAAGCAAAAAGAATGATCAAATAGTAATAATAACATGAATATTCTCAGAAGGAGAGCATGCAAAAAGATAAACACAAGCTTGTGGGGTTCTCTTATGTTCACAACACTCCTACTCGGGCTCCGACTCCTCAACCTGAAATTCATTGAATGAATGGGGTGAGTATTTAACAACATACTCAGTGGGGAATACTGTAAACAGTTATAGCTAATTGCACAAGTGAAAATATAACATATGGACTTTTCTTTACTTTGTGGAGACTAGTCTCAACCCCGTAGGGTCCAAACATCATGATGCCCCCGTTAATGAACATCTTTGGCCCTGTAGGGATGCCCGCAGACATACTACCCCCCAGGGAGGACATTAACAGGTCTATATTCGATCCCAAAGGATCTCTACCCCGAAGGGTCTCTTTGTCGACCCCGAAGGATCTCTGTTATGCCCCGAAGGGTCTCTTTTATCTCTGGTCTGAAGACCCTTCATACTTATACAATCAAAGCACAACAATAACTATAACCTTACACGTGTTCATAGTTTAGAGTTACCCCACCTTATGAGATGCTTTAAGATCTTTTCAACCTTTGAAATACTTCTTTGCCGCCCACAAGTTGTCCACCTCGAGCCACAGCACGTCACCTAGCACCTTTTAATCCTCTTTTCATTTTAGATGTCGAGTTATACAAATAAATCATAACTTTGACCAAACTCATGCTATACTTTACTTTAAGGTCTTCTAACATATCCATATACACAATCATGGATATACCAACTCATCATATGATTTTGGACTCAAAATACACATTAAAACTCTTTGAAGCATTCAATCGAACACGTTACGTGCACTCATTTAAACCACATGCTCAAGACTTAATTTAAATCCTTTAAACCAAACATTTCAAATACAAATACCTTCACCCTAAGGCTCTAACATATATGAAAATCAACCCCAAACAACCATCACAACACCTCCAAACAATTATCAACAAAACAAGGGGAAATTAGGGCAAAAATCCAAACCCTAGCAACAATGAACCATAGGAATTCGATATAACTTCACATATAGCTTCAACGAGGTAAATAAACCATATGTTCAAGATATCAAAGCAAGAAGATCAACAAAATTGAAGAACCCTAATTTTGGGTAACAAACCCTAGGTTCGATTCAACAAGAAATGAGTGTTTAAATCACCAAGATGAAGAGGTGTGAAGTTACCTTAGTTGATGGAGGATGTGATGGAAGGATCCACTCCAAAAGTTCAAGAATTTGTAGCGAGAAATGGAGAGGAGAAATCACCCAATGGAAAGAAAATGAGGAGGAAATGAATAAGTGTTGTATTTATAGGTAGAAAAATCGGCCCAGCCGCGCGACCGCGTGAGGTGGCTCTCAGCCATCGTTCCCCGCGAGCGCGCAGCCCGCGCCGGCGCGCGCCTCTCACCCGCCCCGTGGACGCGCAGACTCCCGCGGCCGCGCGCGGCGTGCTCAAATCGACCCCCTTATCGATCTCGACTCCCGGACATTTTCAACTCCATTTAAAACGACTTAGATTTTCAAAACACTTTTAATACACAGCGAGACCCCCGATCAACTCAGCGTTGGGGTGTTCAAGTTATGGCAAACACAAAATTCAATGCAATAACATTCATTCATTTTTCATATAACTCGACACTTTAGTATTTAAAATTCAAATTGTGTTATACACTCGGTATAACATCACTGTGGTATGACGTATCGACTCGAGTAGAACAACCTGAAATAAAACAACGGCATAATACATACAAACCATCATAATTAATATGCAAACAATATTAATTCGAAATCACTTACTAAAATTATAATTTATAATTTAGCAAAAAGGATCGGGGTATCACAATCTCCCCAACTTTTAAAAATTTCATCCTCGAAATTAGCCTAACATTTCTGTTACATTTGGATATCGAGCTATGATATCAACTTCTTTCTTCCAAGTGGCCTCTTCAGGTCCGTGCCGACTCCATTGCACTTTTATTAAGGAAACCTCACGGGGTATCACAGTTACAATACAAGTTCAATTCTTGTCTTGACTTTGAAGTATCTTTGTTTTGCCCTTAACATTAAGCACAATATTAAAGATATTATCAAATACATTCTTTTCTATGTGCATGGCATCTAAATTGTGATGAATCAACAATGAACTCCAGTATGGCAAATCCCAGAATATGCTTTTTTTCTTCCAGCCACACCGTGTAGATTTATATATTACAGCATTGTCATTCGACTCAGTCACCTTCTTCAACCCCAGTCTATCTATTGCCCTCAATATTTCAACTCCGGACTTCTCTTATGGAGGCTCTCTCCAACACGTCTTGTTTTTCATGAATGCAATTTTATTTTTGACGAATTGGTGATCACCAGTCAAGAACTTTTGATGGTTGTTAAACCATGATTGTTTACCAGAAGAAGCAAGTGTGAAGGCATCTGTCTCATCCATACAGTGTGGACAAGCCAACCTTCATGCTGTACTCCAACCAAATAACATTGAATATACAGGAAAATCACTAATTGTCCATAGCAAAGTTGCACACATTTGGAAGTTCTGCTTCAATGAGATATCATATGTTGGCACACCCTCGTCCTACAATTTTATCAGTTCATCGATCAGTGGTTGTAAGAACACATCAATCTTCTCCTTCGGATTCCTTGGCCCGGGCACAAGAATCGTAAGAAACATGTGTTGTTCTTTCATACACAACCGAGGTGGCAAATTTTAGGGTGTGACTATCACAGGCCATGAGGAATATTGCTTGCCTATTTGTCCAAATGGCTGGAAACCATCAGTGGAAAGACCCAATCTAACATTCCGGCTTTCAGCTGTAAAGGTAGAAAATGTCGCGTCTAGGTACTTCCACGCTAGTGAGTCGGCTGGATGATGCATAACCCTATCAGTAATCGATGTTGCATGCCAAAACATCTCTTCTACAGTAGCCTTGGATTCGTAAAACCTCTTCAGTCTTGGAGTTGGAGAGAAGTATTACATCATTTTCTGGGCTACATTCTTAACCTGTCTGTTCTGGTTAGAACGTCGTATAGTGTGGTAACGTTCTTTGTTGTAGTGTTTGCATCTCATCAAGTCAACATCATCCTTCCAGTATAGCATTTAATTATCTGCAGAACAATCGACCTTTTCCACCGGCAAACCCATACCATGCAGAAGTTTCTTCGTACTGTAGAAGTTACTGGTGACCAAATTATTTTTGGGCACAACCTCTTTCAGAAGACTTGTAAATTGGTCAAAACACCTCTCTAAGAAGTGGTGCTCAGACTTCAAGGCCATTAAACAGGCCATGAGAGACAATTGTGTGTGACTCTCATAGCCCGGCCACAGTTCGTTGTCCGCAGCAGCCAACATATCATAAAAGCGTTGAGCTTTAGGATTGGGAGCTTCTTCAATGCCATTCATCTCATCAAAATCAAAATCCGGCCCAACAACATCCATCACCATCGTGTGATACGTATTCGGTTCATACGTGTCAACTAGATTTTCAGCCGGACTCGTCTCTCCATGAAAGGTCCATGTGTAATAATTCAGCACAAAATCGTTCTGACAAATGTGCATTCAGACCTCAAATGGATTTCTATAAGGTCGATTCTTGCACTTTGCACATGGACACTTCATATTTTCCCTATGTAAAAATGCTAGATGACTAGTGGCAAAGTCAATAAAACTTTCAATCTTTTGTGCGAATTCAAACAAATTAGATCCGCCGCGACTCCATTGATACATCCAAGCTCAACTAGGGACTCGATTCATACTTGCCTAAATTATAAAAGCAACCAGGAAAAAATTTGACAGCGTAACGGCGTGAAACCTATATTTTGACCAAGTCATCGATGTAACTTAACTAGGTTCTGAAGTTAACTAGCTAACAGATAGATACCAAACACCAGAGGGATCCAGGGGCCCTCGTCCTAAAATAAATATATAAAATTAAAATTGAGGGATCCAGAGGCTCTCATCCCATTATCTAACTACGTACAATTAATATAGAAAGATCCAGGGGCCCTCGTCTCATTTAATAACATGCTTTCATAAATTCAACTAATTAACATGCTTTCATAAGCAAGTACTAATTAACATGCTTTCATAAATAGTACTAACTAACATGCTTTCATAAACAAGTACTAATTAACATGCTTTCATAAATTCAACTAATTAACATGCTTTGATAAATTTAACTAATTAGCATGCTTTCATAAAGTCAACTAACTAACATTCTTTCATAAATTATCTAAGTCAAGTTTTTCTTTTTCTTTTTTTCTTATTAGAGGGCTAATAATAAAAAATGATCTTAGTAAAGTTTTTTTCTTGATTATTAGAGGGCTAATAATCAAAAATTATCTTAGTTAAGTTTTTTATTATTATTAGAGGGCTAACAATCAAAAATTATCTTAGAGGGCTAGTAGTCAAAAATCATAATCAAAAATCATAATCTTAGCCAACAATTATATCATTTTTTCTAATTAAATAAAAATTTCTTAAATAAACCCTAAATCACATAATTAACAAACTTAATTAAAAGATAAATAAACTCTAAACCCTAAATTACATAATTAACAAACTTAATTAAAACATAAATAAACCCTAAACCCTAAATCACATAATTAATATCACATAATTAATACATAAATAAACCCTAAACCCTAAATCACATAATTAACAAACTTGATTACAACATAATTAACATCACATATAATATAATCAAATTGCACAAAAAAAAAGAAGAAAACTTACCTTAGGTCGCGGCAGGCGGCTCAAGCTGCGGCGAGGGACGGCGGCAGGGGAGCCCTTGGCGGCAAGGGCAGTGGGGGGACGGCGGCAGGGGAGAGAGAGAGAGAGAGGCGCGGGGGGACGGCGGAGGGGGGACGGCGGTGAGGGACGCTAGGGATTCAAAGTGAAATTGAGGGAAGAAGGTATCCCGCTCGTATATTACCAGACGGAGTGACGGACATGGCGATGAACTCTTCCGTCACCCGTTATTTTTTTTTTAAAAAAAAAGGCGACAAAATAATTTCGTCGCCTTATTATTCCGCGTAAAAATAAATAAAAAATAAATTAGGGCAACAGAATTATTTCGTCGCCTTATTTTTTATCATTAAAAATAATAAAAATCGTAAGGTGACGGAAAGTATCTGTCGCAGATTGTGGCGACGGCGAGTCCGTCGCCAAGCCCGTCACCTAGTTCGTCCGTCGCCATGTTGTCTCTCATTTTGACGGAATTCTTTTTCGTCGCTAATTATGTCGCCTTTTAATAGTTTTCTTGTAGTGTAAGAACTACACACACATGATAAAATCTAAAATGAAAGAAGAAATAAAGAATTAAAAGACATAATTAAAATTGCATAAGATTAAAAGAACCGTAATGGAATGATGTAAAATAAACTTCAATATTTAAAGTTGCAGAGAAAAAATCCATCACGTCGCCGTAAAATCTAAATTAAAACTGAAATATAATGAAAAGGAGGTCCCCAATTTCGTCTATAAAGAGCCCTTAAATAGTAGAGGTAATTGAAGCCCATAGAAGGAATGAGAGCCCGGTCCAAAAGGAAGTTCTCCGCGAGTTTCCGAAAGGACCACAATTCGTGCTCTTCTTCGCCACCCGACACACTTCACTATTTTATTCTGTTCTCGCTCATTTCTCATCCGATCGACTTAATTCTTTTTGCAACGTGTTCCTAACTCAATTTTATATCTTCTTATGTGCTTGAAACGCTCAATTGAATCTCATAAAATAATTAGCATTAAATTCCTTCAAAATGAGCAAAAACATGACACTGCACAAAATATGGAAAATTATGCGCAACTTCTAAATATATGCATGCAATGCACAAGAACTTGTTGGGTTTTTTTTTAAATTACGCTCCACATGATCTAATCGGATAATCTATAATTCTAATGGTGCATACAAATCATGATTTTATGTTGTGATGCAAAAAAAGCAAGTTGAACATATCATGTATGACAGTCGAATTAATTGCAGCGGAAAAAAATTAATACGACAGATCAACTTACACGACAAGTAGGGTTGACGACGAGATTACATGTCTAATCTCATTGCTGTAGAAGAAATCATCGAATGGTCTTCTTCCTCACTATACTCGATGCCTTTCAGGGCTGCAGTGACACTCATTGATCTTCTACTATATTCCCTATACCCGTTTAGATATAGAGTGGACTACAAGCTACTAAATCGTGTATGGATAACCTAAGGGAAACAAGAGAGCAATATGAGAGAGAGAGCGGCTGCGTATGTATCATAATACATCCATCCTCCCTCTCTAATTAATAGAGAGGGAGGCGTGTACTGTCTCCCAACCCTAATAGGTTGGGCCTTTTCTCTTGTTCCATTCCCTTCAGTCCATTAAGGTCCTATTTGGGCTATAGTAGGAATCTAGAAGAATATTAAATTAGCCCACTAATTTATTTAACATCTAATATCCAATACCTAGGATATAATTAAATAAACTCAGTGTTATTTTTATTCCACTAAAGAAATAACACTGACCTACCAATTTAATATATTTACTCAATGCATTCTTCTTTAGTCCAGTCATTCCCCATGTTTAAGATATAATGTCCATTAATTAATTAATTCTTCCATTCCTAGAACAGTACCACACAAAGCTTTATCATGTACGGAATAAATTCCACATGCAGGATTTCATATGTACTTGTGTTTACTGAAGGGGACATCATCAACCTGGCGCACCATGACATGATGACCAAATACAGTGCATGACCCATCATGTGTGAATATGTTACTGCCCAAAATATCGAGATTATTGAATCTATCAAGAATCTCACCTATTGATAAATCAAAGCAATAATCATAACACACATATGTCCGCCACTGTGCAAGTCTTAAGAACCTAAACTCTCGGATCTTTATTCTTTCCCTTTAGGGTCAGATCAGAGAATAGTATCCTATCGTGATCCTCCTTAATACACACGTCGATGTATCAGAATAATCAGTTAGTCAAGATAAACTAACTATCAGATTCTTCTACAGTCTACAATGGTTGGTTCAGGACCATCTAAACTGTGAGCCTTTTAATACTTTGCAAAGAACCCGATGATATGATCTTTACCATGTGTTTACCCACACCATATCATCTACAATGCAAGTATAAGGAAACATGCATATACAATTGTGTAACACTGTAAATAAATGCACAAACAGTGACTGCAATAATAATCAATCTATATCGTCAAGAACGTTGTTAATAGTATACAAAGACAAACTTTTAGTATACAATCCTAACAGAACTACCATCGAACTAGAGCTCAAAATGCATGAAATCCATGAAAATTAAAGGCTCATCAATGCCATCTGTGGAGGATTTTTGGGAGATTATTTTTTCCATAGATATTTATAGTGCTGCTGGACTCGATGGATTCAATACAAAAAAACGTCAGGCAATTTGGGGCATTATGGGTGTGGATATTTTTCATGCGGTTGAAGAATTCTTTAAATATGGCCATTTTCCTTCTGGGTTGAATTCAAATTTTGTTATGCTCGTTCCGAAGAAACTCAATGCAAGCAAGGTTGAGGACTTTAGATTGATCGTCCTTGGGAATTTTCTATATAAGATCATTTCCAAGATTTTGGCTGATAGACTTAATTTGGTTGCAGCAAAGATTGTTTCTTCTAATTAGTTTAGATTCATTAAGGGAAGACAAATTCATGATGCGATTCTGCTGGCTTCTGAAGGAGTTAATTGTTTGAATGGAACATGCAGGTTGAATACTCTTGCACTCAAAGTTGACATTCAAAAAGTGTTTGATACTTTGAAATGGGATTTATTGGAGAAGGTTTTAGAGCTGTTTGGTTTTCCTCAACAATTTCATCAATTGATGGTTCATATTCTAAAGTCAACAAAACTCCCGATTTTAGTTAATGGTTCTCCTCATGGATATTTTGGGGTGCACAAGAGGAGTACTGCAAGAAGATCCCCTTTCTCCCTTGCTTTTTGGTATTGCAGAAGAGGCTCTAAGTAGAGCATTGTCTTTGGTTGTACTAAAGAAGAGCTTGATTCTCATGAGTTATGGCAGGAACATGTTATTTCCAACACACATTTTATACGCCGATGATGTATTAATGTTTTGCAAGGCTACAAGGAAGAATATTCGGAACATTGCTGCTTTGCTCAGATTATATGCTAGCTCCTCGGGACAAGCTTGCAACCTAACTAAGTCTCGATTTTTCATTAAGAGGTACCGAGGGCGGTGAAGACTTTAGTGTCAAATGAGCTTGGCTTTATTAATAGTTCTATTCCATTCAAATATTTAGGGGTGCATATTTTCAAAAATTCTCCGAGAGTGGGCGTGTTTCAAAAGGTGGCAGATAGAGTTTTGCAGAAATTTTCTTAGTAGAAAGGAGGTCTGCTTTCCATAGCAAACGGGGTCTACTTAGTTAAGTCAGTTATTGCAAGCTCTGCTTTGCATTCAATGTTAATTTACAAGTAGCCCAAGGAGCTTATAAATTCAATTGAAATAGCCCGCCATAATTATATTTGGACTGGAGATATACATACTTCTTCTCGATCAACTGTGGCATGGCAACTCTGTATGGATTAAAGGAGGAAGAGAGTTTGGGTGTTACTTCTTTTTAAGGGTTGCAAAATTGACCCAACCCAATGGGTTAGCCCAGCCCACATGATATTTGGGCTTGTTTGGGCTAAAAACTAAAGACAAAAAAGGGGCAAAAATGGGTTAGCCCAATTGGGCTTTGGGCTGCTCTGGGTTAGCACAATTTTTTTATCATATACAAAATAAAAAAAAAATGTGGCCTTCCAGAGAAACTCTTTCTCTCTCTCTCTCTCTCTCTCTACAACATCGCACTTGACGTTCTCTTTCTCTCTCTAACACAGATGAATTGAAAACTCATGAGCAAGATTTTATTGCATTCATTTATAGATTTAGCTTTGAAATAATCATTTAATTTGAATTAATTATGTAGGGCTAGTAGTGCTAGAGAGAGAGAGAGGTCCCAATTTATATTTAAGAAAAGTACAAAAGACAGCATTATTAATTCATGAGAACGCTGACATAATTTATGAAATTTCACATTTTAAACACATCAACATATTATTTTAAAAGAAAAATATTATTAATTAAGAAGATAATTAAAATATATATACAAAAATTGAAGTGGAAATCCACTTTGTCAAAATGAGCATGATGGCACGTAGTTGGCCTTAAAAATATGTCATAAATAATCAGGTATATTCATTTCCAATTTAACCTAATTAATTGAATTATAAACCATTTACAATTTTGGACAGAAAATATGTCGACGCCTGGTATCTCAAACTCATAAGTAGAGGACTAGCTCTTATTTGTACTCGTAATTGGTTACATGGTTTCAAGAAAATTGAAGATTTGAGTAATAATTTATTAATTTTAATTTTATCACATCCAATTTTTACATTTGATTATAGTTATTTAGTCTTCTCTTTATTATATCTTCATTAATTTTAAAGACATTTTAAGTATTTCAAAAAAGTTGGGTATGATGTTTATTTAGTTGGTTAATTTAGTTATATTTGTGTATTGAATTTAAAGACATTTTAATTGTTTAAAAAAATATTTTTTTATGTATTTGCGTATAATGTTTATTTAGTTGGTTGATTTAGTTTAATTTGTGTATTGAATTTAAAGACATTTTAATTGTTTAAAAAAATATTTTTTTATGTATTTACGTATAATGTGTATTTAGTTGGTTAATTTAGTTTAATTTGTATATTGAATACATAAGAAGTTTTATAATATTAAATTTGAACTTTCAATTTTTAAAAACAAAATGAGGTTATATTAGGATTTATGATTAATGCATGTGTTACAAATGGGTTGCCAGCCCATTGGGCTGGAAAAAGCAATCCACCCATTTTTGGGCTGGATTGGATTGGGTCAATGTGTGGTGTTTAATCTATTGGGTTAGTGTGGGCTGGGTTGGGTGTTCATTTTGCCACCCTTGCTTCTTTTGTTGCACTGGGCAAGAGTTTGATGATGAGGCTTGCATGGAAGATCCTCACTAACTCGGCTGAGGTTTTTCTTTATTTCGCAAACGCTACCTGAATCATTCATCCTATGTGATTAAACAGAAGTCGGGTTCTTCAATCTATTGTGTGTTGGAGATCTATTGTGTGTTGGAGAGTTATTCTTGGAAGATTGCCGACAATGGATAAATGTAGACAACTCGATTTTGTTGGCCCATTATTTTGCCTTTTATGCCTTATGGAGGAAAAGAATTTAGATCGCTTATTTAATGCATGCCCGGTGGTGCGAAAGGCTTGGGGATGGCTGTTTCAGATTTTTAACATTCATGATCGTGAATTCTCGTCTTTTCAAGAAAGAATTATTTTTCCATTAAGTGCAATTTTAGTTTGCAAGTTACCACTCTTTTTGGAGGATTAATTGAAGTTATTACTATGGTGTGGAGCGCGCATTTGGAATATAAGGAATCGAGCAACCTGTGAAGACCTCATGCCTTCTATGCATGTGTTGAAAGTGGCGGTGAAGTCGGCACTCAAGGAGTCAGCGCTTGTGTCATCTAAAATGGGGGTTATGAACAACAGGGGGGAGGAGTTATTCATCATTAAGGCTGCCGGAGTGAAAGGTCGAGTGCCTCGATCGGCCGAAGCTTACAATTAAGGCATGTCTTGAATTTTTCTAATTTTTTTAGCGAATTATAATTTATTTATTTTATTGAAAATTTTTATTCTAAAATATTTAATTAATCAATAAATAATAATTTATATAAGTTAATAATAGAAAAATAATTTAGCATTTCAACTTTTCGTTTGAATATATTAAATTATATCAAATACATAAATATTTTATATTGTATTATAATATATTTTTATGTAATATTTATTTCGGCATCAATTTTATTTTTCTTCAACAAAATTATTAAAATATAAAAATTTGATATTAACATATATTTTTAAATTATATTTTGAAAATAAATAAATAATATAAAAATAATTACGAAATAACAATAATAATAATAATAATAATATATTATATAATTTGATTTTTTTATTTTTTATTTATTTTTCTAAATATGATAAAATAATATTATAAGACATGATTATATATAAATATATCATATATAAATTTTTTTGGTCATTGAGAATAACTAAACCTATTGGGGGTGGGTGGAATGACTATTCCCCTTCATTTTGGAATATGGATTCCATCGAGAATGGTGATTCCCCAATTTGAACAATACCAATCGCTGAAATGGAAATAGACATAGGAATGATCATTCTATTCCATTTCATTCCATTATACCTGTTGAGTATGACGTGTTCCAGATGATGTTATCACTTCGCTGATAACATCGCAATCAATGCCATATCTAATGTTGTCCGTTATTCTCGTCACATTGAGTATAACACTCGGAACTCTAACCTTATCCTTTCCTAGTATTTTGGATTAATTTATTTTAAATTAATTTGAATATATTGTGATATTTATCACATTTTTATTTCCATGTTTTTATTGATTTATTAGATATTTTATTTTGATTTAAAACGTGGATAATGTTTGATTTTCACTTGTTCAAAATCTGTTCCGGATTTCATGGGGACGTGATGTTCCCACTCCTTCTTGGACACTAACTGTTGTAGGAGATCGTAGGTAACTGGAGTAACCGCTACTATTGCACGATGTTGAAGAACGTGTGACATGCAATGCAGAAGACGGTTATCTCAAGTCCACATTCAGCAATGGTTAGTGGAAGACGGTTGATTCAAGTCCAAGTCATCTAGGATCGTGACCAACTGCCAATACAAGATGGAGAAAGTATTTAAGGTCTTCTTAGATCTTAAAATCATTTATGCAAGCAAGTTATCACCGTGGTTTTTGAGAAACTCTGAACCTTGCATCTAGTGTCGTCTCTAAAGTCCAAGACATCTTCTTCGACATCTGTCTAGCGTCCCAATCAGCTGGAGACTTTCATTCCAGTTGTGTGTGTAGGTTAGATAGTCAACTTTGAGAAGTCTAGGATTTAGAGTGACTTGTTGTAATCTATCTATATGTTTAGATAGGTTTGTTTTTGAGTGATTATTCGAGTGAGTGAAGCTAGGATAATCCTCTATATGTTTTATGCAGTGTTGTCAAGGGAGTGAACCGAGAAAACATCAGCATTGTTTTTGTATTTGACTTGTGATAGTGAATTTCGCCTTGAGGCAATCACACACCGTAAGGAATGTGATTTAAAACTTGTCTTATGCAAAGTTCTGCTTACGTTTCCGCTGCATGTTGAAGGCAATGTGATAACACTAGCTTCAACATTACTTTTAACTTTGCAATTTACATCCGCAATTCACATTGTTTCAGGCAACAAATTTTAACAATACCAATCACGTCCTTATAATCTGTACTTTTTTTTGTAATATTATTTAGACATATATATGAGGAATTAATTTAAATACTCATATCCCTTAACTAAAAACTCCCTTTACCCACTTTGTTACACACATTCAAGAAATACCCACTATGTCTAATATATCCCTACTTTTTCATTTTCCAATGTATTAGACGTGGGCCCTCTCAATTTTCAGAAATTATAAGACAAAATACTCATTTTATGGCTTAAATCAGAGTAATAAATACGTAAAGTTATTCCTCAAGTGTGTGCAACAGTTACTAACTATTCCAGTCAAATCTAGGAAAATGATACATCGCACGTAATACGTAATTTTACTACGGGCGGTATCTCAGTGGTATTGGAAGGGAACCGAACGAGAGTTGAAATATTTGAATACCGTCCAGCGGTATCATAATTAATTTGAATACCGCTCAAATACTACTTGAGCGATATTTGAAATATCGCTAGACTAGAGTTGGAAAATCTCAATACCGTCCATGTAATATAAGAACAATATGAAATTTAATTTGAATACCGCTCTAATACCGTACTTTTTTACAGGCAGTATTCAAGCGGTATTGGAAGGAAGCTGAACTAGAGTTGAAATATCTCAATACCGTTCATGTAATACGAGAACGATATGAAATTTAAATTAAATATCGCACAAGTACCTTAATTTAATATGGGCGGTATCCAAGCAGTATTGGAAGGGAACCGGACTAGAGTGGAAATATTATAATACCGTCTACAATATACATTCGAGCGGTATCATCTTTAAGTTGAATACCGCTTTCGAACGGTATCCATTTTAAATCGAATTATCGAACAGTATTATAATATTTTTGAATGTTCAAACGTGGGTTCTATGTTGGCAGTTATTTACCATAAATTTTAAATTAATATCCACACCATTCTTTAAGCGGGCATCCCCAAATACCAAGCCCTAAATCAAAAGAAATCAAATTGTACCCCTAAATACCAAGCCCTAAAAATCAAACAAAGAATCAAATTCCTTCACGGCATAACTTGGAACATCAATGGAGGCCGGCGTAAGTGGTAGTGCTCATCAAGCTGATAATGCGCAGGTTAGTCACTACATTTCTCTTGAACAATACATGAATACCGCCGAACGACCCAAGTCGGTGGTATTTATATTTTTTTCTTGCCGATGATATGCAAAACATTTTTGTGAAACTTGTTCGATTATAGTGTCTTTAAGGTTTTAACTGTGGTTAAATTTTGGTTCCTGCTTGATTAGAATACTGTCGGGATTGATTAGGATTTACCGTGGGTTTTAGTAAATACCATTCGTATACCGTCCGTCTCTATCGAGCCGTATACGAGCAGTATTACCCTAACGATGGTATTTTATATTTTAGATTGGGGTTTTTCATTAGGATGTTATTTTTACTGCTTAAAATTTTAATTTGATTCCTATACTTGGATATTATCATTGGTTGGTTAAAAACATCGAATATCGTCTGCTATGGCAAATACCATGGGGTTTAGCAAATACCGCTGAAATACCGTTCATATCTATCGGGCGGTATATGATCGGTATTACACCTAACGATGGTATTTTAGTGTTTTAGGCTGGTGCTTTTCATTATGATGTTATTTTTAATGCTTAAAATTTTAATTTGATTCCTATACTTGGATATTATGATTTGTTGGTTAAAAACACTGAATATTGTCTGCTGTGGAAAATACCGCGGGGTTTAGCAAATACCGTTCGAATACTGCCCGACTCTATCGGGCGGTATACGAGCGGTATTGTAAATATCATGCGCATACCAGGTGGTACTTGAACGGTATTTGATTATTTTTGTTTCTGCTTTTCTCAGGATAATTGGAGGTGGAAGAGATTAGATATGCAAAACACTACCCGAATTGTCAATCTCTACTATAGGCCGAAGATATTGTTGTCGATAAGGGCAACATTGTTGAGAGTCGATAGACTTCCACTGCTGGGGAGATTCAAGGAGGGGTGCTTTAGTCACATTTTGTAATAGCCCAGTCCCTTAGACGGTCATTTTTATGGGGACGGGGTGTTAGGCGTAACAGCCGAAGAAAATAGATAGATTAATTGGAATCCAGGGGGGTGTTTTTAGAATCAAACTAAGTTAGCGCCTCAAAAATTTTGGCAACTTAACTTTATGACTTGGAAGAACTAATTGATTTCAACGAATCAATAAAGGTCAAAGGGTTCAATCGGGTCAAAAGGGGGTCAAAGGATTTAATCGAGACAAAAGAACACCATATCATAAGCCAATAGAAATTTAAACAGCATCCAATGACAAGCAGATAAGAATTTGACTATTTAAATAAACAGGACCTCTCATAGGTCATAACAGGTAAGACCCATTAATAGGTCGGAATTAATAAATCACACTGTCCCATTCATAGGACAAAACAAGGGACAACTCAATATTTACTGAAAATGAGTAGAATCATGCTTGAAAGAAAAACCCCTTCATAGGCAAGCAACAACAACAAGCATGCAAGACCCATTCATAGGTCGACTGAAAATGAACAGATACCATGTTCAACAATAGGACTTCTCAAATAACTCGGAATCAAATAAAGGAAAAACTGGTATATCGAAAGAACATGCTTCAGAGACTTTATTGATAACTAGGATTCATAGCATTTAAGACATGCTATTATCAAGGATCAAGTTACATATATCAGACTAAATACTAACATCAGAGTACTTAGCACAAACATAGCGGAAGAAAATTATGTAACCATATAGAGCAACAAACTTGAAACCTCAGACAACCCCACCAGCAGCACATCACCGGCCTCAGCATCTCAACCTGAAAATATTTGAAAAAGAGGGTGTGAGCACTAATGTACTCAGTGGGGTTTTATGAGAAAACTCTTAATAAACTTTAGAAATATCCAATTAATAACTGGTGGTATATGGAGAGCAAAATGCAAAAGCCCTCTCCATATCCGCAAAACGTTTTTTTTTCTTTTCCGACGCCTTCCTTGGCTCAAACCTGTTGTCTACTGCACCCTTAGACCTGTTTTGGGATAAGAGAGGGGTTACCTCAAATATCCTCCCGAGTATGCGAGGGGGTTACCCAGCAGTGACTCCCTTTACTTTCAAATGTTCAACTCGGTGACTCGAAGGTCACGTCATGATAATGCAAATAAACTGTTCTTTGAGCTCGATAACCTGCGTACAACAGAAACTATATCCTTTCTTAACTTTCTTTCTTGCTTAACCCTCCTTACTTGCTTACTTAACCTTGATCTTCTCCTGAACTTAGCTAGCAAAACCAAGCCTAGAGCAATCATCTAAGGCTAATTCTTTATTTGAGCATGATCTCGGCCTATGAGGGATTTATAACTTACCCTAAGAGGCAATACTTAGCTAAATAAGCTTTAGCACAATCCAACATTCCAATACGAGGAAATGAACGTGGATAAATATCGATTGCAATTAAAGCAATTCTAAATATCTCATGCTAGCATAAATTGTATATAAACAATTCTAGCATATCCTTAGCTAATTAAGCTTAGCAAAACCTAATAACCAAATACTAGGAAATGAATGGGCATAAATATAGATTGCAACTAAAAGCAATTCTAGATCTCATGCTAGCATCAATTGTATTTAAACAATTCTAGCATATCTAAACATGCTTGAGAGCTCACTTAATTTATAATAACTTCCTTTACTTTATCAAACTCAAATAACAATTTAACAATATCATGCATATAACTTTCTTCCTTCTTTTCCTTTCTTTTCTTGTACAAAGACTAAACAAGCAGAGCATAAAATACTTTTGTTGGATATTTTCCTTGCCTTAACATGCTTCTAGAGCTTACTAGCTCAAGTCATATATTTGGTTCAGAATTACCCACCTCCATGATGAGCATCTCGACAACGAGCACGTAAATGAAGCAACAAGCCGAAAATCCTTCCTCGGGTCTCCTCGGGGTTTACCTCCTCTTTACAAAAGTCGATCAATGACTTAGCGGCCCTCTTCGAGATCCTAACAAGAAATTGAAATGATATTTAAACCATCGACCCTTAACTATGACTTAAAACACGATAATTAAAAGGATTTAGACATCCGAAATTACCGCAAAAGGGAACGGAAAATCTGACTCGAACGATTAAGATTTCAAACGATCAGCCACTTCTATGTCATAGATCTTCGAAAGAGCTTCAATTTGAGTACTCATGGCCCTCATAGTTCCAACTAAGGCGAAAGTTATGGCCTCCGCATGAAAACGTGCCGGAGCAGGCTCGGCCCTTGCGCCGCGGCGCCCCACTCTCCCCCTCCCGCGCGCCTTCTTGGCCGAGGGGGTACCCCTGTGGCGGCGGGGTGCCCTGCGCCGGCGGCACCTCCTATGCCCGCGCACCTCTCTCACCGAGAGGGCACTCCCGCGGCAGCGGCTCCTCCTCCACTCTCAAGTGAGAGGTGCGCTCACGAAGAGCGCTCCTCACTTAACTCGTACTCTCTCTCTCAAGAAATTGGGGTGAAGAAATGAAAATGAGCAAGAAAGAAGGGAGGCGAAGAGCTCTATTTATAGGGAAATACTTGGCTTCCCTTGGAAGCTACTTTAGTGCAACAACGCTGCTTTAAAAATATCGGGTTCGGTTAAAAGGCGTTTTATTCAATATTGAGGTCCAAATGACCTCGTTCATGAAATTTGAAAATATCAGGAGGTTCGTTGGCTCGAGTACTATTGAACCAACTTGACTCAGGGTAAAGAACGATTCATCTCGAAGGAAAATGAGAAAAGATTCTCTTTTCATAAATAAAGTTACTATTCCACACAAGAGACAAATAAAATTCCCGAGCGTTCAATTGACCTCAGAATAAAAATCCGGGAATGCCAATGGATTACTTGAGAACTTTCCTATAGGGTAGGCTTGGAAAAACAAGGCTCGGGTCAACACATGAGATTTCACAAATTTCTAACGATCACGCTCTTACGGAAAAACACTATTCGTAACTTCTTTAAACGCGTTTTAAATCACTGGAAACTCAAACGATTTCAGATTCAAAATTCGAAAGCACCGGCATGCTCCTTAGGTAAACGTCTTCCAAATGCAACCAAAATTGGCTATAACTGAGCTGGGATCGAAATTCTCGAAAAGACGATTTCACGAAAAATGACCCTAAAATCGCGATTAACTACCAAAACATCCTTATCTAGGCTTCGATTAATTTCTTTAATTTTCTAAATAAACTCTGAAAATCTGGGATATTATGCCTTTTAAAATGGAAAAGCAGTCAAAGCAACGGTAGAGCCCTGCATGCTTTGATCTCTCATGAGATCATTATTCCCGGTGCTCCGGCTCATGAGGTATGGTTCCGTATTAATGAGAGCTATATCAGATTTTCATGACCTGAGTATGCTCTCGTGACCGGGTTTCGATTTGGATCATCGGATTTTGATCTAAATGCTGAACACGATTGTTCCAATGTGGGAGTGTTTAGGAGATTTTGTGGTGGTAAGGATGTGAGCATTAAGGAGTTGTGGGATATTTTCGAAGGAAAGGATCCCAAATTAAAGAAGAGGGCTACTCATGATGATTCCTTGAAAGTGGCTAACATTTTAGCCCTGTACTTTTTTGGTTTGGTATACAACACTCCAAGAAAGGTCGAAAGGTTTGTCTGGGTATTGGTCAATAACCTAGAAGCATGGAACATATTTTCTTGGGTCCCTATACCTATCCTGCAATACTATATTATATTTCTCAATTGGCGACGTCGACTTCCAAGAAGTATCATTTCTATAGCCCTGTGTGGGCTCTATAGGTATGTATAATTTGATAAAAAAAAAATTAAGACTAGTACTATTATTATTATACTGATTAGGTTGATTTTCATATCACTTTTATTAGTTTAGGCATATGAAGCTATATCGGGCCTTGCCAAAGAGGTAGCAAATTTTGCTGATCTCATGGCGTTGCCTCATTGCTCGAAGTGGTATTTTATGACTTCAAACGTGGCAGATTTTCATGCATTATTAAATGATGCGGTAATGAATTTAAATGATAAAAATATTAATTTTCTATTAGAATAATTTTTTTAATTTCATTATTTTATCATTTATTTTTTAGGATGAGTGTCAAGAAACGCTATATGTAGGCCCGGATGAAGAGGAAAGTGACTATTGGATCAGTACTCTCCACCCTGATGCACTTGGTGTTGTTTCCCCTATACCGGTAAACCCAGTGAAGGCACAACACGCCGGTGATGATGTGGTTCATCGTGTTGTGAGGACTGCATCATGGGTGCTAGAGCGAAATGTATCATGTCACTCTTCTAAGTCAACTTCAGCAAGTGCACCGAAACGCCAGGCTCAAAAAAACCAGAAGTAGGCTCCTCAACTAGAGCCAGAGCCGGAGATTGAGACTGAGACTGATAGTGATGTGTGCGAGACAAGGAAGAAGCGTACTCATATACCAACTACGGGAAAGCGGGATAGGGATTCAGGCTCGTCATCTTCAGACAGTCATGCTTGGGAGCATCGTGAACGTGGTCTAGTTTCAAAGTTGAAGGAAGCATTGCTGCCAGATTCGAAAGATTACATGAGACATGAGTTGCTTCCGGACCTGAAGAGATGGATTCAATCCCTTTTCCATGGAGAGCACCCATCACGCTCACAGCACAGTCATCATTCCCATCATTCCCATCAGTCTCATCATCCTGCTTCATCACATCATTCTCCTCGGCCATCCCATCAGTCTCATCACTCGCCTCATCTAGAGCCGTCTCATCATTCTCATCATCCCCATCAGTCTCGTCACTCTCCCCATCTAGAGATGTCCTATCATTCTCATCATCCCCATCACTCTCATCATCATGTGCCGTCGTATCCACTCGATAAGTTCGATTAGAACTTTCACTACACTGGTCCTCGTGCCTCATCTTACATGAATGAGCCAGACCATCAATCTGTAGATAGAGGACGTTCTCGGAGGTCTCTACAGATTCAGATAGACCCTGCCCAGCAAGTGGACATTGACTCATTTTGGAGGTTTCTAAGATTGCTTGAGTTGTCTACCGCCTCTGCTTTCCCAGACTTGAATGATAACCAGGTAAAGTGTTAATTTTTTTTAACAATTATAATTTAATTAGTTTATTAGTGTTATTAATTTATTTTAATTTGTCTTTGCATAGGGCATTCAGACTGATGTTCCCACTCAAGAAGTAGGTGTTGAGTCGGAAGATGATACTCCACTCCGTTTCACTCGTATGGATAAAGAGAAGTAAGTTGAAGAAGTCGATAATCCTCCACGTTGAGTGAAAAACCAATCCGCCGCGCTTCGCACGCCATATGTATGAACGATGCCGAGTCTAATCAAAGCCACAGTTTGTAATGCTTACATAAATTGGTGAAAGAAGAGACCAACTCCATTTGTCAGTAGAACCTTGACTGATCTTGTGTTGGATCACGCATTTTTTGATCAAGTGGAGGACATGAAGTCCGAAATGGAGGGCACGGTAAATATTTATATTTTTATTTACATATTATTCCATAACAAATATGACAACCTTTTATTTGATTTTTTTAATTAAACATAACATTACAGGTAATAGAACTCTTCTGCGAAGCTATGAGAGCCAAATTGGAGAGGGGGAAACACCTATTAGATGGAGTTAATGCATGGAATACACGCATCGTGGGACCTTCATTCTTTGTGAGTATCTCATTATCATTTGGTTTAATATCTAATTAGCTTGTTTCTATTTTCCAACTGTATTCAACAACTTCAGTTAGAAAAAGAATGTCGGAGCACTATCAACCAACCTGACTCTGGGCATTGGAGAGGTGCAAATACATATATTTATTGGTGGAAGCTTACCTCTCCTATGGCTCAAATAGTGCAAGGACGAGATGTTTCGGGGGCTCGACTGTGGTGGGATGCTACCTAGGTAAATACCGCTCGAGATTAGCTAATAACATCGAGATAATCTGGACAATATCTAATAGTATACCGTCCGTCGAGATAATCTGAATGAACAATATACCGTTAATCTGGACGGTATCCATCGATATAACGGTATACCGTCCATTCCTCTAATACTGCTCAATTTTCTTGAGTGGTATCTAAGCATACGATATCCGCCCAGTACTACACAATACCGAGCAGTATCAGCGGTATTTTGCTATACCGTTTGATTTTCAATCTTTATACCCAACATATTTTGATATATCATGTTTTTTCAATGTAGATGATATTTGTGTGCAACGTGAATGCACATTGGCTCACCGCGTGCCTTGACTTGATGGAATGGAGAGTTAACGTATACGACTCCATGCACCGTAGGTTAATGCCAGAAGACGGCAAAATTCAAGAAATTCAACTGAGGCCACTGACAAAGTTGATGAACCAAGTGTTGTACTGGTCGGTTACTAGAATCAGAATGCCCATCAGATAAAGAAACCCCCATCACCTTCCTTGCCCTGCCGAATAATGACTAGCAATTTAAAGCAGAATGATGATGTCAGTTGCGGGCCCTATGCGTGCATGTACGTTGATCGACTAATCACTGATTCACCAATGTTTAAATGGGGGAACAAAATTGTCAATATAGCAGATTATCGTTCTCCTATTGCAACCAAGATATTTGAGTTGTGTAATAAATAGATATTAATTGCGCACACTCTGATATATATTTTTTTTAAAAATCAAACATGGATACTTTTTTTATCTTGAGAATCAAACTCATTTTCGTTTTATTTCATTCTCACTCTTCATCTATATAATATATAATAATAAGATCGTATCCGAAAATAGATTTTTAGCATTTTTTCGCTCATTTGCACCTTTCGAAAATTGAAAAATATTATTTTTAATTACTAAAAGATTCTATATTATTAAAATAATATAAAATATTATTTTATATTAATAAAAGTTTGAATATTATTATATTCCAAATATATGACTATATATTTTCATAAATATTTAAATTAAAATTTTGAATTTCATATAACGGTATCCGCTCGGTACCGCTCAATACCGCTCGGCTACCATTTTGAATTAAATATGCAAATCAATATCAGAACACACGAATCAATTAATCAATCCATCAATATTTTATACATTGAATAGCATTCATAATGACTTTCTACATTGAATTGTCTCTTCAACACTTTGTTTTCTTGCGAGACAACATATAAAGACGTGCGATATAGTGATTTCACTATTAAGAACAACCGTACAGATAGAATTGTCATTTCGAATCACAATACGTCAATATACCGCTGAGGATGCACAATACCGCCCGGGATACCGTCAGGCGGTATCCAAGTGTGATTCGGGGTATGGGACGGTATTCATAATGACTTTATACATTGAATGGGGAATCTACATTGAATTGTCATTTCCAATCATAATTCATATAGTTTGTTTTTTTTTATGTAACATAAAGTGTGGAATCTTAAAAAGTGCATGGTGTCATTATCTCTAGTTTACTACTTGTCCTCATATATGTTGTCCACATTCAAAAATAATGGAATATAGTATTACTTCGACAATATAAATAAGAGTCCTCATATTGTAAACCTTATTTCGAGCTTAGTAAACCTCTTGTTGGTCTCGGGCGAGTCGATATCAGTTTAGAGGGGGGGTGAATAAACTGATTAAAAACTTTTTACTTCAAATGCGGAATAATAGGGCCCTTTGACTCGCTTAGAGAAACTTATCTATGCACAAACTGGTTGATCAGTTATGACTGCTTGGTGCAGATTGTGTGAACTTGTGTACATTTTAAAGATATGCAATAATCAAAACAGTACATCACACAAGTGATTTATAGAGGTTCGAAGTCTCAAACTTCTACGTCCTCTTTTCCTTCCGCAGAAGGGAAACTTCACTATATAACTTGAGTTTCTTTACAAATTACACAATGAAGGACAGTTGGCTGAACCTAGTAACTGCTCGCTACCTCAGCGGGTCGATGGCTCACACTTGAAGTCCCTAACTGCTCGCTAGGAAGGTAGGTACTATTGTCGTCTTTACAAGATTTTAGATCTCTTTCGATCTTCAAGAGGTTAGTCTTGAACGAGGGGTATCAACTGATGTGCTCCTTCAATTGAGTTGGGTAGTTGATCGTTGTATTGTTGAAACTGAGAAGGCTGCCCTGGCTGGATTATCAACAGCTGGTTGAATATCTTGACTCTTTGAATTGTTCTTCTCAGTTGGACTCTCGCAGTTTTTATCAAATGCTAAACTTGAGCTGAGTGGGGGGGGGGGAGAGAAAGCTCTTGCTTGAATATCTCAAGAATGTATATGTGAAAGTTGTGGAGGCGAAGAGTATTTTTAAAACTCTGATTCACTCGTCTTTTATAGAAGAGTGATTTTATGACCGTTGAGTTCCATTGATTGGTAGCTCTGTTGGCTCATCAATGGCAGGTGGTCTTTATTGATCGCTGGAGCTTTTGGTTGAAGTAGCCGTTACTTTGCCAATCGATCTTCATTGGATATTTAATTCCAGGATCTTCGTTGAAGTATTTATTCCAAGTTTCGCCGATTTGAACAATAACTCCAGGGTTCTCTGCCTTCAATTTTTTGCAGTTTTGAGTTCCAGTTAGCAGTTCTGAACTTGTCTGTTCAGTTCGGCCATTGCTCCAGTTGGTAGTTTTGAGCTTGTCAGCTCAGTTTGGCCGTTGCTCCAGTTGGCAGTTTTGAGCTTGTCAGCTCAATTTGGCCATTGCTTCAGTTGGCAGTTTTGAGCTTGTCAGTTCAGTTTCTCTAGTTCGATTGATCTCAAGTTCTTGGCTAGCTTGTCAGCTTGACTGATTTCTCTTGAGCTTTCTTGTCAGCTTGACTAATCATGAGCTGGCTGACTTCAGTTCTGACCTTTAGCTAATCTGTCTTGTTTACTTCAGTTTAGCCATCAGTTGGATACTTCCAGTCTTTAGTTTAAATTGATCTCTTATCAGTTCCTTCAATCTTACTCGACTCTTTTCTCCCTCAGCTCAGCTGACTTAGGTATCAGTTTGTTTCGACTGGTTCGACTTTTTGACTCCTCAGTTGAGTTGAATTATGACTGGATGACGTATCCTTCAGCTTGCAGACCATACTCCAGATTGGTTGACTTTGGCTTTACTTGAGTTCCTTTTTTATGCTCTGGATTGATCAACTCAGATCTACAACTTGAATTTTAGTCAGTTTTTCATAAATAATTTTGACATCTCATCAAATCCTAATCTTTAGGTTCCTTGATAGTTTTTCCTAACAATTTCCCCCTTTTTGATGATGTCAAAACTTTGTCGATGATGATGGAAAAACTGCAAATGTACGTTTGATATACATACTGTAGTTTGCTTAAGCAGATTCTTGAAATCAGAGCAAATTTGATTCATGATATAAATTCAAGTATCAAAGTATTTCAGGTATGCATGAAATTCAAGTATTAGAGCATTTAGACTTCAAGTATCAGAGCATTCAAACTTCAAGTATCTGAGCATTATAGCCACAATCAAGACATGATTTGAGACATGATATTTTGAAGAATTGCAGTATGTATTATATATTCACTTAAAGCATATTATATTCAGGCTTTCAATTTTCAAGAGTAGTTAAAACTACTAATTTACTTCCTGAAACTGCTCCTTTTCTTTCTGCTCGATTCTCCTCTTTCTTGAACTCTTTGTGTTCTCTATGCTTCTCCCTGAAGCTGATCTTACCCCTCACGATGAATTTCTCTTTGAATCTGATCCCAAAGAGTTAAGCATCCATCATCATACTATCCATCTTCCCCATTTTTGGCATCATCCAAAAGTTGGGGTGGATCGTATGATGGTATTGACAATTTTGGCAAGAAGGTGAAGGCATTTGCCAAATTGTCATCATGGACTGAGCGAACTGAAGAAATTGGCATGGCCAAGGAGAACCATGTATAGGCTTCTTCAGTTGTCATGAACTGACCATGAGCAGAGGTGAGAGAGGCTTCTTGCTTTCTGAAGTTCATCGAGGCCAAGTTGGTGAAGATCTCATCGGTTGATGTGATGGGTGGATCTTCAAGATATGGTGTGCATGAGGAGTTGGCCGGTTCGTTGTCGGAAAGAGGAGCGTCGGCTGGTATACTGAGCTGGATTCATTTGATCATCGAATCCATTATCTCTGAGAGAGTTGGTGGCGAGGAGATTCGATGATTCATCCAATGTCTACTCCATGTTCCTTCGTTGATCCAGAAGGTGGATCCATGGGTGCGGATGAGGTGGAACTGTAACGCCCCAATCCCGGAAGAAGGACAGGGGACTGGTGCGCTACTTGGGAAAAGGGGAAAGGGGTTGTTGAACAGAAGCAATTAGAGAACTAGGGCTGGTGCCCCAAAAATTTGGGCAACATAACCTCTTTAACTGAATCAATCCACGCTCTCAAAGCATCTAAAATGACTCAAACCAGATACCATGACTCTTGGAATGAATCCATCAAGGAAAACATCAATGTAAATAATAACAGTTCAGAGGTTAACAGTTAATAGGTTAGACATGAAAAAGACTAGGATGATGTATGTCAAAATACATAATGTAAAGAGATGCCAGACTTACATCTGTCGCGAGAAAGCAATATAAAGTCAGGCTTTTGCCTGTCAGGAGCTGGAAGTAAATATAATTCGGTGAACCGAACACTCCATAATAATAGTCAGAGTAAGCGGAAAAGAACGTAGTGTATTTATTCAAACTCAAAAAGAAACATGTTCTGAGTTAGACACCGTACATAAAGAAACATATATATACAGCAAAAGATAGACCCTCAGCCTTAGCACAACCGTCCACCATCCCGCAGCTCATCCTGAAAATATTTGAAAAGATTTTGGGCGTGAGTACTAATGCACTCAGTGGGTATTTTTGAGAAAAACCTTCACAACCATTTTATAAAACAGAATATCCAATCATATTCTAAGCATATCATGGAAAGCTTTTAAAATAGAAAATTTGTGAATTCCATGTATACTAAATGATTTTAGTTCCATCATTGCACGCCACTCTCCTCTATAACGCTTACGGTGAGTCGGTTCGTGTACACAACCCGGCTGCTTAAGGTTGGACACTGCCCTGTTTGCTTGGGGCTCGATATCGTGAACCATTGTAGTTTCGTCACCAAAAATAGTAGTAAGACTAACATGAGTCGGGAGAGCACATTAAATACAGTCATGAGTTAGATATTCTATCACATTCATTTTATAAATATCAGGGCTTAATAACCCGAAATACATTTTTATATAATAAAAACTCACCTGAACAAATGATTTGTCTCACATAAACGCTTTTAAATTCTGATTTGGTCCTGCTCAGGTTCTGCTACTACTTCTTCTGACCCTACAACAACCAGCCTTAGCTTAGTTTAACTAAATGACTACTCTTAAAACTCAACTTTGGAATTTCTTTTTAATTTTAGTTTCTATTAAATTTTTGGTATTTATTTATCTTTGCAAACCAAAGCTATAAGATATAATAATTTAGTTATGTACTACAATAAATATTAAAATAATATTTTAATACTACCTAAATAATACTAAGCATATGTATAAGTAAAATACATTCTTTTCATTTGTCTATTAAATAAAACCTACAGATTATGGACATTTAATTAGTACCTCCCTAAATCATGCATTCTGCAAAATTTAACATATAAATATTTAAACGTAAATCATATTCATCCTTTTATTTGCATCTCAATTAATTACACATACCCTTGCATAAACCACCATATAGATTAGTTAATATTTTTGGAGTAATTACTTCACCAAATATTAATATCCAAAGAGTTTAATTAATTTATACCAATACACATTAAATACGAGATGCACAACACATACATATACCTTCCTAATTTTGATGATTAATAATTCTTAGAACTCTAATTCCCAAGTAAAATACATATTTATATATATATATATATATATATACACACATTTCAATCAAATCTTTAACTACCAAAGATAGGTAATACATATGAATTAATTTCTTTTAAATTTTCAAAATGAGGAACTAACCTGAATTCTCAATTTCCCTTTTCTTTTCCGTAAAATGGAACCCTTCTCTTTTTTTTCCTATTCGTACTTATATATGTATATATGTATTGATCACAGCCACACTCAATGACTCAATTATCTAGCATCCCAATATTTTTAGTTATTTCCATAATTTGCCAAGTGTTATACACGTGGAACATATATATGCATATAAGATAAATTAAAGCTATCCATCACCTATATCTCAACTTTATAATACTCTTAATCTCTCTCCTCCAATAATAAATAATTGATTTAACTCATTGTAGTTAGTTACGGTCAAACATTAATCTATTGTGTAACTATATTCATTATTACATATCTTATTTCATAATAATCTTCTATTCACCTCATTCATCTTATTTAAAATAATATTTGCATTAGTGTGTATGTATCGTTTCCATCTTCTTAATGATACCAAATATATATATACAATATCTATTAATTTATTTTACTATACTATTCAACGTCTTTCAGATTAAATATTATAAGTGATTTCTATATACATTGAATCTGTATATATATGTATACTTATATTTTAAAAAAAAAATCACACTAAATTAATTTTAATAATATTTTCTTTTCCTCGATAAATCATTTTCTAATAATTTAACTGAATTCGCACCTAGCTGGGGTTCTAGCTGAAAATACGAGAATGTCCCGGATATCGTTATCCCACTCAACGAGCACACTTTATTTAAAATAAATAAATAAAATTTATAAGGGTCCATTTTCTTTGCTAGCTTATCCTTATGATAATCATAGGCTATTCTTTTAATACTAAAAAATTTGGGATATTACAGGAACATTGTTGTCTCATCCAGTTGGAATCACCATATGTGGTACTAGAGGTACCGTCTCAGTTGCTTGAAGAGAGAGGGGTCGGTGCCCTCAATGAGACCGAAGCAGCTGTTGAGCTGATGGTCTAAAACTGCTTCAAACTCAACTTCAGTGGAGTCGCGATGGACTAAGGTTAGAGGTTGGGAGCTGGCTGATATTGTAAGCTGATCACTTAGTCTTGAGAGAGGCTCGCTCTCAATCAGGAGTTGTCTTTTGTCGGATGAGCTGGCGGGTGCTTCCAAAGGTGTCTTTCCACGACCTGAGTCGGAAGGTCCTTTTTGACGTGATCTCTTCGGGATCTGATGGCAGTAGATGGTTGGGAGCATGTCTCTTCTTCTGATTGGCTCGCCAGTTAGGATGAGCTCATCAAACTGGCTTAGAATGATGTGGCTTATGCGACCCATAAACTCTACCTTCTCTCAAAATGAGCCAGTTGATGGATCATATTCCGCTCGCTCTACATTTGCTCGCAGTTGAGCAAGAATGAAAGAGGCTCAGTTTGCTTTACACCTGAAGTATAGAGCGGCCGTGAGATGTGCTTTGAGCTAGGAGAACTGGACCGTTTCAAAGTTTCCATATAGGATATGACCGGTGATATCCAAGAGTTGGATGATCTCACTGGGCAAGCTCTCCTTCAGCCTGTGTGAGCAGTCATGGTGGTGCATGTGAGGGTGCTTCCAAATACCCCACAGTGCATATTTGCACGGCAGTTCTAGTTCCATCACATCTGGGCCGTCGCCGGGGAGGTGATGGGTGGATATCATCGTATCCTTTTTCACCGTGATCACTTTATTCTGGATGATGGAGATGATGTTGTCACCGGAGATGGTTGCATTGTGGTAGAACTCTACAACTTGAGTAGGTATGTTCTTGACTGGCATTAGTGTCAAGAATGACAGCAACCCAATTTCCTCCAATGGCCGATAAATTCTTTGAAAGATGTCTGCACCTAGACGTGCATTAAGAAGCTCTAGATTTAGAGTCTTATCCTTTTTCACCTTGCGTTCGAGTGATTTAACATCTACTATCTGATATGAGGGCTTCATTTCTGTAGAGAGATGGTGTTGTTAGATATGCAAGTGTGTTGAGAGGGAGAGAGTTGCAGAGGTTCAAAGTAAGGATGAGAGAGAGGTTGAAGATGATCAGAGCCTTCATCTCCTTGCATATATTTATTCAACTTTGCATGCAAGAATCGAGGACACTCGATTGGTTTTCTTAACTAATCAGCTATCCGATTTGATGGATGATTAGCTGAATTAATGATGCATGAACTCCAGCCGTTCGATTGTTGAACAACTTTATTATCATGTGGCTGAGATGTAGTGATTTTGAAAATGGGGTAGCTGCCATAAATAGCAAAATATTTTCTGCAGATCTTGCTATTTATATCTCATTAGAAAACTATATTTTCCTTTTCGTCTTCGAAGAGTTGATTTAATATCAACGCGGAGATATTAATGGCAACTTGTGAGATAGAGCCCTATTTTCAAATTATAACCGTGAATATAATATAAGAAATTTCATAATCTCAACGGTAATAATTTAATTATGGTAAGCTTTGAAAAAAAAACTTATCCGGATTCAGTTGCCATACAGTCCAACTGATTAAATGCTCAGCGGTTGGATGATCAGTTGAGTCTTGGTACTCAGTTGTCGCTGATGAGTTGGCTGAAGCTGAAGCTGCAACTGAACTGAATTGATCAGTTGGCTTGATTAGTTGCTTGGGTTTCGTTAGTCAGTTTCCGCTTTTTGAAAGGCCTAGCTGAACTCGCTAAACTGCTTCTTTTTGAGGCAGTTTTGTTCTTTAGCAGTTCGGGCCTTACTGTCCTCCTGGCTTGGTGAAGGTGAAGTTGAATGGCAACTAACGAGTTTTTCATCCTTTGACTAAGGGATTGTGAAGTTCCCTTTGGTGATGACCGAAACTGATCATTGTTCATAGTCAATTGCATGTCTTTTGAGCTAGCTGTGAGTAGAGAAGTGACATAGCTCTTGGATAGGAGACTTGGTGATGTGGCAGTATCTTCATCATCACTATCTCTGTCATCAGCATGCATTGGATTCTTCTGAGTAGCCACGGCTTCAGTATGTGATAGATGTGGTTCTATCTATTTGGTGGCAGTTCGGGTTTGTCGTGATGGCTCAGCTGACTGACTTGATAAATTATCAAAGTTCAGTTTTCGACATAGCGAGCCAGTTGGGCAGTTGACTGATTGATTTGCAATCCCAACTCCTTGAGACATGATACTGGTCTTGAATTCAGATAACAAGGCGGTTGCTGGAATCTTGTTGACAAGCCGATGATTCATGATGTGCTGGACTTGCACAATGGTTGGAGGAAATGGATTTGACGATCCTATCCATTTAATGCTCCAAGTTTCTTCACATTGCCAGTAGCTCATGCCATGAAAGGAAGTTAGCAAAAAGTGAGACTGAATGGACATAGAATGTCTCCAGTTATACTAATAGAAGTACCGGTGGAGTTGTTTGAACAACTCTTGGTCACGTTGTGCAACAATAGCAAAGTGAGTGAGAAGGAGATTGGTCACTTCCTTTTGTGCACCTTTGACTGCATATTCACCACTTTAGAATGTGCGAATATTTTCTTCAGTCAGCTGGAGAGGAGGGCATGTGCTTGTGAAGTAGTCCGCTCCATAGTTTTGATGAGGAATTCTAATGAATGGAATAAGCTCATCTGGATCAGAGCAAACTTGAAAATCAACTGGCGATCCATTCTTTGATTTTGGAGAGTGAACGGCGTTGGCAATTGAGTTGCTCGAAGTGTTGTTGCTTGTCTTTGCTTTTGCTTTTCTCTTCTTTCTTAGTGACTGAAGATGAGCAGTTCCCTTCTTGGGAATCCAGTCAGAGATAAGGACTGGTAGTGATTCATCATTTGGAAGTTTAAGCAAGTCTTCAATCATCTTGCTCATTCTTAGAACAAGTCCTACCTTGAACTCAAATTTGCCAGATTTCTTTGAGTCAGAGGCCTTGATGACTTGATGCTTGAATTGTTGAAAGACAAAGTCTGCCCAGTTTGTTTGTTGCCCTTCTGCAAGATGAATCATGACCTTGTATCTCTGCTGGGTGAGTTGACTCAGGCTTCCAATGGCCCCGAACATCATCTTGTTCGTTATGTCAAGTAGAACACCATACTCGGGCTTCAGATCAGTTTTAGCTGTCGTAAAACTGAATTGCTTGTTGCAGGTTGAAGCTTTCCATTCTCTCCAGTGTGACTCTGCAGATTCATTTAGTTCTTGAACTAATGGACCTTCTTGTGGAAGCTCGAACACTTCTGCAATTGTTCTCTTAGTCATTTGTAGTAGTCGACCTTGAATCACTGATGATATTAGCTTTCCATCTGCGAATAATTTTGCTTGTAGCAAAAATTCACTCACCAAATTTTGTCTAAAGAACTTTGGTGGTGTTTCTAGGTAGTAGAGAATTTCTGTCTTGTGAAGATTTGACAGAAGGATTGGATTGTTTGATTCATCTAGAATCAATTGAAATTTCTTCCTATCAAGGAATTTATCTCTCATAAGTTGCTCTTTGAAGGAATTTGAAGATCTGGATAGTTCGGCCATCTTTGGGGTTGGCTGAGATTTTGGGAAGTTTCAAGAGCTTTTGAGAGAGAAACTTTTAGAGCGAAGGAGGAGTATTTTTAGGAGGCTTGAAGGAGAGGGATTTTTATATGTTTGGACAGGCTCATAGATCTGATGGTTGGAATGGTACTAGCCTCTGGCCTCTTTTGGTTGTTGGCATTTAATGACTTTGACACGTGTCATTATCTTGCAACGGTCAAAATTTTCAAAAATAAATGTGGAGCTCGATATTTATTTGAAATCAAAAAGATAATCTTTATATATATATATATATCAATAAATAATTACAAACTGAATTACAAGAAGTAAACTTAGGGCTTTCTAATCAGTTTTAACTTGATCAGCCACTTAGTTCTTCTTGTGATCAGTTTTCCTCCTTTTGGCAAGCGGTTCTGTGATGTCTTCTTCCTCATCCTCATCGCTGCTTGATAACTCAGTTTTAGCTAACTGGAGTCTTGGATGAGCTTGCAACCGCTGGATCTGCTCAGTGTGCACCTGTTGCTGCAGGGTGTGGATCAGTTCTTCATAATAAGGAGGGAGTTGGACTATTGAACTGCTTGGTTGAGCATCGAACTGAACTGTTCTTGAGTCAGCTTCCTCTCCTGCTTCAGTTCTAATTAGTTCCTTGCAAGGAACTATGTAGGATATTTCATCCATTTCCATAATGATGGTCTCATCATAACTTGATTCTGATGAGATCTTTGGTACAGCAGTTTGAGCGACAGCTTGGAGAGCTCTTTGAATTGGATCAATGTACACAGTTACTGCTAGTGTACCTTGATAGGCAGGTTGTTCTTCTACTTGAGCAATCTGTCAAGCTGGCTGGTCAGACTCACCTAGTTTTGGAGTTGACTCTTGGGGAGGAGCAGTTTGAGGTTCAGTTGGCTCCTCAGATAGTCGAGTCTTTTCCGTCGACTTCTGTGGCTCTTCATCACTTGGCAGATCTGGTAGAATAGGAGATTTGAGAATTTCTTCAAACTCCAGATCGCTGGCTGTTCGCTCGTCAACAGCTTGCACATCAGGGGAATCATCAAAGAGATCGATGATGATGTCATTTGGTTGAGGGGATTCTTCGAATGTTAACTGCCTAGCCATAGATGCTATGATAGTTTGCCTTGTGCTGTAAGCTGCAGCAGTTTCAGCCCCTTGTTGACTGCTTTGAACTTCTTTGTTAAACAGATTCTGCCCCTGCCGAAGCTGTTGCTGTCTAAGGTTAAGCAGTTCCTTGAGCAACCAGTGCTGTTGAACTTGAGGATTTCTCCAGTGTTGCTGTTCAGCCTGAGTTTATAGAGGTGGCAGTCTGATGTTGGCCCAGTTGAGTAAATCATTCATCACGTCCAACAAAGTTTGTTGTTCTGGGTGTGGGTGGTCCCTTCGAATGGCAAGCATTCTCTTTAAGGTAATGACTGGATTTTGCTCAGGAGTCTCCTGTCCAGCCCATTGCATGCTCCACCTCTCTTCTCTTCTCCAGAAGCTCATCCCATGAAGAGCAGTTAGGAGAAAATGGGCTTCAGAGTTGAAGCAGTGTCTCCAAAGGTACCAGTAGACGTACCTTGATAGAGCTGCATACAGAGCAGTCGTGCCAATCACATCTTCAATAAATTTTTCAGCTATGAACTTTTGCACTTGTTCATCAGCCCAGCTCTTGACGATTTCAGCTTGTGATAGAGCTCTTATTTTCTCTTCAGTCTCTCCCATCGGGGGGGCACTGTAATAACCAAGCCTCTCACTAGTTAATAATTATCTTGATATAAGTATTATATTTTTATCAAAACATGTCAACATAAATATGCTTAATTGCTTACTTGATATATAATAATGATTTTAAGTTACACTATAAATAGTACAAATATGTGTATATTGTATGTACAAGCGATTAAGAATAAAATAGTTGATAAGTATATGCTATATAGGTTTTAATTTAATTAGGGAAATATGAAATGGGCTATAAAAAAATAAATAAAAAATTGCATGCATAACTCCACGTATTGTTAATACTTGCCATATGTTGGGAACAAAGTTAATTGGATTAGGCTTAGTGGGTTAGGAAAATAGATAAATAAATAAATAAAAAGAAACTAAAAATTTTTCTTATGCCTACATGTAATCTAAGTAACATGATAGGTGTAAGAGAAATGGTGATCAATTGTGGTGACTATGTTAGGATAAATATTTTATATTAATATATATATATATATATATGTGAAATTTTAATTAGAAAAATGAATAAATAAAGAAAAGTAGAGAGGGACGAAAGTTTTAAATAAAAAAAGAAGGTATGAAATTCATGCCATGTGTTTATTTTGATGTTTAACTTTTCTTATTGCTAGATAAAATAATTAGTACTGTGAATGACTTAATTCTATAAATTAAGGTAGTGATTTAATGTAAAGAGCGTGATTTATTCTAGTTCTAGGCTTAGTTATATTTAAAACTTTTATATTATAATATATGTATATATGTACGTATAGATAGGTATATATGGGAGCATGTGTGTTTGAATAAATTCTTATTTAATTTTTATCTAGTTTTTGATTAACAACAATTAATAGATTAAAGATTAAGTTTTTTGAATTAGTTAATTATTCCAAAAGATTTAATCGAATGAATAATAAAATTAGATTAAAAAGGTATTGTTAATATATATATATATATATATGAGAGAGAGTGTGTGTGTGTGTGTGTATAATCATAAAGATTGTAATATCCTGTGAAAATAAGTTTATTCATTTAGCTTTAGTTATCTAGTTTTTATATTTAGCATATGATTCAAAAATTGAATTACGTTTCATACTTTAGGATTTGACTAAATGACAATATTATATTGGTGTGATATACTTTGTTATAATTATGTAACTTTGAGTTGTTTAGAATGCTTAGGAAAATTCTAATTTTAGTAATATGTGAGAATTTAGATAGTTATAATTTATTTATTGGAGTGAAAGTGTGGGCTATAAAGGTGATACTATATTTTGATATTAGATTTAGAGTTGATAATAATTAGTAAATTTTAATTAAATTTATATTAACTTGTGGTTAATCTATGGTTTATCTTAATTAGATTCTCTTGAGAAAGCACACACTTTAAGATTTCCAAATACCGTAAGCTTTGGACTTGAGGTAAGTAGAATTCCATCCTCAACTACAATGCATGAACATAGTATTATTTGATTATACATATTTATTATTTATTATTGTGTTATTGTATGATTGTGTGATGTGATATACTTGTGATATTGTGTTATTTTGCATTGAATATCTTGTACATGAGCATCAGGATATGCATGCACGTCATGTAGATATTTATCGAGGTTGCATGCACGAAATAGTTTTCAGAGAGAGAAAATGTTTTGTTTGGGATTGGTCACCACCAGCCCGTGTTGTGCTGTGTTGATATTTGTGCCTTTAGTGGGATGACTTCCATGTGGGATCAAAGAGAACAAGCAGGGGGCATTTCCCTTGGGGTCCAGGGAGGATGGTCCACTTCAACTGCACCTTTGAGGTGATGAGTGGCTGATGTGGGATGACTTTCATGTGGGATCAAAGGGAACAGGCAGGGGTCGTGTCCCTTGGCGTCCAAGAAGGATGAGCCACATGAGTGCACTAATCACAATTTGGCCAAGTAATTATTGATTATATTATGAGCTCATGACTCATGTTGGTGTCTGGTGAAGGGAGCCAAGTTCCTAAACGTTGAAAATACTTTTGAGATGACATGAACGGATTTTATACACGAGCATTTCACATTTGTGGTGTGTTGTGTCTTGCACGTGTTGTGATTGCCATTGAACATGCATACGCATGATTTCTGCTTACTGAGCTTTAGCTCATGTAGTTCATGCATTGTAGGTGAAAATGATAACGTGTGGTGCCTCGATGCATGAATATTTAAAGCTCTGACAAGTCCTGAGAAGTGTATACATGGATGACGACCTGTGAGGAGGGCAAGGGCTTATATCATTATATTTCAAATTTATTTGTATATTCTTAGAATTGTTTCTACAAAGTGAGCAATGGTTTCTTTACATTCTTTAGTAAATTATAATTTATAATTACTGACTACTGTACATGCACCACATGTTAACCGAAATTTTTAATGTTCAACACTTTTCAATGGAAAATACATATTTATATTTTTAGAAGAGACAACTCACCCATATTTTTACATCACTTTGTATCTTGCGTACATTTATTTTATTTGGGCGGGTGTTACAGGCATGCAGTTATGAAGAAGTCGGCTCCTGTGCCCCTTGGTGGAACTCTTCTGAGAGGCACTATATCATCTCCTTTAACTGGTGCTACATCAAACACTTTGATGTTATAAGGAGGCAGTTCTGGAGGGGGTGGAGGTCCTAATTTCTTCTTCTTCCCTTTCGGTTGAGATGCTGCAGGCTTTTTCTTTGATCTGCCAGTTCTTTCCTTGGCCTGAACTGGCCTGGTAGAGATCTCTTCTTCAAGTGAATCAATAGTTGATCCACATCGAACTTATCGCAGAGGCTTAGCTTTAATTGTGGTCCCCATCATTTGGCTTATTGGGAGATTGTCGTCTGAATTAGAGTCCTCTTGAGGTATCTCAGTAGCAATTTCATTATCTTTTTTTTTTGCAGGCTCCTCTGCTCTCTTTGAGAAGGCAACAGTTGGCTGACCGCTTTTGATGTTTATGGACTTTGCAGCTGGTTGCCTTCTGCTAGTTGCTGGTATAAAATCCAGTTTATCGATCATCAATGTGTGAGTTTCTTCTGTCATGGAGTTAAGAGTGCTCTTCAATATGCTACTGATCCTATAGGGGTAGCACATCTTCTGATAGAACTCAGTTTCTGTCCAATGTTTTTCAACAATATCGATATACTTCTTTATTTTCTCAAAGAAGTACTGAGCCCAGTTTACGTTGATGCTTCTGATGATTGCTGCACAGACTTTATACTTGTGCTCCGACATCTCTGAATGGCTCCTAGTCATCCCAGTAATCATTCTAGCTGCAACTGATGCTAGAACTCTGTATTCTTCTTGGAAGCAGGACATGAGTGTACTGCTTTTATAAGGATCTGCGCAATCCGCATGCTTCCAGTGCCGATAGGCTTCCTCTTGATCAACTTCTACATATTGTAACCGTGTTCTAGTAGTGGAAAGTTTAAATAATCTTCCAAGCGGTTCTGGAGTTATTATCAGTTCAACTCCACGAACTTCAGTTACTATTCTGTTGTCGTAACCTTTTGAGTTTAAGTAGAACTCAACTACGGCTTCTGGGTAGATCTTTGATGGATAATCTTCCGTAAAACTCTTCAATCCATTTTTCTCTATCTTCATGATCAATGAGTTGCAGAGAGAAGAATCTGAGCACCTTTCTTTATAAGCAACTAGATCTAGGAACTTGTCTCTGTAGAGATTCGTTTGGAATCTCTGTGAAGATTCACCAGTTCTCTTAAAATCGAACTTTCGTCGAACAGGTGGTGTTTGTCTATCAGCCATGGAGTTTTTGAGATGAATGGTTCAGAAGGGACAATCTGGTTTTGACTAAATTGCAGAACTAAATTTTTTACTTTTGTAATTTTGCAGAACAGTTTCAAGAGTTGAAGAAAGAGAAAGGTTTTAATTCTTTACTGAACTTTGGATCGGTAAAAGTGAAAATGAGAATTCAGCCATCCCTTTTATAGGAGATGATGAAGTTCATCCAACGGTTGTGTCGCTTCGTATGCCCAAGTTCAATGGTCGGATTAATTCAATCGACCCGTCGATTGGCCTTTCATTTCTATCCGTTGGGGATAAATGAGGAGAGAGAGAGAGAGAGAGAGAAAGTTCAACGGTAATATTTGAGTGACATGTGTTTTTACCGTTTCCACTATTGAAATTTTTGAACTTATCTTTTCTCTCTAGCAGTTTCTCATTGGCTTGAAACTGATTACATCATCAGTTGGCTTCGACTGTAACTGATGATCTTTTCTATTGATTAGCTTCAACTGAGATGTCTTCTCATCAGTTCCTGACTGGTCTTAACTGCATGGACCTTCATTCAGCTGTTTCTCAGTTCAGCTATTTTCCCTTCAGCTGGTTCTTGAACTGATATCTCCTTTTGAGTTGATTCCAGCTCCAATGATTTCTTCATCAGTTTGATCAATTTGCAGCTGGTATATTTTGCATAACTGACTGGATCATCAGTTTGAGCAAATGAATTAATGATTTAGTTGAGCTGATGGGGTAGACTAATCAGCTCCAATTTACTTTCTCTCTACAGCTTCTTACTTTACTTTAAACTGATGGCTTATGTGTCCAACTGATCAGTTCAATGACTTTTTCAGTTATCAACTACTCATGAGGAGTTTGAAGCCTTTTGGTTTAGTTCCTCTCTTCAGCTGGAATGGATTCTTGGCCTTTTTTTTCCAGTTGATCATCTTCATCCTGTGATGCTAGCTCAAGTAGTCCCAATTGTATGAATAGCTTCATAAACCTTGCTTCAGGCAATGGTTTGGTGAAGATGTCAGCTATCTGCTTTTCAGTGTTGACATATTTGATGCATATGTCTTTCTTCTCGATGTGATCGCTGATGAAGTGATGTCTTATGTCAATGTGCTTAGTTCTTGAATGCAGAACTGGATTTTGAGATATTGCAATTGCACTATTGTTGTCACAGTAGATAGGTACTTCTTCAGTTTCGACTTTGTAGTCCTTCAACTGTTGCTTCATCTAGAGTATCTGAGCACAGCAGCTTCCAGCAGCTACATATTCTGCTTCAGTTGTTGACGTGGCAACTGAGTGCTGCTTCTTGCTAAACCAGGATATCAGTTTGCTTCCCAGAAACTGACATGTTCTACTAGTGCTTTTTCTGTCGATCTTGCATCCACCAAAGTCTGAATTTGAATTACCAATTAGACTCAAACTGCCATCTCTGGGATACCATAGTCCAAGATTTATGGTTCCTTTGAGATATTTGATAATCCTCTTTGCTGCTTCAAGATGGCTTTTCTTTGGGTTAGCTTGAAACCTTGCGCATAGACCGACTGAATAGGAGATGTCTGGCCGGCTAGCTGTTAAGTAAAGTAGAGACCCAATGATTCCTCTGTAATATGTTTGGCTAACTGATTCTCCTTCTTCATCGAGAGTTAGCTGAACTGATGTATTCATTAGAATCTTGAGAGTTTTTCCTTTACTAACGCCAAACTTCTTGACTAGCTCTTTAGTGTACTTGGCCTGGCTGATAAAGATCCCATCCTTCAGTTGCTTCACTTGGAGTCCTAGGAAGAATGTCATTTCTCCCATCATGCTCATCTCAAATTCGCTTTGCATCAGTTGAGCGAATCGTGTGCATAGATCTTTGCTTTTTGATCTAAAAATTATGTCATCCACATAAATTTGAACCATTAAGATCTCAGTTGATCGTTCTATTTGGAATAGAGTTCGATCAACGACTCCCTTTTGAAATCCATTTTTCAACAAAAATGTTGTGAGAGTTTCATACCACGCTCTAGTAGGATAAAACAATTCAACTAAAATGCTGGTTTGAACCCATTTTGGGTCAGCTCTAGGTTCATTTCTGGAATCCAGGTACTCATTATAGTGATAATAGGATTGAAATGAGTTTCTTTGATATCTCCTATAAGTGTTTTGATTGAACTGCTTGACAAATTAGGCTTGAGATCTAAACTGGTCTTTCTTTTTAAAATGAACTGATCTATCAGTTTGCCTTGGCGGCATTCTGCACTGAGCTAGTGGTCTTTGTTGAACTGGAGGCTTTGAATGAGTGGATTGATTTGATTGAACTGATGGTCTTGGCTGGAAGTTGGGCTTCAGTTGGCCTGGTGTTTTTGTTTGGTAGAACTGACTAAATTGTCTGGGCTGAGTTTGAGGATTTTTTAATATTCATTTGCCTTTGGTTGGCTCAGCTAGCTAATCATGAGATCTAGTGAATCCTTTTAGGATTTCTTTATCACTGGATTGAGCAACTGCTTTTCCTTTCTCTAGTGCAGTGAACTTGCTATATCCTAGCCCTGAGCTGCTAGTTCCAGTTCTTTGATGATTTAATATCTCATCTAGAGTTTGAGATCCCTTTTTGAACTTCAGAGTTACTTTTTCTCTTTCATGGATCTCTTGCTTGAGTTTTTGATTTTCAGCTTCTAGATTAGCAGTTCTCAATTTCAATTTTTCAAATTCTATAAACTGAGACTCAAGATAATTCAATCTTTCATGATCAATGCTCAGTTTTCTAACTTTATTTCTCAGTTCATCATTTTCATCTTTCAATTCAACATGCAAGCAGGATATTGAAGCTAATTGATCTTCTAGCATCATATGTTTCATGTCAAGTTCATTGCTAGAAACAGTTGCTTCATTAATATGATAGAAGGAGGTTAGAGAATCAGTTGTACTAACCTCTTCATCATTGTTAGCCATGAGGCAGAATAGCGCTTCATCATCTGAGTTGTAGCCATCAGAATCAATTCCAGATGGATAGTCTGAATCGTCTAGAACGACATTTTTATCATTTACAACCATTGCTTTCCTTTTAAAGAAGCTTCTCCTAACTTTGGCTTTCTTGTCTTCAGGGAGTTCTGGACATTCATATCTGTAATGTCCTTGTTTGTGGCAGTGAAAACACTTTCCTTGATTTCGGTTGCCACCCATGAATAGTTCAGCTGATCGTTCAGCTAGTTGATGAGTTCTCTCATCTTTTGGGATTTTATCAGTTTGAGGTGGAACTGATTGTTTATCCCGAACTCTCTTCAACTTTTCTAGCAACATGGTAATTGATTGGATTTGATCATTGATGTCTTCAGTTAGATTCTCCTTCTTTTCAGTTGTTTCTCTTTTTTGTTCAGATGAAGATCCGCCTTGATTTTCTCTGGCTGGTGAGCTCCTAGGTTGGAAGTTGTTCCTCCCCCGAGTATCTCTAAACCGGTTCCTTTCACCATAGAAGACTGCATCTTGAGCTGACGATGTTGATGCTTCCTTCTTTCGGTTTAAACTGTAATCATGAGCTTTGAGAGAGCCAAACAGTTCCCTTGGAGTGATGCTGTTTAGATTTCTTGATTCTTTTGTAGCTATCACTTTCATGTCACATTCTTCAGTGAGATTATCCAATATTTTGGAATTCATCTCAGAATTGGGATAACTTCTCCCGAGGTTGGTCATTTCACTGATGATGCCTAGAAATCTGATTTCAAGGCTTGGGATGGACTCTTCTGGCTGCATTTTGAAGGATTCATATCTATCGATTGCCAGTTGGAACTTGTTTCCTTTGATGGCTTCGGACTCTTTGCATAGGTCTGCTAGTAGGTCCCATATCTCCTTGGCAGTTGTGCAGTTCTTTGTGTCCTTCATTCTGTCTTCATCTAGAGTTTGAAATAATGCAGCTTGAGCAACGAACTCTAGATTCTTTAACTTCTTCTCTTCGCTGGTGAGAAGATTAGTTGGATTTGGGATCCTTGCCAGTTGATTGATATCAACTATGTGAGCATCATTGCCCATCATAATGATGATTGAACCATCTTCAATGACTTCCCACATATTCTCATTAATTGAGCAGAGATGCGCCTTCATTCTCCTGCTCCAGTTATCATAATTCTCAACTGAAAACAAAGGTAGCTTATGGTTTCCCATAGCTGGAATGTTAGCACAGATAAGTAGATCTGATTCAGTTGATCTGCAGAAACGGCTTATCCTTAGAATCAACCGCTCTGATACCACTTGTTGGTCTCGGGCGAGCCGATATCAGTTTAGAGGGGAGGTGAATAAACTGATTAAAAACTTTTTACTTCAAATGCGGAATAATAGGGCCCTTTGACTCGCTTAGAGAAACTTATCTATGCACAAACTGGTTGATCAGTTATAACTGCTTGGTGCAGATTGTGTGAACTTGTGTACAGTTTAAAGATATGCAATAATCAAAACAGTACAGCACACAAGTGATTTATAGAGGTTCAAAGTCTCAAACTTCTACGTCCTCTTTTCCTTCCGCAGAAGGGCAACTTCACTATATAACTTGAGTTTCTTTATAAATTACACAATGAAGGATAGTTGGCTGAACCTGGTAACTACTCGCTACCTCAGCGGGTCGACGGCTCACACTTGAAGTCCTTAACTACTTGCTAGGAAGGTAGGTGCTATTGTCGTCTTTACAAGGTTTTAGATCTCTTTCGATCTTCAAGAGGTTAGTCTTGAATGGGGGGTATCAACTGATGTGCTCCTTCAATTGAGCTGAGTAGTTAATCGTTGTATTGCTGAAACTGAGAAGGCTACCCTGGCTGGATTATCAACAGCTGGCTGAATATCTTGACTCTTTGAATTCTTCTTCTCAGTTGGACTCTCGCAGTTTTTATCAAATGCTGAACTTGAGCTGAGTGGGGGGGGAGAGAAAGCTCTTGCTTGAATATCTCAAGAATGTATATGCGAAAGTTGTGGAGGCAAAGAGTATTTTTAAAACTCTGATTCACTCGTCTTTTATAGAAGAGTGATTTTATGACCGTTGAGTTCCATTAATTGGCAGCTCTATTAGTTCATCAATGGCAGGTGGTCTTTATTGATCGCTGGAGCTTTTGGTTGAAGTAGCCGTTACTTTGCCAATCGATCTTCATTGGATATTTAATTTCAGGATCTTCGTTGAAGCATTTATTCCAAGTTTCGCCGGTTTGAGCAATAACTCCAGGGTTCTCTGCCTTCAGTTTTTAGCAGTTTTGAGTTCCAGTTAGCAGTTCTGAACTTGTCTGTTCAGTTCGGCCATTGCTCTAGTTGGTAGTTTTAAGCTTATCAGCTCAGTTTGGCCGTTGCTCCAGTTGGCAGTTTTGAGCTTGTCAGCTCAATTTGGCCATTGCTTCAGTTGGCAGTTTTGGGCTTGTCAACTCAATTTGGCCATTGCTCCAGTTGGCAGTTTTGAGCTTGTCAGCTCAGTTTCTCCAGTTCTACTGATCCCAAGTTCTTGGCTAGCTTGTCAGCTTGACCGATTTCTCTTGAGATTTCTTGTTAGCTTGACTAATCATGAGCTGGCTGACTTCAGTTCTGACCTTTAGCTGATCTGTCTTGTTTACTTCAGTTTGGCCATCAGTTGGATACTTCCAGTCTTTAGTTTAAACTGATCTCTTATCAGTTCCTTCAGTCTTACTCGAGTCTTTTCTCCCTCAGCTCAGCTGACTTAAGTGTCAGTTTGTTTCGACTGGTTCGACTTTTTGACCCCTCAGTTGAGTTAAATTCTGACTGGATGACGTATCCTTCAGCTTGCAGACCATACTCCAGATTGGTTGACTTTGGCTTTACTTGAGTTCCTTTTTGATGCTCTGGATTGATCAGCTCAGATCTACAACTTAAATTTTAGTCAGTTTTTCATACATAATTTTAACATCTCATCAAAACCTAATCTCGAGGTTCCTTGATAGTTTTTCCTAACACCTCTTCACCAACATTCTTAATCTCGAAAGTGGATGAACGTTAAGGTTTATTGATCAAGCTTTCGGGGTTAAGAAATTGGTGAAGAAGTTTATGAACTCCATTTCAAGTGCACAATTTCAATTGTTAAATTTCTAAAATCTCCTTCTCATTTTCTTCACATATAAATATGAATCGTAAACCTTATTCTCAGCTTGGTAAACATCTTCTCCAATTTTCTTTATCCCGAAAGCTGATGAATGTCAAGGTTTATTGATTGTGTCAAGCTTTCGAGGTAAAGACATTGGAGAAGAAGTTTTCGGGGTAAAGAAAATTGGAGAAGAAGTTGGCGGATACCGTCTTGCACACTAGATCTCTCTCTCTTGAAGATTGGCTTGTTGTAACAGTGAGAAGCAACGAGCAGTCTCTGAAGATAAGGTGTTGGTGTGGGGGTTTTTTTTAATTAAACCACCGCAGGATCTATTTGGTTGTTCGTTAATCCGTGTTCATACAAATCATAATTTTATGTAACATGCATGTTTATCACAGTCTAATCAAATCGGATGTAAAACAGATTCAGTGCTAATAAAGCGGAAGACATAGCAAACAAATCTACTTACAAATTGACAGACGATCAGAGGACAAGATTACAGATCTAATCTTGTTGTTGAATGAACAATGATAGGTGCCATCTATGACCTCAAAATCATGCACCACAGTATTCCACTTCAAGATCTTTTGTTGTATTCCCGGACTGTATCTAGATTCAGAGTGGGCTGAAATCTACTAGATAGAATTGTGAAATCTGTGGATAACTTTGAGAGACAAAGAGGGGCTGATTTCTTATGATAATAATTGTATAAATTTCGTGCCCACCCTCCCCTTATATATGGGGAGGGGCGAAATTTCATTTTCCAGCCATACTGCTCGAGACATCATGTATAAATCTCAAGTTCTATATCCAGTCCAATTTCAGTCATATTGGGCTACAACAGGGATCTAGAAGAATATTAAATTGGTCCACTAATTTATTTAATATCTAATATCTAATAAACTTAGGATATAATTAAATAAATTAAGTTTTACTTTTATTCCACTAAAGAAGTAAAACTGACCTACCAATTTAATACATATTTGCGAATATGCTTTCTCCTTTAGTCCAGCCATTCCCCGTATTTAAGATATAATGTGCATTAATTAATTATGTCAGCCTCTGACAGCTATAATTAATTAACATCTAAAACCTTGAGTAGTACCACACAAGCTTTATCATGTAAGGAATAAATTCCACCTGCAGGGTTTCAACATGAATTTGTGTTTCCTCAAGAGAACATCATCAACCTGGCGCACCAGGACACGGTGCTCATGCATACTGCTCGAGACATCATGTATACATTGTTATTACCCAAGATATCAAATTCGATCTACGAAAAGATCTTACACATCGATAAATCAAAGTAATAAACAACGCACACATATGCTCACCAATATCACATGAGTTCAGAACTCGAACTCTGTGGATCTTTATTCTCTTAGTAACTGGGTCAGAGACAGAGAATAGTATCCTATCGTGATCCTCCTCAATACACAAACAAGTGTACTAGAATAATCGGTTAGTCAAGATAAACTAACTTATCAGATTATTCTACAGTGTACCGATGGTGTGTTCAGGACCATCTAAGCCGTGAGCTCTTTAATACAATACAAGGTTCTAATGATATGATCTTACCGTGTGACTCCCCACACCATATCATCTATAATGTAAGTATATGGAACATTTCATAGAACAATTATAGAACATAATCTAAATGCAAACAGTGACTGCAATAACTTTCATTTCATATCATCATATCATCAGAAAAGTATACAAAGACAAGTCTTCTGGTATACAAAACCAACAATCTCTCACTTATACTTGAAGCATGTCTTTCAAGCATAAAAACTAACAGGCTAACTCTCCAATCTAAGCTATCGACTCAAACTGTGCCCCTAGGTCTGCATCTTACTCCCATTTTCTCCACGTGACCATCAAAGGTCTTAGCCGGCAGGCTCTTCGTGAATGGATTAGTGAGGTTTTCCTCCGATGCAATCTTGACCACCGCCACGTCTCCTCTCTTAATGATTTCTCGTATAAGATGGTACTTTCTCTCTATGTGTTTACTTGCATTGTGAGCTCTGGGTTCCTTTGAGTTTGCCACTGCACCAGAATTATCACAGTATATCGTGATAGTCTTAGGCAAACCAGGAACCACGCCCAAGCCCAATAGGAACTCGCGGAGCCAGACAGCCTCTTTTGCAGCCTCAGAGGTAGCTACATATTCAGCTTCCATGGTGGAATCCACAATGCATTTCTGCTTAATGCTCCGCTATGCAATGGCTCCACCTCCTAATGTAAACACATAGCCCGAGGTAGACTTACTCTGATCTTTGTCAGTTTGAAAATCTGAGTCTGTATAACTCAAAGGTATTAGACTATCAGAGCGGAAAACCAACATATAGTCTCGAGTCTTTTTAAGGTACTTGAGAATGTTTTTGACCGCAGTCCAGTGACCTTCTTCAGGGTTAGACTGATATCTGCTTACCATGCCAACGACATAGCATATATCAGGCCTAGTGCATAGCATAGCATACATCAAACTTCCCACAGCCGAAGCATATGGTACTTTCTTCATTTCCTCTATCTCAAACTGTGTTTGGGGACACATTTCCTTGGATAGATGAATTCCATGCCTGTAAGGTATAAAACCTTTCTTGGAATTCTGCATGCTAAACCTAGCTAACACTGTATCGATATAAATCGTCTGGGACAGACATAACATCCTTTTCTGGCGATCTCAAATGATCTTGATGCCAAGGACATGTCCGGCTTTACCCAGATCCTTCATATCGAACTGCTTGGACAACCACACCCTAATGTTAGATAACTCCTTCTTACTGTTTCCAATAAGCAAGATGTCATCAACATAAAGTACGAGGAATGACACCACGTTTCTATCACATTTCTTGTACACATAGCTCTCATCCAGACTTTGCACGAATCCATATGACTGGATAACCTCGTCAAATCAGATATTCCAAGATCTCGATGCCTGCTTAAGTCCATAAATGGATCTCTTAAGCTTGCACACCAAGTGCTCTTGGCCTTTAGCAATAAATCCATCTGGTTGTCTCATGTGAATGTTTTCTTCAAGACTTCCGTTTAGGAAAGCTGTCTTGACATCCATCTGCAAGATATCATAATCTAAATGAGCGGCAATTGACAAGAGAATTCAGATTGACTTAAGCATGGCTACCGGCGAAAAGGTTTCCTCATAATCGATCCCTTCTCTCTAAGTGTACCCTTTCGCCACCAATCTAGCATTGAGGTTTCAACCTTCCCGTCAGCTCCTCTCTTGTGCTTGTAGATCCACTTACACCCAATGGGTTTAATCCCATCTTGTGGTTCTACGAGCTCCCAGACTTGATTGTGATTCATAGATCCAATCTCAGATTCCATCGCAGTTTTTCAAGAATCTGCATCTTTATCTCGAATTGCCTTGTCATAGGTCCTGGGATCCAATTTATTTAGTCTCTCTGGGAAATCTGAAGCCTCTCCCAGACCAATGAATCTATCAGGTTGGTGTATAACCCTCCCACTGCGACGAGGCAGTTCCTGTACTTCCGTGACACGTTGTGCAGTGTTTGGTGGTTCCTCTTCTTGTACAACTAGTGTAGGATTCGATCCTCCCCTTACCTCCTCAAGGATGATTTGACTCCTTGGTTTGTGGTTTATCACATAGTCTTCCTCTAAGAATCGAGCATTGGTGCTAACAATGATCTTCTGATCCTTAGGACTATAAAATAAACCACCTTTCGTTCCTCTAGGATATCCAACGAATAGCCTTACATCAGTACGATGAGCCATCTTATTAGCTTCCTTATCCAACACATGTACAGGGCTATCCCAAATCCGAATATGGTTCAAACTGGGCTTTCGTCCAGTCCATAACTCTGTGGGCGTAGAAGGAACTGATTTTGACGGAACCAAGTTAATAATATAGGCTGCTGTTTCCAGGGTATATCCCCAGAATGAAATGGGCAACTCAAAATAACTCATTATCGATCTAACCATCTCTAACAGTGTACGATTTCTTCTTTCCGCCACACCATTCTGTTGTGTTCCCGACGCAGTCAACTGGGAGGTAATCCCATTCTCTGCCATGTAATCCCTAAATTCACTTGAGAGGTACTCGCCACCACGATTACAAAGTAGTCACTAGATACTTCTACCTGTTCGTTTCTCCGCTTCTGCCTTAAACACTTTGAATTTCTCAAAGCATTCAGACTTGCGATGTAACAGGTAGAATATAACCGTATCTAGAGTAATCATCAATGAGAGTGATGAAATACTCGAACCCTCCTCGAGCTTGAACTGACATAGGGCCGCACAGGTCAGAGTGAATCAAATCTAATATCCCTTCGGATCTATTTCCTTTTGACTGGAAAGGACGCTTGGTCATTTTACCTTCCAAACAGGATTCACACAAAGAAAAAATGATTCTAGTACCAAAGAAGACAATTGTCCATCATTTACAATCCTTTGTATCCTCTTAAGGTTAATATGACCTAGCCTTAGATGCCAAAGATAGGTTTGATTTAATTCTGAAGGTTCTTTTCTCTTATTAGAGTTTATGATCGAAATTTCATGTTCCAGCCCTACTGGGCTGGGCCTCTATCTCAAGTTCTATATCCAGTCCACTTTCAGTCATATTGGGCTACAACAGGGATCTAGAAGAATATTAAATTGGCCCACTAATTTATTTAATATCTAATATCCAATAAACTTAGGATATAATTAAATAAATTAAGTTTTACTTTTATTCCACTAAAGAAGTAAAACTGACCTACCAATTTAATACATATTTGCGAATATGCTTTCTCCTTTAGTCTAGCCATTCCCCGTGTTTAAGATATAATGTTCATTAATTAATTATGTCAGCCTCTGACAGCTATAATTAATTAACATCTAAAACCTTGAGTAGTACCACACAAGCTTTATCATGTAAGGAATAAATTCCACCTGCAGGGTTTCAACATGAACTTGTGTTTTCTCAAGAGAACATCATCAACCTAGTACACCAGGACATGGTGCTCATGCATACTGCTCGAGACATCATGTATACATTGTTATTAACCAAGATATCGAATTCGATCTACAAAAAGATCTTACACATTGATAAATCAAAGTAATAAACAATGCACACATATGCTCACCAATATCACATGAGTTCAGAACCTGAACTCTGTGGATCTTTATTCTCTCAGTAACTGGGTCAGAGACAGAGGATAGTATCCTATCGTGATTCTCCTCAATACACAAACAAGTGTACTAGAATAATCGGTTAGTCAAGATAAACTAACTTATCAGATTATTCTACGGTGTACCGATGGTGTGTTCAGGACCATCTAAGCCGTGAGCTCTTTAATATAATACAAAGTTCTAATGATATGATCTTACCGTGTGACTCCCCACACCATATCATCTACAATGTAAGTATATGGAACATTGCATAGAACAATTATAGAACATAATCTAAATGCAAACAGTGACTGCAATAACTTTCATTTCATATCATCATATCATCAGAAAAGTATACAAAGACAAGTCTTCTAGTATAAAAAACCAACAGTTGGATGCCCAATCATATGCCTAGAGAAGATCATTTCCCAACCAAAAGAATCAAACCTCATCAAAACCTTTGGTTTGGAGAAGTAGGAATGCCAACTTATGCACACAAATTTAAGCTGCATGCATTGGTGCTTCGTTTTTTTGCATAAGTTTGCATTTCTACTTCTCCAATCCAAAAACTTTATACAATAACACTGACGACACCCGGATACCGCCTGGGATACCGCCGGGCGGTATCAAAACGTGATTCAAATGTTACGAACGGTATTCGAGATGTCATATCATAGTCTTCTTTTAAATTCAGTGCAAAGAACTCCTGAAAATGAAGGAGTATGCATTATAAAGTAATTAAACATTCCCCATCTTCTTTTTGTGTCTTATTATAAAAGTAGTAGACTCACGAGTGTATAATTCAACTTTTATTAACAAGGTCAATGATCACTTGCAATACTACACTAATACCTCAAGAGTATAGTGATTATCATCACAAGTGCAAAATCAATAATAAATTGGATGATTAGATTGTAATTTGATACCCACGTCATGTAGGGTGGATGATTTAGTTCAATACAACCCTACTCAAAGTTTATAATTAAACTTTCATTAACAAGGGCAATGATCACTTGCAATACTACACTATTGTCTCAAAAGTATAGTGATTGATATCACAAGTACAAAATGAATAATAAATTGGATGATTACATTGTAATTTGATACTCAAATCATGTAGGGTAAATAATTTAAAGCAATACATCCCTAATTGGCGTGACAGTATACAATACCGCTGATGACACACAATACCGCCTGGGATACTGCCAGGCGGTATCCAAGCGTGATTCGATATTCGGACGGTATTCTAGATGTCATATCTTAGTCTTCTTATAAATTAGGTGCAAAGAACTCCTAAAAATTAAGGAGTATGTAATTTATAATGTAATTAAACATTCCCAAGCTCCTTTTTTCTATCTTATTATAAAAGTAGTGGACTCACGAGTGTATAATTCAACTTTCACTAACAAGGTCAATAATCACTTGCAATACTACACCAATGCCTCAAGAGTATAGTGAATGGCATCACAAGTACAAAATCAATAATAAATTGAATGATTACATTGTGATTTGATACTCACGTCATATATGGTGGATGATTTAATACAATATACCCCTACTCAAAGTGTATAATTAAATTTTCATTAACAAATGCAATGATCACTTGCAATACTACACTAATGTCTCAAGAGTATAGTGATTGACATCACAAGTGCAAAATCAATAATAAATTGGATGATTACATTGTAATTTGATACTCACATCATGTAGGGTAGATAATTTAAAGCAATCCACCCCTAATTGGTGTGAGAGTATACAATACTACTAATGACACACAATACTGCCCGGGATACCACCGGGTGGTATCCAAGTTTGATTCGATATTCGGACGATATTCTAGATGTCCTATCTTATTCTTCTTATAAATTAGTTGCAAAGAACTCCTAAAAATGAAGGAGTATATAATTTATAATGTAATTAAACATTCCCATGCTCCTTTTTCTATCTTATTATAAAAGTAGTGGACTCACGAGTGTATAATTTAACTTTCATTAACAAGGTCAATGATCACTTGCATTACTACACTAATGCCTCAAGAGTATAGTGATTGGCATCACAAGTGCAAAATCAATAATAAAATGGATGATTACATTGTAATTTGATACTCACGTCATATAGGGTGGATGATTTAATTCAATACACTCCTACTCAAAGTGTATAATTCAAATTTCATTTACAAGGGCAATGATCACTTGCAATACTACATTAATGTCTCATGATTGACATCAATAATAAATTGAATGATTGCATTATAATTTGATACTCACGACATGTAGGGTAGATAATTTAATTCAATACATCCTAATTAGCGTGAGGAAACACAATACCGCCTGGATACCGCCCGAGATACCGTGGGCGATATCGAGCGGTATCGGACGTAAGGATGGTATTCTAGATGTCCTATCATAGTTTTTTTTATTCAGACTAAAGGTTTGAAAGGTGGGACCCTCACGAGAATATTGGGGTCCTTATTCAACTTGCATGTTCTTTCATGATATGATTAAAAGTAACTCATCCTTCACTAACCAAAAATTCACTCTCTCTCTCTCTCTCTCTCTCTCTCTCAAATCCTACTCTCAAAACGGTATTCATTTTCTTTCTTTGATTTTTATCGGTGAAAACCTAGCGCAATGGCGAGCGGCGGAAGTACAAGTTCTTCAGATGATTTTGTTGAGGTATTTTAGTTGTGGCCCATATTCGTGTATGTACGTTGAGCGCCTCATAAGTGGTAGATCAGCTATATATCTTGGGGGAATGTAGTCCAAAATCTAACCCTATATCGGTAGTGCATAGCACAATTGATATTCGAGATGTGTACCGATTGTGTGGATCCATTTTGACTATTTCTTTAGTTATTACATATAACTTATAATGTTGTAGATCAACATAATAATATGATCATTTGATTTCCTTGTGGGGTTTTCCATTTAGGGTTTAATGAGGCCATGACCCCTTGAGTTATCAGTATGTGATATCCGGGGTTTTTAGGAATGTTCATTTTCTTCCTTTTTTCGTTTCTTTATAAAATTCATTTAAAAATATGATCATTTGATTAGTTTTTTTCTTTCTTTTTGTGATATTTATTTATTTAGAAAATTATTAAATATTGCTAAACAAAAATGAAATATATAATATATGATTAATTGGTAATTAATACTTTTCATACAATTGATTACCAAATTAACTAATTAGTGTATACCATTTTTTCAAGAAATAAATACAACATATGGTTCATCTATCTCTATTAGGTTAATTATTTCTAGTGTGATTTGGATCACGACATATGTTGCACTATCTCAGTCCTCGACATTTGCGATTAACTGCTTCCGCCCCAGATGGATGGCGACGTCCTGAGGGATGGCCAACTTGACGGGTCACTATAACTGGCGTCACCTTTTACTGTGCAATATGAGCTGGTACTACCCACTCGTCTCGATGAGGCAGGGACCTTACTGACCCTTCGTATGTCTCACGCCAATTATCCGCCGTGTAGTATAAAGAGACATAGTCAAGGATTGATTCACCATTTTTCCTGCATAAATAATAATAAAAAATTAAATAGCTGCTCATGTAAATATTCAATGCACTGGTGCATAATATATAATATGTACATAATAGCATCAAGTCCAGTTGAAACTCGTGACATTTGCATGATTTCGGATGAAGATCAACACTGAATGGTTGTCTGCCATCATGAACTTTAAATGTTGAATTTAAGGTTGGGAAAACGGTATAGGCCCGAGATTTCTCCACTTGCTTACGTAGTTTATTTAAGCCTTCTTCAGCCAAAGCATTATCACGTGCATTTGCACGTGCTCGTCTAGAATCGAACCACTACTCGATCACATGCCTAATGCATTCATTCAATGAGAAGATTGGAAGACGTCTTGCCCATAACGAATGTGCATTCAAAACTTTCGCTACATTGGATGTAAGAAAACCATAGCGGCGAACTGGGCATTTTGATCGTGCTCAGCGCTCTGGTCCAATGTCCATCAACTTTGTATAAGCCCCATTTGGGCTTAGAGCATGAATAGCCGCCATTGCCTTGTCATATGCAGTTGGGCAGTAGGTGTATGCGGTCTTATGAAACATGCTTGTAATGACTTTACCATACCGTGTGAACTTGTTTAACAAGTGGTAGTAGCAGAGTCCGTGGGGTGTGCCTGGAAACACTTCTTGAACGACATTACTTATGTTGATGTGAGCATCAGAGACAATCAATGTCTCGGGATTGCATCCAAATGCTAGTCTCACTCTACTCATAAACTAAGTCCAAGATCGATCATTTTTATTGCACCAATACCAATCGCTAACGGAAAGCACTGCTCATTTCCATCCTTCGTTACTGCAATAAATAAAATGCCCTTATTCTTTCCCTTTAGATGTGTTCCATCCACAACTATCACCGGTCTCATAAACATGGCATATGAAGTACGACAAACACTGAGAGCAACAAACACATGTTAAAATTGGTTATCAGGCCCAACTTCTAAGTCAGTAAACGTACCAGAATTGGTTTGTTCCAGCATGTATAGATAGCCAGGGAGCATCTTAAAAGAATCTTCATGCCCACCATAAATCATCTCGATCGCAGCATTTCGGGCTCGAAGTGCAACAGTGTAACTGGTTCGGATACCAAACTCTTCCAACATCTTCATCCTAATGTCATTTGGTTTCATTATCTGGCCCTCACTAGGAATTTTTTTTTTTGCAAAATACACCGCAATCACTTTTGCGTAGACTTGTCTCAGAGTGACACGACTCAAGTCGTGAATGAAAGAATGTTCTTCCGTGAACTCATACACAATCCAAAAATTTTCTCTCCAGGTGGCACGCACCTCAAAAGGACAACGATCTTCATGTTTGCATATGAAAATCAGATGCTTTGAATATGAACGAGCCACTTTATATTCAGCACGATGCTGAATATTCCATAATCCCACTATGATTGATAGAGCATCTTTGGTCCAAAAGGTGGCTCCTTTACAGAGTTGGTTGTCTGGTACACACTTCAAATCAGATATCACAAGTCAATCGGAGATATCAATAGGAATCATCGGTATTAACCAATTTTCATTTAGCTCTTCAGTTGGGATTGACTCTTCAGTTATTGGTGTAGGGTTGCTAATCTCTAACATAGACAAAAGTTTGTTAATGCCACCTTCTCTGCGAATCCATGCAGCAAACTCTACAAAATTAGATTATGTAAACCTATTGGCAAAATCAGCCTCTTCACCTTCCTCATCATCTTCATCCTCATCATCATCCTTATTCTCAGCCTCATATTCATCTTTATCTTCATCTTCATTTTCATCATCTTTGTCTTCATCTTCCTCGCCATTACCTCTCCCGTCACCTGCGCCCTCTTATGAGGGGTTGCCTCCAGCGTCATCTTCATATTCCTACGAGTCATTAGCTCCAAAATCACCATCATTTTCTTGTGAGACTACTGCCGCTTCCACTGCAATGCGGGTGACCAAACCAATCAGATGAGACAAACCTCTCAATATCAGCAAGTGAAGTTTCAAATTGTGAATATTGTGTCCCACAATTATCAAACAAAGGATTTGAGTAATCCTCTGATGGTATATATGGTTCTTGTTAATAGCTTGTCCTGATGTCATTTTGTACATTGTGAACAACATAGACCGTCGATTTCCCTTCTCGAATGCACAACCCTTGGAGATCTTGATCAGTACTCAAGAAAGATCTCAATATTCTACCATTTCTAGTACGCGACAAATAATAGAGGTGGTAATCTGCACCCAGTGAATTGGTTCACATGATGTGATTAATGCTCTGGATTAACGAGCCCAAAGATATAGGCTGAGCAGGAATGTGTACAAGTTGCTCATCATCGCCTTCGTAGTCGGAATTTTGCCATTGCCCTCCGTATCGTAATATTATACTTTGCCAATGATCCATCTATAGTTTAAACAAAAAATAATGTCAATGAAAATACTATATAATGAAGATATTGCTCGGTACCGCTCAATACCGCTAGGATACCGTTTAGACTGCATATTGAGCGGTATTCGAGGGGTATGTATTCTGCATGAAAAATTTAAAACATACCTGAGGCTTTTGTATAATACTGCACAAGGATTGTTTCTTTCTTTTTGCTAGATATGGTTGTATTGTGTTGTGTTTTATGTTTGTTTGAAATTGATGTATGTAGTATATCCTATATATTAATGCTCAATATGAAATCATCCAATGAAAAAGTTTTCAATCTCACCATTCTCTTACATCCAGTATTTGTATAACAGTATTAGGAAATATGACACGTCGCTTTCAATGTACAAACTATTCAGTCTACCATGTGATACCGGTCGAATACCGCTGGGTTTTGTTGATATCCTATGGTGTAAATATGACATGTCTTCAATCTCACCTACCCTTTTTATATCCATGTACTTCTTTAATTGTTTTGTTATACATCAAAGTACAAACGTATAAGAAAAAAGATAAAAACAAGACATGTGAACAAGAAAGTCTTCAAAAGTAAGGAAAATCGAATACCGTATGAATATTGCTCACATACCGCTGGGTTACATTGATACCGCTCGTGTACCAGTCAGGTAATCTGATACCGCCCATATACCATTGAAATACCAGCCGATATTAGGTCAGAAATCTGTGCAATACTGGCCGGTATTATGTAATACCACTGAAATACTAGACGGTATTGGTCCTGTAATCTAGCGGTATCTCATATACCACTCGCTGATGAGATCGTGCAAAGCAATAAAGAGGATGATTCGGAGCTGCAGTTCAGAGGTCCTATGATGCGCTTACGAGCAAAGAAGTTGCAAGCTTATCTACAAGCTTCAATTAGGCGCAAGTTCGAATTGCAAGAAGAAGACATGCCGAGCAGCTCGAGATTGATCACCATGCTGTCCATTGATGAAAAAGAAGGAAGCATGAAGACGTGAGAAGAAGAAACACGTCATTTGGACGTGTGCATGAAGAGTTCTACGCGTTTGCATGGGAATCCGAGAAGTTGTTGTTTTTCATGCAAATGTGGCAGATATTTTGTACACATTTGGACCAAATTAATTCACAATTAATTCAGCCCAATGTCGTGTATAATAAGGTCCAAGATGGCGAGAATTGAAGGCCCAAATCCATGGGATTTTATCTAGATTAGTTTAGATTTTATTTCCTTATTTGATGTTATCTTATCTTGCCTTAATTAAGACTTCTAGTTAAGGTATGATTCATTTTTGTTTCTTTTTTATTATTTTCAAATTCTTTTAGGATTTAGGTTATTATTTTCGACACCTATGATTAGTATAAATAGGTGTACCATTTGTTACATTAAAGTTAGACAATTGCAAGAAATAAAGAGTTATTCTCAATCTGTCTCACGATCCTTTGGTTGATCAAATATACAAACATTCTATTGTTCTAGCAATTCAATAGTCTTATTCAAGGTTCTTCAGGGTACAATGAGTACTTGGGAGAATTGCTATCCGGAGAAGTTAGACGTGCACGTTCGAGTTTACAACACGGGTTCGCCGATCCTAGCCAATCCTTCTACCAACATCATCACTGATTTCCCTACTTTTACCGATGACGTCCACCACCATTCTAGCCACCACCGCCGTGAATTCCAGCCGTCCAAGAGTCATCCTTCATGTGTTCATTATCGAGTCTTCATTCGTTGTACGTATTCCTAGTAAGTTCTATATCCATTCGAGTCCTAAATTATCCATATAGTTTCGGTCCTTTCCCTTCTCCTTGGTATTGTATTTTGCTTGGTATTTAGTCATAATTTAAAGGTCCTAGGTTTCGTGTTATTGGAGCGTATTATCGAGTCTAATTGTTCATTTAGTTGAGTTGTAATTTAATTCATTATTTGAGTCGTATTGTTCCCTTACGCATCCGACGTAGTTTCATTCCTAGCTTCCGCATAATTAGTCCTTGTCGTGTCCCATAGGTCCTGGGTCACATCACTCGCATACCGGTCAGTATCTCCAATACCACCTGTATACCAGCCAGAACATGTTATACTGCTGGAATACTGGCCGAAGTTTTTCATTCGGGATCTGTGCAATGATTTTTCAGCCAATGAGAAGTCTTCATTGTCACATGTCTCGGTAACATTCCTAAGTACATTTGCCTTGATTTTAGTACAATCTATACACTTGTGTAAGAGATGTATAACACTTTTTTGAGGGTATTTTAGGGACTTTACACTAAAGTTGGGTAATTCTTGGATGTGGGTAAGGAGGTGGGTAAAGGGGATTTTTTGTTAAGGAATATGGGTACTTTTATATATTTCCACTATATATATATATACATAGGGAATGGATCAAATGAGACCACTTTTCTGGTGTGAGAACTGAGACCTCATCTTACACCATCCAATTTAATGATCTAATGGTTGAGATTTAAGGGGCAATTTCGTACATAATAGGGCAAAAAAAGGAAGCATGGCTATTTTCGTACAAACCCATTAAAAATGATGATGTCAGCAATTAACAAAAATCTTTAACTTGCTCGTTTTTTAATCCAATGCACATAAAAAATATATCAAATTAAAGCTCTCCTTCGTGCTCTTTCATTTAAGATGTCGAAAGGCTATGTTTAGATGAAAAAATATGAATAAAAAATAAAAAAGATAATTTTTTACGCGTGCCTAGGTTGTAAATGCTTTCGTTAGCATATAATAGTTCTTCGTCGGCATTATGATAACATATGATAACGTATGCTAACGAAACATTTGTTATATGCTAACATAATATATTCATTGTGCTAACAAAGAATTATCATAATGCCAGCGTAGTACAAATTTATTAGGGTTTATTAAATCTCAATTATGGTTTATTCCATCTCATTATGATTTTTTTTAATTTAATTTTTCATTTATAGTTCCTAATTGATTATTATGGTTTATCTCATCCAATTATGGTTTAAAACGTATGTTGACAGAGTATTGTCATATGCGAACATAGTGTATTCACAGTGCTCACAAAGCAAAACCATAATGCAAGCATAGTGTATTCACAGTGCTGATGAAGAAAAAAGTGAAAGTTGTAGGTTATTTATTGAGAGAAAGTAGGGGTCCTGAATCCGTGTGTCAAGTAGGTCACATAAAGGCTTACAAATAATATTAGGCACATAAAAGTTTATCCTTTTTTAAATTTTGTTAATTTATTTTTATTTTTTCATGTAAGTGAAGATTTAGATACGAATCTAGCACATTTTTAAAAGTTCATATAATCTTTGGCTTATTTCTTAAAAGTGCAAATTATTATGGAGTTTTGAAATTTTTTTGAGTCGGTGATGGTCCGATTGGGACTCATACTCAAGTCTTCCATCCTTACAAAGAGAAGGAATACCAACTGAGCTATGTGATAGTGATAGTTTTAAGAAATTGATAACAAGCCTTCATATTATTGTGTTTTTTTTTTAGAATTACAAGTCTTATAATTAATTGCGCCTAATAATAGTAATTATAAGCGATTGTTCATCACTATTCTCATATGATATGGCATTGATTAAGGTAAAAGTAATATTTTCATTTTTAGGTTGTTTGTTGATTAATTGGTGTGTGTAGTTTGCTATTTTTATTCAAAATTAATTGTTATTTCTATTGTTGATAATACAATTCTTTAGTAGTGTGTAAATGCTAGGTGGTGATAAGATTGAGTGAGAATGCAAGTGACATATCTTGATATGGAGAAGTGAGGCTTTCTTCTTCGTTTTGCTTTGTTAGTGTTACTATGACATAAAGAATTTGATTCCTTAATGGTGTTGAATAGTTGGGACATAGCCTTTCGATTTTTCATTATTAAACACGGTTTCAGTATGCCTATTGTTTAGGTTATTCCTTTCTCCTTCGTAAATTGGGTTTTGGTGTTTTTTAGTCCATAGGTTGTAAATTTATGTTGTTGTTTCATTCTTTTAGTTTTATGTTGTTGTTGTTGTGAGAAGTAAATCTTTGGTTTCTGTTTCCTAGAACTGTTGTGCAAGGTGATTGTCCATAAGCAAGGCTTAGCTAATTTCTTTTCACATTTCTCAAAAGGTTTTTGGGGAGCATGTGGACAACCTGGTGGATATTTTGGGATGACAAACATTCCTCCAAAGTTATATGGTTATGACTATTTTAATTAAAAACCTGCACTACAATAATCCTTTAGAGCTTCTTTGTAGTTGCATTGCTGATTTTTGCTCTCATCTTTTGCACGTTGCAAGTGTAGGATTTCTAATCGTACAAGTGACTGATCACTTTCCTGAATCCATAAATGATATTAATTGCCCAAAATGCATTTGCTTGATATTTTTCCACTCTCTCACTGTGAGGCTTCTGCAGAACTAATGAAGCAGCTTCAAGCATGTAACATGAGGAATAATATGATTTGAGGTTTAAGAAGTCTTCTCATAAGTGCTAAACATTTAGTTAAAGTAGACAATTGTGAGTGGCCTTTGCTACTTTTCTTTCTTATTCACGTTGACCAAATAAAGCATTCATTATGAGCTAGAATAAAGCCATTGTTAAAGAACCACAAAAGAATCTATTCTGTCAACTGTTGTGAGGTTAATTACAGTGATGGATTTTCAATAGCCAATTGCTAGGAGTAGAAAAATGTGATAGCTGCTGCATACATGATAGAAATGATTTATTTATTCATTATTACACTAAGATGGACAGTACTCAAATTGCTTGGTAGAGTACAAAAAATCTTTTGCCATCTCCTCTTAAAATTTATTGCATTTGGGTGTATATTAGTTCTACTGATTGGTTATTCATATCTGCTTGATTATGTACTGAAAATAGTGCTTTCAAACCACAAGATCTATTGAGTTTTCATATGAAGAACTTGCTAGTGCAATAGATACCTTCAACATTGCATATAAAATTGGTCAAGGTGGGTTTGGATCTGTCTACTAAGCTAATTTTAAATGACAAAGAAGATGATGGTATGAAGATGGCAACACTCATATTGCAAAATAAATTGCATATTTTGGGTTATTTGTGTGCGAATCTGGCTATTAAGTTAAAAAAAAAAAAGTGTTCATTAGCATATCCTATTTTCACATAGCATCCTATTTTCATTTTGTTGCTTTAATTGTTGTGCGAAGTGAAGTTATGTTATTGTATAACTTGATTATTGGAAGTGATGTAAAAAATAAACATTTTTTTGACAACATTTGTTCTTATAATATTATTATTTTTAGGGAATATTTTTTATGACATGATTACAAACTAATATTTAATTTACTAAAATAATAAAATCCGTTACAAATTAATATTTGATTTACTAAAATAATAAGGTAGGTAATGCACTAGTTATTCTTAAAGACAAATTTTATTTTCCACTTAATATCTTTTATTGTTTCACGTTATTTATGGATATATCTTTAGGCGAATTTAAGCATATTATATATCGCTAATGTTAATTTCTGAATATGACACGTAAAGTTTGTGATATTAAATTTGAACTAGAATGACCCACCATGCCCTCCCTCTAAAGAATATCATTTAATAATTATTTGTAAAAAATAAAAAATAAAAAATAAAAAAAATGTTGACCGTAAGCTTAATTATTCTCAATCTACGTATCGGCATCAAAACCAAAATCATAATTCCGCAAACAATTTGCAATGATTGCTGAAATTTATATTATATAGATTATTCTAGTGATTAATTGAGGCTTTTCCATGGAATTAATTAAAATGCTAAAATAACAAAATGCATATTTTATTTAGTATATTAATCATTTTTATACTTCAATAATATTATATTATATTATATATTTTTATATAATTTTTCTAAAATATTTTTTATTTTTTATTTCTTTTGAATTTTAAAAATTGAGTTATAATTTTAACATTTTAAATTAAAAAGTGATAAATAAATAATTAAGATAAAAAAACGTTTTATTTCAAAAAAATCCAATTGTATTTGTTACATGGAAAATGAGTAATATTAATTTTGTTAAAATCCCTTCATTTTTTATTGGGACAATATTATTTTGATTGGATCATTCTATTTGGGTAGCTAGACCACATATTCCGAAATGCCTTTCACAATTTGGGACATTACACACACACATATATGTATATGTATATATATAAGTTGCATGTATTTGGATAAAAAAAGATTGATTAATCTAAGATGCATTTAAACAAACCTATACTCAACTGAATAAATGAAATGCCATACAAAATATCTCTTGATTTATCAATTATGCATTCCTTGTTCTACATTGAAATGGCCTCTAAATTTCACCAAAGATGAAAAATAACCTTCTCTAAGAGTGGGACTATACCGGGAGCATATTTGAGTTGTCTTGTGCTCTCTTGTTTGAATTATTTTAGGTGGAACTTGAATGGGATGCTATTGAATCATCAACATATTTACATATAACTAAAAGTTGAATCAATTCATTAAATCGCACAATTGTTAGTAAACAAAGAACAAAAAAGAGTGTGAAAATCAGCACTCCAGATTTAATAAAAAAAAAACAAAAAGGAGTGTGAAGATCAAATTCAAACCAATTTCCGTGCATGAAATTAAATGATAAAATCTTACTATTTCAATCTTCTACGATCCAATCCCAATGGTGCCAAACACTAACATTCATGTAACATTTTCCGAAGCTGAAAAATATTATTGATGCATGAGACCAGAGAGATCATTTTATCCTGCACTCTCGAAGGCCAAAATGAAGAAACTACAATATAGATACAACATCGACATCCAATAAATTCAACTAACAACTTTACATATATGACAGACAGATCGAATACTACATGTTATGATATCGATATCAACAAATTTATTAATTTTGAATATAAAGATAAAATTCAATTCATAAATAACAGAAAGAAATCATAAGAACTACATCTTTTCTTTGGTGAGGGACGTTGATGAGCATATTGTGTGGATGTGCAAATTCCGGATGAATAATTAGCAAAATTAATGGAAGATAATCAACCTTGTATAATAGTAGTATAAACTACATCTATATAATTGTAGAAATAATCAATTGGTCTTCGTGTGATTTGATATTGATTTGCTAATCAATATATTAATTTATAATTAGCTTAATTTTCTATATAGGAGTCCATTTTAATTCCTCCATATTATACAATTGTTCTCCGTGTAATCCATTATTTATGGAAAAATATAATCATAGATATTTACAATATATTAATATCTACAATTTTATAAGAAAAATAAATATTAATAATATATAATATTATATTTCTTTTTTCGGAATGTGAAAAAGAACGGGAAAATTAAAATTTTTTATTTACGAATGTGGTGTTATTATTATATATACTATATAGATTGTATTTTTTTTATGTCATAAACTCATAATGTAAAATTATATATGTTAGTATTGATGCGGTAACTTTGTTAAGAAGTAGTTTTTCATTCAATTACTTAATACATATTTTGTGTTTATCACATCTACGTTCTCTGTAACAGTTCGGATATGATCTTTATATTTTCATGTTTGAAGAAGGCATTAAAAATTTTCATGATCAATAGTACATTTGTAATTTGGCTAAAAAAATTATGCCCCCCCCCCCTCCCAACTTAAATATTATTTTAATTTTATTCTTTTTCAGAAATTAGTAGAGTGCATCTTTTTCATCTTCTCATGTATCTATTGCTAATGAATAGGTAATGAAAAATGTACCGGATACAAGTAGAACTATATTAAATTATTTGTAAAAATTTATTCTTTCAAATTATTATTGTCAGGCATAGCCAATTTAATCCAGATTAATAAATTATAAGTTCATAAAACATCATTTCAAATCAATTTTATTCTATTAATTGTTTTGAATTATTTTTTTAATAAACAACAACAATCTTTTCGATTTAATATGGGGAAACTGGTCGAAAGTCGAATTAAAATGACATTATTTCACTAGAGAAAATATGAAAAAATTAAAATGTCATAATTTCATTAACACAATTATATAACATGGAAACTAAATGTAGAAATATTAGCAATCATTTTGGGATATTTCTTCACTATTCTTAATTTCTTAGCCGCGCGAGCGAACGGGAATCTCAAAATGTTACAGCTCCGCTCCCTTTAAGAAAAATTTCTGAATCCGCCACTGAATTATCAGCCTAATAGCTAAAATAAATTAAATAATACTGTATAAGAGGAAAATTTTTAAATATATAACCATTATAACTTACTAAAGCTTATTTAATTTTTAGCCACTAACTTAATTAATAAATAACGTTTTTAACCATTTTCATGATAAAAGTACTACAATATTGTATGCTCTTAGTTCTATATTTGTCATTAAGAATTATTATTCATATATCAACTAGTATATCCTCCTTGCGATGTACGGTAAGAACATTTTACTCATTATAAGTACATAACATTTAAAATAACATTTACAATATATTGTGATAAATAACGTGAATATTTTATTAAATATGAAAAATAGTACTGGAAATTTGATGTTGGAAATTTGAAATATCTCCCAACAATTAAATTGCTAAATAACGTGGATATTTTATATGTGATGTCCTAACTTTTTTGGTTAAAAAAAGAGTAAATTTTCATTGTTTAAATAGCAGAATAGGAGTTGTTAAGCCCCTTATCTACAACAATTTTTGAGTTTATGTAGCAGAATATGAATGATCGAACCAATAATTAATTTTTGAGTTTGAGTAATTTAAAAGATAATTAATGAAAATTATATGCCAAATGGCATGTCTAGTGTGAACTAGGTGCACATCAGACAGTCAACACGCGTTGATCGGGTCAATGCGATGACCAAATACCATCAAAATGAATATCAATCATAACACTAAAAAATATCACTCAAAAGCACAAAAGTATCACTTGTATCATTAAAAAGTATCGGTTAGAAAAAAAATTAAAAAAAAGCTGTCAAAATCAATATCAACTGTAACACTAAAAAGTATATTGCTTGCATCCTTAAAAAGTATCATCTGTTTTAAAGATTTTTTGGTTAACACGTTGACCGTATGATGTATATCTATGTACATGAGAATTTCGTATGCCAAATGAATGTTATAAACAAAAAATGAAATGATTTTTTTTTTGGAACACTAATGAATTTAATGTTTTTTTGAGAGAGAACAAAATTGAAACGTTAATATAAATAAATAAAAAAACAAAACACTGATAACGTCGCATATATAAAATGGCCAAAAACCTACAATTAAATTTTGAATTTAAGTAATTTAAAAGATAATTAATGAATAACTATATGCCAAATGAACATTATATACTATATATATATATATATATATTTTTTTTTTTGGGGCACATTCCTGTTAGACCGTCTAACGGATCTCTTTGCGTTAAACGGATATTATTTGACCCAACAAAGTGATCCCCCTCCCTTTTTCTTTTCTTTTTGATTTTTTTTAATGGTCCCCCTTTCCCCTTTTTTCTTTTATATTCAATTTTTCTTTTTTTTCTTTTTTTTTCTTTGGCACTTGCGCTCTCTTTCTTTGTTTCCTTTTTTTTTTTTTTTTTCTTTAGCACAATGTGCTTCTCCTTTTCTTTTCTTTTTTTTTCCTTTTTTCTTCCCTTCTTCTTCTTTAGCATGTTTGTGCGCTTCCTTTTTTTTTCCTTTCTTTCTTTAGCACAAACGTTATATTTTCATTAAAATGAAAATTTAGAAGAAAAATATATTTTCATTAAAATGAAAAATATTGATGATTAAGCATTAATTATTAAATTAACAATAGAGAAGTATCATTAATTATGAAGTAAGTATCACTATTAATAAAAAAATGAAGCATTTACTAATATCATGAGTAGTTACTACTCACTATGTGATGGTTGATTTCTTGTTGTTGGAATTGTGCTTATTTATGTTGAGTACTTGATCACTACTTAGCATTGCTAGGCTCTAGATAAGACCGAGAGGAGATTCTATAGCCCGATCTAGGTTCCTTCAACATTAGGTGAACCGGGTTACGTAAAATTTACTGTTGCTAGATAATTTTACTTGCTTTAAATTGGTAATTTAGACAAATCATCCAACTCTTGATTAGAATGTTTACGTTCGTATTTAAATTCATGTGCATGTTAACAATTGTAGCATAAAAAGGTGATCGCCCAGATTAAGCTTTCCTCGAGAGACACAACCCGAGTGAAAGCTTAATCTGGGCGAGTGTAAATTGGAACATCAAAAAATCATGATAGGATATATTCTCTATTATGATCTTAAGTGAGAGAATAAAGATCACGATAAGATACTATTCTCTATTATGCCGCCTTCATCGTTGTCATATCGGTCCATTTCTCGTCCTTTTTCTCCCAAATTTTAGTATGTCGTTCTACGTTTTACCTTTAGATATCCACGTCATCCAGAGGCCGGTCAAATGGCTAGAAAACAACCCCTTTAGTCGTCACCAATCAGATTTGAAATTGAAGATTCGAGGCCTTTCGGGGTCCCAAATCGAAAAAGTTTGAACTGGAAAGTTGTCTCGAATATTCAATATTTAATTTAAACAATTATTTTTATACCAAAAGCTCAGGTTTTGATAAAATTACGAAACTTGTATATATTAGTCCTCATAGGTGCAGGATCATCCCTTGCTTATTTTGAAAATTTTGGATGGTTAATGTTTTATTGAAATTCCTTTTTTGTATCAAATCAAGTAGAAGTATCTAAAGTCATGCATTTCGTGTTTACGTCGTAGTCAAGAGAAGAAGTAAATCCCTTTAATTATGTTTTGGGCTCTAGATTTTTGTCGCTGCTTTATCCCCAGGATTGTATTAGGTGGATAATTTTATACTCATCTATTATTTGAGCAAGTGAATTCTAGAAGAATGTTAAGGCAAAGCGAAATATCTAAATAAATATTTTTCACGCTCTGTGAAATTCGTCTATGTTAATCTATGGGATAATAATTTGCTTTCAGCATGATATTTGATGCTAGCATTATATGAACTGTTATGAGATTTAGATGATCATACTCTTAGATTGTTATTTTAACTGATATTATGTTATAAAAACATTACTTAGATGTATGATATCGAGAAAATTTCATTTTTTTATCTCATGGGACACACTATTCTTCCCTTTTGGACATTAAAGGGATTTACTCCTTCTCAATGTCGATTTTTTTTACAAAGTCATGCATTTCATTTTTTTATCTCAATGTCGATTTTGGTCATTTTTAAAAAAAAAAAATCGATCACTTTTAATGTATGTTAATCGAAATTTACGAAGAGCATCACACGTAACTCACGTGCATCACTTTTGGGACCAAAGCCGAAGACTAGTGAGTCCTATGGGACCAAAAGTGAAATTTTCTCGGAAATAGAAATCTTAAAAGGCAATCAGTTATGAAAGATTTTTTATCCGAAAAATTGATCAAATGTTAAATTTGTAAAAAGGGGGTACTTTTTGTTAAAAAAAAAATAAACAAATTGGTTTATTTAAAAAAAAAACAAAACATTACAAGAAAAATGCATTTTAGTGACAGATTATATTATATCGTTAAAACAACGATAAATTAATGAAGATTAAGATTAAGATGCTTAATAATAAATTTTTCATCTCAAACGTAACGTTGGACACACATCATATCTTAATTTTTAAATTTTATTTTTTTATGTTAACGACGGAATAACGACAGATTTTTTCATCATTATGCTAGAGATGGAAAAATGCGTTGTTAAACATTTTTATAAATTTTTAATTTTCTTAATTTTTTTAATCTTAGCGACAGATTAGTTACAGAATAATTCCGTAGCTAAAATTAATTTTTATTTTTTTAATTTTTTTTATTTTCCAATTAGTACTTAATTACGAATCTGAAATGATTTTTTTAAACTTTTAATTTTTTTTTATATTATTAATTTTATTTTATTTGATTAATTTATTTTTTTCAATATTTTATATTATATTTTATTTTTAATTTTTCAATTACTAATTAATTATGAATTTAAAATTAATATTTTTAATATTATTAATTTTTATTTATTTTACATTTTAAAATTTATTTTATTTTTTAATTTTTTAATATTATATACCAATTTTAAATATTATATTTCGATTACTAATTAATTATGAATATAATTATTTTTATTATTTTTATTTATTTTACTTTTTCAGATTATTATAATTTTTAATTTTTTTAGTATTTTATATTTTTTTATTATTTTTTAATATTTTAGGCTTCGCTTGGCGCACTTCCGTCACTAAAATACGAATTTCTGTGGTGAAAGTCCAAAATGTAGATATCAAATGATAATTTTCCCTTGATTTTTACTTCACACGAATTAAATTATGAAATAATCAATCATAATAATGAATTAATAATTGAAAACAGAAAATTAAATATTAATAATAATTATAAACTCTAATTAGATGTGGTGAACCCTAATAAACAATATTATTAAATTAAACTAAATAATATTTTCCCTTGATTTTTACTTCACAAGAATTTAATTATAAGATAATTAACCATAATAATTTTTTTTTCTTTAGGAAAAAATCTGGAAAAATTGTTGAAGATATTTTCGAAAATTTTCATTTGGGACCAAAATTGATAGTAAACTGGGACCAAAATGGACACCACATTTAATGAAAAACGTCACAGTGTGGTAAAAACTGATAGTTCGAAACCTTTGGGACCAAAATCAACATCGATAAGACCAAAATGGGAGAATAGCGTGTCCGATGGGACCAAAAGTGAATTTTTCTTGTATGATATCTTATAAGGTAGATGTAGTACCTCTTATAACTTATGAAGCGATATTATTAAGGGCAAATGGCCAAATAACACCCGAACTGTATGTTAAGTCTTACCTAGACGTATGGACTTTATTTTGGCCTAAATGCACATCTAAATTATTTAAAGTAAAATTGGCCTCTCCAACTATTCAAAATATATCAAATTCACATTTTCGTTTAACAATGTTAGTTTTTTCAGTTAAATAAAATGCACACAAATTCTTAGACCTAATTATGATTGATTCAGATGATGATACCATTTAATGTGGTATGGTTAGATAGCCCTCGCCATGGGCTTTCTAATTATATTCTCAATTTTTCCATCGGATGTTAAATGATAGAATACATGGAGAAATATCGATGATGAGGATTTGTATTACGCAATAAATTTTAAATCTCGATACCGATTCGATGATAGATTTTGAAATTAAAAGAGAGGTTTTAAACTCCATATTGTGGGCTATTTTGCCGTGGTTTCAATTTATCCGGTCAACATTCATAGGTAATAGAATTGAGCTTGACACATTTTAATTAACGGAAAAAAACTAACGGTGCTAACATTAAGTGTCAGTTTGTTCTTTTTTGAATAGTCTGAGGGGTCCATTGTACTTTTTAAATAGTTTAGATGTGTATTTGGACCAAAAAATAATTCATACGTCTAGATAAGATTGGGCATATAGTTCAGGAATTTTTTTGACCATTTACCCTATTTATTAATTGATGAAAGAAAGAGACCTAGATGATGCATTATATGATGTGACCTATGTTAGTAGATTATAAGCTAAGATTATTGTTCGACCATCTAGCATTGTCATCTCTGTTATTAATTTAGGAATTCAGGCACTTGACCATTCCTTATTCTATGGCATATGATCAGGATCCTAGTGTGTCACTAAGATATAAGTCCTTACCCGAGACGATATGCTTAGGATGAGCATGTTATCATTAATTATTGGGAAAAACTACCAAGGTAACCCAACCTGTGGGTTTTGATGAAATGTCAAAATATGTGGAAAAGTTCTGTGAAAAATTGCAGGTTATACATGCTGGAAATTGATATGATGAACAAGTAAGACTCCAAAATTCAGCTTAGCTAAAACAAAAGTCAAACATCTTAGAGCATGGTCAACCAGCTAAAGTGGATGCATCAAGCAGACAGAATCAAACCGGTCAAAGCTGAAGACTGGAAAGCATCCAACAGATAAGCAACCATCAGCTTAGCTGAAAGCTAAAGAAAGCTGATAAGACAAAGCTAGCTTGAAAGCTCAAGCCTACAAAAAACTAAGATTGAACTGATCAACCATCAGTTAAGGTCAATCAAGCTGGGAGAAGAGCTCAGAAGGAGAAGCCAACGAAAGCTTTAATCAAAGTTAAGCTTTCAAGGAGCCAACTGGAGTCCAGAGCTTAAAGCTTTGAAGCTAAGCTGTCAGAATCTAGAACTGAAGATCAAGACAGCTAAACTGGACCATTCCAGAACTGAAGCTTGAGACAGCTGAGGAACTGCCAACTGGACGATCTCAGAGCCGAAAGTCGAGACAGCTGAGGACCTACCAGCTGAAGTCCAGAACTGATAGTCAAAGCAACTGATACCTGCAAAGCAGTTATTGAAGATCCTAACAAGAGATCTTGGAGCAGAAGTCATTAAATCCAACGACTAGTTCAATCAAAGCTTCAACGGCTATAAGCATTAAAATTGTCATCGATGGATCAACCGAACTAACGATCGATAGAACCTAATGGTCACAGAGATCACTCATCTATATTAGAAGAGTGAATCTCATTTTGACCAAGACTTTCGCCAATCTAACTCTTGCTATCTTTGCAGATATTGGGCTTTCTTTCTCCCTCCCCACAGCTCAAAACTTAAACCTCACAAGTGCGGAAAGTCCTAACTGAGAAGACGTGCTTCAAGTTCCAAGCAAGTAGCTAGCTGTCGAAGAAATCCAGCCAGAGAAAAGCTTCTCAGTTCAAGCTCTTCAAAGATCAACTACTCAGCTCAGTTCAAAGATCATTCAAGTTGATAACAGATTCAAGACTATATTCTTGAAGATCGAGAGAAATTTAAAATCTTGTAAAGACGGATAATAGCACCTAAAGTCTCAGCGAGTAGTTTGGACTGGTAAGTGTGAGCTATCGACTAGAATCGACTGAGGAAGGGCGTACTGACAGGTCCATTCTTCCGGGACAGCAATAGTTGAAAAAGGTGCCGCGCTAGGTTTGAAAGGTCCATTTTCAGGTTCAACAGATTTCTTCACTGTATAACTGTAATAAAGAAACTTTACACTTGCATAGTGGATTGCCCTTCTAAGGAAGGAAGAGAGGACGTAGAAGCAGGAAGCTTCGAACCTCTATAAGTCTTGTGTGTGTTGTACTTTCTGTCTAAGCTTTTGCATATACATAACTGCACACTATCGCACACAAGCTACACTTAAGCTAAGTTTTCTATCTCAAATGTGAAGTGCACAGATAAGCTTTCAAAGCGACTCAAGGGCCCCATATATTCCGCACAAAAGCTTAAGTTTTTGAGTCAGTTTATTGGCCCTCCCCTCTAAACTGACATCGACTCGCACCGGGACCAACATTAATACTTCAACTATTATAGCTATACAATGGGTGATATCTATCCAAGACATGACTTATGTTTCAAAAATGTGTTCTATTTATGATAATATATGTTATTGTTAAAGCATGCTTCAAATTACTTTTATGGCTCAATAATTTCTAATCAACATGTGGCTTTATGTTTCAAAATCATGTTATGCTTCTGATAAAATATGTTTATATTAAAACATGCTTCAAAGTTCAAAATATTCTTTTTATGGCTCATCGGAAGAACTTAACTTTATGGTTCCAAGTATGAAACAATGGTGTAATTATGACACTTCGGTGCAGTATGGCACTACTATGCAGTGTGGCACAATGGTGCAATTATGGCACTTTGGTGTAGTATGGCACAATGATGCAATTATGGCACTTCGGTGCAATTATGGTACTACGGTACAAATATGTCACTTTAGTGAAATGTATATGATAGGGAACCATATGGAGTTAACCTTCTGTATATTAATGAGCATATACTTTTTATGGGCATTATAGTAAATATGTTCAATATGCAAACTTTTATTGAATGGATCATGTATTTCTCAGAAATAAATGGATTTCTTTCTTTTTCTTCTTTTCTTTGATCTATTTCAAATAAAACTCACACTGAGTGTTTTCTAGCACTCAACCCATCTATTTTCAAAATATTTTCAAGAACATGATTACGGCTGGCGGCTGACGTAGACCAATGGGGACTCTTATTTCATTGACCACTTTTATGATTTCTAAGTATGAATTTATATGCTTCTACTTTATGATCATGAAGTATTTAACTATTTATGGACACTTGTGAGTGTTGGGGTCTTTTAGCACATTTTAAATATTGATTGTTGAATTTTGGGGTCTTTTAGCACATTTTAAATATTGATTGTTGAATTTGGACTAGTCATGGTCATACAGGTTTTAACAGTATTTTAAAAATCGAATCAGACCGGAAGATTCGACCGGTTTAACCACGAACCAGTGATTAGTCTGGTCCAGTTGTATGTGTATTGCGGGTCAACCCAGTGCGAACTGGTCAAAAACTGGTTAACCGGTCCAATTTTTTTTAATTCTTCAAATTTAATTCAATTCTTTCAACATGTGACTGAAATGATTTGAACCCAACACCTACTAAAATTATATAATTTTGTACAATGTGCTCAATCAATTGGGCCAACACACCTTTATATTATTATTTAAATATAATAACATATATATGCACAAATTTAAAATAACTAATCGTGATTTTAATTAAAATCAATGTTTACCATAAAATTAAAATCAATATTAACGATATCTAATTTAATATTTTTTAAATTAAAATAAATGAAGAGAAAATCTAATATCTAAAGTAATGGATTGTGAAATAATGATTAGTAATATTTTTTATTGTTATCGTGTAGTATTATTTGTAATTAAAATCAATATTTAATTATTTAACATTTAATTATATATTTTCTAAAAATCTAGTATTTGATGTTCAATATTTATTTTTATAAATTTATACTTTTAACTACTTAACTTATGCAATAACTATCAATAAATTAAACATTTTATTTCTTTGCATTGGTATAAATTGTGTATTTTTAAACTGATTTAATATATTTGTCATGATACTAATTTATATAATTTTATTATATATATATATAATATACTGAGTTATCCGGTTTTTTCAGAATGGTTCGACCGGCTGAATCAATAACCTGGTGGCCCAGTAAATTCACTAGTTCGATGTCTGGTCCGGTTTTAAAAATATTAGATTTTGATTGATTATTTGTAACAGTCCGGTATCTAGGCGGTCATTTTTAACGGGGACGGGGTGTTAGGCGTAAAAACAACAGAGAAAATTGGAAATCCAGAGGGGATGTTTCTAGAATTAAACTAAGTTAGTGCCTCAAAAACTTAGGCAACTTAACTTTATAACTCTAAATGAATTATCGTTTTCAATGAATCAAATGAGTCAAAGGTTCAATGAAGTCAAATGAATGCCTAATCATAGCTAGGCCAATCAAAATTTTCACAGAATTCAATGACAAACAGATAGGAATTTGACACTTTAAATAAGCAAGACCTCTTCATAGGTCACAACAACTAAGACCCATCAATAGGTCAGAGGCATATAAATCAAGATGTCCCAATCATAGGACGAAATAAAAGGTCAACTTAAGACTAACTGAAAGATAAGCATAAATCATGCTTGAACAATAAAGCCCCTTCATAGGCGAACAACAATGATAAGCATGGAAAACCCACCCATAGATCAACTGAAACTGAATAGATACCAATATGCTCAACAAGCATGACTTTTCAAATAGCTTAGAATAAATAAGGGAGTAATTGGTATGTCAAGAGACCAATTTTCTACTTCTCAAAACTTTATTGATATTTAGGAATTGTATCATTTCAGACATGCTAATATCAAGGATCAAATCTCCTATAACAAGACTAAATACTAACAACAGAGTATTCAATAGAAACTTAGCGGAAGAAAAATAACATAACCAAATAGAGCTACAATTCAGACAACCCCACCAGCAGAACATCACCGGCCTCAGCATCTCAACCTGAAAATATTTGAAAAAGAGGGCATGAACACTAATGTACTCACTGGGGTTTTATGAGAAAACTCTATAAACTTTAGAAATATCCAATTAATAATTGGTGGCATATGGAGAGCAAAACGCAAAAGCCCTCTCCATATCCGCAAAACCTTTTACTTCTTTTCCTGGCGCCTTTCCTGGCTCAAACCTAATGTCTACTGCATCCTTAGGCCTGCTTTCAGATAGAAGAGGGGTTACCTCAAGTATCCTCCTGAGTATGCGAGGGGATTACCCAGCAGTGACTCCCTTTTACTTATCAGAAATTCAAATTTAGTGACAGGAAGGTCACAACATGATAATGCAATAAACCTGTTCTTTAAGCTCTAAAACCTGTTTAACGATAATTGAATCATAACATTCAATATCAAAACCTTAACCTTAAATCCTTAATACTTAATCCTCAATATTGAATTCTCAAATTCAATTCTTAATACCAAATCCTTAATCCTAAATCAAATTAGAATAAATCATAACCTAGACTATAGCTTTACTGCCACAAGGGATACTCTAATCTACCTACAAGACATCACTCACTTAAATAACCTTCGTCATCAATAAAATTGATAACAAACTTAACTTATGATCATGATCGACTATACCTCATATAAAAAAACTATAAGATATCACAACATATCAAATCATAACATCCTTTACTTAATTAAGAGCTTAACTAACAATTAAGATAATCATGTTATAACTTCCTTCCTTTCTTTCCTTTTCTTTCCTTTCCTTATACAGAGACTAATCAGGCAGACCATAAAATATTTAATTGGATATTTTATCTTGCCCTATCATGCTTCTAGAGCTTACTAGCTCAAACCATATAATTGGTTTAGAATCACCCACACCTCGATGATGAGCACCTCAATAATGAGAACGTGGATGAAGCAACGAGCTGAAAATCTTTCATCGGGCCTCCTCGGGGTTCACCTCTTCTTAAAAAAAGTCAATCAATGACTTGAAACCTTATTCGAGATCCTAACAAGAAATTGAAACAATATCTAAACCCTCAATCCTTAACTATGACTTAAAATACGAGAATTAAAAGGATTTAGATGTCCAAAATTATCGAAAATGGGAACAGAAAATCCAACTATAATGATCTAGATTCCGGATGATTGGCCTCTGCAGTGATGTAGATCTTCGAAAGAGCTTTGATTTGAGTACTCATGGTCCTCGTTGTTCAAATCGAGTCGAAAGTTATGGCCTCCGGATGAAATCTTGCCGAACTAGCCGCACTAGCCCCCGCGCTCGCGGCACCCCACGCGCTCGTGCACCTTCCCCCGCGCCGGCGGCATTAAAAGGTGCTTTATTCGATGGCAAGGTCCAAATGACCTCAGACATGAAATCCAAAAGTATTAGGAGGTTCCTTGTCTCGAGTACTATTAAACCAACTCGACTCAGGGTAAAGAACAAGTCGTCTTGAAAGAAAACGAGAAAAGATTCTCTTTCCAAAAATAGAATTACTATTCCACACAAGAGACAAATAAAATTCCCAATCGTTCGATTGATCTCAGAATGAAAATTTGAGAATGCCAACGGATTCCTTGAGAAATTTTCTATATGGTAGACTTCAGAAAACAAGGCTCGAGTCAACACATGAGATTTCGTGAATTTTTAATGATCACGCTCCTACGATAAAACACTATTCACGCTCTTAATACACTTTTCATCTTTGGGACCTCAAACGACCTCAGATTCAAAATCTGAAAGTAACGGCACACTCATTGGGTCACCACCTTCCAAATGTGACCAAAGTTAGTCTAAACTGAGCTGGGATCGAACTTCTCAAAAAGACGATTTTACGAAAAGTAACCCCTAAAATCGCGGCTAACCTCCAAAACATCTTTATTATGCTCAAAATTCCTCTTAATATTTCCTAATTAAAATTAGGAATTACTTATTCATATTCTGAAAATCTGGGTTGTTACATCCTATAACCCTTAAAAAAAATTTCACCCCGAAATTTGCATCCTTTCGAACGGAGGTCTCGATATATCCTAAGAATTTACAGCCTTACTGGAATGACAATGGTTCGAAACCTTTACTATACGACTAAGAATAACCTGAGGCCTTCCTTTATAAATTAGTCCTCACACAGGACTAATACTTCTCTAATCGTTCTTCTTTTCTTCCTCAAAGCTTGAACATCTGCCATTTTTTCCTTCCTCATAAGACATCACTTCACACGAGCTCCTTATGATCTTGTATTTAAGCGGACCCCTAGAAACTATTCAAACAATGAAAGAAATAAAAGAAAAGAAAAAATTCACCAAGCTTGCTCCTCGTGCACGGGCCATGCGGTCTTTAACGAGTCCATCCTTTCTCTGTCTTGCTTAGCTCCTTTCTTACTTTCAACTTTACTCTTCGCATCTTTGAAAAACTTTAACGAACTCGAACTAGACAACAAACTCGAAAAATCGGGCACCTCCTTCGATGGTTGCTCACATGTTCTAACAGGTTTGAAACTCACTTTATCTTCATCTTCAACTTCTTTCGACTTCCTCGTCTTCATGGGGCATACTTTGTGATGCATCTCAATCTTAAGTTCTCGTCGCAGTCATCTCTTTTCCTCAAGGCGGTATTCTGACTTCATGGCTCCTACTGGTGATCACCATCACTTGCAGGCATAAAGATAACATGTTTAGACTTTAACTATAAGCTTAGAACTTACTTGCCGACATTCCTTAGATCACCTTTAAACACAACGAGCTGAGAAATTATTTTAGAAACGCGCCTTCTACTTTGGGAAGCACTAACTGGCACTACTTAAATTCTAATTCCTACTAGGAAATACCACTACTCGCTCTTTCAACGATGACTAGAAGGATATTGCTATATACTCTCTGTTCTATTCTAAGATCCACACTCGAGTTCTATGAGCAGGATTAAAGGGAACAAATGTCTCTGAGTGAGGATTTTATTTGATCAATAATTCTTTAACAAGATCAAAGGCTAGAAAAGATATAACACTTGGTTACATATGCCAAAAATATTGCCTTTCCAGAGGACTTATAACTCGAAGGGTTCTTGCACATAACAAATATATGAAATAAAATCAATGGTTAGTAATTTGAGAACCGTGTTGAAACATTTTTAGAAAGATGTCAGCATAGCCTAACAAGGAAGTGCTATTACTGATTTTTGATGATCAAGGAATATCATCCAAAAAGATTACAAATTATCCAAGAAGATTGATTGAAGAATTTCAAATGATATAATTGAAGAATTTTAATTGATATGAAGTTGTTGAAGGAAAATCGATTCAATTGACACGAGAATGAATAAATAGACTCATCAAAACTTCGTATCATAATGAAACTCTCAATCTATCAAATACTAGGTCTATCTTCTTAATGATCTTCTTCAGGTTCTCTCTTTCTTTCTTGAGCATCACGCATCTTCTTCTTTACGAGGTTGCTATGAAATAGCACAAGTCGGCTGGACCTCAAATGGCGGCGCTTGGTCGGAAAATGACATCCGGGGATCACTTTCTACCTATCGAAAAGGATATGACAAGGAAATTTGATCTATGGCACTTCCTAGACTCAAAATGATCTAACTTTAACTTCTCCTAGGAGCACCGACGAATGTGTCTTCAAATTATTTTGACTGCAGTCGTAACGACAATCTTTGTCTTCGTTCTAAAAATTGACTTGAAATGAGTGACAACTCCTAGTATTGAACGCGACATGTCCTTGATATCCCTCCATTGAATTAACGAGCCTTTGTCGAAAGAAACGAATCTTTATTCCTTGCAAACGTGATTAGATCTTCAGACGAGACTTCTCTTAACTTGAAAGCTCTTGCATGGAGATTCCTTGAACTTATGTTAGGTCATGATCTGATTACTAGTCTTTAAATTGACTGCTCTTCTTCTTACTTCTAGCTTTAACTTCATAACCTCATTCTTAATTCTACTATAATCTCAGAACCCCTTTACATTCTTACTACACCCTTGCGATATAATGTTCTTTTGAACAACTATACTTAACTCAGCTTATAGAGAGAGAACTTAATCAATCTAGGGTTCTTTAAGAGAACATAAAGGGAATCCTAGAATTCTCCTTAATTCAAACTTGCTATAGTCTATGTTCTAACTATAGTCTCTATGCCTCACTTATCCTCAACTCTTCCTCAAATCCTTTTCTTATGGGTAGTAGACAAGCTTTCACCAAAAGAAAATTTTTAAATCACCTTTCAAACTTTATAACCTTACTCAAAAATTTTAACGGTCCAAACTGACTGAAATTGTTCGAGTATCTGCAGAAAATAATATTCTGAAAAGATTTACTTCTTACTCGAGTCCTTAATGATGCAAAACTCTTTAAAACATTGATCTAGAACTTAGTTCAATAAGTTCCACCTTAAACTTTGGTCTAACCAAAAATTTTATTTCGAAAAGAAATAATATTCGACTTTCAAAAGTCGACTAACCTTGTCTTGCTCAAAACTTTTCTCTTCATCCTGTACTTTCAAAAAGTTATACCAAATATAATCAAAATACTTTAAATCAATCATACTATAACTTTGTTGAAGATGCGAGGGTGATTATGAGCTGGGGGTTGTTGATTAATACCTTTGAACAATTCAATATTCACATATAATTCAATTAATCATTTCAAGAAGAGACAGGTCTGCAGAGTTGCAAACTTGGCTCTGATACCATCTGTAACAGTCTAGTCCCTAGACGGTCATTTTTAACGGGGATGGGGTGTTAGGCGTAAAAACAGCAGGGAAAATGGAAAATCCAGGGGGGTGTTTCTAGAATTAAACTAAGTTAGCGCCTCGAAAACTTAGGCAACTTAACTTTATGACTCGAAAGGAATTATCGTTTTCAATGAATCAAATGAGTCAAAGGTTCAATCAAGTCAAAGAAATGCCTAACCATAGGCCAATCAAAATTTAAATAGAAACCAATGACAAATAGATAGGAATTTGACACTTTAAATAAGCAAGACCTCTTCATAGGTCATAACAACTAAGACCCATCAATAGGTCAGAGACAAATAAATCAAGATGTCCCGTTCATAGAATGAAATAAAATATCATCTTAAGACTAACTGAAAGATAAGCATAAATCATGCTTGAACAATAAAGCCCCTTCACAGGCGAAAAACAATGATAAGCATGGAAAACCCACTCATAGATCAACTGAAACTGAATAGATACCAATATGCAATATGCTCAACAAGCATGACTTTTCAAATAGCTCAGAATAAATAAGGGAATAATTGGTATGTCAAGAGAACAAGTTTCTATTTCTCAAAACTTTATTGATATTTAGGAATTATACCATTTTAGACATGATAATATCAAGGATCAAATCTCCTATAATAAGACTAAATACTAACAACAGAGTATTCAGCAGAAACTTAGTGGAAGAAAAATAACATAACCAAATAGAGCAGCAATTCAGACAACTCCACCAGTAGCACATCACCGGCCTTAGCATCTCAACCTGAAAACATTTGAAAAAGAGAGCGTGAGCACTAATGTACTCAGTGGGGTTTTATGAGAAAACTCTAGAAACTTTAGAAATATCAAATTAATAACAGGCGGCATATGGAGAGCAAACTGCAAAAGCCCTCTCCATATCTGCAAAACCTTTCACTTCTTTTCCTGGCACCTTTCCTGGCTCAAACCTGATGTCTACTGCACCCTTAGGACTGCTTTCGGATAGAAGAATCGTTACCTCAAGTATCCTTCTGAGTATGCGAGGGGATTACCCAGCAGTGACTCCATTTACTTATCAGAGATACAAATTTAGTGACACGAAGGTCACAACATGATAATGCAATAAAACTATTCTTTGAGCTCTAAAACCTACTTAAGGATAATTGAATCATAACATTCAATATCAAAACCTTAACCTTAAATCCTTAATACTTAATCCTCAATATTGAATTATCACATTCAATCCTTACTACCAAAGCCTCAATGCTAAATCAAATTAGAATAAATCATAACCTAGACTATAGCTTTACTGCCACAAGGGAGACTCTAATCTACCCACAAGGCATCACTCACTTAAATAACCTTCCTCTTCAATAACATTGATAACAAACTTAACTTATAATCATGATCGAGTATACCTCATATAAATCAACTATAAGATATCACAACATATCAAATCATAACATCTTTACTTAATCAAGAGCTCAACTAACAATTAACATAATCAAGTTATAACTTCCTTCCTTTCCTTCCTTTCATTTCCTTTCCTTGTACAGAGACTAATCAGACAGAGCATAAAATATTTAATTGGATATTTCATCTTGCCCTATCATACTTCTAGAGCTTACTAGCTCAAATCATATACTTTGTTTAGAATCACCCACCATGATGATGAGCACCTCGATAATGAGCACGTAGATGAAGCAACGAGCCAAAATTCCTTCCTCGGGCCTCCTCGGGGTTCACCTCCTCTTACGAAAAGTCAATCAATGACTTGTAACCTTATTCGAGATGCTAATAAGAAATCAAAATGATATCTAAACCCCCGACCCTTAACTACAACTTAAAACATGATAATTAAAAGGATTTAAATGTCTGAAATTACCGAAAATGGGGATGGAAAATCTAACTATAACAATAGATATTCCAGATTATTGGCCTCCTTAGTGACGTAGATCTTTGAAAATTCTTCGATTTGAGTACTCATGGGCCTCATGGTTCAAACTGAGTCAAAAGTTATGGCTTCCGGATGAAACCCTGCCGAACCAGCCGCACCAGTCCCCGCGCTTGCGGTGCCCCGCACGCTCGTGCACCTTCCCCGCGCCGGCGACATCTCCTGCGCCGGCGTACCTCTTTGGCCAAGAGGGTACCTCCGCGACCGCGGGGTCCCCCCATGCCGGTGGGACCTGGGAAATTCCCGGTGGCGGCAGCTCCTCCCCCACTCCTCCACTCTTGACTCGCCCAACACTACTCGTCGTCTCGGAGGTGCACTCACAAAGAGTGCTCCTCACTCGAATTTGACGCTCGAGTCACGACTCTCAAGAAATGGGGGTGAAAGAAGTAAAAGGAGCAAGGAAAATTGAAGGGGGAGGGGCTCTATTTATAGCCAAAAATTTGGTTTCTCTCGAAAGCTATTGCAGTGCAACAATACTGCTAAAGAAATTCCGGTTTGGGTTAAAAGGTGCTTTATTCAATAGCGAGGTCCAAATGCCCTCAGACACGAAATCTGAAAATACTGGGAGCTTCATTGGCATGAAATCTGAAAATACTGGGAGGTTCGTTGGCTCGAGTACTATTGAACCAACTAGACTCGGGATAAAGAACGAGTTGTCTTGAAGGAAAATGAGAAAAGATTCTCTTTCCAAAAATAGAATTACTGTTCTACACAAGGGACAAATAAAATTCCCGAGCGTTTGATTGACCTCAGAATGAAAATATGGGAACACCAACGGATTCCATAAGAAATTTTCTATAGGGCAGACTTGAAGAAACAAAGCTCGAGTCAACACACGAGATTTCACAAATTTCTAATGATCGCGCTCCTACAGAAAAACACTATTCACGCTCTTACTTAATACACTTTTCATCGTCGGGACCTCAAACGACCTCGGATTGGAAATCTGAAAGTACCGGCATGCTCCTTGGGTCACCACCTTCCAAACGTGACCAAAATCAGTCTAAACTGAGTTGGGATCGAACTTCTTGAAAAGACGATTTTACGAAAAATAACCCCAAAAATCGCGGCTAACGTCCAAAACATCTTTATTATGCTCAAAATTCCTCTTAATATTTCCTAATTAAAATTAGGAATTACTTAATCATCTTCTGAAAATCTGGGTTGTTACATTATTAAATAGTAAACGCCTTTGAGTGTGCATATCATTAATATTTTATAAATTACCCGAAGAAGAAAAGAAAATATGCTCTCTTCTCTCTTCTCTTTTTCTCGCCGCTTTCGCTAGTCATGCAATCATCTCCACCATCTCACCTGCCGGATTCTGGCCACTCTCCATCGTCTGATGTGTCCTCACAACCTTCAGATATTATTCCACCTAATTTATCGTCACGAGAATTAGGAAATATTCCAAATACTCAAAAAAATCTCGCGAACTCTAATCCATCAATTAGGGCTCCTCCTTCCATGCATGTATGAAGTTACATAAACTGTGCAGTCATGTTCATCATCATGTATTTGAACATTGTTGTGAACATGGAAGGTCAGAATGTAAAAACTTGAGCAAATAAAGAACACGAGGTTGTTAACCCTATTCGATCAACTGATCTATGTCAGAGGGACTTATCAAGTATGTGAGAAACAGTTTACTACTTTGTTGAATGGTGACAAATGTTATTACACGAAGACTCCCGTCACTCGACCTTTCCTACCCGATTCAACCTCTTTCACTAAACTGAATTGTGAGCTCCCCTCACAACCTAGAATCCCTCTAGTTCCCACAGGAAATCTCTCCTGAGACTCCTCTAAGTGTGTATGAAAGTGAGTTTCAAACACAAACTAGAAATACAATGATCTAACCAATAAAACCTAGTCTACCTGAATACTATATGCTTTGAATGTGAAGTCTTTTAACTTTCAGCCCGTTAGTGTATTCGTAAAATTTGTGTCACCTAAACTAGTCTAAATCCCAGGCTATTTATAAGAAACAATTATAGCCTGAACAAGGAATTCAGAAGTCCTAATTAGACTAGGATTTAACAATGAAACAATTTTCTTAAATAAATCGGACTTTTCTAGTTTAGATGTCTTCCTTAAATAGAACTCCTTCTTTCCTTCTTGATCTCCATGATGAACAAGGCAGCTTCTATTCTGAAACGTCCATCTTGAATCTGCAGCTTCAATACCTTGAATCTAGCATGGCACGTCTCTTGAAAACTCTCTAGACAACCATGTACATAATCATGTCTTTGAACATGATTAAGTACATTACTTGATCTTTAATTAGATTGACAGTTGAATGTTCACAGAAATGTCCAGAACATGTTATTCGAATATGAATAACCAAAACCTTTTGTGTTCTTTTGAAATTGCCATAATATCTAAATAGATAATGACAATCCCGAACACCTTATTACAAATGGCACTAACAATGTGAACCACGGATTAGATGAATGACGATGACTTGATCTTGAACAAGGGCTGGAATGAAGATGAACGTGGATGATGATCTGTTGACGTCGATTATGGCTGGATGGATGATGGTTTGTAGTTGTGAATTACAACCCGAAAGTTGCCTTGAATCTCGAACGTACACAAGGCCAAATTCTTTAAGTTGTTCTTTGATAGCGAGTTTCCGACGATCCCTCGAACGTGGACGGCGAATTCCCTTTGTAAAACTTAGAGGTGCTAAATCTAAGAGTATGAATTTAAATATCTAAACTCACAAAAGATTAAATGGGTTGAGTCAATATTGAAAGCAAAGCTTAAATTATCAAATATGGTCTAAAATATGAATAACAAATGGATCCCCTATTTATAACCATAGGTGGATCGAAAATCCTATCAAAGGGCCGAAAATTCAAGGCCAAAAACAAACTAGACTAGAACTAGGAAACTTCCTAAACTAGAATCCTATTTAAGGTAGAACTTGTAGATCTTGCCTTATCTAAACTCCTAGTCAATCTTTGAGTCTAAATAACCGAAAATATTATCCAAAATAATAAAATAAAATGAATTAAACTATAGACTAAAATAAATAAATAAAATACTATAGTCTAATAAATCAATCCCCTTAATTGGATCATTAAGGGCCGATCGAATTGGGCTCTCCTCTTCTTGGCCGTGGGCCTCAATCAACACGCACACATGCACGTCCACATGCACACGTGCACATCTTCATACATTGTACTCCAAGTCTTGATCTCTATCTTCCATGTTCAATAAAGTCATCATCTTCAAGCTTTCTTGCACGCCGTCTTCAACTTCGAACTTCTTGCGAATTGTAGCTTGTAAATAATCTTGCAACTTCTTAGCTCGTAGTCTTGTGACGGGTCCTTTAAATTGCAGCTCTTCATTGACTTCCTCATTGCTATGGATGTCCTCATCATTCCCCCCCTGCTGAAGAGAATTCGTCCTTGAATTTGAAGTGTCATGATGGTTGAATTCATTTGCAGAAAAAGGAGACAAATCAGCAATATTAAACGTAGAAGAAGACTTGTACTCACCGGAGAGATCAATGCGGTATGCATTATCATTAACATGGCTCAAAACAGTGAATGGGCCATCTCCACGGCGCGACAACTTGGACTTCCTCAAGTTAGGGAACCGGTCTGGACTTAGATGAATCCAAACACGATCTCCGGACTAGAATATCACACGTTTGCACCTCGTGTTGCGTGCGGCGGCGGTTTGAGCGCCTTTGTGCTCGATCTGGGCACGAACCTTCTCATGTATCTCTTGAATAAAATCAGATCTCTTCATACCTTTAACACTCATTAGATGCTCAACGGATAAAGGAATCAAATTAGTAGGAGTTAACGGATTAAATCCATAAACTACCTCAAATGGAGACATGTTAGTAGAAGAATGAATAACCCGATTGTAAGCAAATTCAGCATATGGTAAACACTCTTTCCATGACTTCAAATTGTTCTTAATTAGAGACCTAAGTAAAGTTCCTAATGTAAGATTCACAACCTCAGTTTGACCATCGGTTTGTGGATGACATGCAGTAGAAAACAATAACTTAGTACCTAATTTTCCCAACAAAACACGCCAAAAATGTCCCAAAAACTTAGAATCCCTATCACTAACAATAGTACGAGGAATTCCAAGTAAACGAACAATATGCACAAAGAACAAATTGGCTATATAAACAGCATCATTGGTTTTCCTACATGCAATGAAATGAGCCATTTTGGAGAATTGATCAACTACAACAAACACCGAATCTTTACCTGACCTAGACCTAGGCAATCCCAAGATAAAATCCATAGAAATATCAATCCAAGGGGCTGAAGGGGCGGGTATTGGCGTGTATAAACCGAATGGGTGTGACGTGGATTTGGCTTGACGACAAGTAATGCAACGACTACACACATTCTCTACATCCCTACGCATATGTGGCCAAAAGAAGTGTTCATGCAGCAAGTTCAATGTTTTATGCACACCAAAGTGACCCATTAAACCTCCCGCATGCGATTCCAACATAAGTAGCCCACGCATAGAACAAATAGGAATGCATAACTTAGACTCCTTAAACAAAAACCCATCATGCACATAATATCCATCATTAGCTCTAGATTTCGACACACATGAAACATAAATGGGGCTGAAATAGGCGTCCTCAACATACAACGACTTAATGGACTCAAAGCCAAGCATTTTAGCATGCATTAAGTTCAAAAGTGTATACCTTCGAGACAGGGCGTCCGCAACGATGTTTTCTTCACCTTTCTTGTACTTGATCACGTATGGAAAGGACTCGATGAATTCCACCCATCTTGCGTGTCTCTTGTTAAAATTTTGCTGTCCTTTGAGGTGCTTTAAACTCTCGTGGTCCGTGTGAATCACGAACTCCTTGGGCCAAAGATAGTGTTGCCATGTATACAATGCACGCTTCAAAGCATAAAGCTCCTTGTCGTACGTGGAATACCTCAAACTGGCGCCACTAAAGACTTCAAAGTATTAAATGCATGCTCTTGTTGTTTACCCTACTCAAATTTCCGATCCTTCTTACTTAGCTCAGTAAGAGGGGCGGCTATACTAGAGAAATCCCGTACAAAACGATGGTAAAACCCAGCTAGTCCATGAAAGGACCGAACCTTAGAGGCGTTTTTCGGGGTTGGCCATTCCTCAATCGCTTTGATTTTGGAACGGTCTAACTCAATACCTCGTGAGCTGACGACAAAGCCTAGAAAAACGACTTCATCTATGCAAAAGAAACACTTAGACAAATTTCCATACCACTTTGCATCACACAAAAGCATAAAAACACGCCTAAGGTGCTCTAGGTACGCCTATGCACTGTGACTGTAAATCAGAATATCATCAAAGTAAACAACCACGAATTTACCAATCACATCACGCAAAACATGGTTCATTAACCTCATAAACATGCTCGGTGCATTAGTGAGACCAAAAGGCATAACTAACCACTCATATAAACCATGCTTTGTTTTAAACGTAGTTTTCCATTCATCCCCTTCTTGCATTCTAACTTGAAAATAACCAGATCTTAAATCTATCTTAGAAAACACATTAGAACCACTTAATTCATCTAACATATCATCAAGTCTAGGGATAGGAAATCTATACTTAACCGTGATTTTGTTGATGGCGCGGCAATCCATGCACATCCTCCATTCATTGTTCTTCTTTGGCACTAGGATGACTGGAACTGCACAAGGGCTCATCGACTCTCGGATTTGCTTCTTCTCCAACAGCTCCTTCACTTAGCGGTCGATCTCCTTCATCTCCTCGGGCAAAGTACGGTACACCAGTTAGTTGGGCAAGACGGCATCGGGCACGAAGTCGATCTGGTGCTCGATCCCACGAACTGGAGGTAATCCACTTGGAATCTCTTCCGAGAACACGTCCGCGAAATCCTCCATAAGGGGCTGTACATCACAAGGCAAAGAAACACTATTAGTAGCACTGTCCTTATAAGATAAAAGAACGAAAGGTAAACCTGCTTTTAGTACTTTCTCTACGCCTTTAACTGAGATAAACAAAGACCGATTTTGTTCAAATTTAGGGGCTGATCCGGATGATTTGCCACGAACTAAGGCATCATTAGAGGCCTTTAAAGGGGCTGCATTGGTCAGCTTTGAAGAAGACTCCGGCTGGAAACTCTCGGCCGTTCATGGCGGCGGTCCGGACGGCGGCTGCGGCTTGCTTTGCCCGTTCTTACTTAAATCTCTCTTGCATCCTCTCTTGATCCTCTGCAACAGCTTTAGGAACGAGTGGCTTGAGTACAGTGGTTCGACCATCCATGGTGATCGAATAAGTGTTGGCCAAACCATCGTGAACCGCTTTCCTGTCGAATTGCCACGGTCTCCCTAAAAGAATGTGGGCTGCCTCCATAAGAATAACATCACAAAGAACAGTCTCAGAATAACGATCTTTAGTAAATGAAACGTGTAGCTGACCTGTAACTCTGATGGAACCTCGATTAGTAAGCCATTGCAACTTGTATGGCTTTGGATGCTTTGTTGTGGTAAGGGCGAGTTTATCAACGGCATACTGGCTGATTGCGTTGATTACACTCCCACTGTCTATAATCATCGCACAAGTCTGATCTTTGATTGCAACTCGAGTGTAGAATATGTTCTCACGCTGCGATTGCTCTTCGTCTTCACGATTGATGTTCAGACTGTGAATAGACACTAAGTTGACATGAGGCAGTTCGGCCTCCTCATCTTTCTCGTCAATTTCAGTGACTTCGACGGCATCAGCAGCGGTGGCCTGGGGCTCCTCCTCATCTTCACTGGCTGATTCAAGCCCGTTCTGTTCATTGAGGAACAAAACACGATGGTTCGGGCACTGATTCTGAAAATGGCTCCAACCTTGGCATTTATGACACTGGATGTCATGGGCTCGATTAGGGGCTGCATTCGGCGTCGTATTGGGCTGATTGGGCCATTGGAATGGGGGCCTCGGGGTCGATGTCGGTGTAGAGTCGGGTCCATGACTGGACTGTGGTGTAGAACGGTCGAAACACCGTTCAGGTGGTCCGAACTGACCTCGGGGTCATGTAGACTCAGAAGAAGGTGTAGAAGGTGATGTGGAATGTGTACCTTTGTTCCAAGAGGGTCTGGAGGCGGCGGCATTGTGATGAGAACGGCGGCGACCTTCTCGCAACTGTTTCTCCACAATCGATGCGTACTGTACCATCCTTTCTACACTCTGAAAGTCCTTCAACTCGACTTCACAAGCAATGCCGAGATTCATGCCTTCAATGTACCTAATGATGGTAGCATTTAAGGTCTCCTCTTTCCCAACTCGGTTCAAGGCTGTCTCCAACTCCTTATGATATTCTTCAATTGAATGGGTGCGTTGTTTGATCCGGTTGAGCTTCTTTTCGAGCTCTCTCTCATAATGGACTGGAATGAAGCGTCCTCGCATCAATTCCTTCATTTCTTCCCATGTATCAATCGGCGGATTGCGATTTCTGCGCCTTCTTTCTTGTTGCATCTCCCACCAAGTGGCTGCGTAGCCTCTGAACTCCAAACAGGCTAACTACACCTTTTTTACTTCTGTAAAGTCGTAGCAGTCAAAAATCTTCTCTACCTTACGTTCCCAATCAAGATAGATATCGGGATCGTGAAGGCCTTCAAACTCCGGTATGCTCGTCTTGATGTTATTGAGCATACGGTCTTCACCATAGTCTTCATGACCGTTTCCACATCGCTGGCGGAGGCCTCGGTCGAACTCCTCAGTGTTCTCATCAAAGTATTCCTCCTCGGGCTCGTTCTGTCTCTGGTTTTGTCAAGCTGGTCCTCGAACTGCCTGAGTAATGGTCGGTGTGACCTTAGTGCATTCAATGGCATGCACTAAGCTATCAAGTTTGTCAGATAGGGTCTGGTACTGTCTCTGGAAGTGTTTTGAGAGTGCCTCAAAATGATACTTAGGATCCCACGGTGTAGGTGGATCCGAAGTCGACTCCATGGGGGCTTTGGACAGATCTCAGGATGGGTCCAAAGGTGGAGTATCGGCTGGGAGAGTCAAGGATGACTCGGAATGAGTACCTTTCTTCATGAAACCTACAAAACGAACAAACGTAAAAGAAAACCAGGTAGGACCTCACAATCTCACGTCACTCGTTTGTTTTCACTCTTGATGTTACCACTCGTGTATCACTCAATATATGGGTGCACAGTGTATGAAAATTGTGTATATGCGAGTAGGGGACTCGTGTGGTTTGTGCGGAGGAAGGCTGGGAATGCTATTCTCGGAACACGGATGAATTTGGAGTGTACGGATGAGATACGGGTCGAGTATGTATATGGTAGGGGGGGCTGCCGATTTTGTGTAGGTGGAGTAGAGGTGGTGATCGAAGGTGTTATAGGGAGAAAAGGAAAGAAATAGATTAATTAATGAAGTCCCAAATTGATTTGGAGATCCAAAAATCAATCTAGATAGAATAAGGAAAGCAATAGAATGGATAAGGAAAGAAGAAAGAGATAAGGTAAGTAGGGAATTTGGATATGTATCAATGTATGTGACACAATCTAAATACCTTAATTAGCCTAGACTCTAGAAGGAAAGAACCAAAAATAAAATATGACACCTAAGGAAGTTACCAAAATCAAAACAAACTAGGAAGGAAATTTCCAAAAAGAAAGAGAATCTAAAAGGAAATAACCAACTATGGATTTGTACCCAAAAGGAAGGTACCAAAATAAAATAGAACACACAAAGGAAACAATGAATTACTTCTTTTTTATTTTTTGAATTCGGATTTTCTTTTTTTTTTATCCGATATATATATATATTTTTTTGATCGTTTATTTTCTCTTTTTTTATACGATCTAATTTTTTTATAACAATGAACAATACGGAATTTAAATTACAACTCGATAAAATTCAACAAAATAAACGGGACGAATAAACGAGTACGGAACTACGAACGATATAAACCGACGTGGCTCTTGATACCAATTTATGATGTGACCCGGGGCTAAATGACACGACGAGACACAAATATGCGGAAGCTAGGATTGAAACTACGTCGGTGAAGTAAGGGAACTATACTCGATTATCTAGACGACTAAGACTCAACTAAAATACCTAGATAATGCCACACAAAATAACACAAATCCACACAAGGAGAAGGCTGTTTTGGATGGCTATAGGGACGGTATTTGAGGAAGGTATTTTGGACATGAGGTTTAGGTGAAGAAGGGCTAGAGTAGATAGGATATGTTAGAGTCGAAACGAACTTATGGATTAGACGAACGACGATGACTTGATCTTGAACAAGGGCTGGAATGAAGACGAACATGGATGATGATGGGTTGACGTCAATTATGGCTGGATGGACGATGGTTTGTAGTTGTGAATTACAACCCAAAAGTTACCTTGAATCTCGAACGTACATAAGGCCAAATTCTTTAAGTTGTTCTTCGATAGCGAGTTTCCGACGATCCCTCGAACGTGGATGGTGAATTCTCTTTGTAAAACTTAGAGGTGCTAAATCTAAGAGTATGAATTTAAATATCTAAACTCACAAAAGATTAAATGGGTTGAGACAATATTGAAAGCAAAGCTTAAATTATCAAATATGGTCTAAAATATGAATAACAAATGGATCCCCTATTTATAACCATAGGTGGATCAAAAATCCTATCAAAGGGCCAAAAATTAAAGGCCAAAAACAAACTAGACTAGAACTAGGAAACTTCCTAAACTAGAATCCTATTTAAGGTAGAACTTGTAGATCTTGCCTTATCTAAAATCCTAGTCAATCTTTGAGTCTAAATAACCGAAAATATTATCCAAAATAATAAAATAAACTGAATTTAACTATAGACTAAAATAAATAAATAAAATAATATAGTCTAATAAATCAATCCCCTTAATTGGATCATTAAGGGCCGATCGAATTGGGCTCTCCTCTTCTTGGCCGTGGGCCTCAATCAACACGCACACATGCACGTCCACATGCACACGTGCACATCTTCATGCATTGTACTCCAAGTCTTGATCTCCATCTTCCATCTTCAATAAAGTCATCATCTTCAAGCTTCCTTGCACGCCGTCTTCAACTTCGAACTTCTTACGAATTGTAGCTTGCAAATAATCTTGCAACTTCTTAGCTCGTAGTCTTGTGACGGGTCCTTTGAATTACAGCTCTTCATTTACTTCCTCATTGCTATGGATGTCCTCATCAGGTGATTTCTGTTTCATTAAAATCCCAGAAGATTTATATCAAGATCAGTTAGGAAAATTTCAATTTTTCTTAATTAGTCGACTAATCATGTTGAAAGGCGATAAACCCTGGTCGGCCATCGATTTAAAGCTAAAATTATAGGCTCTTTGGAATACTTCTAAGGACTAGCGTTTGATTCCTATAGGAAAGGGTTACTTCACTTTGTAATTATCTTGTGCCTCTAATCAATCGAAAGTTCGACATCTTCAATCATGGAATTTGAATTAACTCGACTCTGGCTCAAGTATGGGTTTAGCTATATAATTTACCCATTGAATATCGGCATTTGGAAATTCTTGTAGGAATTGGCCGTTCGGTTGGTACGCCCTTAAAAATTGATGAAAATACCCTGCATAGAATTGTGGAGCATTATGCTCGTGTTTTCTTATAAGTTGATATGGCTTCAACGCTGCAAACCTCTGTAATGATCGATCGTGGAGCTGCGTCTTTCTTTATGGATGTGTATTATGAGAGCCTCCTGACTTTCTGTACTCAATGTCAAGCAGTTGGACATTCCTCTAGCAAATGCAGAAATTCTAAGTTGACGATGAAAAGTAATAATGTCGGTGTTGTTGGAACTACGGAGGAAACTATCGAGAATTCTGATGGGTTTGTCTCCCTGAAAGAGAAAGATGGCAAAGGAGAGTCTCATAAGAAGGATGGGAAGAGCATGAAGGAATGGGTAATGAAGGCATTTGGGAAGGACGCTGCTTCTCAAGGTGTCGAAAAAAATAATATACTAGTTTCCAATAATTTCTCGGTGCTTGCAGAGAAAGAGAATGCTTTCGACATGTTGATAAAAGTTACGGTCCCTGCTTCAGGTAAGGAAAGGGAGTGCAGGCTAGTGGAGGATAATCTAAAGTCGAGGGTGGTGGAATTTGTTCGCAAGGAGGCGGATAATTCCATCCTTGAGAGGACAGGTTCAGTCCTTAATGAGCTGGATCATGTTCCAGCGCAGATAGAGTATCATAAAGGAGTTGTCGATATGGGAAGCATGGACTATGTGGTGCATGATAATGTTGAGGACAACTTGGTGTTTGAAGAGCTGGTGTTGTATGAGGAAGTGAACAGAACTCAGGAATGGTTACCGTTTCTGGGAATGATGAACAAGAAAGGGACACCGACAATATTATTGTTCCCAAGTGCACTTATGTTAAGAGCACAATGCCTTCCGCTACAGAGTTACGTCGATCAGGGAGACTTAAGAATGCGGGAGTTGATGCTAATAAAAATACTCATGACCAGGAAGTGTTTACTCCATATGTGCTAGCTGAAGCCAACACTGCCGCCCTTCAAAATATGGATTTGGTTGCGGGATTTAAAAGTTCAAGTACAATTGCAGAGAATGAAAATTCTTTACGGAATGATTCTCTTGTATAATGAATCTAATGGCGTGGAATATTTTTGGGATAGCTATGGAAATATCCCAAAATATGCTACGTAGGCATGTACAAGCATCTAAACCTGTGGTTTTAGGTTTGATTGAGCCGGGACTCGTTTTGGTAATATTTATTCGCGTATTGGAGATCTTTGGATTTAATTCCCATTTTTCAGAATGATCGAGGGATTAGAATGTCTAATATATGGATATTTGTTGATAATAGTGTTGCTTCTTCCATTATTCCTTCTTCTCCTCAATGAGTTATGGTAAAGGTGGCTTTTCAGAATTTTGACGGAAATGTCATTATTATGCAAGGAGCCTCATCATATATTAAAAGATGGGATTTGTGGACGGATCTTAGTATGCTCCAAGGGAATTTCATCATTATGGGAGATTTTAATTCTGTTCGAGGATCTCATGAACATTGTAGCAAGTTGAAGCCTTCTCCAAGAGCCTACATGGATTTTAATACGTTCATTGGAGATTTGGGAGCTTCAAAACTGAATACGAATGGTTTATTCTATTCTTAGTCGAGCAGGAGATTTTATTCGGAGATCACTGAGAGTAAGATTGATCGCGCTCTTGTTTCGGACTCATTTCGGAATAATTGGGAGGGCATTATGGCGACATTGCTACCACGAATGTGTTCGAATCATTCCCTTATTGTTAAATGTATTTCTGTTGTTAAAGTTGGACCTCATCCCTTTCGATTTTGGAATATGTTGATTAATCATGATAATTTTTTGAGCACGGTGCATGAATCTTGGAAGACTCATATTGATGCAAATAGTCTGATTTGCATTGTTATGATGAAGCTCAAAAGATTGAAAGGGGTTCTTAAGGATTGGAATTCTCGTGTATTCGAAAATTATATTAACAAGATAAGTAATCTTGAGAATCAACTTGGCAAGCTTTAAGAGTAGATTTTGTTAATAAGATACACCAAGAGCTTTTCTGATGAGAAAATTGCGATTCAAGCTGAAATTAATGGTTTATTGTTGGTTAAGTCGAATCATATGAAGTAACAGAGTAGAATTGGATGGCTTAATGATGGAGATCATAACACTGAATTTTTTCATGGAAGTATTAAAGCTCGTCGTGCTAGAGCCACCATTTCAATCATGTCTATTGCCGGAGAGTTAGTGCGCATGCATGATAAGGAGAGAATTGCAAATCATGTGATTCAATATTTTCAAAATCTTTTCTTGAATGAAAAATTGCATGATGAAGATCTTTCGATGGTTGATCAACTTGTACCAAAGTTGATCACATTGCAACAGAGTTGTAATCTTACTGTGCAACTATCGCTTGAGAAAGTTAAGGAAGTGGTGTTCTCATTGGATCCCGATAGTGCAGCAAGTCTGGATGGATTTACGGGTAATTTTTATCATGTTGCTTAGATTTCATTCAGTTTGATGTTTACAAGGCGGTGTTGGAGTTTTTTAAGTTCGATTAAATCCCACCGGGGCTTAACTCGAGCTTTCTGGTTTTGATTCCTAAAAATGATCATGCGATTGTAGTTGAAGAATATCGCCCCATTACTTTGAGTAATTTCTTATTCAAAGTATTTACAAAAATTTTGGCAACAAGACTAAATGTTGTAGTTGCGTCTATTATGACTAAACAACAATTTTGGTTTATTCAAGGTCGAAATATTCACGATGCTATTATGTTGGCCTCTGAAGGAGTTAACACGATGAATTGAACTCATGAGGGTCGTAATATGGCACTGAAGGTGGATATTACCAAGGCTTTTGATACTCTTAGTTGGGTTTTTCTATAAAGATCGTTGCATGCTTTGGGATTTCCGGATCAATTTTGTGTTTGGATTCAAAACATTCTTAATTCCACTAGATTATTGGTTTTCATCAATGGTGAGCCGAAAGGATATTTTGCTTGTTCTCGCGGAGTCCGGCAGAAGGATCCTTTATCCCCTCTTTTATTTGGAATTGCAGATGAGGTTCTTAGCTACTTGATTTTACATGGGGCGAGCTGCAATAGACTTCGGTCAATGTCGTATGGTCGTGGTGTCTCCTTTCCTACGCATATTCTTTATGCGGAAGATATCTTTATTTTTTGTCAAGCCTTAAACTCTAATATTAAGGTTATGGCGGACATTTTAGGAGAATATGAAAGATTATCAGGACAATCTTGTAGTCGATTAAAGTCGCGGGTCTTCTATACTAAAGGAGTGTCGCTTAGAGTTTGCTCGGAAATGAAGAAGTTGTAGGGTTTTACTGTCGGCTCCTTGCCTACTAAATATTTAGGGTACCTCTATTCGAAGGAACCCCTAAAATCAGTCAAATGTAGCCATTGACAGATACTATTATTGCAAAATTTGATCTTGGCATGGAAGTAAACTTTCGATGGCCGGAAAACTTTGTTTGATTAAATCTATTATCATGAGCTCTGCCATACACTCCATGATGATTTATAAATGACCGGCAACGTTGATTACTTCCTTGGATATGGTTGCTCGGAACTTTTTGTGAGAAAGAGACATAAATAATTGTTCTTATAGGGCGGTGAGTTGGGCTAGAACGTGTGCTATGGTGGAGGAAGGAGGGCTCCCAGTTTCTTCGTTTAAGGAGATTAATCAGGATTTACTTATGAAGCTTTCTTGAAATTTGATCACATCGGGTTCTTACGTTATGCAATTAGCATGTTCGCATTTCTTGCTGACTTCTAGCAAGGTGAAAATGATGGCATTCTCTTCAATTTGGCCTGGGATCTGTGAGCCTGTCTCAAATATTCTGAAGGACTCGTTTTGTATTTTGGGAGATGGTTCTTTGATCGATTTCTGGCATGATAACTGGATTGGTTATGTGTTTGCAGATAGACTTGCAATTCCTCTGCATGCGTACGTCAAGTTTGGGGATAAAGTTGGGGATTATTTGGTAAATGGAGTTTGGCGTTTCACGGCCTCATTCGCTAATTCATTTTCGGATATTATTATTGACATTTTGAAAATCTCGATTGTGACATGAAATGATGAAAGAGTCTGGACAAAATCTCTACATGGCAAGGTCACGGCTAAGTTGGCTCGTATTCATTTGAGAGTGCACTTTCCCATAGTTAAATGGGATAAGTGGATTTGGCACTCTCATATCCCAGTAAGGCATTCTATAGTTTCCTGAGACTGCTTATTGCTCGGATTCCAACAGTAGACACACTGCATGGATTTATAGGTCATCATATTTATGTCATGTATCGCGAGGAAACAGAGAATATGGAGCATTTTTTCTGGAGCTACCCTCTGGCTACTTTAGTTTGGCGATGGATTTTTGATGCATTTCAAATTGATGTGATTTATGCAGCTTCGATTCATGAGGCTTTTGTGCAGTTTATGAGTTATGATTTTGGCTCTCAAATCATTCTTTTCTGGAAATCGGCGATGATTCATACGATTTGGGGTATTTGGACTATGCACAATCGTGCTATCTATGATGAAGTTACTCCTACGCCGATGAATATCATTGCTATGGTGCAGATTGCTTGTCGTGAGTTGTCATTCATACGTGGCTCGTGTGGTTATATGCGGAATGCAGTTGCGGAGTTGCTTATTCTCAAGAGGTTGAAGGTTGTCTCCAGACCTGCGTCTGCCCGTACTGTTATCTCGGTTCATTGGAGACCACCTCCTGTTTGCTGGATCAAGATTAATATTGACGGCTCTTCTCAGAGTGCTCTTGGTCATATGAGCACAGACGGTGTCTTTCGAAGCTCTGATGGATCAATTTCTTTTTATTTCCACACTGATGAAGGGGTGGGATTTGATTTCTTGGCAGAGTTACTCGCTATGATTGTGGCGTTGGAATGGGCAGATCGAATCTCTCTAGACTTTATTTGGCTAAAGGCAGACTCGGTTTATGTGGTTACTTTATTATATTCTCGGTCTCTCCAAGTGCCTTGGTTTTTGAAGAAAAGATGGCAACGTATAGGGTATGATACAGTACCGAGATTTTTCGGTAAGATAACAGTATAGAATTTTAAAAACCGAGGTATACCGACGTATACCGATACCGACGGTATACTGAATTTTTTAGGTATATACTATTAATTCGGAATATACCGTTGTACCGGTATATACCGTACCAACGGTATATACCGATATATTTGTGATATTATATAAATGTATGTATGTGTGTGTGAATTATAGATACTTGAACTTGATATATAATACTTAGTAAATATGATATACATATGTAAATATCTAGCAAATTTACAATATCTAACATTTATAATTAATCTTATGTTATACTTAATGCATAGTAATTCTAAATATGTTCTTAATTAATACTTAGTAAATAATTATTATGATTTCTAAGTAAACAATTTGAAATTTGTAATATATAGTAAGTTTATAATATTTTAAACAATTTATATTAATTATAAAAACATGATTTATATATAATACTTAGTAAATATGTTATACATTTATAAATATCTAGTAAATTTACAATATCAAACACTTATAATTAATCTTATGTTATACATAATGTATAGTAATTCTAAATATGTTTTTAATTAATACTTAGTAAATAATTATTACGATTTCTAAGTTAACGATTTGAAATTTGTAATATATAGTAAGTTTATAATATTTTATACAATTTATATTAATTATAAAAACATGATTTATATATAATACTTAGTAAATATGTTATACATTTATAAATATCTAGTAAATTTACAATATCAAACACTTATAATTAATCTTATGTTATACTTAATGTATAGTAATTCTAAATATGTTCTTAATTAATACTTAGTAAATAATTCTTACTAGAGCTCCTTTTTTGTGTTTCATATCGTACAAGTAAGGTAAGGTAAATGTATGGTGAAAAAGTAAGGTATACCTTACTGTCCCACCCCTAAACGTATTGTTGATTTTCTTTCTAGAGTTCATTTTTGTGTTTCATATGTGTATAGAGAGGGCAATAGTGTTGCGGATTTATTAGCCTCTCAGAGCACTCAGTCCGGTTTTTGGTTTTCTGCGATTTCTTGTATTGTTAATGCTGTTAAACAGGACTTTTGTGGTCCTGATTATTTTCGTTTTCACTAGAGGGGTACTCTTTTTCCCATATGATTTTTCCCACTACGAGTTTTCCATATGGGTTTTGATGAGACCCCGATCCCATGAGTTATTAGTACGTGATATCCTGGACTTCTATAGGTTTGGGTCACTTTCTCGATTTTTCTTTTATTCTTATACAATTTATTTGTGATATCATTAATATTTTTAAAAAAATGTTAACCAAATTTATATAATCCAAAAAAATTATTATTTTTAAATTACGAAAATTTTATTATCCTTTTTTTTAATTGTGTGTTTTCGATGAGCCTTAGTATTGAGGTCGCTACAGTGTATAATGGTTGGATGCATCATGTAAAAGAAGTTAAGATACGGGCGGAAAAATATTGATAATCATGGAGCCACCCGGAATAATAAATATTTAATCTTATGAGAGAGAAAGAATCATGACCACAAAATTAAACTGCGCAGCCACAGCCGCCATTTCTGTTTCCACCACGTTTTGTGAATATTAATAATCATTTCTTTACTTTACGTTTAGGATATACAATTAATTAAATATATAATGTATTGGATAAAAAGTTAATAATATCAGACCTCATTTTTTAGATATAATATGTAGGGATAAGGTCCAAATAGGCCACTAAATTTATTTGGGACTCAATTGGATACTATAACTTTTTTGGACTCAATTGGGTCACTGCAGTGTTAAAATTGGCTCAATTGGGCCACCGCGCGACGGAGACCATTAGAGCTCCGTTGAATAGATATAAAACGACGTCGTTTTGATCTTTTTTTTACCCGACTCGTAGCTAACCCCTAACCCGACCCACTCTTAATCCCTAACCCAATCCAATAATCTAAAAACCAAAAAATCAAATCTGTTAATTTGGGGATTTTAAATTCCAAATTCCCCAATTAGATTTCAAATCCCAAATCCCAAATTCGTCGTAGTTTGCCCATCCAATTCCGCTGAGAGAGGCCTAGCAGAGGTTGTTGGAGCCTGTGAGGAAGGAGGCGCCCCTTTGCTTGCCACTAGAGAGATATATGAATCCGGTGATGCTCGATTTTCTGAGAATAGGGTGCGAGGGCATCAAACACCGAAATCGATGAAGCGGCTGTTGATTTCGACATGGGCGGTCTCGCGGTCAACGGCGGAGTACGATGAACTTTTAGAGCTATTAAGGGGTGACCATCTTCATTTGACGAATCCTCAGACAACGAGGAGCTCATTGAAACTAAGTCAGGGCGCGACGATGCTAGATAATTTTCTCTCGCCCTCCCCTGAATCTATCTCTTCTTCCTTTGAATTTTCTGAGTCTGAATCGATTAGTTGATGATGTGGAGTTGTTTGTGTCTAAATGGTGAGATGTGATGAGTTGGGTTGATGTGTGTGTTTGAAGGATGGGTTGGAAAGAAGAAGGGAGATAGGGGTAGAATCGGATAGCGAGGAGCTGTTCGAGGTTGGCGATGCAGTGACAAGTTTAAGGAAGATGAAAGGGGGAGGGAGACAGGAAGTGTAGGAGCGAATGAGCAACTTTAGGGTGAGTGATGGTTCCAGCTGTGAGATGGAGTGGGTTGGATTGGTGTATTTTGATTGTGGAATTTTTTGCAGATTGTGCTGCAGAGGAGTGATCAATTTTAGCCCAGTTTTTGGAAATTTTTTTTGGAGGATGAACATTGCCGAAAATCAGTGACGAACAATGAAGAACAAAGAATAAATGAAAATAAAAATAAAAAGAAAATTAAGAATGGGTCGGGTTAGTAGTTAGCTACGGGTCAGGTAAAAAAGAGAGCAAAACGACGTCGTTTTATGTCCATTTAACGGAGCTCTAACAGTTTCCGTCACACGGTGGCTCAATTGAGCCGATTTTAACAACGCGGTGGCCCAATTGAACCCAAAAAAATTTTAGTGGGTCAATTAAGCCCCCAAATAAGTTCAGTGGCCAATTTGACCCTTATCCCTAATACATATTCCCCCAGTAAACAATCATATCAAGGTAAACAATACCTATTAGCATTATTAATTTATTACCATTTAAAACAAATGGAGTGGTACCGTTTAACGTAAAAGGATTTCTATTTGTCCTCTTTTTCTTTTTCTTTTTCTTTTTTTATTTTTCTTTTTTAGTGGTCCCCTTCAATTCCCCCTCTTCATCCCATTTTCCTTTTTTTTTTAGATTTTTTTCTACTTTTATTATTTTACTTTTTATAAAAAGTTATTTAATTTTTTTAATTAATTTAAAAGTCCACGTTATGATTTATTTAGAAAATAATTCATTTATTTTTTTGAATTAATTTAAAAGTCTACATTATGATTTATGTAGAAATAATTCATTTATTTTTTTCTTAGCATGTGAAAACACTTAATAGTTGATAATACTTCAATTCATATTAAGTGATAATTCGACACATAATTCGTGATACTTACTTCATACATAGCGATACGTAATGTTTGGAGAATTAACAAACATTCCAAAAAGAAAGAAGATAAATGAATCAACTAAATTAAAACCTCACATTATAATTTTTTTGAATTAATTTAAAAGTCCACATCATGATTTATGTATAAAATAAATCTTTTTTTTTTAATTAATTTAAAAGTCCATATTATGATTACTATAGAAAATAATTCATTTTTTTTTCTTAGCATATGAAAACATTTCATAGTTGATGATATTTCAATTCATATTAAGTGATACTTCGACACATAGTTAGTGATACTTTATTTCATATATAGTGATACATGCTATCTGCAGAATCAACAAACATTCCAAAAAAAATATGAATTAACTAAATTAAAATCCACATTATAATTTATGCAGAAAATATTGATTTATTTTGTTCTTAGCATGTGAAAATACTTCATAGTTAATTATACTTCAATTCATATTAAGTGATATTTCAATAAATAATTAGTGATACTTTACTTTATGCCTAATGATACCCGCGCCGTGGACAAGCGTGGCGGGCGCGTGGACTGACCGTTTTTGCGAGTTTGGATGAGTTTTTTGGGTGAGTTTGGATTTTATTTGGCCGTTTAACACAATTGATGAGGACATCCATAGCAATGATGAAGTCAATAAAGAGCTGCAATTCAAAGGCCCCGTCACAAGACTACGAGCTAAGAAGTTGCAAGAATATTTGCAAGCTGTAATTCGCAAGAAGTTCGAAGTTGAAGACGGAGTACAAGGAAGCTTGAAGATGATGACATTATTGAAGATGGAAGATGGAGATCAAGATATGGAGTGCAATACATGAAGGAGGCGTGCAAGAAGTGCTTTTGTTGGGCTTGATGTGTATACTTGCTATTCAGCCCAAGTTAAGCATGCATGGTGGAAAAGCCCAAAATAATTCGGCCCTTGATGATCCAATTAAGGGGATTGATTTATTAGACTATAGTATTTTATTTATTATATTATGGACGAAATTTTGCAGATTTTTAGTTAGGATTTTTCAGTTATTTTAGATAGAATTTTGACCAGATTTTTAGATAAGGCAAGATCTACAAAATCTACCTTAAATAGAATTCTAGTTTAGGAAGTTTTCTAGTCCAATTTGGACAAGTCTTTTACTTATTTTAGCTAGGATTTTCGTGCTCCCCTCTAGTATAAATAGAGGATCATTGTGAACATTATTCTTTAGACCATATTTGATAATTTTAAGCTTTGCTTTCAATATTGTCTCAACCCCATTTTATATCTTTGTGAGTTTAGATCTTTTAAATTCATACTCTTAGATTTAGCATCTCTAAGTTTTACAAAGGGAATTCGCCATCCACGTTCGAGGGATCGTCGGAGACTCGCTATCGAAGAACAACTTAAAGAATTTGGCCTTATGTGCGTCCGAGATTCAAGGCAACTTTCGGGTTGTAATTCACATCTACAAGTCATCGTCCATCCAGCCATAATCGACGTCTTCCAACATCATCCACGTCCGTTTCAAGTCCAGCCACTATCGTTTTCAAGTTCGTGTTCGTCTCGTCCAATCCGTAAGTCCGTTTCTACCATATCATATCCTATCTACAGAGCCCTTCTAAACCTATTCCATACCATCGTTCATCATCATCACCATCGTCCCTATAACCGTTCCAAAACAGCCCTTCTTTATTTGGATTTTGTGTTATTTTGTGTGTCATTGTCTAAGTATTTTAGTTGAGTCTTAGTCGTCTAGATAATCGAGTATAGATCCCTTACTTCACCGACGTAGTTTTAATCCTTAGCTTCCGCATCTTTTGTGTCTCGTTGTGTCATATTATCCCGGGTCACATCTTTTGCAGCTCTTTATTGACTTCATCATTGCTATGGATGTCCTCATCATTCCCCCCCCTGCTGAAGAGAATTCATCCTCGAATTTGCAGTCTCATCATGGTCGAATTCATCTGCAGAAAAAGGAGACAAATCAGCAACATTAAATGTAGAAGAACACTTGTACTCACCAGGGAGATCAATGCGGTATGCATTATCATTAACACGGCTCAAAACAGTGAATGGGCCATCTCCACGGGGTGACAACTTCGACTTCCTCAAGTTAGGGAATCGGCCTGGACTCAAATGGATCCAAACACGATCTCCGGGCTGGAATATCACACGTTTGCGCCTCGTGTTGCGTGCGGCGGCGGTTTGAGCGCCTTTGTGCTTGATCCGGGCACGAACCTTCTCATGCATCTCTCGAATAAAATCAGCTCTCTTCATACCTTTAACACTCGTTAGATGCTCAACGGGTAAAGGAATCAAATCAGTAGGAGTTAACGGATTAAATCCATAAACTACCTCAAATGGAGACATGTTAGTAGAAGAATGAATAACACGATTATAAGCAAATTCAGCATATGGTAAACACTCTTCCCATGACTTCAAGTTGTTCTTAATTAGAGACCTAAGTAAAGCTCCTAATGTACGATTCACAACCTCAGTTTGACCATCGGTTTGTGGATGACATGCAGTAGAAAACAATAACTTAGTACCTAATTTTCCCCACAAAACACGCCAAAAATGTCGTAAAAACTTAGAATCCCTATCACTAACAATAATACGAGGAATTTCATGCAATCTAACAACATGTACAAAGAACAAGTTGGCAATGTAAACAGCATCATCAGTTTTCCTACATGCAATGAAATGAGCCATTTTAGAGAACCGATCAACTACAACAAACACCGAATCTTTACCCGACCTAGACCTAGGCAATCCTAAGATGAAATCCATAGATATGTCGATCCAAGGGGCTGTAGGGGTGGGTAACGGCGTGTACAATCCAAACGGGTGTGAAGTGGACTTGGCTTGACGACAAGTAATGCAACGACTACACACATTCTCTACATCCTTACGCATATGCGGCCAAAAGAAGTGTTCATGCAGCAAGTTCAATGTTTTATGTACACCAAAGTGACCCATCAAACCTCCCGCATGCGATTCTAACACAAGTAGCTCACGCATAGAACAAATAGGAATGCACAACTTAGACTCCTTAAACAAAAATCCATCATGCACATAATATCCATCAATGGCACGCGACTTTGACACACATGAAGCATAAATGGGGCTGAAATAGGTGTCCTCAACATATAGAGACTTAATGGACTCGAAACCAACGTTCTTAGCATGCATTAAGTTTAGAAGTGTGTACCTTCGAGATAACGCACCAGCACAACACTCAATAAAATAATCAACTATCCAACGTGTAACATATAATGGATCTAACGTGGTATAATAAACAATTATGCAAATCTCAGCATGTTCAACAACAATATGAATAGCTTTTAAATGATCAAAGGAAAAACACAAACTAATCGAATTCAAGTACCATGCACGCATCTTACACTTGGTTGGAACAAACAATGGTTTTCTGCTATCCAACCTTTTCATGCAATTCAAGTAAAATCCAAATGTTAAATTAATTCTAAAAAGGAACATGGATTCAACTACACACATCAAGTACCTATCAATGCTAGAATAGGTTAGACGGTACTTACCTCTCTCGATTTTAAGTAACACGTCCTTCAGATAAATAATGGGGGTATTGGATGACTTATCTAGAACAAGTTGATCTCTAAGTCGAACATCATCGTGCTCCAACTTCAGCTCTTCGTTGATCTCCTCTTGAGAGTTGGAAACTTCTTCCGAGCTGCCATCAGGGTTGGATGTAGCTATTCCAGGCTGCTCAATCTCGAACTCTCTCTTCTCGATCTGCACATCACTAGAAAACACAAGATCATGAGTAGCACTGTTCTGAGAAATTAACAGATTATCTAACTTACCTGGATCAAGTGTTAGATCAATGCATATGGGCTGGGACGGAATTGTAGCTTCACTTATCATATCTGAATTTAACTGGTGATCTGCGTTGGATGAACTAGGCGACATGTCTTGATGTGAACAAGACTCCAACGGTGTCGTAGTATGGCTAGGGATGGTGGCGTTTGATTCACACTGGGTAGCTGCGGCTTTCCTTTCCCTTTCGGCTTTAAACCTTTCTTGCATCCGCTTCTGATCCTCAATGACATCCTCGGACGCCAAAGGCTTTAGTCTAGTGGTTCGTCCATTCCAGGCAAAGGAATAAGTGTTGGCGCGACAATCGTGCACTACTCTTCGATCGAATTGCCACGGTCGACCTAGAAGAATGTGTGTTGCCTCCATAGGGACGACATCACATAAAATAGTGTCAGTATATCGACCTTTAGTAAATGAAACGTGTACCTGATCTGTAACTCTGAATTCGTCACTATCTGTAAACCACTGCAACTTATAGGGCTTGGGATGCTTCTGTGGTACGAGGCCGAGCTTGTCCACAGCATATTGACTAACGGCGTTAATTGCACTTCCGCTGTCAATAATCATGGAACAAACTTTGTCTTGGATGGAACAACGGGTGTAGAAAATATTTTTCCGTTGATCTAGCTGTGGTGGCTGAGCTATAGTCATTTGTCCTGCAAAACGAACAAACGTGACGGAAAACAAGGTAGGACCTCACAGTCTCACGTCACTCGTTTGTTTTCACTCTTGATTTTCCCACTCGTGTATCACTCAATATATGGGTGCACAGTGTGTGAAAATCGTGTAAATGGAAGTAGGGAACTCGTGTGGTTTGTATAAAGGGAGGACGGGAATGCTATTTTCGGAACACGGATGAATTTGGTGTGTATGGATGAGATACGGGTCGAGTATGGTGATAAGGGGCTGTCGAAATTATATGGTGTGGGAGAGGTGGTGGTCGAATGTGGTGTATGGAGAAAAGGAAAAGAAATAGATCAATTAATGAAATCCCAAATTGATTTGGAGATCCAAAAATAAATCTAGATAGAATATGGAAAGAAATAGAATGGATAAGGAAAGAAAGAAAGAGATAAGGTAAATAGGGGATTTGGATATGTATCAATCTATGTGACACAATCTAAATACCTTAATTAGCCTAGACTCTAGAAGAAAAGAATCCAAAATAAAAAATAAGATATCTAAGGTAACCAAAATCAAAACAAACTAAGAAGGCAATATCCTAAAAGAAAGGAAATCTAAAAGGAAATAACCAACTATGGATTTGTACCCAAAAGGAAGGTACCAAAATAAAATAGACACAAAAAGGAAACAATGAATTTACTTCTTCTTTTTTTTTTTGTATTTTCGGATTTTCTTTCTTTTTTTCTTTTTTTATCCGATTTTTTTTTATCGTTCTTTTCTCCTTTTTTTTTGTACGATCTGTTTTTTTTTTAACTATGAACAATACGGAAAATAAAGTACAACTCGATAACACTCAAAACAAAATAAACGGGACAAATAAACGAGTAGGAACCACGAACGATATAAACCGACGTGGCTCTGATACCAATTTATGATGTGACCCGGGACAATATGACACAACGAGACACAAAAGATGCGGAAGCTAAGGATTGAAACTACGTCGGTCAAGTAAGGGATCTATACTCGATTATCTAGACGACTAAGACTCAACTAAAATACTTAGACAATGACACACAAAATAACACAAAATCCAAATAAAGAAGGGCTGTTTTGGAACGGTTATAGGGACGATGGTGATGATGATGAACGATGGTATGGAATAGGTTTACAAGGGCTCAGTAGATAGGATATGATATGGTAGAAACGGACTTACGGATTGGACGAGACGAACACGAACTTGAACACGATAGTGGCTGGACTTGAAACGGACGTGGATGATGTTGGAAGACGTCGATTATGGCTGGATGGACGATGACTTGTAGATGTGAATTACAACCCGAAAGTTGCCTTGAATCTCGGACGTACACAAGGCCAAATTCTTTAAGTTGTTCTTCGATAGCGAGTCTCCGACGATCCCTCGAACGTGGACGGCGAATTCCCTTTGTAAAACTTAGAGATGCTAAATCTAAGAGTATGAATTTAAAAGATCTAAACTCACAAAGATATAAAATGGGGTTGAGACAATATTGAAAGCAAAGCTTAAAATTATCAAATATGGTCTAAAGAATAATGTTCACAATGATCCTCTATTTATACTAGAGGGGAGCACGAAAATCCTAGCTAAAATAAGTAAAAGACTTGTCCAAATTGGACTAGAAAACTTCCTAAACTAGAATTCTATTTAAGGTAGATTTTGTAGATCTTGCCTTATCTAAAAATCTGGTCAAAATTCTATCTAAAATAACTGAAAAATCCTAACTAAAAATCTGCAAAATTTCGTCCATAATATAATAAATAAAATACTATAGTCTAATAAATCAATCCCCTTAATTGGATCATCAAGGGCCGAATTATTTTGGGCTTTTCCACCATGCATGCTTAACTTGGGCTGAATAGCAAGTATACACATCAAGCCCAACAAAAGCACTTCTTGCACGCCTCCTTCATGTATTGCACTCCATATCTTGATCTCCATCTTCCATCTTCAATAATGTCATCATCTTCAAGCTTCCTTGTACTCCGTCTTCAACTTCGAACTTCTTGCGAATTACAGCTTGCAAATATTCTTGCAACTTCTTAGCTCGTAGTCTTGTGACGGGGCCTTTGAATTGCAGCTCTTTATTGACTTCATCATTACTATGGATGTCCTCATCAACAATATACGCATTAGACGGTCTAACACAATTCTTTGTCAAAAAAAAAAATACCATTACTATAGGTAGAGTTGAGAGGTTCCCTAAAAAAAACCTAGAGTCGAAAGGGCATGAAAACAGAATAGAAAGAGGCTTGCCTTCTGCCAATCATGAGCTTTTATATTTTTTATAATTAATATTTAATTAGCAGTATGATAAAGAAAAATAAATTCGATTGTATATTTTTATGTTGATTCTGTAATATCAACTGTTTTATTCTCTTGAGGCAGTTCATCGAGCTGAGAAAAAGAAGATTGTGAAAACGGGATTTTCTTCCAACTTTAGTTGAAACCACGTGAATGAATAAAATGACTTTTATTTTGTGTTCCAAATATTATTTTTGTAAGTATGTATTTAATTAGATAATGGAATATTGGCGATAACGATAGTAAACTCTTATGTCAATATAATTTCTAAAATAATATAATCAAAATTATATAATATATCAATAAACTATTCTAATAGATTGAAACACCATTTAATTTAAAATAAACAAAAAATTTATTTTGGTGTTTCTGATATAAACAAAGAATAGTTGAACAGTAATTAAATGCCAATTTTTTTTATTGAGATTAGAGAGGTCCCTCTATATATAAAGAAGAGCAACACTACTTGTAATTGTAAACAATGCTTCACTACATCTCTAATCTCGACCTCCCTCACAGACTGTACGCTGTTATCATGAAATTCATTCCTCAACTAAACATTAACTCCTCTCTTTCACTTTCTCTCTCTGTCTAGTTGTTCTCTCTCTAGGCAATTTCACCGAGATTCTCTGTGCTTTCATCCTACTTTGGATACACATTGTCATACTGATACTAGTAATAACTGCAACCTCCTTAAATAGCAGCTTAATATATATACGACCATATATATATAAATTTATAAGGAAATGGCGGTGGAGGGTGGCATGGCGGCGGCGGTGGTAGTGCGAGAATACGATGCCAAAAAAGATGTGAGGGCAGTAGGGAAAGTGGAGAATCTGTGCGAGGTGGGACCCAGCGGCAAAGTCTCCCTCTACACCGACCTCTTGGGCGACCCCATTTGCCGGGTCCGCCATTCCCCTGCTTGTCTCATGCTGGTAATTTATCCATTTCCTTCAAAATTTTCTCTCTCTCCCTCTCTTGATTACTTGATGCAAAGACTTGGTTTTACTAATGGGTATTTTTGATAAATAATGCAGGTAGCGGAGATGGTGGTGGTTGGCGGCGGAGAGGATAAGGAAAGGAGAGAGATAGTGGGGATGATTAGAGGCTGCATAAAAAGCGTTACGTGCGGAAGCAAGGTCTCCAGAAATGGCAAAAACTGCACCACTCTCTCTCTCCCTCTCCCTCTCTACACCAAACTTGCCTACATCTTAGGCCTCCGTGTCTCTCCTTCTCATCGGTATCATTTTCCATTTTTATATATTTCAAATTAAATATAATTCTTCTATTATCTTATCATTCCAAAATGGATCTCTGCCCTTCTCCTCATTATTATATTTGTTTAAACCAATCTACTTATGATAATACTATAAATGACCACTTTTTTGGGCATATATTCTTTCTTAAACGTGTGGGGACAATCAATCCCTCATTTTTATGCAATCATTGCTCAATTTTTGTCACGTTGTAGGAGAATGGGAATCGGGCTTAAACTAGTGCGGAAAATGGAAGAATGGTTCGTTGAAAATGGCGCTGAATATTCATACATGGCCACAGAAAACGACAATCTCCCATCTCTCTCTCTCTTCACCCAGAAAAGCGGCTACACCAAGTTCCGTACGCCGGCGATCTTAGTCCAACCCGTGTTCGCTCACCGAGTCAAGACCAGCAAGAAAACCGTCATCATCAAACTCACCGTCGCCGACGCGGAGGCCCTCTACCGCCGCCGATTCTCCACCACCGAGTTCTTCCCGCGCGATATCGATGCGATCCTGAACAACAAGCTCAGCCTCGGCACTTTCCTCGCAGTGCCGGCAGGGTCCGAGTCGTGGCAGGGTCCGTCCGAGTTCTTGACCAACCCGCCCGAGTCGTGGGCCGTTCTCAGCGTTTGGAACTGCAAGGAGGTGTTCACGCTCGAGGTTCGCGGCGCGTCGCGCGTGTGGAAGGCTCTGGCGCGGGCGACTCGGGCTGTGGACCGGGCTTTCCCGTGGCTGCAGCTGCCGTCGTTGCCGGAGGTTTTCGGGCCGTTCGGATTTCATTTCATGTACGGGCTTGGCGGAGAAGGCCCGAATGCGGCGAAGTGCGTCAAGGCTCTTTGTGGGATGGCCCATAACCTCGCGAAGGAGTGCCGGTGCGGAGTGGTGGCGACGGAGGTGGCGAGGCGGGAGCCGCTCAGGTTAGGAATTCCACATTGGAAAAGTCTATCGTGCGCGGAGGATTTGTGGTGTATTAAGAGACTTGGGGAACACTACAATGACGAGTGTGTGGGTGACTGGACTAAGTCACCGCCTGGTAGATCCATTTTTGTTGATCCCAGAGAGTTTTAAGTAGACGGTGGAAGTGTGGTTTGATTCGATAACACAGATGCACATTTGAATTCAAATACAATGGAATATTAGTGTAACTATAAATATATGTTATTAATTATGTGTTTTGAATTTGAATTGTAACTCCTTAAATGATTTCACACAAGATTTTGTGTTTTTCTCATTAATTGGGATGAAATGAACATAATTTAGCAATAGAAATGCATTTTGCTAATTAAGTACAGTAGTTAGATTGATAATTAGCGAATATTATGAGGGTGTAGGATAAGTAGGGATAAAAGATGATTATCGCCTTTAATTTTGGATTGGTTGTGTTATTGTAATTGTTGTGGAAGGGATTTTCCCTCTCCTCTTTTTTGTGAAAGCATATTTATTTGTATGTTTATCTTTTTCAAGATCCTATTTTTAGGCAGACAACTGCAGTGTTCCTTCATTGTATATTCTTGAAGTTCATATATTTATGTTTGATTAAATAAAGTTGTTTGCATATTTTATGATACTGGTAGAGATCATTATATATTTATATTCCACGTAATTTATATGATTTTTCTAAAAAGATATTATAATATGTAAAGTTTTTAACAGAGGGTAAAATTAAAAGTTATTAGACATATTATAATATTAATTAAAACATTAAAATAAATTATTTTATCTAAAGTTGACTATACAAATTCATCATATCGAAATAGAATTTAAATTTGCATAACAAAAAGGAAAATAATTAAATTGATATAAATTAAAAGGAAGTGATTCGGCGATGAACTTAATTTAATGATTTCAAATAATGTTGTTTATTATTAAATTATCATAATAAAAATAAGATAATCATACTATGTAATGGTGAGCGTTTGGTATACTATGATATTATTGATGCATACTTGCAAATTATTTTATTGAATATTATTATTATTGAGTTGGAAGGAGGAGGAATATTGTGGATCACCTTTGCACTTTTATACAAAGGTGACTATATCATTTGGACATCCCCAAGAGATCATGTTTATTATTAATATTTAGTAATATTAGGTATATTAAAGAATTTGTGAGTTTTAATTAACGATACTCTTTGGATAATTCATCCAAGCCAATTATATTTATAATGTCCTCAGGAAATCAAAGATTCTTTTCTTTTCTTGTATATTTTTCCTATATGTGAATACAATCTATTTTCATCTTTCTACGTAGTCATTATTTTCATTTATGATCGACATCTTCTAGACTCATTATTGAACAAATCTATTCGACCGATCGACCGACCCATCATGATTCCGGCGGTGCAGTTTGATGGAGAGGAAGCAACGGGTCAGTGGTCAGTGGAAGGGGAGAACCGACCATCTTTCGGTCGGGAGATCAGTGGAGAGGCCGGTACACACACACACACACAGAGATATATATATATATATGTATTATATTCAATTTTTAATATATATATTTAATATAGATATACAAAATAATTTGAATAATTAAATTATTAAGCCTAATTCCTCAGTCGAAGTCTGAAGAAGCTCTCGTCGTCTCTCATCTCCCTCTCGACCTCTCCGACTCTGCCACCATCAGCCTCTCTCACTCTTCTCTCTTGGCCTGAGTCGTCTGACGTCCGCAGTCAGTGCCTCTCCATGTCGCTATTCTCTAACTATCATCCTTTCGGGCTCTCCCATGTCGCCCTCTTCCCTCGGCCTATCTGCTGGCAATGACAAATGAGCAAGTGTAGGACAACAGCGACTGAGTTGAAGATTGAGGTATTTCCTTTGTTGATGTTGCAACGACTACTCTTTGTTTTCTTCTGGGTTTTTTTAATCACAAAATGGTCCATTTTGGACAGGCCCATTTGCCCAACTACCTAGGTCCATTCGCCCAAAAGCTAATCAATCTCCCCAAAAAAATTAAATAGATCGGTTAACCGACCAAACTGACCGATCACCATTAGTCGGTGGTTGGTTCGGTTTTCGGCTAATGGCTTAGTGGTACGTTGGTGGTATTAGTGCCAAAAAATTCGATCGGTTCTACTTCTAACTGGCCAATGCTCACCCCTAATTATATTAATTATTAGGTATCAAAGAAAATTTATTCTTGTTTCGAAAGGGACATCTCTTTTCATGAATAAATGGGAATTTTACCTTGTTCGATAATTTCCAGATCCGAAATTGGGCAACAAATACATCAACATTTATAAGTTTAAATTACATTTTAGCACACATTTGGAGTATAGATGAAAATTGTTAACTTATGCACACATTTGGAGTATAGATGAACATTTTTAAGTTGAGGTGTTGTCCATTTGCAAAATATTTATAAAGTTAAATTAATTTCTTAAAAAATATATTTCATGTAAGCATGTACGTACGTCTTTTGGTAACGTTTTGGTCCTAGTGGGACTGGGGAATTACAGGTGGTATCAGAGCAGGTCTACGAGATTGTAGGCCTGTGATGTTTTCAAAATTGAAATGTTTTGATTACTGTGTTATTGAAATGGTTGCCCATAACCCAGTAGCTATCGTCTACGCCAAGTTGATTCCAGAGAGGTATCAAAGTTTATATTTCGAATTTCTTAAGTGTTCATTTGGAAAGTATTTTGATATTACTGTTTTCATGATATACAAATGCAAGTGATCTCAATGTGTGATTTAAAGCATGGTGAAAAGTATGATTTATAGCATTGTGAAAGATATGTTTTACAAAGCATGCTTAAAAGTGTTTTCATGTCAAATCCATTTGATGCATAAACATCATATGAGCTAGTTTGAGATCAGAAATTAGTTGGATTTGAACATAGATGCATTGAACATAAGTATATAGTATGACTTTAGAGCTTCTTTAGCTCACTGAAATTCTATGATCTGTACGAATCTAAATATATTGCGCCATTGCCTTAGACTTATATAAGTGTATTTGATGATCATAGAATTTGACATATTAAGTAAGTAAATAAGATGCCGCAAAGATGTCAGAACAATCAGCCTCAAAATGCTCCACAAGAAGATACGACACGAGTTATTGCTCAGTTTCGAACATACCAACCTCTGACCTTTAACGGTTAGGGTAAACCGACTAAGGCTAAAGAATGAATACGCATGATGGAATGCACATTTGCATATATATGGTGTGTACTGACTCTCAGCGCATCACATGTACAATCTTCTAACTCACTGGTGATGCTGATCGTTGGTGGAAAACATATAGAAGGGTTGACGCCGGATCACTTCGTGAATATGACTTAGGAAGATCTTAACTGCAGATTGAGTATATGATCGGGCCAATTATACTTGATATTTTGGGGCGATTTTATGTGGTTTGATTGTGTTAATTATTATATAATGATGCTATTTTGGAAGAAGTTGTACCTTGAGGGTTTTTACAGGGCATTGACGCAAAGATGAAGAAAAGAGTGTGTTTTTGGTGAAGAAATGAAGATTTGCGCAAGAAGTTGAAATTGAATGAAGTAAAGCCATGCCGTATGGGCATGCGGTAGGACGAATGAGTGGATGACTCAAGAAACTGGGCCTGAACGCGCGTTTATGGGCTGGAACACGGAAATTACTTAAGCCCAAGGCCTGGACGCGAGCTAGAAGAGTTCCCACTGCCTCAAGAGTCCACTTTTTTCCAACTTCCTTGTTGGAATAGATTAGGATGGTTATTTCCTTGTTGATATTATCTTATTTTAGGAATTTGATATATAGATTAGGACTTATCATATTTTGATTATTCAGACTTTAATTCTGCAAGAAAGAACGAGAACAGCAGACGTTTTCTCTCTGGAGCAGAATAGTTCATCTGCTTCGTTTTATTTTCATGGTATTTCTTATTTCAATATTTTTTGCAATTCAATCTTAATATGAGTTCTAGCTAATTTCTTCTTATTCTGGAAAACAACTAACGAAACCCTGGCTTAAATAAGCTGTGAGATCTAATCGTGTTCATCATTCAATTATGTGCATGCATTTGTTATTCTTTGGAATTCGAGTAGTTAATTGTTTCGATATTGCTAGGTAGTTGCAAATACTTGGTGAATTGGAATTAATTAGTAGTCAATTAAACCGGCCATCCGTAATTGTGGTTTAAGTTTAATTAGTGGCGAAACGGTTCTTCAGAACCAGAGAGAATAACAATCTTAGTTTAATAGGTCCTGCGTCAGAGTCTGTTAAATTATGAATCGGGTTCCTCTAGATTTTAAGGCTGTCGGCTCATTAAACCTATAGAGCGTCTCTTACGGTTGTCAGTCGATTAGGCAAATAATTGGTGAAGCGTCTTCCTGATTATCGAGAAATTACGAAGGAATTAGGCTGCGTCAGTAAGCGTCTTCGGTAGCTATAACTAATTTGTAGGTGTTAATTGAATTAATCATTGCATCAATGATCGGTTTAGGTAAGCTAGGGTGGAGTTAATTGGATTCCAGAATAGTTCCTCTCATATTTTAATTCCGTTCAATTTAATTGCTCGTGTCTTCATATTTAATTATTAATTTCATTTGTTTTATTATAATTACAAAATTCCTTTTCGAAAGTTGGTTATACAGATTGAGAGTATAAGGTAATTCTCGCCGGTCCCTTGGGAGACGATCTCGCTCATCACTGTACACGTGCAGTAAGGGCATACCGACTGCTGTCGGAAACTTTATTTTTAGTGTAAAACGACGCACCAAATTTATGCGTCGTTGCCGGGGATCGGTTCTAAAGCAGTAGTTACTCTCGTATTTTCGATTTGTTACTTTTCTTATCTTTAATTTCTTATTTTCCAGTGCATGACCCGTTCTTCGCGAAAGGAAAAGTTGTTGTTCGATCCAAAGCCAGAACGAACTTTGCATAAGCTAAGGAAGGATACTAAGGGATCTAAGGAAAATTCCACATCAGAACTAGGACCTTTTGATCTTCACCAATTGTTCGAAGAGAAAATGGCAAATAACAACAACGAGAACCGAGTTCTCACCAACCCGGCTGAACCTGCTCCTCTAATTCGCGAGCTGGGGCACCACCGCAACAACCGGCCTATCTGCATCGTACTACCTACCATCTCCAATAATGTAGAGATATGGCCCGGATTCATACAAGTTTTGCCGAAGTTCAGCGACCTACCTGGGGAAAGTGCGCATACACACCTAGCGGAATTTGATCTAGTCTGCTCTACGTTGCATCCTCAAGGGTTTTCTGCTAATAATCTGCGGCTACTGACCTTTTCGCACACTTTGCAAGGAAGAGCCAGGGAGTGGCTTTTCGATTTACCCTCTGGTTCGATTACCTTGTGGGAGGAGTTGGAAGAGCAGTTCTTGCGCAAATTTTTCCCAGAATCACGCGCTGCAAATCTGAGGGTGGCCATTAGCAGTATCAAACAGAAGCAAAATGAAAGCTTGGCCGAGTACTGGGCACGATTCCAGCAGCTGTGCCGCAAATGCCCGGATCACGGATTCTCTGATTATCAGTTGTTCACAAATTATTTTTACCGGGGAATGTCTTCTTTTGACAGAAAAATTGTAGACGCAGCCAGTGGAGGATCGCTGATTAACAAAACTTTGGATGAGGCAAAGCAGCTCATAATTGATATGGTATCTGGAGGTCAACAATATGAAGACGAGGATGATGATCGCTATAGGCCAGTAAAAGGGATTGATCGAGCTGAGAATTGTGGAGTGAATGAAAAGATTGATGCACTAACTTCTTTAGTTAGAGGCTTAGCGGTTGCCCAAACAAAGAATTCCAGGTGTGGAGTATGCGCAGAGAGTGGACACTTTACCGACGAGTGCCCAACATTGCAAGACCCTTCCACCGAGCAAGCTTGTTATGGCTCGGGAGACGCACAGCAAGATGCCCTCAGAGGAATCCACTATGATGCCCCACAAGGAGATGCTTTCTGAAGGAAGAGGAATAATGACCCTTATTCCAACACGTACAATCCAGGTTGGAGGAACCATCCGAACTTCCGTTGAAAACAGCCAGGCGATCATCGACCATCTGGAGATTTGCCTTCCCGACCACCACAAGATGGGCCGTATGCCCATACGGATAAACCTGCACTGAGTATGAGTGAGATTATGAAGTGTTTGGAACAAAGTAATGATCTGGTGAACAGTTTGGCCCAAAATCAGAAGGCATTCCAGCAAGAAACACAAGCTGACCTTGGCAGTATGGGCACACAGATCACTCAACTAGCCACACAGATGAACAAGTTGCAAGGGCATACAGGAAAACAACCCTCACAAGCTGAACAAAACCCCAGAGGCAACGTGAGTGCCGTGACCCTCCGGAGTGGGAAAGAATTAGTTGAAGTGGAGAAAAAGGCCGAGAAGAGCATGCCGTATGGGCATACTGCACAGACTGAAGATGAATCCAATTCAAAGGAAGACCAGCCTTCTGCAGTTACCGAGCCCACCCCTGTTGAGGTACAAGCCGACTCTAAAAATTCTAATTCTGTGGTTGCAGCTCCTTTTCCTTCCAGGTTGATTCGCAACAAGAAAGAAAATGATGACAAGGCAATCTTGGAGCTTTTCAAGAAGGTTGAAATCAATCTATCTCTAATTGACGCCATCAAGCAAGTACCAAGATATGCGAAATTCTTGAAAGAATTATGTGTCAAGAAGATCCGATACGGGAAGGATGCCCGAATTCAAGTTGGTGAAAATGTCTCCGCAGTGATCCAACGGAAATTGCCACAGAAATGCAGGGAACCAGGTATGTTCACTATCCCTTGCATCATCGAGAGTAAAAAGGTTGAGAAAGTCATGCTAGATTTAGGCGCATCTATAAATGTCATGCCTTTATCTATGTACAAAGACTTGCAATTAGGTCATATGAAAGATACTCGAGTCATCATACAGTTAGCTGATAGGTCTAATGCATATCCTCAGGGTGTAGTGGAAGATGTTTTGGTCAAAGTGAATGAATTGATTTTCCCTGTGGATTTTTACATTGTTGATATGGATGACTCTCTTTCTGCCCATAGATCATTGATTCTGTTAGGACGTCCCTTCTTGAAAACCTCAAGAACCAAGATTGATGTTGATACTGGTATGCTTAGCTTTGAATTTGATGGTGACATTGTTACACTTAATATATTTGAAGCCATGAAGCATGTTGAGGATCCTGAGGCTCTTTATATGGTTGATATTGTTGATACATTAGTTGACGAGTTTGTTGAGCATAATTTCAGGGATGACCATTTAGAACAGGTTCTTTTCGGTGGAGTGACTGAAATAGCCGCCAACTCAGAAGAAGAAGCCACAATCCGAGAGATTATTCAGCAACTCTATTCCACCAGTGAATGTCCAGTTCGAAATCTTGCAGGCCGTATGCCCATACCAACAGACACTGCACCGGTTCTGCCCTCTCATGTGAAAGCTCCCGTTCTGGAACTGAAAGTCCTCCTTGAACATCTGAAATATGCTTATCTAGGGGAGCAGGACACTTTGCCTATCATCATTAGCAAAGATCTCTCCCCCGACCAAGAGAGCAGACTACTAAAGGTTTTGAAGCTACACCAAGGATCTATCGGGTGGACCTTGGCAGACATCAAAGGCATCAGTCCAGATATTTGCATGCATCGTATTTTTCTGGAGCCAGATAACAAACCATCCAGAGATCCACAGAGAAAATTGAACCCGGTGATGAAAGAGGTGGTTCTCAAGAAAATCCTCAAGCTACTCCAGCTAGGGATTATTTACCCTATTTCCGACAGTGAATGGGTCAGTCCAGTGCACGTGGTCCCTAAGAAATCTGGTTTTCAGCTTGTGAAGAATGAGAATAATGAGTTGATTCCAATGCGATTGCAAACTGGGTGGCACATGTGCATAGATTTTCGAAAATTGAATGATGCAACCCGCAAAGATCATTTTCCCTTGCCGTTCATTGACGAGATGCTTGAATGATTGGCAGGGAAATCATTCTTCTGCTTCCTCGACGGATATTCGGGCTACTTTCAGATTTTTGTCACCCAAGAGGACCAAGAGAAGATGACTTTCACATGCCCGTTTAGAATGTTTGCCTACCAGAAGATGCCATTTGGATTGTGTAATGCCCCTGGCACCTTCCAACGGTGTATGATGAGTATCTTCTCCGACTTAATTGAGAGCTGCATCAAAATCTTTATGGATGATTTTACCATGCATGGAGATTCATTTGAGCAATGTTTGGAGCATTTGGATAAGGTACTCCAATGATGTGTTGAGACCGACTTGGTGTTAAATTTCGAGAAGTGTCATTTTATGGTGCAACAAGGTATCGTGCTTGGCCATGTCATCTCTGCCGAAGGAATCGAAGTTGATCGAGCGAAGGTTGATTTGATTGTGAAGCTGCCTTATCCTTCTAATGAGAAGGAGATCCGTGCCTTCTTAGGTCATGCAGGCTTTTACCGGCGCTTTATTCAAGATTTCTCAAAAATCGCTCAACCCATGACCAAGTTGCTGCAAAAGGATGCTCCTTTCGATTTTGATGATAAATGTAAGGAAGCATTCGACATATTGAAGGCCAAACTCACTTCTGCACCTATTATTCAGCCGCCACAATGGGGCCTCCCTTTTGAGCTTATGTGCGACGCTAGTGATTTTGCGGTTGGAGCAGTACTTGGACAAAAGAGTGGAAAGCAAAGTCATGTCATATATTATGCCTCCAAGACCCTTAATCCAGCCCAATGTAATTACACGACAATAGAGAAAGAGCTCTTGGCCGTAGTTTTCGCATGTGAGAAGTTTAGATCTTATCTTGTTGGATCGAAGGTGGTGGTCTACACAGACCATGCCGCTCTGAAATACTTGCTCTCCAAGAAAGAATTAAAGCCGCGCCTCATTCGCTGGGTTTTGCTACTGCAAGAGTTCGATTTGGAGATTAAAGACAAAAAGGGAGCTGAAAACAATGTTGCTGATCACTTGAGTCGGCTGTTGACAGAGCCCGACGGTATGCCCATACCGGATGATTTCCCAGATGAGCTCTTACTCGCTGCTGCGGATACAGCCCCTTGGTATGCGGATTTGGTGAATTTTCTAACCTCTGGACTTTTCCCTAAGGGTACCGAAACTGCAAAGAAGAATAAGTTACGAAGCCAGGCCAAATACTTCATATGGGATGATCCATATTTGTGGAAAACATGTGCCGACCAAGTGATTCATCGATGTGTCCCCAATGATGAGATCCACTCCATTCTTACTTTCTGCCATGCCCATGCCTGCGGCGGCCATTTTGGACCTAGGAGAACAGCCTGTAAGGTCCTTGATTGTGGTTTTTATTGGGAGACGATTTTCCGGGACGCTTATCACTTTTGCAAAGGTTGTGATCGATGCCAACGCTTGGACAACATTTCTTCCAAAAATGAGATGCCCCAAGTACCTATTCTGGTGTGTGAAATTTTTGATGTATGGGGCATGGACTTCATGGGCCCATTTCCGAGCTCGTTTGGTCAGTCCTACATGTTGCTCACCGTCGACTACGTTTCCCAGTGGGTCGAGGTTAAGGCTACACCAACAAACGATTCCAAGGTGGTTAGTAAGTTCCTCAAAACTTAAATTTTTCAGCTTTTTGGCATCTCTCGAGCTATCATCAGCGACCAGGGCACTCATTTTTGCAATCACACCTTAGAAGCATTGTTCAAGAAATATGGTGTTCACCACCGCATCGCTACTGCCTATCATCCCCAGTCCAATGGGCAAGCCGAGGTCTCGAATCGCGAGATCAAGAATATTCTAGAGAAAACCGTATGCCCACACCGCAAGGATTGGAGTCTGCGCCTGGATGACGCCGTATGGGCATACCGCACGACATTCAAAACACCTATCGGGATGTCCCCCTATCGATTGATCTTTGGGAAGCAATGCCATTTACCGGTTGAGATCGCGCATCGAGCTTTTTGGGCAGTCAAGCAATGTAATTTCGACCCTCATCTCGCTAGTTCTGAGAGGCGTTATCAATTACAAGAGCTGGAGGAAATTCAGTTGGAATCTTATGACAGCGCCAGTGCATACAAGGATAGAACTAAATTTCTCCATGATAAATACATCCGGCGCAAGACTTTTGAAGTAGGCCAGAAGGTACTTCTGTTCAATGCCCGCCTCCGACTCATGCCGGGTAAATTGAAATCTCGTTGGATCGGACCATTTGAGGTTGTTCATGTCAGTGCCCATGGAGCAGTGGAAATTCATAGTCTCGCCACTCAGAAGCTGTTGCACGTTAACGGTCAGCTGCTCAAGCCTTATTGTGCCACGTCTGACTGGTCTAGTTTTGATGGGGTCGATTTGGCAACCCCGGTGGCCACCGACTGATCCTGCTCACTTCGTCGAGCCTCCGACGTTAAATAAGGGCGCTATTCGGGAGGTAACCCGATCTCTTTTTCTTTTTACTTTTTCTTTTCCTTTTCTCCCGTTTTTTCTCGTTTTTTTATATATAGTTTTTTTATACAAAAAAAATAAAAAAAATAATAAAAGAAAAAAAAAACACAAAAAAAAACAAAATAAAAAGAAAAACAAAACAAAAACAAGAGAAGGGATTGGTGTCGGGTGGATTCCATTCTAAGTATGGGGAGGGCAATTTTTCGCATTTTTCAGCTTTGCAAGGATCATCTTGCAATTAGGCTTCGTTTGATTTGGGGAATTTCCTTCTTGCCCTAATTGCACCCCAATTTAACCCCCCTTAGTCAAATAATTTTCACAGCTCTCTCTTACCTCCCTTGTGCAGTTGTTTTTTCAGATTTTCACCGACTCTTCAACTTCCCGCGCTTTCGTCAGCTTTCCCACCGGTCTCTCTCCGATCACCGCCACTACCGACATGGGCAAGAAATGAAGTGCCAAGAAGGGGACAATCGCCCCTTCTGATAATCGATCCACCCCACCGGCCGACCCATCTCTGTCGCCGCCTTCCCCTCCGGTTGCCTCTCCACATTCCACGGTGAATTTTCCGGTACCACCGTCCGTTCCAACACCACCGCCGGTATCCTCGCCGCCTCCGGCCCCTCCTAACCCTATTCCGGCGTTGAATTAGCCACCGCCCTTCCTACGCCGCTCCCGGCGCCACTCCGAGCCAGCGGGCGCCGCCTCCCTGTCCGTGAGTAAACGTCGCCGCACTCAACCGCCGCTGTTCGTCGACCTCGCCGCCGGCGACACCAGCACCACTGTTCCTTCTCCGGCACCTGTCGCCACCACTTCTGACGCATCACTCGCTCCTTCTGGGTCATCCTCCGCCACTCATTCCGCGGCACGCATTCCCACTCCTACCCATTCTCCTCCTCCGGACACGCCCTCTCCGCCACCATCCCCTGTTCCCGAGCCCTCTGCCGCGGCCGCCGCACCATCGCGTCGCCGTCGAATTGGGTCAAAGTCTACCGCCCCCAGCCCGTCTGCACCGCCGCCTCCTCTTCCACGGCTGCCGTTCCGGCAGCCGGATCAGGTACGCTCTTGTGCTGAAAAGAATGCCAAGCGCGGTCTGATCGGCGCTCGTGTTTTTGATTGGGATGACATTGCTATTCTAGGGGTTAATGACCAGATTAGATCCCACTTTGATCATATTGGTTGGTCCTCATTTTTAGATGTTTCTGCCCCAGTCCATAGAGAGAGTTATATCTCGAATTCTTGTCTTCCTGTGTGTTTGATTCCTCGCGCGCTCTTGATGATCAGCATGCTGTAGTGTTTTCTTTCCGAGGTCGAAATTTTCACATGTCCATTAATGCTTTGAATGTGGTTTTGGGGTTCGAGTCTGATGAGTCTATTCGTGAGGACGTGTATGAGTCTTCCTTGTGTGATGTATCTGAGTCCTTTTCCACTCTTGCCTCTGAGCGTTGGCGTGTGTTGAGCATTGAATCTGATTTTGCTGCCCGTTCCTCTCGTAATGCCAACATCTGTGATGATGCTCTCCGTCTTTGTCATAGGTTCTTAGTCGCCAACTTGTTTGGCCGTATTGATATGATGAATGTAGTAACCTTGCAGGAACTCTTCATTCTTGATTGTATAATTTCCCACACCAAGTTGAATTTTGCATTTTGGTTAGCACGACAGTGGCAGTATAGTGCCAACCATTTTCTTTGTCGAGCCCCATTAGGATATTTTGTGACTCTGCTTGCACACCATTTACATATTCCTCTTGATGATCCTGAACCTCTACCTGCTATGCTGTTTACTATTGTTGATTTCACTGCCATGCGTCAGATATGTGTCGATGCCCAAGGGCAGTACAAACTCATCCGACCGAGCGTATAAGGCCCGAGTCATTTTCCAAGTGCAGGTCCTTCTTCTTCTTCCACCACCCCTGCTGCCACTGCCTCTCTCCTGTCTGAGATTGAGGCCCTTATACTTGCAGCCACCCGAGGCTTGGAGGATCGGCTTGGCTAGCGTTTAGATGCAATTGATGATCGCCTCACTGCTTTCGAGCAGGTCCTGCATCACCTCTCAGATTGAAGAGTTTGCCCTTCTCTTCCCCCTGTGTTATGTGTAGTTTGGTTACTTTTTCTTGCTTGTGTTTTGCTTTGTTTTCCTTTGTTGCTTTCTGTTCTTTTTGTTGCATCCTCTTCTTCCACACAGTGAGGACCCTGTGGTCTTTAAGTATGGGGGAAGAGTGATAGTTGTTGCGTCTTATGTCTACAAATCCGTAAAAAATAAAAAAAAATTACAGTTTAGGTGTTTTCTGCTTCCGTTCTGTGTTGTGCTCACATGATTTAGTCTGGTTTAGTATTGTCTACCATGATTTGGGAAGTATGAGGAGGAGGGACTATGATTTGGTTTGAATGGGTTGTCGGTTGTTGTTCTGTGATAAGGATACACCAATTTTTGATGAATTTGTGAACGATGGATCGTGCTTTTGATCGTTTTATTTTAGCCTATAAACATGAGTTCTTGAGCCTGTGAGCATGAACATCTATATGAAGCTCCCATTTCTGTTGTGAGAGTCTCGGATTGTGTTTATTCAATGCTTGCTTTGCCTTGTTGCCTCTGTTTTATCTCTTTTGATTTTCAAACATGGAAATGATAAAGGCACCTAGGAATTAACCAAGCTTTGGCTTAAAAGAAACCTCTCTGTCCTGCAATTGCCCATTAGTGAGCCTGTTGAGCCTAATAATCCTCATGATTCTTGATTACAACCACTATACATGAAGCCAAAGCCTTGTTTTAGCCTGCTTTTGACCCTGAAAATATGCAAGTTATTCCTAAGTTGCTGAGCTGCAATAATACAGAGGTTGATGCTGGAAAGTGAGGAAGGCAGATTTTATGCGCTTGTCTCAATAAAAAAAAAGAGAAAAGCAGAAAGAGAAGCAAAGCTTCGGTAAAAAAAAAAAAAAAAAAAAAAATGGAACAACAAGGAGGGATGAAAGAAAGAAAGTGAATAAAAACATCCATGTGTTTACATGAATTGAGGAACTCCAGCTTTTGAATTGTAAATATGTGCAGCTGGGTGTGAGATTTTTGTTGGAATGCTTGCATATTCTCCTTTTGAGCTAATAAATCCAAAAGAATCCTACCTCTAATCCCGAGCCCCGTTACAACCCTTGATAAAGCCCTTTTGATTTATGTTTTGAACTTAATTGTTGATAATTCCGGTGACATATAGGCAAAGCTATGCTGAGAATGACAAATAACGATTTGTGTGAATTTCTTTATTCCCTTCTTTGAGAGATTTGGAGTGAACCATGGCGAGGTTGGATCAATGAGCACTTTCTTGACATAAATGAGAAGTTTTGGTGTATTCCTTAGAATAGAACAGGTTTATGGTTAGGTTAATCATGGTTCCTATTCCGAGCACTTTTCGGATCAAGGCAGCTGGTACCCTTTTGTTCTTTATTTGTTTTTGTCAGAGTTTGTGTTTCTTTTGTGTGTTTGGATATGCTCGAGAACGAGCATTATCAAAGTATGGGGGTATTTGATCGGGCCAATTATACTTGATATTTTAGGGCAATTTTATGTGGTTTGATTGTGTTAATTATTATATAATGATGCTATTTTGGAAGAAGTTGTACCTTGAGGGTTTTTGCAGGGTATTGACGCAAAGATGAAGAAAAGAGTGTGTTTTTGGTGAAGAAATGAAGATTTGCGCAAGAAGTTGAAATTGAATGAAGTAAAGCCATGCCGTATGGGTATGCGGCAGGACGAATGAGCGGATGACTCAAGAAACTGGGCCTGAACGCGCGTTTATGGGCTGGAACACGGAAATTACTTAAGCCCAAGGCCTGGACGCGAGCTAGAAGAGTTCCCACTGCCTCAAGAGTCCACTTTTTTCCAACTTCCTTGTTGGAATAGATTAGGATGGTTATTTCCTTGTTGATATTATCTTATTTTAGGAATTTGATATATAGATTAGGACTTATCATATTTTGATTATTCAGACTTTAATTCTGCAAGAAAGAACGAGAACAACGGATGTTTTCTCTCTGGAGCAGAATAGTTCATCTGCTTCGTTTTATTTTCATGGTATTTCTTATTTCAATATTTTTTGCAATTCAATCTTAATATGAGTTCTAGCTAATTTCTTCTTATTCTGGAAAACAACTAACGAAACCCTGGCTTAAATAAGCTGTGAGATCTAATCGTGTTCATCATTCAATTATGTGCATGCATTTGTTATTCTTTGGAATTCGAGTAGTTAATTGTTTCGATATTGCTAGGTAGTTGCAAATACTTGATGAATTGGAATTAATTAGTAGTCAATTAAACCGGCCATCCGTAATTGTGGTTTAAGTTTAATTAGTGGGGAAAAGGTTCTTCAGAACCAGAGAGAATAACAATCTTAGTTTAATAGGTCCTGCGTCAGAGTCTGTTAAATTATGAATCGGGTTCCTCTAGATTTTAAGGCTGTCGGCTCATTAAACCTATAGAGCGTCTCTTACGGTTGTCAGTCGATTAGGGAAATAATTGGTGAAGCGTCTTCCTGATTATCGAGAAATTACGGAGGAATTAGGCTGCATCAGTGAGCGTCTTCGGTAGCTATAACTGATTTGTAGGTGTTAATTGAATTAATCATTGCATCAAGGATCGATTTAGGTAAGCTAGGGTGGAGTTAATTGGATTCCAGAATAGTTCCTCTCATATTTTAATTCCATTCAATTTAATTGCTCGTGTCTTCATATTTAATTATTAATTTCGTTTGTTTTATTATAATTACAAAATTCCTTTTCGAAAGTTGGTTATACAGATTGAGAGTATAGGGTAATTCTCGCCGGTCCCTTGGGAGACGATCTCGCTCATCACTGTACACGTGCAGTAAGGGCATAGCGACTGCTGTCGGGAACTTTATTTTTGGTGTAAAACGACGCACCAGTATATAAAACATAGATTTGAACCTTTTCATAGATCATTAAGTACGAATTTACGCATTTTAGGTTTTTAAGAGATCTCGATATTATCTTAGGAATGGATTGGCTAGAAACTAACCATGCCATAATTAAGTATCTTGAAAAAGAGCTAATCTTCCAAGGACTAGGAGAAGTGGAATTCACTTTCCATGGATCAATATTGGGAACTGGAATAAGAGTTATTTCTGCAATGAAAGCAATGAAGATTCTTAAAAAGAAAAGGATGTGAATCATTCTTGGCGAGTTTGATAATAAATAAGATAGAGAAGATAATAATTGATGATGTACTCGTCGTGTGAGATTTTAAACACGTGTTTTCAGAGGACTTACCAGGTTTATCTCTAGATAGACAAGATGAATTCACGATAAACTTGCTTCTGGGAGTTGCTCAAGTATTGAGAGCGCCATATTGCATAGCACCAAAGGAGTTAGAGGAGTTAAAAACTCAGCTACAGAAACTCTTAGACAAGGGCTACATTCAACTCGGCGTCTCACCATGGAGAGCATATTACTTTGGATTTTGTGGTTGGTCTACTCGACAACCTATTGTTTCTTTTTTGTAGGATTTTGCTGAATGACTGGCTTTCTGTTCTTGTTGCTGGAATGCTGAGCCACATATCTCCTTCTCATTCTTTTGAGATCATAAAGGTACTTCTCACAATGTGGTTGAATGTGACCTTTCTTCTCACAATAATGGCAAATGATTCTCTGTTTCTTGCTATTATAAGCATTCATCTTCTTGTGAGTAATGTTCTTCTGGATATGCCGAACATTCTCCTGTACATGCATTAGTTTACTTGTAATTTCTTTGACAAACACTGTCTTGGACTGTCCATCATTGTATCCAAGACTTGGATGACTTTTTCCTAAATGTCCTTGAGTTATGGAAATCTTATCAAGATTCTTTGTACTATTATTCAACATGTTGACATTCTTTTTGATGGATTTGAGCTCCGCAGACAATTCATCAATCTCCTTCTTTTGCTGCTGAGTAGTATTCATCTGTTCAGCATCATATTTGATCAGCTTCTCTTTTTCATTGAGAAGATCCTTGTTATGAGATTGAAGAGTCTTGTTGATCTACACTACTTCCAGCCATTTTTCATACATCTCCTTGTATGTCTTGACAAGTTTTTCTTGGCGGAAGTCTTCATTGTCTGACTCATTATCTTCTACATTGTTGAAGAGATCCTTGAATTCTAAGATTTTTGCTGTAAAAGAAATAGTTTCTTCATCTGAATCACTGCTGCTTTTGTCAGAGTCATTGTCATTGAGAGAAGCATTATAATTTTTTTTGTTTCTCTTCAGTGTGTTTGCACACTTAGCTTGAATGTGCCTAAATCCATCACATTCTCTTCACTGAATTCCTCTTCTGAAATTTGAAGTTCAAAACTCTTTTTGCTCAATGCTTAAGTTTATATTTTGCTGAGAATTACCAGGTGGTTGTCTTCTGTTGTTAGCCCTTTTAGAAGACTACTTATTGACTCTTTTTAACATACTACTGAAGTTCTTGGTGATCAGGACCATATTATTCATTGTATCTGAATCAAGTACAATTTTTACTTCTGTACATGTTCAGGTACATCTTCCGAGACTTCAGTTTTAAGAGCAATACCTCTCTTTCTTGAGCTGCTGTCTTCATTTTCTAAGTTTATCTCGAATCTTCTTAACGACCCCATCAGCTCATCAAGCCCCATACTCTTGATATCCTTGGCTTCTTCAATTGCAGCAACTTTGTATGGAAACTTCTTTGGAAGAGATCTAAGAACCTTTCTTACAAGTTTCTCATTGTTGATAGGCTCACCAAGAGTAAAACTCTAATTTGGATATGCTTCTCAGTCTGGCATTAAACTCACCTATGGACTCAGTATCCTCCATTCTGAGGGTTTCAAACTTAGAAGTAAGGTTTTGAAACCTTGACAACCTTACTGAACCAGTCCCTTCGAAGGTGGTTTCCAGAATATCTCATACAGCGTTAGCAGTCTCACAAGTTGAGATTAGACTAATATTTCAAGATCAACTACATAGAATATAGCATTGAAATTGTAACTCCACAGATAGCATAAGTGCGCATATAACAATGATGATAATGAAGCCCAACTTGCGTGGCCGAATCGTTGAAGCTCAACAAAAGGATGTCTATCTTGAGAAGATAAAAAGAAGAATAGGTCAAGGAACTCTAGGAGAATTCATAGTTGCAGATGATGATGCATTGATGTACGAGAATAGAATTTGTGTGCCACGAAATGAAGAATTGATAAGAAAAATTTTAGATGAAGCTCATTGCACACCTTACACTGCTCATCCAGGGAGTACTAAAATATATAAAGATATGAGAATAATCTTCTGGTGGCAAATCATGAAGAGAGAAATTGCATCTTATGTTAAGAGATGCATGACTTGTCAACTAGTCAAGGCAGAACATCAAAAGCCATCTGGATTGCTAAAACCACTAGAAATTCCAGAATGGAAGTGGGAGCATATCACAATGGACTTTATGGTTGGTCTACCAAAGACATTGTGTAGAAATCATGCCATATGGATCATTGTTGATCGTTTAACCAAGTCGGCACAATTCTTACCGGTCAAGATGACTTTAGGATTGGATAAACTAACACAAATTTATGTAAAATAAATTGTAAGACTTCATGGTGCACCTATGTCAGTGACATCAGATCGCGATACGCGGTTCACGTTTAAATTTTGGCAAAGCTTACAACATGCAATGGGCATAAAATTAAATTTCAGCACAACTTTCCACCCACAGACTGATGGACAGCCTGAAAGAACAATTCAGATCCTAGAAGATATGCTCAGGGCTGTAGTTATGGATCAAGGAGGAAGCTGGGAGAAATATTTGCCTTTAGTTGAATTTTCTTATAATAACAGTTTTCAAGCGACCATTGGAATGACGCCTTATGAGGCTCTATATGGTCTAAAGTGCAGATCACCACTTTACTTGGATGAAGTTGGTGAAAGAAAAATTTTGGGCCCAGAAATTATACAGAAAACTATTGAGGTTATAGATTAAGTAAGACAAAGAATGAAAGAGACCCAAGATCGATAGAAAATGTATTCAAATAAAAGAAGAAAAGATTTACAATTTCAAGTAGGAGATAAGGTATTCCTAAATATCTCCTACAAGAGGCATTGTGCGATTCGGAAGGAAAGGAAAGTTAGGGCCTAGATATATTGGACCGTACGAAATTCTTGAACGAATTGGAGAATTTGCCTACAAGTTGCATTACCGCCAAAGTTAGGAGAAATTTATGAAGTGTTTCATGTTTCAATGATTCAGAAATATATTTTCGATCCAAATCATGTTGTAAACCAGGAGAAAATAAGAGTAAATTTAGATCTGACATACGATGAGTTTCTTATAGCTGTTCTCGACAGAAAAGTCCAAAAACTGCAAAATAAAGAACTAATGATAATGAAAGTTTAATGGAGCAGTCATGGGCAAGAGGAAGCTAAATGAGAACTCGAAGATCAAATCATTTCAATGTATCCAACCCTCATCATAGCAGGTATATTCAATTTCGGGGATGCAATTTTTTTTGAGGGGAGGATGTAACACCCCAAAAAATATAATATTTATATTTATTTTATAATAGTAGGAAATTTCATGAAATTAGAATCCAAATTATTTTTTTTGGGTTAGTTAAATTATGGTCTTAGAGGCACTATAAGACGAAGAAAGTTTCGACCTTAGTTGAGAATCTAAGTTAAAATTAGAATTTATATTATAAAACTAGACGTTAATGGGATCGTTTGAAATTGAGATAATTCAAACCAGACTTCATTTGATCTTTCCATAGAATTTATTCTTGACATTTTGAACAAAAAAATAAAATAATAATAATAAATAAATAAATAAATAAATTCTAAGCAAGTCTAACAATCATATTCAATTAAAGGCCAATTTCCGGCCCCATTATTAAGGCCCACTTCAAACCAATTCCTTAATTATTATACATCATATTCAAGTGGGCCTAGTCATTTAAGTGTATAGATTGAGGACGAAAATTTGTTTGTCCATTTGGGATGATTATTAAAACAATCACCAATCACTTTTGACCATTTGGGAAGTCATGGGAAGGGATTAGTGTAAGTGTAGATATAGACGTATGGGTGTGGGGGCTTGTATAGATGAAATATGTAAATATGTGTATATCAATAAAGAGAAACTTATTTGCAGAAGAGTAATAGCTCAAAAGTGGAATAGCTTGAAAGGTAATAAGTTTAATTCAAGTCCCCTACGTCAATTTCTTTATTTTTTTTATCACCTTTAATGGTGAGTAACCCTCATGAAATATGTATATAAGCTCTTGGACAACTATTGGATTCTAATTAATTTTAAATTATTTTAACTTCTAGTTACAAGATCTATTTATTTATTTCACTTCTAGTTTAATCCTTGAAAATTAAATCAAGATTGTTATAAAATGCAATTAAGTTATATAATTTGCAAATGTTATATTTTTCCCTAAAAGAAATTCTAAATATTATAATTCACTCCTAGGTATTAAACCGAGCTTCTTGTTAGTCATTGAATTCCAATTCATCTTTTATATTTATTCAATTCAGCCCTGAAAGTTTGATAAATTCTCAAATAGAATCACTAACTTGATTCAATCCGTCAAATGCGCATTATTCGCTCATTTAACTGTATTTCAATTCCAAATGATCCCGAGTTATAGGAAATTATTACTTAAGTTATTTTTGACCTAAATTATATTTTACTGGCCTATATTAGAATTCTAAGTTAGAATTCCAATTTTATAGGCCGAGACGATCGAGAAGCATAGTAGCATCGCATAATAATTTCACCGAACTTTGAGATCATCTAGGTGGGTTTTTCTATAACTCACAACTATGTTTTAAATTCATCCATGAAAAGTATGTTAAATATTTTAATAACATTGTTTACGCAATGATTGGATGTGTTGAGACTTCATGCATAGAGGAATTCTGACTTACAAGCAAGACGGTTTACTTTGTGACTAAATGTCTAGATAAGAAACCGTAAAGTATCATGTGATCAATAGGGTCTCTCATCCAATGAAGAAGAGTAAACTTTGTTATAAAATATGTTCATGGTTATTTCCCATGATTTATGTAGCATAACAGTTTTAAAGCATGAAAGAATGACTTGGACGAATATCAATACCCACTGAGTGTTTTCTGGAACTCAACCCAAATATTTTCAAATATTTTCAGGTCTTGGAGATCGAGCTGGTTGATGACGAGCTGTTGGACTGGGTTAGACTGATGTGACCCAGGGCTAAATGACACGACGAGACACAAATACGCGGAAGCTAGGATTGAAACTACGTCGGTGAAGTAAGAGAACTATACTCAATTATCTAGATGACTAAGACTCAACTAAAATACCTAGACAATGACACACAAAATAACACAAATCCAAACAAGGAGAAGGCTGTTTTGGACGGCTATAGGGACGGTATTTGAGGAAGGTATTTTGGACGTGAGGTTTAGGTGAAGAAGGGCTAGAGTAGATAGGATATGTTAGAGTCGAAACGAACTTACGGATTAGACGAACGACGATAACTTGATCTTGAACAAGGGCTGGAATGAAGACGAACATGGATGATGATGTGTTGCTGTCGATTATGGCTGGATGGACGATGGTTTGTAGTTGTGAATTACAACCCGAAAGTTGCCTTGAATCTCGAACGTACACAAGGCCAAATTCATTAAGTTGTTCTTCGATAGCGAGTTTTCGACGATCCCTCGAATATGGACGGCGAATTCCCTTTGTAAAACTTAGAGATGCTAAGTCTAAGAGTATGAATTTAAATATCTAAACTCACAAAAGATTAAATGGGTTGAGACAATATTGAAAGCAAAGCTTAAATTATCAAATATGGTCTAAAGTGACAATGTGACATGGATCCCCTATTTATAACAATAGGTGGATCGAATTTGACATCAAAAGGGCCGAAAACTCAAGGCCAAAAACAAACTAGACTAGAACTAGGAAACTTCCTAAACTAGAATTCTATTTAAGGTAGAATTTGTAGATCTTGCCTTATCTAAAATCCTAGTCAAATCTTTATCTAAATAACCGAAAATCTTCTAATAAAAATCTAATAAAAATCGGTCCAACTATAGTTTTAAATTAAATAAATAAAATACTATAGTCTAATAAATCAATCCCCTTAATTAAATCATTATGGGCCGAAAACTTGGGCTCTTCACTTCTTGGCCGTGGGCTTCAAACAACTCGCACACATGCACGTCCATATGCACATGTGTACATCTTCATGCATTGTACTCCAAGTCTTTATCTCCATCTTCCATCTTCAATAAGGTCATCATTTTCAAGCTTCCTTGCACACCGTCTTCAACTTCGAACTTCTTGCGAATCATGACTTGCAAATATTCTTGCAACTTCTTAGCTCGTAGTCTTGTGACCGGTCCTTTGAATTGCAGCTCTTTATTGACTTCCTCATTGCTCTGGATGTTCTCATCATTCCCCCCCTGCTGAAGAGAATTCGTCCTCGAATTTGAAGGCTCATCATGGTCGAATTCATCTGCAGATTAAGGAGACAAATCAGCAACATTAAACGTAGAAGAACACTTCTACTCACCAGGGAGATCAATGCGGTATGCATTATCATTAACACGGCTCAAAACAGTGAATAGACCATCTCCAAAGGGCGACAACTTGGACTACCTCAAGTTAGGGAATCGGCCTGGACTTAGATGAATCAAAACACGATCTCCGGGCTGGAATGTCACACGCTTGCACCTCGTGTTACGTGCGGCGGCAATGGCCGAGCCTTTATGCTCGATTCGAGCATGAACCTTCTCATGCATGTCTCGAATAAAATCAGCTCTCTTCATACCTTTAACACTCGTTAGATGCTCAACGGGTAAAGGAATCAAATCAGTTAGGAGTTAACAGATTAAATCCATAAACTACCTCAAATGGAGACATGTTAGTAGAAGAATGAATAACACGATTATAAGCAAATTCAGCATATGGTAAACATTCTTCTCATGACTTCAAATTGTTCTTAATTAGAGACCTAAGTAAAGCTCCTAATGTATGATTCACAACCTCAGTTTGACCATCGGTTTGTGGATGACATGCAGTAGAAAATAATAACTTAGTACCTAATTTTCCCCACAAAACACACCAAAAATGTCCTAAAAACTTAGAATCCATATCACTAACAATAGTACGAGGAATTCCATGCAAACAAACAACATGCACAAAGAACAAATTGGCTATGTGAACAGCATCATCGGTTTTCCTACATACAATGAAATGAGCCATTTTGGAGAACCGATCAACTACAACAAACACCGAATATTTGCCCGACCTAGACCTAGGCAATCCTAAGATAAAATCCATAGAAATATCGATCCAAGGGGCTGAAGGGGCGGGTAACGGCATGTACAAACTGAATGGGTGTGAAGTGGATTTGGCTTGACAACAAGTAATGCAACGACTACACACATTCTCTACATCCCTACGTATATAAGGCCAAAAGAAGTGTTCATGCAGCAAGTTCAATGTTTTATGCACACCAAAGTGACCCATTAAACCTCCCGCATGCGATTCCAACACAAGTAGCTCATGCATAGAACAAATAGGAATGCATAACTTAGACTCCTTAAACAAAAACCAATCATGCACATAATATGCATCATTAGCTCTAGATTTCGACACACATGAAGCATAAATGGGGCTGAAATAGGCGTCCTCAACATACAACGACTTAATGGACTCAAAGCCAAGCATTTTAGCATGCATTAAGTTCAAAAGTGTATACCTTCGAGACAGGGCGTCCGCAACAACGTTTTCTTCACCTTTCTTGTACTTGATCACGTATGGAAAGGACTCGATGAATTCCACCCATCTTGCGTGTCTCTTGTTAAAATTTTGCTGTCCTTTGAGGTGCTTTAAACTCTCGTGGTCCGTGTGAATCACGAACTCCTTGGGCCAAAGATAGTGCTGCCATGTATACAATGCACGCTTCAAAGCATAAAGCTCCTTGTCATACGTGGAATACCTCAAACTGGCGCCACTAAGCTTCTCACTGAAGTAGGTGACGGGCCTGCGATCCTGCATTAAAACTGCACCAATACCTATGCCCGAAGCATGACACTCGATCTTAAAAGTTTTAGTAAAATCAGGTAAACAAAGAACAGGAGCAGAACACAATAAAGACTTCAAAGTATTAAATGCATGCTCTTGTTGTTTACCCCACTCAAATTTCCGATCCTTCTTACTTAGCTCAGTAAGAGGGGTGGCTATACTAGAGAAATCCCGTACAAAATGACGGTAAAACCCAGCTAGTCCATGAAAGGACCGAACCTCAGAGGCATTTTTCAGGGTTGGCCATTCTTCAATCGCTTTGATTTTGGAACGGTCTACCTCAATACCTCGTGAGCTGACGATAAAGCCTAGAAAAATGACTTCATCTATGCAAAAGAAACACTTAGACAAATTTCCATACAACTTTGCATCACGCAAAAGCATAAAAACATGCCTAAGGTGCTCTAGGTGCGCCTGTGCACTGTGACTGTAAATCAGAATATCATCAAAGTAAACAACCACGAATTTACCAATCACATCACGCAAAACATGGTTCATTAACCTCATAAGCGTGCTCGGTGCATTAGTGAGACCAAAAGGCATAACTAACCACTCATATAAACCATGCTTTGTTTAAAACGCAATTTTCCATTCATCCCCTTCATGCATTCTAACTTGAAAATAACCAGATCTCAAATCTATCTTAGAAAACACAGTAGAACCACTTAATTCATCTAGCATATCATCAAGTCTAGGGATAGGAAATTTGTACTTCACCGTGATTTTATTGATGGCGCGGCAATCCATGCACATCCTCCATTCGTTGTTCTTCTTTGGCACTAGGATGACTGGAATTGCACAAGGGCTCATCGACTCTCGGATTTGCTTCTTCTCCAACAGCTCCTTCACTTGACGGTCGATCTCTTTCATTTGCGGTACGCCGGTCGGTTGGGCAAGACGGCGCCGGGCACGAAGTCGATCTGGTGCTCGATCCCACGAACTGGAGGTAATCCACTTGGAATCTCTTTCGGGAACACGTCTGCGAATTCCTCCATAAGGGGCTGCACATCACAAGGTAAAGAAACACTATTAGTAGCACTGTCCTTATAAGATAAAAGAACGAAAGGTAAACCCGCTTTTAGTGCTTTCTCTACGCCTTTAACTGAGATGAACAAAGATCGATTTTGTTCAACTTTAGGGGCTAATCCGGATGATTTGACAGAAACTAAGGCATTATTAGAGGCCTTTAAAGGGGCTGCATTGGTCGTCTTTGAAGAAGACTCCGGTTGGAAACTCTCGGCTGAGTCTCGGCCGTTCACGCCGGCGGTCCGGACGGCGGCTGCGGCTTGCTTTGCCTGTTCTTGCTTAAATCTCTCTTGCATCCTCTCTTAATGCTCTACAACAGTTTTAGGAGTGAGTGTCTTGAGCACAGTGGTTCGACCATCCATAGTGATCGAATAAGTGTTGGCCAAACCATCGTGAACCGTTTTCCTGTCGAATTGCCACGGTCTCCCTAAAAGAATGTGGGCTGCCTCCATAGGAATAACATCACAAAGAACAGTGTCAGAATAATGACCTTTAGTAAATAAAACTTGTACCTGACCTGTAACTCTGATGGAACCTCGATCAGTAAGCCATTGCAACTTGTTTGGCTTTGGATGCTTTGTTGTGGTAAGGGCGAGTTTATCAACGGCATACTGGCTGATCGCATTGATTACACTCCCACTGTCTATGATCATCGCACAAGTCTGATCTTTGATTGCAACTCGAGTGTAGAATATGTTCTCACGCTGCGATTGCTCTTCGTCTTCACGATTGATGTTCAGACTGTGAATAGACACTAAGCTGACATGAGGCAGTTCGGCCTCCTCATCTTCCTCGTCGACTTCGGTGACTTCCATAGCATCAGAGGCGGCGGCCTGGGGCTCCTCCTCGTCTTCACTGGCTAATTCAAGCCCGTTCTGTTCATTGAGGAACAAAACACGATGGTTCGGGCACTGATTCTGAAAATGGCCCCAACCTTGGCATTTATGACACTGGATGTCACGGGCTCTATTAGGGGCTGCATTCAGTGTCGTATTGGGCTGATTGGGCCATTGGAATGGGGGTCTCGGGGTCGACGTCGGTGTAGACTCGGGTCTACGGTTGGACTGCGGTGTAGAACGGTCGAAACACCGTTCAGGTAGTCCGGGCTGACCTCGGGGTCGTGTGGACTCAGAAGAAGGTGTAGAAGGTGATGTGGAATGTGTACCTTTGTTCCAAGAGGGCCGAATGACGGCTGCACTATGATGAGAATGGCGTCGGCTTACTCGCAACTGTTTCTCCACAATCGATGCCTACTGCACCATCCTTTCTACACTGGTGAAGTCCTTCAACTCGACTTCACAAGCAATGTCGGGATTCATGCCTTCAATGTACCAAATGATGGTAGCATTTAAGGTCTCCTCCTTCCCGACTCGGTTCAAGGCTATCTCCAACTCCTTATGATATTCTTCAATCGAACGGGCGCCTTGTTTGATCCGGTTGAGCTTCTTTTCGAGCTTTCTCTTATAATGGACTGGAATTAAGCGTTCTCGCATCAATCCCTTCATTTCTTCCCATGTATCAATCGGCGGATTGCGATTTCTGCGCCTTCTTTCTTGCTGCATCTCCCACCAAGTGGCTACGTAGCCTCTGAACTCCAAACAGGCTAACTGCACCTTTTTGACTTCTGTAAAGTCGTAGCAGTAAAAATCTTCTCTACCTTACGTTCCCAATCAAGATAGATATCAGGATCGTGAAGGCCTTCAAACTCCGGTATGCTCGTCTTGATGTTATTGAGCATACGGTCTTCACCATAATCTTCATGACCGTTTCCACGTCGCTGGTGGCGGCCTCAGTCGAACTCCTCAGTGTTCTCATCAAAGTACTCCTCCTTGGGCTCGTTCTGTCGCTGGTTTTGTCGAGCTGGTCCTTGAACTGCTTAAGTAATGGTCGGTGTGACCTTAGTGCATTCAATGGCATGCACTAAGCTATCAAGTTTGTCAGACAGGGCCTGGTGCTGTCTCTGGAAGTGTTTTGAGAGTGCCTCAAAATGATACTTAGGATCCCACGGTGTAGCTGGATCTGAAGTCGACTCCATGGGGGCTTTGGACGGATCTCGGAATGGGTCCAAAGGTGGAGTATCGGCTGGGGGAGTCAAGGATGACTCGGAACGGGTACCTTTCTTCATGAAACCTACAAAATGAACAAACGTAAAAGAAAACAAGGTAGGACCTCACAATCTCACGTCACTCGTTTATTTTCACTCTTGATTTTACCACTCGTGTATCACTCAATATATGGGTGCACAGTGTGTGAAAATTGTGTATATGGGAGTAGGGGACTCGTGTGGTTTGTGTGGAGGAAGGACGGGAATGCTATTCTCAGAACACAGATGAATTTGGAGTGTACGGATGAGATACGGGTCGAGTGTGTGTATGGTAGGGGGGCTGCTGATTTTGTGTAGGTATGGTAGGGGTGGTGATCGAAGGTGGTATAGGGAGAAAAGGAAAGAAATAGATTAATTAATGAAGTCCCAAATTGATTTGGAGATCCAAAAATAAATCTAGATAGAATAAGGAAAGAAATAGAATGGATAAGGAAAGAAGAAAGAGATAAGGTAAGTAGGGAATTTGGATATGTATCAATGTATGTGACACAATCTAAATAACTTAATTAGCCTAGACTCTAGAAGGAAAGAACCAAAAATAAAATATGACACATGAGGAAGTTACCAAAATCAAAACAAACTAGGAAGGAAATTTCCAAAAAGAAAGAGAATCTAAAAGGAAATAACCAACTATGGATTTATACCCAAAAGGAAGGTACCAAAATAAAATAGAATACAAAAAGGAAACAATGAATTACTTTTTTTTTTTTTGAATTCGGATTTTTTTTATCCGATATTTTTTTTTTATCGTTTCTTTTCTCTTTTTTTTATACGATCTGATTTTTTTTTTATAACAATGAACAATACGGAATTTTAATTACAACTCGATAAAATTCAACAAAATAAACGGGACGAATAAACGAGTACGGAACCACTAACGATGTTTTAATAACATTGTTTACGCAATGATTGGATGTGTTGAGACTTCATGCATAGAGGAATTCTGACTTACAAGCAAGACGATTTACTTTTTGACTAAATGTCTAGATAAGTAACCGTAAAGTATCATGTGATCAATAGGGTCTCTCATCCAATGAAGAACAGTAAACTTTGTTATAAAATATGTTCATGGTTATTTCCCATGATTTATGTAGCATAACAGTTTTAAAGCATGAAAGAATGACTTGGACGAATATCAATACCCACTGAGTGTTTTCTGGAACTCAAACCAAATTTTTTCAAATATTTTCAGGTCCTGGAGATCGAGCTGGTTGATGACGAGCTGTTGGACTGGGTTAGACGGTTGACCTTAATGTGGCTTTTGCTAAAACCATCTTTAAACTCATCAATATTTAATTATTAAATGCTTCCGTTGATCTCTGCAAAACTTTTGAGTTTAAAATTTTTTAACCCAAGTGATCAATTTTTGATTGTATATACATATTTTGAATGTATATAAGGATTGATCATTGTGTTTTTTTTAAAATGTGTGGCCTGTTTGGCTATATATATTTCTTGTTGACAGGTTATTTGGTTGTGTATGAGTCAGTGATTTTGAAAAGACTTGTTGAAAGTCGACATTGAGAACGCCTAAGTGCCTGGTTTGAACATTTTTAAGTTTAGGTGCTGTCCATTTGCAAAATATTTATAAAGTTAAATTAATTTCTTAAAAAATATATTTCATGTAAGCATGTGCGTACGTCTTTTGGTAATATTTTGGTCCTAGTGGGACTGGGGCGTTACAATCCAGGAGTTGGATGAACTCCGGTGGTAGACTATCTTTTAGTCGGTGTGAGAAATCCTGATGATTCACGTCTGGCAGCTTCCAAGTATTCCATAGCTCCTGCTGGTTGGGAAGAGCCAGATCATATACTTTAGGTCCTTTGCTTGGAAGAAGGAATGTGGTCACCATTGTGTCTTTTGTGACTGTGATGACATGTTGTGGATGGTTGAGATGATGTTCTCGCCTACGATCTCTTCATTGTAGTAGAACTCTGCAACGTGCTTGGGTAGATATTTGGGAGGCATGATTTTGAAAAAGTGTAGCAACCCAGTTTCTTCCAATGGACGGGCGAGCTGAAGATATATTTCTAGACCCAAACGAGCTTGAAGAGGCTCCAAGTCTAAAAACTTATCCTTCTTCAGTTTATCCACGAGCAGTTTGATGTTCAACATATGAAATGGGATTTTCATTTCTGCTGAGAGATGGGTGTATCAGTGTATTGCAAGTTAGTTTGGCAATAAGAAGTATGTGCAAGGAGTAAGATAGAAGATTTGGAAGTGATTTAAGTTTTCATCTCCTTCGTATATATATATTCAGCTTTGCATACATATTTTTGTGAGTACTCGATTGCTTTTCAGCTAATCAGCTGTTAGATTTGATAGACAAACAGCTGAATAAATATTGCATGTATCTCAGTTGTCCACATGTGGGGTAACTTTATGATCATGTGGCTGATATTTGATCAATTCAAAAATTGGGTAGTTGCCATAAATAGTATAATATTTTCTGCAGATTTTGCTATTTATATCTCACAGATAATCATCTCGGTTTTCCACTTTTGTAGTCGCTAATTAATATCAACTCAGAGATATTAAAGGCAACTCTGTGAGAGATGAGCCCATTTTCAAATTGTAGCTGTTGGATGTAATATTGAGAGATTAATGATCACAACAATAATAATTATTTCAAGGATAAGCTTAATGAACAGTTTATGTAAAAACTTATCCTGATCCAGTTGGGATACATTCCAACTGGTTAACTTGATATGGTGTGAACTGATGAGGTAGCGATTGATTGATCAGTTTGATTATTCTTTAGCTACTGCATTGAACTGACTGAGGTTTCAACTGAACTGAATGGATCAGTTCTTTTGTTCAGTTTCTTGGCCTTCCTTTAGTCAGTTTCCTCTTTTTGAACGGTCGAACTAGACTTGGTTCACTGCATCTTTTTGAGCAGTTTGATCTCTTCCTCTTCGACATATATCCAGTTGTGTTCTTCTACAGTTCAGACCTTGCTTTCCTCGCAGATTGGTGGAGTTAATGAAGAGCAACTGATGAACTTCTCACCTTCTGATTAAGGAAATGTGGAATTCCTTTGTGAGGTGAGCTGAACTGAGCAATATTGAGAGTCAGTTGGGCTGCCTTTGAGCTTGACTTGAGTAGGAGAGTGACGTAGCTCTTGGATAAGGGACTTGGTGACTTAGCAGTGTCCTCATCATCACTTTCTCTTTCATCATTGTGCTCTTAATTCTTCTAGGATACTACAACTTGAGCATGTGATAGATTTGGTTCTATCCTTTAGGTGCAGGTTCAGTTTGTCAAGATGACTTAGCTGACTGACTTGATAGACTATCAAAGTTCAGTTTTCGATAATGTTACCTTGTTGGACAGTTGGCTGATTGATGGGCACCTACAACTGCTTGAGGCATGATGTTGGTTCTTAACTCGGCTAGCAGGGCAGTTGCCGGAATCTTATTGGCAAGTATGTGATTCATGATGTGCTGAACTTGCACAATAGTTAGAGGGAATGGATTAGATGATCCTATCCATTTTATGGTCCAAGTTTCTTCACGTTGCTAGTAGCTTATGCCATGAAAGACAGTTGCCAAGAAGTGAGACTGGATAGACATTGGACGTCTCTAGTTGAACCAATAGAAGTACCGGTGCAGTTGTTTGAACAACTTCTGGTCATACTTTGCAACAAAAGTGAAGTGACTGAGTAGGAGATTGGTCACTTCTTTTTGTGCACTCTTGACTGTATATTTACCACTATAGAAAGTGTGAATATTTTCTTCAGTCAGCTGGAGAGGGGGGTAAAAACTCCTGAAGTAATTAGGTCCATAATTTGGATGAGGGATTCCAGTGAATGGAATAAGCTCATCTGGATCAGAGCAAACCTTGAAATCAACTGATGATCCGTTCTTTGAATTTGGTAAAGGATTGGTGTTGGTAGTTGAGTTGCTCAATGTTGTATTGCTTGACTTTAGCTTGGATCGACTACAAGAAAAAAGCTTATAGACAACGCGGAATCCGCGTTCTTTATGAAACCGAGCGTTGTCTACATCTGTGTAGTCTATTATAGGGCGGTTAAAGACAACGCGCATTGTGCGTTGTCTAGTTCATCATAGACAATGCTTGTTCGGTTAAAGACAATGCGCATTGCACATTGTCTATTTTATCATAGACAGTGCATGTTCGGTTAAAGACAACGCGCATTGCACGTTGTCTATTTCATCATAGACGACATGTTGTTAGTTAAAGATGACGTGTTATACGCATTGTCTATTAGGTCATAGACAATATTTATTTAGTTAAAGACAACACGTAATAGGCGTTGTCTATGCCTTTATAGATAACGATAATTTGGTTATAGACGACGTGGCATACACATTGTCTATTAAAAGATAGACAACACGAAAAATGTTATAGACAATGTGGAATACGTGTTGTCTTTTTGTAGCTTTTTTAAAAAAATCTAGATTTTTTTTTATTTATTCTATTTTATATGAACAACTTGCTTTCATTTCAAATAATAAGTAACATAAAACTATAAATGTGTAATAAAATTATAATTAATCATAAATAATTCAATATTTTACATAAACCATAATTTATCCAAGTAACAAGTATAACAACCAAATTTTGTCTCAAATTAATCCAAGTACTAAATATGAAGATTGAAATTACAAACTCCACGCAACAACTCCAAAATAGCAGAGACTTCACCATTTTTGTGAATCAACCACCCAACTTCCATCAACACTCAACAAAAATGATGCAACTGCAACATTCACAAATTAAACAAATATATAACAAAATGAGATCATCAAAAGCAAATATTAAGACATTAAAATACCAAATCAAACACAATTAAGTTATCAAACTTACAAGAACATCATCAATAACTTTGTCAATCCGCAAAATCATACACAAATTTCCTTGCCTTCTATTGCAATTACATAATGCAAATACTAAATCCGAAAAATAGAAATCAAGGATTGATTTTTCTGAACAAAATATCATAGCGAAACCAAAATCGATTCATTCCCACAAGATTAAACGCCAAGACCAAAGCGCACTAAGGGGGGAATAGAAAAAAAGAAAATGAGAAAAGGTAGAATTAAGGTAAAGAAAGAACGCAGGAAGAGATAAGGTAGAATGTTCATACCTTTGTTCCATGGGAAAAATGGAAGAACACAAGCAGCAAAATAGTAAAATGATGAAGAAAATATACTAATACCTTAGAAATTGGAGAAAATCACAGTTTCTTCTAGTTCACCCAATTTCTTCCAGTTCACCCAATTCAAAAAAAGAACTCCTTTAGGCTATATTTTGAATGACAACTAGCAGCAACGAGATGGGAAGGGGCAGCGATGGCATGGTGCGGCAATGGTCAGACAAGACGACGACGATGGAGGTATCAACAGCAAAGAGGAAGAAGAAGATGAGGGAAATTTTTTGATAGAATTTGACTAGGGCTTTTCACAGAAAGTCCCGTGAATGAAAGAAGGGGGAATGTGAATTTTATCTAAGTCCCGCGTGAATACAGATTGCCAAATAAAACATCATTCTCTAATAAAAATATATATTTAAAAAAATGCTTATAGAAAACTTGATAATGGTGCTTGTAGTCTATGTCTATATAGACAACATAGTTTTTTATCTTTAAAATAAAAAAAATAAAAAAAGCGGCAAAAGACAACGTGAAAGTGTAGACACGTTGTCTATTCCATAATAGACAACGTCAGCATAAAAAAAACATTGTCTGTCGTGTGTTGTCTATATCCGATTTTCTTGTAGTGATCTTCTTTTCTTCTTGAGTGACTGAAGATGAGCACTTTCTTTCTTAGAGATCCAGTCAGAGATGAGGACTGGTAATGTATCATCATTTGGTAGGTTCAACATATCTTCAAACAGTTTGCTCATCCTTAGAACAAATCCTACCTTGGACTCAAATTTCCCAGTTTTCTTCGAATCAGAAGCCTTGATGACTTGATGCTTGAATTGGGAGAATATGAATTTTGCCCAGTTTGTTTGTCTTCCTTCAACAAGGTAAATCATTGTTAGGATTGTATACTGAAAGCCTGTCTTTGTATACTATTAATAATGGTTCTGACGATATGGATTGATTATTATTGCAGTCACTGTTTGTGCATCTATTTACTGTGTTATACATTTATATGTGCATGTTTCTTTATACTTGCATTGTAGATGATATGGTGTAGGTAAACACACGGTGAAGATCATATCATCGGGTCCTTGCAAAGTATAAAAAGGCTCGCAGTTTAGATGGTCTTGAACCAACCATTGTAGACTGTAGAATAATCTGATAGTTAGTTTATCTCGACTAACTGATCATTCTAATACACTAACGCATGTATTGAGGAGGATCGCGACAGGATACTATTCTCTGGTCTGATCCTAAAGGGAGAGAATAAAGATCCACATAGTTCAGGTTCTTAAGCCTTGCACAATGACGGACATATGTGTGTTATGATTATTGCTTTGATTTATCAATGGGTGAGATTCTTGATAGAGTCAATATTCTTGATATTTTGGGCAGTAACATATTCACACATGATGGGTCGTGCACTGTGTTTGGTCACCATGTCCTAATGTGCCAGGTTGATGATGTCCCCTTGAGTAAACACAAGTACATGTGAAACCCTACAGGTGGAATTTATTCCGTACATGGTAAATCTTGTATGGTACTGCTCTAGGAATGGAAGAATTAATTAATTATAGCTGTCAGAGCTTACATAATTAATTAATGGAAATTATATCTTAAACATGGGGAATGGCGGGACTAAAGAAGAATGCATTGAGTAAAATGTATTAAATTGGTAGGCCAATGTTATTTCTTTAGTGGAATAAATATAACATTTAATTTATTTAATTATATCCTAGGTATTAGATATTAAATATTAAATAAATTAGTGGGCCAATTTAGTATTCTTCTAGATCCATACTGTAGCCCAAATAATACCTTAATAGACTTTGGGAATGGAATAAGTGGAGAGGCCCAAACCCATCAGGGTTGGGAGTCAAAATACAGGCCTTCCTCTGTATTTAAAGAGAGATGTGGCGTGTATTTCACACACACGAGCAGCCCCTCTCAGTTCAACTTATTTCCCTAGGTTATCCATACACTGTTTAGTAGCTTGTAGCCCACTCTATATCTAGACGGGTATTGGGAATACAGTAGAAGATCGAGGAGTGTCACTACAGCCCTGTAAGGCGTCGAGTACAGTGAGAAAGAAGGTCGTTCGATCATTTCTTCTACAGCAATGAGATTAGACCTGTAATCTCATCATCAAACCTACTTGTCATGTAAGTTGATCTATCGTATTAATTTTTCCGCTGTAATTAATTCGACTGTCATACATGATATGTTCAACTTGTTCTATTTGCATCACAACATAAAATCATGATTCCCATGCGCCATTAGAGTTATAGATTATCCGATTAGATCCTGTGAGGCGTAATTTCAAAAACCCCAACAACTAGTATCAAAGCAGGTATCGGTATTAATCTAGGATGAATTCTATGAATGTGTTCGAAAATTGCAATATTTTTTAATGATAATTTTATGTTTAAATTTTCAAATTTATTGCATGATATTTTCAAGCATGATGTAATTAGAATTGGATGAATTTTGGTGAGCATGTTTCGAAATTATTGTTTTAATTACATGTGTAATTTTCACCCTATATGAAATATGATATGGAATGGTTCTTGATGTTCTTCATAATTTCCAGATTTATTTCATGTTAATTTTCGAAAATTTTATCCTATTATTTTTGAAAATTTGATGCTATATTATCTCTTAATTTGATCCATAATTTTTTGGGTGTACCAAAATTTCCATATTCTACACTAAAGGGGGTCAAAAATTTTGGTGTTTAAAATTGGTTTATGGTAATTTCTGGTGTCTACCAAAAGTTACCTAATTTTAAACAAAGTTGGTTCCAAAATAGAATTTTAATTTTGGTAAGTATTTGAAGAGGATCAAAACTACCTTAATTTTAATTCTAGTAATTTTGGTACCTAATAATATAATTTGGATAGTATCTTGACTTGTATCAAAATTCGAAATTGGTTAATTAATTGGGGGGGGGGGGGGGGCGAAAATTTTAGGGTTAAAATTTGGAGTATTAATTTTTGATTTTTTCGAAAATTTTCAGATTTTATTCCCTAAGGTTTTTCGAAAATTTTAAGGTATAATTTGGTGGATAATTGTGATCAATTTCCAAATTTTATCTTATGCTAATATACGATTTAATTAAGATATACTTTGGTAGATAATTTTAATTAATTTCCAAAGTTAATCTTAAGTGATATAATTTTCGAATGTTAAGATATTTTTTGGTAGATAATTATTCCTAATTTCCAAATAGAAATCTTATGGATATATTCTAATTAATTGATTTAATTTAGTGGATAATTATTTTAATTTCCAATTAAATCAAGTATTTAATTTTCGAATTCTTTAATTGTATTAAAGTGATAATTTCAAAAATTATGGCATGCATTGATATCATGTGCTATTTTATGGATAATATTTAATTGTTATAGTTGTATCTATCTGTAGATGTTATTTTTTGTAGGTGAAACCAACTATCATGGCCTTTAATTTTATGTTGAATGTGATGTTTAATTATTGTTGAATGTATGGTTGGTCGTATGCCGGTTTGGCTACAAGGTTTTTAATCCATGAGAAAATCCATGGATTAGGTCTAGGCATTTTATTTATTATGTTGTTTTAATGTAATAGGAAAATAAAATGTTAGTATTTTGATTTGTATTTTATTTTCCTGTATTATTCTAGTTTAGAATATAGAATAAGAGAAGGAGATCAACACAGAGATGGAAAGTGGAGCAGCTTGGAAATGGAAGGGTATCCCGAACATGTCCCGAAACCCTAAAGGAGCTAGGGTTTCGGTGAGGCATATGAGAGGCGGTGGCTGTGGGGTTCCGGGCTTCCGAAGACCTGATTTTCCAAGTCTATCTCATTAACAACATGAGATATAAGTCATGATAGTTGGTCCCACTTATTATGCTTATTATGTTGTTTACCATGCAATGGTTATTTATCATTTTATGTGGTTTATATTGCATGTTTAAATGAGATAAAAATGAAACCTCAAACTTAAATAACTAAATGGGAGAGATACATATCAAAGTATGTGAAAATCTTAAAACGGTTTCTATTAATCTAGTTTAATTGAGAAGTAATGGGCAGCCTCCCTATGGAGGAGTCATATTACTGGATTCTCTAGAAATTAAACTTCCTAACGGATAACTGTAGAACATTATTAGAACTCATCGGCCTTGCTACCAGGGAGGTGAAATTCGAAATGATGGTCTTTGAGTGAAGATAATGGTAAGCACACTCAGATGTAATTTATTAATAAACGTCCACCCTACGTAGCTTATTAATTAGACAATTACATGACCGGATTTTATCCGACTATTAATTTACTTGTCATAAGGAAAGTTGAGTGGAGGTAAATTAAAGGTTAGGTTTTAACCTACTTAAAAATGAATTTTATAAACGTCTACCCTATGTGGCTTGTAAGAAACATTTTTAAGATGTCGGTGGTAATGCATATAATTTCTTTTGAGGATTTTGAATTATATGTGTTTTTATCCTAAAGTTTGTGACTGTGCTGCATGTTTATTTTCAGTTATTTTATATTGTCATGACACTCTCAAACATGTCCTTAATTCTTAAAGAAGACAAACTAGTTGATGAAAACTATAAAGTTTGGATAAGAAATCTGAACATTGTCCTTACAGCTGAGAATTTTAAATTTGTACTTGATGAGGAATGTCCACCTAAGCCAGATGAGAATTCTAGTGAAGAGCAAAAGGCTGCTTATAGTAAGTGGGTTATAGCTGATGAGATGGCACGTTGCTATATGCTTGCCTCTATGTCGAGTGTGTTGCAACATCAACATTAGTCTGTGAAAATCGCTTATGATACAATGTTGAACCTTAAGGAGCTCTTCAGATACCAGAATTGCTCGGCTCGACATTTGGCTATGAGAAATCTTATGAGCACTAAGATGTCAGATTCTACACCAGTACGGGATCACGTTCTCCAGATGATGGGTTTTCTATCGGAGATTGAGACCCTAGGTGGCGAGTTAAATGCCAAGTCCCAAATCGACATTGTGCTTCACAGTCTGTCTCCGAGGTTTGAGCAGTTCAGGCTGAACTTCAACATGATAAAGAAGGATGTTACTTTATCAGAATTGCTCATGGATCTTCAGGCAGCCGAGCATCTCCAAAAGGGAAGCTAGGAGACGCACCTAGCTAGGGCGTCTTCTTCTGGTGTTAAGAAAAAGAGATACGGACCTAAGAAAGCTGCAAAGGAGGCACCTAAAGACCCTAAGGACAAGAAGGGCAAAGCCAATGTACACTCAGAGGACTTCAAATTGAAGTCGAAGTGTTTCAAGTGCGGTCAGCAGGGACATTGGAAATCTGCGTGTCCTAATAAGAGGAGGAAGAAGAAGGGTACGTCTCACTCTTTAGTTGTTGAAACATGTTTAGCTACTTGTTCTACCCAGTCATGGGTAGTAAATACTGGAGCTACTGATCATGTTTGCATGTCCTTACAGGGGTTTATGGTGAAAAGGCAGCCGAGTGAAGGTGAGATTACTATCTACATGGGTAATGCTATGAAAGTGGCGGCTGTTGCAGTGGGAGACGAGACTTTACCCTTTAGTAGTGATATGATTCTTGTTTTAAATGATTGTCTTTATGTGCCTGGTTTTAGGCGGAACTTGATTTCTGTTTCTAAGTTATTTTTGAATAAATATTCTGTTACTTTTGATAGAAAGGTCGTTATCTCAAGTGGGAAACATTTTATTTGTTCTGGCATATTGAATGGACATCTTTACATACTTAATCTTTTGCAAAACACTACACAAACACAATTGTTGAATACATTGATCATTAACCCTAATAAAAGGAAAGAACCTTCAGAACTAAATTAAACTTATCTTTGACATCTAAGACTCAGTCATATTAACCTTAAGAAGATACGAAAGCTGATAAACGATGGACCACTGTCTTTATTGGTCTTGGAAATGTTTCCTTTGTGTGAATCCTGCTTGGAAGACAAAATGACTAAGCGACCCTTTTCGTCTAAAGAAAATAGGTCTAAAGAGGTACTAGATTTGATTCACTCTGACTGATGTGGCCCTATGTCAGTTCAGGCTCGAGGAAGGTATAAATATTTCATCATGTTCATTGATGATTAATTAATGTATGGATACATTTACCTATTGCGTCGCAAGTCCGAGTATTTTAAGACATTCAAAACATTTAGAGTGGAAGCAGAGAAACAAACAGGCAAAAGTATCAAGACACTGCATTCTGATCGTGATGGTGAGTAACTCTCGACTGAATTTAGGGATTACTTTACAGAGCATGGGATTACATCCCAGTTGACTGCGCCTGGCACTCCACAGCAGAACGGTGTAGCTAAAAGAAGGAATAGAATATTATTAACGATAGTTAGATCGATGATGAGCTATTCAGAATTATCAGTTTCATTTTGGGGATATGCCCTGGAAACAGCAGCCTATATTCTTAACATGGTTCCTTCTAAATCAGTTCCTCGCACGCTCCTAGAACTATGGACTGGTCGAAAACCCAGTCCAAGTCATGTTCGAATATGGGATAGTCCATCATATGTGTTGGATAAGGAGACTGATAAATTAGCACTACGTTCGGAGGTAAGGTTGTTCGTTGGGTATCCGAATGGAACGAGAGGTGGTTTATTTTATAGTCCTAAGGATCAGAAGGTCATTATCAACACTAATGCCCAATTCTTAGATGAAGACTATGTAATAAATCACAAACTCAGGAACGAGATCATTCTTGAGGAGCTTCGAAGTGGGAACGCAGATCCTACACCACCTGTACAAGTAGAGGAACCACCAATAACTGCACAAGGTGTCACAGAAGTATGGGAAATGCCTCGTCGCAATGGGAGGGTTGTCCGACAACTTGATAGATTCATTAGTTTGGGAGAATCTTCAGACTTCCCTAAAGGACTGAATGAATTAGATCCCAAGACCTATGATGAGGCAGTACAAGATAAAGATGCAGAGTCTTGAAAAATTACAATGCAATCCGAGATTGGATCTATGGATCACAATCAAGTCTGGGAACTTGTAGAACCACCTGATGGGGTAAAACCCATTGGATGCAAGTGGGTCTACAAACGTAAGAGAGGATCTGACAGGAAGGTTGAAACCTTCAAAGCTAGATTGGTGGCGAAAGACTATACTCAGAAAGAAGGGATCGATTATGAGGAAACCTTTTCACCGGTTGTCATGCTTAAGTCGATCCGGATTCTCCTATATATTATCACTCATCTGGATTATGAGATATGGTAAATGGATGTCAAGACAGCTTTCCTGAATCGAAATCTTGAAGAAAACATCCATATGAAGCAACTAGAGGGATTCATTGCTAATGGCCAAGAGCACTTAGTCTGCAAGCTTAAGAGATCCATTTATAGACTTAAGCAAGCATCACGGTCTTGGAACATCCGGTTTGATGAGGTCATCCAGTTATATGGATTCGTCCAAAGCCCGGATGAGAGTTGTGTGTACAAGAAGAGTGATAGAAACGTGGTGGCATTCCTAGTACTGTATGTTGATGACATCTTACTTATTGGAAATAATAAGAAGGTATTATGGAACATAAGGGTGTGGCTGTCTAAGCAGTTTGATATGAAGGATTTGGGAAAAGCTGGACACGTCATTGGCATCAAGATCATTTGAGATCGCTAGAAAAGGATGTTGTGCCTATCTTAGGCGACCTATATCGATAAAGTACTAGCTAGGTTTAGCATGCAAGATTCCAAGAAAGGTTTTATACCTTTCAGGCATGGAATACATCTATCCAAGGAGATGTGTCCTAAGACACAGGCTGAGATAGCTGAGATGAAAGGGGTTCCATATGCTTCGGCTGTGGGGAGCCTCATGTATGCTATACTATGCACTAGGACTGATATATGCTATGCGGTTAGCATGGTAAGCAAATATCAGTCTAACCCTGGGAAAGGACACTGGACTGCAGTAAAGAATATTCTCAAGTACCTAAAAAGGACTAGAGATTATATGCTGGTATACTGCAGTAATAGTCTCGTTCATTTGGGTTACACGAACTTTGATTTCCAAGCCGATAAAGATCAGAGTAAATCTACCTCGGGCTATGTGTTTACCTTGGGAGGCAGAGCTATTGCCTGGATGAGCATCAAGCAGAATTGCATTGCTCACTCCATCATGGAAGTTAAATATGTAGCTGCCTCTGAGGCTACAAAGGAAGTCGTCTTGCTCCAAAGCTTCTTGTTGGACTTGAGCGTGGTTCCTGATTTGCCAAGGAGTATCATGATATACTGTGATAACTCGGGTGCAGTGGTAAATTCAATGAAATCTAGAGCCCATAAGGCAAGTAAACACATAGAGAGAAAGTACCATCTTATACAAGAAATCATTAAGAGAGGAGATGTTACAGTGGCGAAGATTACATCAGAGGACAACTTGGCTGATCCATTCACGAAGAGCCTGCCGGCTAAGACCTTTGATGGTCACGTGGAGAAAATGGAAGTGAGATGCAGACCCGGGATTGCGTTTTGAGATTTGTGTATAGTTTGAGAGTTTTGCCAGTTTTTGTTCTATACTTAAAAGACATGTTTTAAGTATAAGTGGGAGATTGTTAGAATTGTATACTGAAAACATGTCTTTGTATACTATTAACAATGATTTTTACGATATAGATTGATTATTATTGCAGTCACTGTTTGTGCATCTATTTACTGTGTTATACATTTATATGTGCATGTTTCCTTATACTTGCATTGTAGATGATATGGTGTGGGTAAACACATGGTGAAGATCTTATCATCGGGTTCCTTGTAAAGTATAAAAAGGCTCGTAGTTTAGATGGTCTTGAACCAACCATTGTAGACTGTAGAATAATCTGATAGTTAGTTTATCTCGACTAACTGATTATTCTGATACATAGACACGTGTATTGAGAAGGATCGCGATAGGATACTATTCTCTGGTCTGACCCTAAAGGGAGAGAATAACGATCCACAGAGTTCAGGTTCTTAAGCCTTGCACAATGATGAACATATGTGTGTTATGATTATTGCTTTGATTTATCAATGGGTGAGATTCTTGATAGAGTCAATAATCTCGATATTATAGGCAGTAACATATGCACACATGCTGGGTTGTGCAATGTGTTTGGTCACCATTTCCTGGTGCGCCAGGTTGATGATGTCCCCTTGAGTAAACACAAGTACATGTAAAACCTAACAAGTAGAATTTATTCCGTACATAGTAAAGTGTGTATGGTACTGCTCTAGGAATGGAATAATTAATTAATTATAGCTGTCAGAGCTTACATATTTAATTAATGGACATTATATCTTAAACATGGGGAATGGTTGGACTAAAGAAAAATGCATTGAGTAAAATATATTAAATTGATAGGTCAATGTTATTTCTTTAGTTGTATAAAAATAACACTTAATTTATTTAATTATATCCTAGGTATTGGATATTGGATATTAAATAAATTAGTGGGCTAATTTAATATTCTTTTAGAGCCCTACTGTAGCCCTAATAATACCTTAATGGACTTTGGGAATGGAATAAGTGGAGAAGCCCAAACCCATCAGGATTGGGAGTCAAAATACACGCCTCCCTCTGTATTTAAAAATGGAGGATGCATGTATTTTACACACACGAGCAGCCCCTCTCAGTTCAACTTAATTCCCTAGGTTATCCATACACTGTTTGGTAGCTTGTTGCCCACTCTACATCTAGACGGGTATTGAGAATATAATAGAAGATCGAGGAGCGTCACTGCATCCCTGTAAGGTATCGAGTTTAGTGAGAAAGAAAGCCGTTCGATTATTTCTTCTACAGCAACGAGATTAGACCTCTAATCTCATCGTCAACCCTACTTGTCATGTAAGTTGATCTGTCGTATTAATTTTTCCGCTGTAAGTAATTCGACTGTCATACATGATATGTTCAACTTGTTCTATTTGCATCACAACATAAAATCATGATTAACATGCGCCATTATAGCTGTAGATTATCCGATTAGATCCTTTGGGGCGTAATTCAAAAAAACCCAACAATCATAACCTCGTATCACTCTTGAATGAGCTGACTCAAGCTTCCAGTTGCCCCGAATATCATCTTGTTCGTGATATTGAGTAGTACACCAGACTCGGGCTTCAGATCAGTTTTAGCTGTGGTAAAACTAAATTGCTTGTTGCAGGTGGAAGTTTTTCATTCTCTCTAGTGCAATTGTGCTCTGAGTGATTTGAATTGGTCGGCCTTGAATCACTGATGACACAATCTTTCCATTTGTAGTTAGCTTTGCCTGTAATAAAAACTCACTCACCAAGTCTTGTCTGAATAGTCTTGGTAGAGTTTCGAGGTAGTTGAGAATTCATGTCTTGTGAAGATTCACCATAATGCTTGGTGTTGGGATTTTTTCGAATTAAACCACTGCATGATCTATTTGGTTGTTCATTAATCCGTGTTCATGCAAATCATAATTTTATGTAACATGCATGTTTATCACAGTCTAATAAAAAACATGCAAAACAGATTCGAATCTAATTAAAGCGGAAGACATAGAAAACGAATCTACTTACAAATTGATAGACGGTCTGTGGACAAGATTAAAAATCTAATCTTGCTGTTGAATGAACACAGTAAGCGCCTCCTTTTTCCTCAAAATTTGACCACTGCACAATTCTACTCCAAGACCTTCTGTTGTATTTCCGGACTGTATCTAGATTCAGAGTGGGCTGAAATCTACTAGATAGGGTTGTGAATTCTATGGATATCTTGAGAGAAGAAGAGGGGCTGAATTATTATGCTTGAAATTTTTAAACGCACCTCCTCTATTTATAGGGGAGGTGGCCGAAAATTCAACTCCCAACCCTACTGGGTTTGGGCCTCTATCTCAAGTTCAATATCCAGTCCACTATCAGTCAATTGGGCTACAACAGGAATCTAGAAGAATATTAAATTAGCCCACTAATTTATTTAATATCAAATATCCAAAAAAACCTATGATATAATTAAATAAATTAAGTTTTACTTTTATTCCACTAAAGAAGTAAAATTGACCTACCAATTTAATACATATTTACGAATATGTTTTCTCCTTTAGTCCAGCCATTCCCCGTGTTTAAGATATAATGTTCATTAATTGATTATATCAGCCTCTGACAGCTATAATTAATTAACATTTAAAACCTTGAGTAGTACCACACAAGCTTTATCATGTAAGGAATAAATTCCACCTGCAGGGTTTCAACATGAACTTGTATTTCCTCAAGAGAACATCATAAACCTGGTGCACCAGGACACAGTGCTCATGCATACTGCTCGAGACACTATGTATACACTGTTATTATCCAAGATATCAAGTTGGATCTATGAAAAGTGTTGGGGTTTTTTCGAATTGAACCACCACAGGATCTAATTGGATGTTCATTAATCCTAATGTCATGTAAATCATAAATTCATGCATCTCATATGTTTTAATTAACCGAGTTTAATTAACATGCAAATCCGGTTTAAACGATTCTACTAAAGCGGAAACATAGAATCGAAAAACGACTTACAAATTAAATGACGGGTGGAGGACAAGATTAAAGGTCTAATCTTGTTGTTGTGTATGATAATGATTGGCGCCCCACAGTGATATTCCACTCCTTGATCTTCTGTTGTATTCCCAGACTGAATCTAGTTTCAGGGTGGGCTGAAATCTACTAGATCGGTATGGAATCTGTGGAGATAAAGAGAACACAAGATGAGCTGATTATTATTCTCAAAATTTCGTCCCCCACCTCCCTATTTATAGGGGAGGTGGTCGAAATTATCAAGCCCTAAATATACTGGGCTTGGGCCTCTATCTCTTTTCCAACTCCAGTCCATTAAAGTCATATTGGGCTACAACAGGGATCTAGAAGAATATTAAATTGGCCTGCTGATTTATTTAATTTCCAATATCCAATAAACTTAGGATATTATTAAATAAATTAAGTATTATTTTTATTCCACTAAAGAAATAATACTGACCTACCAATTTAATACATATTTCTGAATATGCTTTCTTCTTTAGTCCAGCCATTCCCCGCGTTTAAGATATAATGCCCATTAATTAATTATGTAAGCTTCTGACAGCTATAATCAATTAATATCTTATCCTTGAGTAGTACCACACAAGCTTTACTCATGCACGGAATAAATTCCACCTGCAGGGTTTCAGCATGAACTTGCATTTCCTTAAGGGGACACCATCAAACTGGCGCACCAGGACACGGTGCCCCTACATATTGCACGACCCATCATAAGTGTAAATGTCACAACCCAAGATATCGAGATTATTGATCCTTATGAAAGAATCTCACCCTTTGATAAATCAAAGCTGCAAACACTACACGTATATGTCCGCCAACACATAGGGGTTAAGAATCCGAACTCTGTGGATTCTTATTCTCTCATTAAAGGTCAGAATAGAGAATAGAATCCTAAGTAGATCCTCCTCAATACACTTGACCGTGTATTAGAATAATCAGTTAGTCAGACAAACTAACTATCAGATTATTCTACGGCGTACCGATAGCAGGTTCAGTGCCATCTAAATCGTGAGCCTTTTAATACATTACAAGGAACCGATGATATGATCTAACCGTGTATTTACCCACACCATACCATCTACAATGTAAGTATAGTGAACATGCATGTAAATATAACAATTTAAATGCAAACAGTGACTACAATTGTATTCATTCTATATCATCATAAAACCATTATTAATAATGTATACAAAAGACAGGTCTTCTAGTATACAAAACCAACAATCTTCCACTTATACTTGAAGCATGTCTTTCAAATATAAAACAAACTTACTAACTCTCCAACTCTAACTAAAATCTCAAACGGCAACCCCGGGTCTGCATCTCACTCTCATTTTCTCCACGTGACCGTAGAAGGTCTTAGTCGGAAGGCTCTTTGTGAATGGATCAGCTAAATTGTCCACCGATGCAATCTTGACCACTGCCACATCTCCTCTCTTAACGATTTCTCGTATAAGATGGTACTTTCTCTCTATGTGTTTACTTGCCTTATGGGCTCTGGGTTCCTTCGAATTTGCCACTGCACCCGAGTTATCACAATATACCATGATACTCTTAGGCAAATCAGGAACCACGCTCAAGTCCAACAAGAAGCTCTTGAGCCAGACGGCCTCTTTTGCAACCTCAGAGGTATCTACATATTCAACCTCCATGGTGGAATCCGCAATGCATTTCTACTTTATGCTCCTCCATGCAATGGCTCCGCCTCCCAAGGTAAACACATAGCCTGAGGTAGATTTACTCTGATCTTTATCGGATTGAAAATCTGAGTCCGTGTAACCCAAAGGCACTAGACTATCAGAGTGGTATACCAGCATATAATCTCGAGTCCTTTTCATGTACTTGAGTATATTCTTAACCGCAGTCCAGTGACGTTGTCCAGGGTTAGACTGATATCTGCTTACCATGCCGACCGCATAGCATATATCAGGTCTAGTGCATAGCATAGCATACATAAGACTTCCCACAGCCGAAGCATATGGAACGCCCTTCATCTCATCTATCTCAGCCTGTGTCTGGGGACACATATCCTTGGATAGATGAATTCCATGCCTGAAAGGTATAAAACCTTTCTTGGAATCCTGCATGTTAAACCTTTCATATCGAACTGCTTGGACAACCACACCTTTATGTTAGATAATACTTTCTTACTGTTTCCAATAAGTAAGATATCATCAACATATAGCACGAGGAAAGCCACCACGTTTCCATCACTCTTCTTGTACACACAGCTCTCATCCGGACATTGCACGAATCCATATGACTGGATAACCTCGTCAAACCGGATGTTCCAAGACCTTGACGCCTGCTTAAGTCCATAAATGGATCTCTTAAGCTTGCACACTAAGTGCTCTTGGGCTTTAGCAATGAAACCCTCTGGTTGCTTCATGTGGATGTTTTCCTCAAGACTTCCATTCAGGAAAGCTGTCTTGACATCCATCTGCCAAATTTCATAATCCAAATAAGCAGCAATAGACAAGAGAATCCGGATTGACTTAAGCATGGCTACCGGCGAAAAGGTTTCCTCATAATCGATCCCTTCTTTCTGAGTGTACCCTTTCGCCACCAATCTTGCCTTGAAGATTTCAATCTTCCCGTCAGCTCCTCTCTTGCGTTTGTAAACCCACTTACACCCAATGGGTTTTACCCCATCTTGTGGTTCTACAAGCTCCCAGACTTGATTGTGATCCATAAATTCAATCTCAGACTCCATTGCAATTTTCCAAGAATCTGCATCTTTGTCTTGGATCGCTTCGTTGTAGGTCCTGGGATCCAATTCATTTAGTCCTTCAGGGTAATCTGAAGATTCACCCAAACCAATGAATCTGTCAGGTTGGCGTACAACCCTCCCACTGCGACGAGGCAGTTTTTGTACTTCTGTGACACGTTGTGCAGTAAATTGTGGTTCCTCTTCTTGTACTGTTGGTGTCAGATTCGAATTTTTCCCTCGAAGTTCCTCGAGTACTATCTCACTTCTTGGCTTGTGATTTATTACATAGTCTTCCTCTAAGAATCGAGCATTGGTACTCACAATGATCTTCTGATCCTTAGGACTATAAAATAAACCACCTTTCATTCCTTTGGGATATCCAACAAACAGTCTAACATCTGTACGTGGTGCCAGCTTATCAGCTTCCTTATCCAGCACATGTGCTGGACTACCCTAAATCCGAAAATGTCCAAGACTGGGCTTTCGTCCAGTCCAAAGTTCTGTGGGCGTAGATGGGACTGATTTTGATGGAACCACATTTAGAATATAGGCTGCCGTTTCCAGGACATATCCCCAGAACGAAATAGGCAGATCTGAATAGCTCATCATCAATCTAACCATCTCTAACAATGTTTTGTTCCTTCTCTCCGCCACGCCGTTCTGTTGCGATGTTCCCGGCGCAGTAAACTGGGATGTAATCCCATTCTCTGCTAAGTAGTCCCTAAATTCATTCGAGAGGTACTCACAACCACGATCAGACCGTAGTGATTTGATACTTTTACCTGTACGTTTTTCCACTTCCGCTCTGAATTCTTTGAAAGTCTCAAAGGATTCTGACTTGCGGCGTAACAGGTATATATATCCATGCCTTGAGTAATCATCAATGAATGTGATGAAATACTCGTACCCTCCTCGATCCTGAACTGACATAGGGCCACATAAGTTAGAGTGAATCAAATCTAGTACCTCTTCAGATCTATTCCCTTTATCCTTAAAGGGTCGCTTGGTCATTTTACCTTCCAAACAGGATTCACACAAAGGGAACGATTCTAGGACCAATGAAGACAAGGGCCCATCGTTTACTAGTCTTTGTATCCGTTTAAGGTTAATATGGCCGAGCCTAAGATGCCAAAGATAAGTTTGATTCATTTCCGAAGGTTCTTTTCGTTTGTTAGGGTTTATGACCGATGTATTCAGTAAATGCATTTGCATAGTGTTTTGCATAGGATTAAGTAAATAAAGATGTCCATCCAATGTGCCAAAACAGATAAAACGTTTATCACTAAAGATAACAACCTTGTTATCAAAAGAAACAGAATATCCATCCATAAAAAGTTTAGAAATTGAAATCAAGTTTCGCCTAAAACCAGGCACATAAAGACAATCCTTTAAAACTAAAATCCTATCACTACTAAAAGATAAGGTTACGTCTCCCACTGCAACTGCCGCCACTTTCGTAGCATTATCCATGTAGACTGAAATCTCTCCATCACTCAACTGTCTTTTTACCAGGAACCCCTGTAAAGACATGCAAACATGATCAGTAGCTCCAGTATCTACTACCCATGACTGAGTAGAACAAGTAGCTAAACATGTTTCAACGATGAGAGATTGAGACGTACCCTTTTTCTTCTTCTTGTTAGGACAATCCGCCTTCCAGTGACCTGGCTGGCCGCACTTGAAACACTTTGTCTTTGACTTAAATTCCTCGGGAGGAATCTTAGTCTTAGACTTCTTCACCTTAGGCACCCCCTCTGCAACTTTCTTGGGTGTGTTCTTCTTCTTCCTTTTAGTACCGGAAGAAGACGCCCTATTTTCAGCTAGGTGTGCCTCTGGATTTCCTTTTTGAAGTAACTCAGCTGCCTGAAGATCCATGAGCAGTTCAGTCAGGCTGACATCCCTTTTAATCATGTTAAAGTTCAGCCTGAACTGCTCAAACCTCGAGGACAGGCTATGAAGAACAATGTCGATTTGAGAATCGCCATCCAGCTCTCCACCCAAGGTCTTGATCTCAGCCAGATACCCCATCATTGTGAGAACGTGATCCCTAACAGGTGTGGAGTCAGACATTCTCGCATTCATTAGCTTCTTCATTGCCAAATGGCATGCCGAGCGATTCTGATGACCGAAGAGCTACCTAAGGTTGTACATGATATCATAAGCAGTTTTCATAGGTTCATGCTGATGTTGCAACACATTCGACATAGATGCCAGAATGTAACAGCGCGCTATCTCATTAGACCTAACCCACTTATCATATGCAACCTTTTGGGCTTCGTCAGAACCCTCATCTGTCTTCTGAGGGCATACCTCTTCAAGTACAAATTTGTGTCCTTCCGCAGTGAGAACAAGATTAAGGTTTCGAATCCAATCATTGTAATTTTCACCGATTAACTTGTTTTCTTTGAGAATAGTGGACAGGTTGGAGAGTGCCATGATGATATAGAATAACTGAAAAGTAAACATGTAGTACAGTCACAAACTTTAGGATACTCACATATAATCGTATACCTCAAAAAAAATTATATGTAATCCACCGACATTTTAAAAATGTTTCTTATAAGCCACGTTAGTGTGGACGTATATAAAATTCATCCTTAAACAGGTAAAACCACCTTTAATTTACCTCCAGTCAAATTTCCTTATGACAAGTAAATTAATAGTCAGAAATAAACACGGTCGTGTAATCTTCAAATTAATAAGCCACGTTAGTGTGGACGTTTATTAATAAATTACACCTAAGTGTGAACACCATCATCTTAGCACCAAGTCCACTATTTCGAACTCCCTGCTCCAGTTGGAGGAGTCAGTTTGTTCTACAACTATCTTGATAAATAAGTTTAATTTCTAGAGATATCAGTGATATGACACATCCGTTATGGAGAAAGACCTATTGTCAACTCGCATGTCAATCACATCTCAATTAAACCAGATTAATGGAGACCGTTTAAGATTTCTACATACTTTGGTATGAATCTCTCCCACTTAGTTATTTAAGATTGAGGTTTCATTTTATCCCATTGTAAAACATGCAAACATCACATAAAATGATAAAACACCATTGCATGCTTCAAACAACATAATAAGCAATAATAATAAAAACCAACTATCATGGCTTATATCTCATGTTGCTGAATGAGATAAAACTGGAAAGTAGCTCCGGAACCTCGGGCATGGCCGCCGCCCTTATCACTGCGCCTCGCCGAAAATCCTAGCTCCAATTAGGATTTCGGGACATGAATCAGTGATACTTCCTTTCTTGAGCTGTACTACTCTCCTTCTTTGAGTTGATCTTCAAACTTTATTCAATATAGAATATCTATTCCTTAAAGGAAAAAACTAATATATCTAGAATAAAATTACAACTCAATGACTTGGTCTAACAGTTTTATTTCTATTACATTAAAACAACATAAAATAAAACCTAGACCTAATCCATGGATTTTCTCATGGATTAAAAACACGTAGCCAAACCGGCATACGGTCCATCATACATCCAACATAAATTAAAACATACATCACATAATTAAGGAGCCATGATAGTCGGTGACCCTGCAAAACAAGTCAGTCTACAAAACAAAAAATCACAATTACATGATTAACATAAAATAACATATGATATCCACACATGACATGATTTTCGAAAATATCCAATTAATAAAATTAATAATTTTCGAAAAAAATATTAAATAATATTCAAATTTTCCAATTAATAAAATTAATTAATTCGATATTATCCACAAGATAAAAATTGAAAATTAAAATAATTATCCACCAATTTTAAACTTGTTAAATTTCGAAAATATCTCTTAAATAAATCTGGAAATTATTAATAATTATCCACCAAATTTATTTAATATTTTCAAGTTACCCTAATTAAATAATAATTGGATATATTGATATAAATCAAAAATCTAATCCAAATATTATTCATAAGAATCTAAATCTTCAAGGATAAGGTTTGGAGATTTGATTCCAATCCAAAATCTTCCAAAACTTATCCAAATTTCAAATCTTATCACAATTGGATTTTGATAATTATTTGTATATATCCAAAATCACCTTATCCAATATTTAATCAATAAATTTCGAAAATTACCAAATAATAAATTTGGAAATTTGATCCACTTCAAATTCTTCCAAATTTAATATTCTATTTTCAAATCTATCTAGATTAAAATTAGGTAAACTAGGATATACATCAAATAACATCAAATCTTAATCCAATCTTCAAATTTTCGACCAACCTTAATAATTAAATCTGGAAATTTGATTTTCTATCAAAATCTTCTCCAAATTAAATTATTAAAATCGAAAATTACCACATTTATCACATTTGGAAATTTTGACATTAATCAAAAAACTATTCCAAATAAAATATACCATAGATTTCGAAAATACTAAGAAAAATAAATCTGGAAATTTGATCCACTTCAAATTCTTCCAAATTTAATATTCTATTTTCAAATCTATGTAGATTAGAAATAGGTAACTTAAGATATACATCAAGGATTACCTAATCTTTTTCTAATCACCAAATTTTCGAACCCTATCCTAATTGAATCTGGAAATTTTGATGTTGATCAAAAATCTATCCAAAATCAATAATAGTGGCCGAAAATTTAAGACAAAAATTAGGGATTTTTTAAACACCAAAGTTTTACCATAATTTTCGAACACTATCAAATTAAATCTGGAAATTTTGATATCATCAAAAATCTGTTCCAAATCTAATTTTGATAGAACCAAAATTACAAAAATCCTCAAAACTAAAATTTTCGATCAAGATCAAAAATTCATCCAAGTTTTGAACACAACCAATTCGAATATATGAAAATATAAATCTGAAAATTTAAGCAACTTAAATATTTCATCAAATTTAAACATATTTTTCGAATTAATCCTAGGATTAAATCTAGAACAGTGCCAAAACCCGCTCTGATACCAGTTGTTGGGATTTTTTCGAATTGAACCACCGCAAGATCTAATTGGATGTTCATTAATCCTAATATCATGTAAATCATAAATTCATGCATCTCATATGTTTTAATTAACCGAGTTTAATTAACATGCAAATCCGGTTTAAACGATTCTACTAAAGCGGAAACATAGAAACGAAAAACGACTTACAAATTAAACGACGGGTGGAGGACAAGATTAAAGGTCTAATCTTGTTGTTGTGTATGATAATGATTGGCGCCCCACAGTGATATTCCACTCCTTGATCTTCTGTTGTATTCCCGGACTGAATCTAGTTTCAGGGTGGGCTGAAATCTACTAGATCGGTATGGAATCTGTGGAGATAAAGAGAACACAAGATGAGCTGATTATTATTCTCAAAATTTCGTCCCCCACCTCCCTATTTATAGGGGAGGTGGTCGAAATTATCAAGCCCTAAATATACTGGGCTTGGGCCTCTATCTCTTTTCCAACTCCAGTCCATTAAAGTCATATTGGGCTACAACAGGGATCTAAAAGAATATTAAATTGGCCTACTGATTTATTTAATTTCCAATATCCAATAAACATAGGATATTATTAAATAAATTAAGTATTATTTTTATTCCACTAAAGAAATAATACTGACCTACCAATTTAATACATATTTCTGAATATGCTTTCTCCTTTAGTCCAGCCATTCCCCGCATTTAAGATATAATGCCCATTAATTAATTATGTAAGCTTCTGACAGCTATAATCAATTAATATCTTATCCTTGAGTAGTACCACACAAGTTTTACTCATGCACAGAATAAATTCCACCTGCAGGGTTTCAGCATGAACTTGCATTTCCTTAAAGGGACACCATCAAACTGGCGCACCAGGACACGGTGCCCCTACATATTGCATGACCCATCATAAGTGTAAATGTCACAACCCAAGATATCGAGATTATTGATCCTTATGAAAGAATCTCACCCTTTGATAAATCAAAGCTGCAAACACTACACGTATATGTCCGCCAACACATAGGGGTTAAGAATCCGAACTCTGTGGATTCTTATTCTCTCATTAAAGGTCAGAATAGAGAATAGAATCCTAAGTAGATCCTCCTCAATACACTTGACCGTGTATTAGAATAATCAGTTAGTCAAGACAAACTAACTATCAGATTATTCTACGGCGTACCGATAGCAGGTTCAGTGCCATCTAAATCGTGAGCCTTTTAATACATTACAAGGAACCGATGATATGATCTAACCGTGTATTTACCCACACCATACCATCTACAATGTAAGTATAGTGAACATGCATGTAAATATAACAATTTAAATGCAAACAGTGACTACAATTGTATTCATTCTATATCATCATAAAACCATTATTAATAATGTATACAAAAGACAGGTCTTCTAGTATACAAAACCAACAAAAAGATCTCACTTATTGATAAATCAAAGTAATAAACAACGCAGACATAAGCTCGCCAATATCACATGAGTTAAGAACCCGAACTCTGTGGATCTTTATTCTCTCAGTAACTGGGTCAGAGACAGAGAATAGTATCCTATCGTGATTCTCCTCAATACACTAACAAGTGTACTAGAATAATCAGTTAGTCAAGATATACTAACTTATCAGATTATTCTACGGTGTACTGATGGTGTGTTCAGGACCATCTAAGCTGTGAGCTCTTTAATACATTACAAGGTTCTAATGATATGATCTTACCGTATGACTCCCCATACCATATCATCTATAATGTAAGTATATGGAACATTGCATAGAACAATTATAGAACACAATCTAAATGCAAACAGTGACTGCAATAACTTTCATTTCATATTATCATATCATCAGAAAAGTATATAAAGACAAGTCTTCTAGTATACAAAACCAACACTTGGGTTGTTTGATTCATTAAGAATCAACTGAAATTTCTTCTTTTCTAGGAATTTGTCTATCAATAGTTGCTCTTTGAATGAATTTAGAGAGCTGGGTAATTCGGCCATCTTTGAGGTTGGCTAAATTTTGAAGAGACTCAAGGATTTTGACAGAGCTTTTGAAAAGGCTAGGAATGAATATTTCTGAGAGGCTAAGAGTAGAAGGGTTTTTATGAGTGTTGAAGGAGACTCATAAATTTATTGGTTGGAGGAGTAATTTTTTTATGAGTGTTGGAGGAGACTCATAAACGTGTCATTGTATTGCAACGGTTAGAAATTTCAAAATAAATGTTGACTCGACATTTATTTAGAAATAAAATAAACTTTTCATTAATCATCAAAATTTTTGATGAACTGAGTTACAAGAAGTAAACTTAGGGCTTCTAATCAGTTGAACTTGATCAGCCACTAATCCTTCTTATGCTCAGTTTTTCTTCTCTTGGCAACTGGTCCACTGGAGTTACCTTCATCTTCCTCATCACTGCTCGATGACTCAGCTTTAGCTTTCTCAAGTCTAGTATGAGCTTGTAGCTTCTTAATCAGTGTAGTGTTCAGTTTTACCTGTTGCTGCAAATTGTGAATCAAATCTTCATGGTAGGCAGTGAACTGAACTGATGAGCTTACAGATTGGTCGTCAAACCGAACTGTGGTAGTTTGGTCTTCATACTAAACTGCTACGCCTCCACCTATGTCTTCAAATTGTAGTTCATCAGTTCTGGAGTCAACCTCTTCTCCAGCTTTAGTTTCCATTAACTCCTCACATAGAATTGTGTGAGATTGCTCGGCTTTTCCCAAACTGATTGTTTCTTCATGGCTTGGCTCTGGAGGAGTCTCTGGTTCCTTAGTTAGAGCTTGGAATTGGAGCGCCCGTTGAGTAGGATCAAGGTCCAGGACTAAGTCAAGTGTTCCTTGATATTCTAGTTAATCTGTCAACTAAACTTACTCGTCTGTTAGTTCCTCTAGGGTAGCTTGCTCACCGGTTTGAGCAGTTGGGAGAATAGTTAAGGGAACCACTTCATCAGTTGGCTCTTTGGTAGGGACAGTTAGGAGTTTAGCTGACTTCTCAAACTGAATGACATGGTCAGTTTTTTCTTCCTGGTGACCCTTAGTTGGTTGAACTGGTGACTTGAGCAGTTCTTTGAACTCAATGTCGCTGGTAGTTCGATGATCAGCTGCTTTTTCTTCAAAGTGATCAGGGGAGTCAGGAATTAAGTTGATTTCAATCTCAGCTGGATGAGGAGATTCTTCAAAGTTCAGTTGTCTCCCCACTTCTTTAATAATTTCTTCTATTGAACTTGGTTCTCGATCTTTTCTTGCTTCTGCAGTTTCTTCCTATATTAACTTAGGTGGTTGTTTGGACTGCTGACTTTGTTGCTATTCTTTTAATACCTTCAGTTCATTGTAGAGCCACTTTTGTTGGACATGCAAGTGTTTCCATCTTTCACGTTTATCTTCAGTAGTGATTGTTGGTGGCTTGATTCCTTTGATAGTACATATCTCCTCAAAAACATCCATCATTGAGCCGTGTAATGGATTGGAACACATTATGCGGAGCTGTAGTTGTCTCCTTAGATTCTTATTTCTTAGTATTCCAGCATTTTCATTGCCTGTCACCATAAGCTCCATCTTTCTTCTCGTTTTCAGAAGCTCATTCTAGGGAATGCAAGTAATGAAAGAAAGGGTTCTGTGAGATAGACATGTCACCAAAAAAATAGTAGATATACCTAGTTAGAGTATTGAACAACTCTTTGTAGCCGGTTAGATCTTGGGCAAAGTGTTGGGCTACATATGAGTTTGTTGTGTCTTCAGCCCATTTCTTCACATCTTCAGCCTCTTATATTCCCTTCAACTTGTGCCATTAGAGGGCACGTTAACCAGAAATAGTCAAATCCATTTCCTTCATGAGGTATCCCTCTTTCAGGGATGATGTCTTCTGGATTCTCGTAGGGTGCAACATCATATATGGTGAGGTTAGGAGGAAGCGTTGGATCTAGTATGGGACTAATCTGTTTCTTCTTTTTGGGTTGAGGTAGCTTAGCAGCTCTCTTCTTCACTTGATCAGTCAGTCTTTTAGTCTGAACTGATCTAGTAACCGGACGTCTGTTTAACAGTTCTAGTTGAGCTGAGGTGCCAGCTCTGGTTGCGGATAAGTTTGGTTGCTTGGCTAATAAATCTGGATGAGCTGATGTGACAGCTCCAGTTGTAACTGAACTTTATCCAGTTTGTCTCAGTGATTGAAAGCTAACTGGAGACTTGAATCTGTGAGCAATAGGAATTTAATCTTCTAAGTCAGATGAAATATCTTTAGGAGTCTCGGTGGCCTATTATTTCCCTTTACCTTCAACTACAGGCTTCTTCTTCTTTGACTGATCAGTTTGTTTATATTCTAGCTCCTTGATTTTGACTCCTTGGGTAGATGATCATGGCATGAAATCATTTATGTTTATATACTTGAAATTCATTCCATCCTTCATTGATGGAAAATATTTTCCAGGATTACGCTTACTCGGTTGAGATAGCATATAGTTTGTGGAAACTTTGTGTCACTCTAGTTTTCTTCAATGATATTCACATACTTCTTCAGTTGATTGAAGAAGAATTGCACCCAGTTGATGTTCAGTCGGTTGTAGATGGCTGCACAGACCTTGTACTTAGGTTCTGACATCTCGGAATGGCTGTCAGTTGTTCCCATAATCATTTTTGAGGCTATGCCTGCCAACATTTGAAACTCATCTTGGAAACGTGAGATGAGATGACTGCTTTTGTATAGAATTGTCATGTCCTCCCTTTTCCATCCTTTATAGGATTCCTCTAGGTTGACCTCTATTTCTTCAAGAATAATCTCTTTTCTTAGCAAGTCGAACATTTGACCGAGTGATTCAATCGTAACGGTGAATTTCTACCCTCTTACTTCCGTTCTGATCTCCTTCGGGTTCATCTTGCCATCTGAGTTCAGAAAGAACTTGGCTACTGGTTCTGGATAAACTCATGTTGGAGGTATTTCAATGAATGTGTTAAGCTTCACCTAAGAGAGTTTCGTAAGAATCATTCTACATAGTGGATAATTTTTGTAGATTTATGTGAATGTAGCTAGATCGAAAAACTTTTCTCTATAAAGTTTTTCACAGAACACAGTGAAGTCCTCTCCAGTCAATCAGAAGTTCAACTATTTACGAGAACGACCGGCAGGATTTTGAGCCATTAGTCTAGATGGGGAGCTTTTGAGGAGAGTTTAAGATTCTAGCTTTTGAGTGAGAGAAGTTTAGAGAGTAAGTCGACAGTAAAAGGTAAAGTTTATCTCATGAATTCAACCGATTTATTGATAGAATGAGGTGGAGCTTATCTAATGGTTGGAATAATTTTAATTCACTAAATCTGACAGTTTTAGAAAAATTGCGGAGTATGTGGCCGAATGAATGCTTTGATTTAATCCAAAATCTATCTATTGGATATGTAATGAGGAGAGAAGAGGGCCTCCAACGGTAACATTTGAATGACATGTCATTTTAACCATTCCCACTATTAAATTTGAACTTATCTGATTTTCTCTTTTTGGATTCCACGTGGTTCGGAACTGATTACGTCATCAGTTAGCTCCAATGTAGCTGATGATCTTCAGTTGGACTGATCAATTCCAACTGAGATGACTCAGTTTCTTCGTGCCTGGTCAACTGGAGATATTTTTCATTCAGTTTCTCCTTCAGTTCAACTACTCTCTTTAGCTAGATATGTGAACTGGTGGCTCCAGTTGAGCTAACTGGACTAGTTAATCAGTTTCAGTTCTTTTGACTTCTCCTCTCAGTTTGCATATTTTGCGCTTTGTAACTGCTCTGAACTGATTGAATCATTAGTTTTGGCCTCTTGACTTATTGAACTGATGCACCTCTGGTTCAGTTCCTCTCTTCAGCTAGAGTGATCTTCTACGCTCCATCATTCAGTTGATCATCTTCATCCTTTGAAGCTAGTTCAAGCAATCCCAGTTGGATGCATAGCTCCACAAATCTTGCTTCAGGTAGCAGTTTCGTAAAGATGTCAGCAATTTGCCTCTCCATGTTGACATATTTGATGCATATGTCCTTCTTCTCTATCTGATCTCTGATGAAGTTATGCCTTATATCAATATGCTTGATTCTGGAATGCAATACTATATTCTGAGAGATTGCAATAACACTATTGTTGTCGCAAAATATAGGCACTTCTTCAGTTTCAACTTTGTCATCCTTCAGTTGTTCTTTCATCTAGAGTATTTGAGCACAACAACTTCCTGCGGCGACATACTCAGCTTCAGTTGTTGATGTTGCAACTGAATGCTACTTCTTGCTAAACTTGAATAGTAGTTTTCTTCCAAGAAACTGAAAGGTTCCACTGGTACTTTTTCTGTCAATATTGCATCCACCAAAGTCTGAGTCTGAATAGCGAGTTAGACTCAAGCTATTATCTCTTAGATACCATAGTCTAAGATTTATGGTTCCTTTGAGATATTTGATGATCCTTTTAGCTGCTTCAAGATGACTCTTCTTCGGGTTAGGTTGGAACCGTACACACAGTCCGATAGAATAGGTGATGACTGGTCGGCTGATAGTCAGGTAGAGTAGCGAACTGATAATTTCTTGATAGTATGTCTAGCTAACTGATTCTCTTTCTTTATCAAGAGTTAGCTGAACAGACGTGTTCATCGGAATCTTGAGAATTTTTCCTTTATTAGTTACAAACTTCTTGACTAACTCCTTGGTGTACTGGGCTTGACTGATAAAGATCCCATCTTCCAGTTGCTTTACTTAGATTCATAGGAAGAATGTGATTTTTCCCATCATGCTCATTTCAAATTCTCTTTGCATCAGTTGAGCGAATCTTGTCCATAGATCTCTACTCTTTGATCTAAAAATTATGTTATCCACATAAATTTGAACCATTAAGATCTCAGTTGATCGTTCTATCCAGAATAGAGTTTGATCAATGACTCCTTTTTGAAATCCATTCTTTAGTAAGAATGTTATGAGGGTCTCATACCACGCTCAAGGAGCTTGCTTCAATCCATAGAGAGATTTCCTTAGCTTGTAGACTTGATCACCAATTTCAAAGCCTAGCGGTTGCTCGACATACATGTCTTCCTTGAGCATTTTCTATAAAAATGCCCTCTTGATATCCATTTGGTAGACTGTTAAGCTGCATAGACTAGGAATAGTCTGATAGCTTCTAATCTTGCAACTGGTGCAAATGTCTCATCAAAGTCGATCTCATTACTCTGTGAGTTTTCCTTAACTACCAGTCTTGCCTCGTTCCTTGTGATTATGCCTTGTTCATCCAGCTTGTTTCGAAAACCCCACTTTGTACCAATGAACTTCTGGGTTTTTGGTCTATCAATAAGAAACCATACGTCATTTCTTGTGAACTGATTCAGTTTCTCCTGCATAGACATGATCCAGTCTGAATCTTCTAAAGCTTTATTGACATTTGCAGGTTCAATTTGGGATATGAAGTATGTGAACAAAGCATACTCAGTTGAACTTCTGGTTTGAACTCGACTTCTTGGATCGCCCATAATTTTGTCAGCTGAATGGCTTCAGAGCCATTTGGGTAAGTTGGCTTCAGCTAGTTTCTCCATGATGACATCTTCAGTCATCTTCTCTTCAGTTGGGTCGACATCTTCATAAGTTCTTCTCCCTGTTTTAGTTGTGGGGTTGGTGGTCTCAGCACAATTTGTGTCGTCATTAACCAAGTTGTTTTCAGTTGGTCTAGTGCTGGTTTCAATGCTTCTTCTAGTGAAGCTTCAAACCGTTCTAGAACAATGTGATCAACATAGTCCTGTGAGTTCTCAGTTTCACTAGGCAGTACTTGAACTGATGTATCAATTGTTTCTTTGTTCCTGTACTCATTAGCATCTTCATCAAATACCACATGACATGTTATTTCCATAATAAGGGTTCATTTGTTCAACCTTGATAAGCTTGTGAATGAGGGAAATTATATCTAAGAAATATTCCCTCATCATCTTTGGCACTGAAGGTTTTCAGTTGAGTCTTGCCATTCTTGTGAATATAACATTTACAGCCAAATACTTTGAAGTATGAGATAGAAGGCTTACTACCCTTACACAGTTCATAATGTGTTTTGTCATGTGAACTGGCCAAGGCACTCCAGCTTTGAGTGTGGCAAGTTGTGTTGACTACTTCGGCCTAATAATTGTCAGTTATGTTGGCATCAGCTACCATTGCTCGAGTTGTTTCTTTGAGTGTCCAGTTTTACCGTTCAGCTACACCGTTCTGTTGAGGAGTTCTTGCAGCTTAGTGTTCATGGGTTATTCCTAGTTCACTAAGAAAATTAATCATTTGCTGGTTTACAAGCTTAATTACATTGTCAGACCAAATCATTTGAACTAAACTTTCCTTTTTAGTTTGCAACCTTCTGATCAGTGTTGATAGCTTGGCATAAGTTTTATTATTGCTCGTCAGAAATTCCACCCAAGTACATCTTGAAAAATTATCAACTACTACGAGTGTGAATCTTTTGCCCTTTGGAGTCTGTGGTTTGACTAGTCTAAATAGATCCATATGTAGCAGTTGGAGGTATGTAGTTGTTCCTAGGGGATGACTTCTATTCTTGAAAGATGACTTCACTTGCTTCCCTTTTTGACATGGTTGACACACACCAATTTTCTTGTAGATATGATTGGGAAGCCCCTTAATTAGGCCTTTCTTCGCTAAGTAGTTGATGCTTTTAAAGTTGAGATGATTCAGTTGTCGATGCCATAGCCAGCTTTCTTCAGTTGATCCTTTTGAGAGAAAGCATGTCTCTGAGTAACCGATTGACCAATAAACAACATACATGTTGCCTTTTCTTATGCCAGTTAGAAGAATTGCTCCAGTTGACTTGTCTCTTATGTCGCATGAGTGTTTGTTGAAGTCAACTGAATAGCCATTGTCACACAGCTGACTGATGCTTAGTAGTTTGTGCTTCAGTCCGTCCATGTGGGAGACTCCATTGACTACAACCTTTCTATTGACCATGAACCCTTCTTCAATGGTCCAGCTCTTGGAATTATCTCGAAATGTGACAAGTGGACCTTTCATTTCTTTATAACCATCGAGATCATTTCTATCTCCGGTCACGTGCTTGGAGCATCCGCTATCTAAATAGTAAATATATTTTCTTTTCTTCATAGATAGGATGCTCTTATCCTACAAAAAAAGGATTAGCATTTAAGTACCCGTTTGATATCGGGTTCTTTGTTGATTGATCAAATTCTTTGGAATCTAGATTTGCCGAACTTTTCACTTTTCATCATTCAGTGATCCATCAGATTTAGATCATTTGATCAATTTAGACTTTTTTTCAACTATTCTTCTTTGAGTTGAATCAGTTGAATGGTACCTGTATTAAGAGTTAGTAGGGTAAAATAGTTCAACTAACATACTTTGGTTTTGAGACCTTTGAGCTCTTCAGTCAGGCCAATGCCTTGTGTATCTCTAGTTTGATGAGCTAAACCCTAATGGGTTGATCCTTGATTCATTTCTAAAATCTTGGTACTCATCATATTGATTTTCGGGTTCAAACCTGTTCTTTTGATTTCTCCTATAAGTGTCTTGGTTGAACCTTTGAGGAGAGTAGGTTTAAGATCTGGATTGGATATTTCTTTTGGAATCAACTAATCTCACAGGTCTATTTGCAGGCGGTCGGGGTTGAACTGGTGGCCTTGTGTAAGATGATGGTCTCAGTTGAACTGATGGCCTTGAATGAAAAGGTGGCCTTGAATGAACTGGTGGCCTTAGTTGGAAGGTTGATTTTAGTTGAACTGGTGATTTTGGCTAAGAGGGCTGACTATGATATCTAGGCTGAGCTTGAGGAGTTCTTAATATGCCTTTGCCTTTGGATGTCTCAACTGGTTGAGTTTGAGGAATCTCTTTAGGATTCCTTTATCACTGCTCTGAGCATTTCCTTTCTCTAAGGTAGTAAACTTGCTATAGCCTAGCCCTGTACTACCGATTTTAGTTCTCTGATGACTCAAGATTTCATCTAGAGTTTGAGATCTCTTTTTAAACTTGAGAGATACTTCTTCTCTCTCATGGATCTCTTGCATAAGTCTTTAGTTCTCAGTTTCTAGATCAATAGTTTTCAATTTCAACTTTTCGAATTCCACGAGCTGAGCTTCAAGGTAGTTCATTCTTTCATAGTCAGCACTTAGTTTTCTGACCTTATTTCTAAGTTCATAATTTTCATCTTTCAGTTTAACATACAAACATGATATTGAAGCTAACTGGCTTTCTAACAATATAAGTTTTTCATCTATTTCCATGCGAGAAATAGTTGCTTCATTATATGATAAAAAGATGTTTGAGAGTTGATTGTACTAACCTCTTCTTCATATTCGGCCATGAGGCATAATAGAGCTCCATCATCTGACTTGTAGCCGTCAGAGTCAATTCCAAATAGATAGTCTGAATCATTTAGAATGGCATTCTCGGAGTTTGCAATCATTGCTTTCCTTTTGAAGAAGATTCTCCTCACTTTGGCCTTTTTATCTTTGGGGAGTTCAAGACATTCATATCTATAGTGTCCTTGCTTTTGGCAGTGAAAGCATTCCCCTACGCTTCGGTTGCCACCCCTCACTGGTTCAGCTGATCATTCAGCTTGTTGATGACTTTTTTCAGCTCTTGGGATTTCATCAATTCATTATAAAACTGATTGCTGATCCCTGACTTTCTTTAGTTTTTCTAACAATCTTGTTATTGACTGAATTTGATCATTGATTCTTCAGTAAAGTTTTCCTTCTTTTCAGTTGTGTCTCACCTTCGATCAGTTGCTGATCCTCCTTAGTTTTCTCTAGATGGTGAACTTCTTGGCCAGAAGTTGTTTTTTCCTCGAGTGTCTCTAAACCATTTTCTTTCACCATAGAAAGCTGCATCTTGAGCTGATGATGTTGATGCTTATTTCTTCCGATTTAGGCTATACCCATGAGATTTGAGAGAGCCAAAAAATTCTCTGGGAGTGATGCTATTTAAATTTCTTGATTCTTTTATAGCTATAACTTTCATATCCCAGTCCTCTATGAGATTGTCTAGAATTTTAGAATTCATCTCATAGTTGGGATAACATCTTCCCAGGATGGTCATCTCAGTGATTATGCCTAAAAACCTGGTTTCAAGGCTTGAGATGGATTCTTCTAGCTGCATCTTGAAGGATTCGTACTTGTCAACTGCGAGCTGGAGCTTGTTCCCTTTGATGGCCTTAGACTCCTGGCATAGATTTGCTAATAAGTCTCATATCTCCTTAGCAATTCTGCAATTTTTGGTATCCTTCATTCTATCTTCATCTAGAGTTTGAAATAATGCAGCTTGAGCAACAAACTCTGATTCTTCAACTTCTTCTCTCCACTGGTGAGAAGATGAGTTGGCTTCGGGATCCTGGCTGGTTGATTAATATCAACTATGTGGGCTTCATTGTCCATCATAATGGTAACTGGACCATCTTCAATAACCTCCCATATGTTCTCATGAATTGAGCATAGATGAGCCTTCATCCTTCTACTCCAATTGTCATAATTCTCAACTGAAAATAAAGGTAGCTTATGGTTTCCCATTGCTCGAAATGTTAGCACAGAAAAGTAGATCTTATTCACTTGATCTACAAAAATGGCTGATCCTTAGAATCAACTGCTCTGATACCCCTTGTTGGTCCCGGACAAGCCGGTATCAGTTTAGTAGGGGGAATAAACTGCTTCAAGAACTTTAAACTCAATTGTGGAATATCAATAGGGCCCTATGACTCGCTTCAAAAACTTGTTTATGCACTTGTCAGTTTGATGATTTCCAATTGACTTGTGAGTGCAGTTTGTATGAACTTGTGTACAATTTAGAGATATGCAAATTTAAGCAAAATAGTATAGCACACAATCAGTTTATAGAGGTTCGAAGTCTCAAACTTCTACGTCCTCTCTTCTTTCCGTAGAAGAGCAAATTCACTACATAACTTGAGTTTCTTTACAAATTATACAATGAATGACATGTTTGCTGAACCTGGTAACATTGAGTTGCTTTACACGGTTACCTCAGTGGGGTTGACGGCTCACACTTGCAGTCTTTAGTAGCTAGCTATTGGGGTGGCAGTTTTTTTAGCGACGACTCACACTTAGCTGTAGAGCTAGGTGCTATTGTCATATTTACAAGATTTTATATCTCTTTCAATCTTCAAGAGGTTAGTCTTCAACAGGGATGTCAAGTGATATTGCTTTGAACTTGAGCTAAAAGGGAGGAGAAAGAAAGCTCAGTTGTGAGTGCGTGCGAAAGTTAGAATTCAAGAATTGAAAGTTCAAGGTCAGAAAGTCATTTGAAAATCAGATTCACTCGTCTTATATAGATGAGTAATCTTGTGACCATTGAGTTCCATTAATCGATGGCTCTATTGGTTCATCAATGGTATGTTGATTTTCATAGTCGTTGAATCTTGTTGATGTAGCCGTTAAATTAATTATGTCAGCCTCTAACAACTATAATTAATTAATATCTAAAACCTTGAGTAGTACCACACAAGCTTTATCATGTACGGAATAAATTCCACCTGCAGGGTTTCACCATGAACTTGTATTTCCTCAAGGGAACATCATCAACCTGGTACATCAGGACATGGTGCTCATGCATATTGCACGACACATCATGTATACATTATTATTACCCAAGATATCGAGTTTATTGATCCGCAAAATAATCTCACCCATTGATGAATCAAAGCAATAAGTAATGTACATATATGCTCTCACTATCAGGGTCAGAGTAGAGAATAGTATCCTATCGTGATCCTCCTCAATACAGTAACAAATGTACTAGAATAATCGGTTAGTTAAGATAAACCAACTTGTCAGATTATCCTACGGTGTACCGATGGTGTGTTCAGGACCATTTAAGCCGTAAGCTCTTTAATACAATAAAAGGTTCTAATGATATGATGTTACCATGTGTCTTCCCACACCATATCATCTACAATGTAAGTATATTGAACATTGCATAAAATAATTATATAAAATAATCTAAATGCAAATAGTGACTGCAATAACTTTCAATCCATATCATCATATCATCAGAAAAGTATACAAAGACATGTCTTTCCAGTATACAAAACTAACAGTTTCATCAGTCAATTAACTTGTTTTCTCCAGTTACTATCAAATTGATAGTAACTAGTTCAACTTCTATAGTGCTTTGACCCTCAGTTGGGTTATTTCCTGACTGGTTGACACATCCTTCCAGCTGGGTTGACCATGCTCCAGTTAGGTTGACTCTTACTTCAGCTGAATTCTTTTTGGAGCCTAGTTTGGTCAGCTTAGATCTCCAACTTAGATCTCTTTCAGTTTTTCACAAAATTTTTGAGACATTTTGATATCTCATCAAAACCACATCTTAGGGTTTTACTTGATAGTTTTTCCTAACATTTTTAATTTTAGAATTCATTACAATTTAGTGTGCGTGTACAATTTATTAAATAAAAGTCAATGGACTGGTCTCCTGTGCACGAGGCTGATGGCCCGGCCCATTAGACAGGTCGGTCCATTAGCCCAGAGCCAACCCAATTTGAAAAATCAGCCTAAGTTAGAAAAAAGTAAAATGTAAAAAATAGAAACTAAAAATCTGAACCCGCAGCTCATAAAATCCACTATAATTCATCTTCATCGCTAGTGCCACCTCCATCACCACCGCACCTGAAGCTCACGACCATCATTTGTCAACCAAAGGGTGACAACATCATCAATGTATTGCAGCCAAAACACGAGATTCAAATAAAAAAAATCTACTTTTGATTCCTTTTGCTCCACCTCAATATATTTGAAGGTGACTTTCGATGATTTTGAGATAACGATCCGAATAGTGATAAGAGTAACTACTCTTATATGGATGTTGTTATGGCCAATATAGGCTTGTTTCTTGAAATGTTATATTGTGAAATATGAGTTTGATTGGGACTGATAGCTTTTTTTCTTCTTGAATCTCAGTTGAATTTCATGTTAATCTGTGTGGCAGTTCAGTGCTTTAGTGTTTTTGGAATTGCTATTGGTTATACCATTGCATCATCTACAAGCATGATGTCAATTAACTTGTGTGTGTTTAAGATTATTGCATATGTTGTGTTGTTGCACTAGTTTTAGTGTTTGAATGTGTGTTTGTGGTGTTGATCTTATCTTAAAATCTTTGGAATAGAGCTATTGTGAGGTCTAATTGCTTCCACTCAAAAGGGCGCAACAATTCTTATGAAATTTCTAGCAATCCTTTTATGATTGTGAGATTGCACATCTGTGTGATAAGTATCTATCTACACAATATTCACTGTATAGTTGATGAATGTTTGAAAGATGTTCACAATAAAGTTCAAGAACGTTATTGTGTACGATAAGACTTTTACAGAAAGTAAAGCATGAAGAGGTTTGGTAACCCTATTCGATCAATTGATCTACGTCAGGGGAACTTTTCAAGTCCTTGGAAAACAATTGACTACACCGGTGTCATGTTTACTGAGGATTTTACACGCAGTTGACCTCCCATCACTCTCTACCCTTTCTACCCATACACGCTCTTTTGTTGAATTGAATTGTGAGATCCCCTCATAACCTAGATGTCTAACCTATCTAGTTCTCACAAAAAATCTCTCATGAGACTCCTTTTGACAGTGTATGAATAAGTGTATTTCAATACACGATGACTAGAACACTATTCTCTAGTCTAAGACACAACCGTAACTAAGTGGCTTAAAATAATTAGAGCTCTTTAAAATGATTCTTATGCAGTGATTCTAGTCGGTGTGTATGTATCTTCCTAACATATCTGTATCCTAGGTTATTTATAAATGATCAAGGATTGCATAAACATGGGAACAGATGGCCTAATTTGATTCGGAAACAAATAAAGAAACTTTCCTTATTTGGAACTGAGATAAAGTTCATTCCATGTTAGGATTTCTTCCAACTTTATAAACCTATCTTTGAATTCGGTCGTGGTCTCTTCAGTTGAATATGGCAGCTTCTAGATCGATCTCAGAATCTCCCCTTGGTTGTAAACCTTGAACAGCTTCATCGATCTTGGAAGAATAATCTGGACAGGATGTTCATGTAAACATTCACGAACATTACTATGAACATTGCTGATCTGTGTCTTCTCTTTGTGGCAAACGTTCATGTACTTTGCAATGTACATTTTGATCTTGAATCTTCATATCAGATAGCACGGCAAAATCTTTTATATGTTCACAGGCTGACTTTAGGCTATCACTTAAGCTAGCTGGTACTACTTAGCATGTTGAACAATCTCTGTTATGACATAATGCACAACAGTCTTCCTCTTAGCTCAATCCAAACTCCTTGTTTTGAGCTTTTTTTAGAAAGTTTAAAACATGTTCATGTACATTGTTATGAACGTTGTCCAGAACAGTGGTAATGTACTTGGAAAAACCAAATACTGAAGTGATTTATCAATTGCCATAAAGATGAATGACAATCAATCACTTATAAAAGGGCAATGTAGAGTTCTTGATAAACAAACATAGTACAGCGACACCATTGATTCAATCTGAACCAAACTTTTATGATTGGTGTCACGTACGGCACTAACAATCTCTCTCTTTATCTTTATCTGTTGTCAAATCAGCTCCTTTGTTTTTCCAGGTGCAAATCCTTCATATTTCCTTGAGTGTCTTCAGCAGTAGTAGGAATGTGCACCTAGATCTCCACAAACTTTGCAATAAACTTCAGCTTTGTTTATATTTTTTTCTTTTTATTTTTATTAGAGCATTTTTTAGAAGATCATTAGCAGTTCAAAGATAAAAGTATCAAAGATAGAGGAGTGCAAAATAATATAATGATGATGAGGTGATTACAAAATCATTACATCATATTTGAAGCTCAAAGTAAAGAGCTTCACAAAAAAAACTAAGACTCAGACAGTGAGTCTTTGAAGATGGATCAGTGAAAAAAATGGATCAGCGAAAAAAACGTAACAAAATTTGAAAAAAAAATACTCCCTCTATTTGCCTGTAGATTAGCAAAGGAGTATAAGCAAATGAGAGTCTTCTTCATTCAGACTTGTCTGCATCAGATTATTCACACTCAAAGTCTTCTTCTTATTACTCCTCCTCTTCCTCTTCTTCCTTTTCTTCCTCTTCTTCTTCCTCTTCCTTTTCTTCTTCCTTCTCATCTTCTCTCCTTCACTCTCTCCTTCATCCTTAGCAACTTCATTATCAGCATTGTCACCTTCTTCTTTTGCCTTCTCTTTCTTATCTTCTTCTTTACCTTGCTCCTCTTCATGCGCAGTCACTAATGTTTACTTTTCTGTGCACACTGTAGTACTGAGATGACCTTCTTTTCTTTGAGTTTCTTCACTCTCCTTGACTACTATTTCAGGAAAAGTGTGAAGAGACTGATCCTTTTCAGCAGCAGGCCTTGTGAACTCTTCATCCTGAAGAAGTTTGTGAAGAAGTTCTTGAACCTTCTTCTTCTCAGTAGCATGATCCAGAGTCTTCTGGGCATGAAAAGCTGTGCAGTCTCTCAAATTATTTAGAATCTTATCACACGTAGAGATATTAGGAGTGGAGGATGCTCATGCATACTGTGTACCCTTCTGTGGGCTGACATATTTATGCAATGATATTCTGAGCAGATTCTTTGATGCGGATGGCAGATTGGATCAGACTTTGATGCTAAGAGACTTCTTAGGCTTGATAACAGAATCTATCTGGGTGGCAACATTCTTTCTTTGGCTTTTGATAATGCTATAGATCAGCACATGGTAGACCATTAGAGCTTTGATCAGCTCACTCGCAAACATGCTCAACACCTTATTGAACACAAATTTCCCATAATCAAATTTCCTTCCAGTTCCTATGTGAAACAAGAACCACCCTTGATTTTGATCAACGCCTATCCTGTGAGTGGTTAGCACCCAATTATGGATAGAAATTCTAAACAGGGCCTTGTATATTGCAATCAGCTTTCTTGATGGAACAGTCTAGGGGTTTGTTAGCTAAAAGTCATAATCACCTCTTGTGAGTCAGCAGTGATGATACCCCAGTCTTCAACTTCTTCAAACTCCCCCTCAACAGTTGATCCTATCATCTGATTAATCAGATTGGGGAGAATTCCACCATCTATCACCAAACAAAAACTTTCTCAAAGTAGTCTAAAGCAAAGTTATCCATATCTTTGGTCAGGTTGCAGTAGAACTCACTGACAACCATAGGAACGTACTCTCCAACTTTCAACATGGTATGTAAAAAATTAGCAGCCTCAATCAAGGTATAGATACTCGCCTCAACCAACACATATGTATCTATCCTCATCTCAAATATGACATTCATTTTCTTAACTTCATCCCATAAGGAGGCAAGAAAAACTGAACTAAAAAGACCATAAGAACTATCTTCTTCTTGAATAATGTCCAGCTTCCTGAAATATCCACCAACGTGTTCATGAATATCTTTTGATCTTTCTTCTTCTCGGCAGCAGCATTGGTTCTGGTCTCCCTTTCAACTTTAGATTTCTTCAAGAAGCTTCCCATAATTTCTTTCCAGGCTTGGCTTCTGGTGATTGGAGACCTGGTGGACATAGGTACAGATCACTTGGTAAACTTCCTGTTAGTTTTGTATACTAGAAGACTTATCTTTGTATACAATTTTGATGATATAGATTGAATACTATTATTGTCACTGTTTGCATTTAAATTGTTAGATTTTCATGCATGTTCATTTTACTTACATTATAGATGATATAGTATGTGGAAAAACACATGGCAAGATCATATCATTTCCTTGTATTATATTAAAAGGCTCACGGCCTAGATGGTCTTGAACTTACCATCGGTACACCATAGAATAATCTGATAGTTAGTTTGTCTTGACTAGCTGATATTCTAGTATACCAACTCGTGTATTGAGGAGGATTACGATAGGATGCTATTCTCTACTCTGACCTTAAGTGAGAGAATAAAGATCCACAGTGTTTAGGTTCTTAACTCATATATATTGGTAGACATATATATGTTGTGTTCATTACTAAGATTTATCAATGGGTGAGGTTGTTTGATAGAATTAATAATCTCGATATCTTGGGTAGTAACATTTACATATATGATGGGTCATGCAATATATATGGGCACCATGTCCTGGTGCGCCAGGTTGATGATGTCCTCTTGAGGAAGCACAAATTTCATGTGAAACCTTGCAGGTAGAATTTATTCCATACATGATAAAGCTTGTGTGGTACTACTCAAGAAACAAGATATTAATTTATTATATTTTTTAGAAGCTTACATAATTAATTAATGGATATTATATCTTAAACATGGAAAATGGCTAAACTAAAGGAGAAAACATACTCACAAATATGCTTTAAATTGGTAGGTCAGTATTATTTCTTTAGTGTAATAAAAATAATAATTTATTTATTTAACATTATCATAAGTTTATTGGATATTAGAAATTAAATAAACTAGCAGACCAATTTAATATTCTTTTAGATCTCTGTTATAGCCCAATATGACTGAAGTAGACTGGAGATGGAACAAGAGCTAAAGGCCCAAACCCAGTAGGGTTGGGACTTCTAATTTTCGCCCACCTCCCTATAAATATAAGGGAGGGGGACAAAAATTATACACACAGAAATCATCCCTCTTTTTTTCTCTTGATCTCCATAGAATTCATACCCGTTTAGTATATTACAACCCACCATGTATCTAAACACAATCTGAGAATATAGCAGAAGATCAATGAGTGGAATTGCACAGTAAAGGGGCACTAATCACAGTTCATTCAATAGCAAGATTAGATCTTTAATTTTGTTCGGTTTCTATATTTACACTCTAATTAGAATCAAAAATCGACTCACGTGCTTTTAAACTTAGTCAATTAATTCATACATGTTGGTCCCAGGATAAGTCAGAATCAGTCAGATAGGGCCCTTGACTCACGGAGTTATCCGTGCTCTTAAGCGATCGATTGAGATGATTAGCTAGCTTGGAGTGTTGTGTGTGTGCTTGAGGTGTGCAGTTAAGACATGCAACTGAAAACTATAAACAGAGCACATAGACAATTTTATAGAGGTTCGAAGCTCAACTTATACGTCATCTCTTCATTCCGCAGAAGGGCAATCCACTATGCAAGTGTAAAGTCTCTTTATTACAATTATACAGTGAAGACAAATATTGGACCTAGCTATCAGTGACTTTACGAGTCACACATTCCTTTCCAACTGGTGCCGTCCTAGAAGCGGTGATCCAATGAAAGCAGCTTCCTCAGTCGGTAGGGTCGACAGTCTCATACTTGCGATCCCCAACTGTTCACTGGAGAGATAAGGTGCTATTGGCCATCTTTTCAAAGGTTTTAGATCTCTTTTGATCTTTAAGAATACAGTCTTGAAACTGGTATCAACTGGTGTGCTCCTTTGCGCATCTTTAGCTTGAGCTGGGTAGTTGATCGGTGTACAACAAAACTGATAGAGTGGCTCTGGCTGGAATTCTTTAACAACTAGCTTGATGAGCAGTTTTGCTCCTTCTCTTCAGTTGGGACTTTTGCTTTGATGAATTTGAGCTTGAGGCTTTAAAGCTTTAGCAAACATCTTCGCAAAAAGTCTCTATGCTGATCTCTTTTAGCAGAGAAGTCTTTGGGCAAAAATTCATGATCATCTTCTAGGTCACTTATCTTTTATAGTTGAGTGGCTAGTGACCATTGCGGATCCATAGGTGATCATAAATGATAAAGCCGTTGATAGGCTTTTCATTTAAAGAGCTGTTAAGTAGCCTTTGTTCTTCTAAAATGCTTTTACTTCAGGATCTTGCTTGCATTTACTTCAAGATCTTCATGTTGGCATTTCTGAAATTCAAATTTTAGTTACGGCTTCTATCTTTGATCGCCAGTTCTGGGCTTCATCTGGACTTTGAATCTTCAGTTCTGATCATTCTTTTGGCTGTCAGTTCTGCACATCTTTGGCAATTTTGGAAGCTCCAGTTTCGATAATCTTCAGCTAGCAGTTCTGGACTCTGGCTTAATGCTTTCTAAGCTCCAGTTTGATTTGCTTCAGCTGGCAGTTTTGAACCAGTGTTCTTCAGTTGGCATTTTGGATTGATGTCCTTTCAGCTGGAACTTCTTTGAACTGGTCTTCAGTTTAGATTTTGAGCTAGCGCTTCTTCAGCTAGTGTTCTGAACTGGTGCGTCTTCAGCTGATATCCTCTGAACTGGTACATTCTTCAGTTGGAAATTCATTCTTCAGCTATAACTTTCTTGAGCTGGCATATCCTTCAGCTGGTAATCTTTTTCAGCTGGAATTGGGCACTTATGAACTCGTGCCTTAAATTGGTATTTTCTTCAGTTCACAATTGTAGACTGATGGCAGTTCGTACTTCAAACTTTGATGGTACCTGCATCTTTCAATTTACATGACTTACTAACTGATCTAGCAATCAAGCTACAGTTTTTCTTTTTCCACGGCTCTTGGGCTGGATATTTCTTTTTCTTTTTGTCTCTTTTCTTTTCTCTCTCTTTTCTTTTCTTTTCTCTTTGCTTTTCTCTCTTTTCTTTTCTTTCTCTGTTGGATTGATCATTTTCAGGCTTTTATAGCTCAATTTTTTTGTTTTGATCAACCTTAGTTTTCTGCTTGATTTCTTTTCAATTTTTCAAGGCTCTTTGCATATTTTGACATATTTTGACATCTCATCAATACTCCAGTCGAGAAAACTCTTAATAGTTTTTCCTAACAATTTCCACCTTTTTAATGATGTCCAAAACATGGAAAAATTGAGCAATGATGGAAAAACTGATTTTAAGAAGTTTTTGGCTTATGTATAAGAGAACACTATCAAGTAAGAAAACTTTTTCATAGTTAAGAAACTGGTTATATAAACTGATTAAATTTCTTTCAATCTACAACAGTTTTTCTTTTTCTTTTTTTTCTTCTTCTTCTTCATTAGTTTCTAGCTCTTCAGCTGCCGCTTCTTCAGCTGGTACTCATCTCCTTTCTTCATTTGTTCCACCAATTGCTAGATTCTCCTTTTTCTCTAGCATTCCTCCAAACGTCTCCCCAAACTTGCCCCTGAGATAAATGTCTCCCATCTCTGGCATTTCTCCAGACATCTCCCCAAACTCCCCCATGAGGCTATTGCCTCTCTTCTCTAACAGTTTCTATAGTCCTCAACTCTTCCCCTTGAGGCTGTACTTCCCCCTAAAACTGCAAGGGTTCTCCCTGAATCTCATTCCAGAGACTCAAAAAGTTTCCATCATTCTTCTCAATTTCTTCATCATCTTCTCCCTTTTTGGCATCATCCAAAAGAGTGTGCATTTACAGATCAAAGGATAGAATGGGAACATGTGGTAGCAGGCTAAAGGTAGTAGCAATGTTACCTTCATATGGGGAGGGGTATGGTTGTTGTTGTGATGGTGAGGGTAGCCAATTTGATACTTCTTCTGTTAGCATGAGTTGACGTAGATCTGGTAGTGGAGATTGAACTTGATGTTCAGTTGTCATCATATCCAAACTTGTGAAGAGTTCTTCAGTTAAAGGTGGGTGGTTGAATTCTATTAGTGTGGAGGATGAGTTGGATGGCTCGATAAAAGGTAGAGGAGTTGCGGCTGGGACTCCATTTTGGATTGTGTGAATCATTAAATCCATGTTCTCTAAGAGTGTTGGAGTTGTCGTGAAGGAATTATTCATCCAGTTCCTGCTCCAGATGCCTTCTTGACTTTAAAAGTGTCATCCCTTTCTGTCGAGCAGTTCAAACATAATTGCTTCATCAACTTGGTATCTCCAGAGAGACCATCTAAGATATCTCCTTAGTTGATTGATGAGGGATGAGTCATAACTCTCAATTATGTAAAATCTGTTGAATAGCAGATGATCGAAAGTCTCGTTGAAGCTTTCTTCAACACCATCCATGTAGCTGGTGGCAGCTGGTTCAGAATCAGCTGACGCAGTTTATTCCCTCATCGGGTCATCTTCTAATGTGGCTTACTTTACTCGACTGATCGATGTCATTTTAGTCAGAGTTGAGGTACCTTCATCATCAGCTTTTGGCCTTCTTGAGGCTTTGCCGAAGGGCTTTAGGTTCTTCTTTCTTTTGAGAAAGATTGTGGGGAGATAATCTCTCTTGTCCAGCAACACGCCGTAGAGAGGAGGGAGGTGGATTTGATCATTGATAATCAGACTAAGCCGATTGATAAATCCCAACTTCTCCTTGAATGTGCGCGTTAGATAGTCAAAACGGACCTTCAAAACATTCTGGTGTAGTTGTGATAGCACGAATGATGCCCAATCCACCTTGCATCGATCTATAGATGAGTGCCATTAGGTGAGCATTTTCGGCACTGAAATGAATATAGTCCAAGTTGCCTCGTAGGTAGTGGATCACTATATCCTGGAGTTGTATGAACTCCGGTCGCAGACTGTCCATTAGTCTGTGTGAAAATTCTCTATGCTCAACTCCTGGTTTTGTCCAGTTGCTCCACAATTCTCTTTGGTTTAGCATTATTATAGAATCAACCTGTGAAACCTGTGCCTGAAAGATGGAGGGTTTCCATCATGGTGGCCTTAGAGATGATGATCGGATAATTGCCAACTGATGAAATAATGTTGCTGTTGTCTGCAACTTGAGAGTATATATAGAACTCATCAACAAGCTCTGGAAAGCATCGTCAATTCACTAGAGTTTGAGTGAGAAACTAAAGGATTTTAGTTTCCTCCACTGCTTTGACTAATCGATGGAATTCATCAGCTAATAGTCTCTTCTTTAGAAAGTCTAGGTTTATGAACTTGTCTCTTTTGAGGTTGAGAGCATGCCTTGCTGGATCAATGTACTGAGCAGGGAGTTCCATTCTACAAAAGATAGAATATTTCAGAGAGTTGAATGGAGTAGAAAGAGAGAGGGATGCAAAGCAATGTAAGGAGAGTTATGAAGATAGATATGTGATCTTTGCTCGATCTCTCCTTATCATTTAAAAGAAGCTTTTTATGCATGTACTATTAGTTGCACTCGAGTACTCCTCAGTTGATCAGTTAATAGATTTGACTGATACTCAACTGGTAAAATGCAATGGATATCTCAGTCGTCCACAAGCTTAACCTTACATTGGATCAGCGATTGAGATTTCATCCATTTTGAAAATGGGGTAGTTGCCATAAATAGTAAATATTTGGTGCATGATTTTACTATTTATATCTCTCAATCGATCAACTCACTTTCCACTTTAGTGGTTAATTTTGGTCAGTAGCATTAATGCTAGCTATATTTGAGAGATCTCCCATTTGAAAATTATGCATGTTGGATTGTGAAAAATTGCAATGAATCACAATGGTAATAATTTTATTAAGAATAAGATTAAAGAATAAATAATTCAAAAACTTATCCTGAGTCAGTTAGGATACAGTCTAACTGATGACTTGGGGAACTGACAATGTGGCAACTGATCGATCAGTTCTGTCATGTCTTCTGCTTGGCCCCCTTAACTGATTTATCACTGAACTGATGATATCAGTTTCTAAACTGCTGCATTAAATCTCAGTCAGTTTTCTCTTCTTGATGGGGCGAACTGGATTCTCTTTACTGCTTTCCTCATAGCAGTTTGGTCTTTTCCTTTTTGATGCAGATCCAGTTCCTTTAGTAGGCTCTTCATATATTGACTCTATTGCTTGGCTTCAGCTGATGTGACTCTTCGTCTTCACTGCAAGTTCCTCTTAAAAGGTGACTTAAACTAAACTTCATGTGGATTCAGTTGGGCGGCTGTCTTTAAGCTTGAAGTGATCAGTGGGGTGACATATCTCTTACATAAGAGATTTGGTGATGTGGCAGTGTCTTCAACATCACATTCTCAACTTACTGCAACTGCGGTGTGAGGTGGATCTTTGTATGGTTGCTTAGTTGCAGGTTCAGTTGGTCGATGTGGCTCGGCTGACTGATTTGACAGATTTGTCAAAATTCAATTTTCTGCAAGTAAGGCTAGTTGTGCAGTTGGCTGGTTGTTGGACTCCTGTTTTTTCTTGAGCCTTCATGTCACTTCCCAGTTCGGCAAGTATGGCAGTTGGAGGAATTTTGTTGGTCACTCGATGACTCATAATCCTCTGAACTTGTATGATCGTTAGAGAAAATGGATTTGAAGATCCTAATCATTTGAACTTGATTAGACACTAATCCTTCTTGTGCTTAGTTTTTCTTCTCTTGGCAATTGGTCCGCTTGAGTTACCTTCATCTTCATCACTACTTGATGACTCAGTTTCTTCTTTCTTGAGTCTAGTGTGAGCTTGCAGTTGTTTGATCAATTCAGTGTTCAATTTCACTTGTTGTTGTAGGTTGTGGATCATTTTTTCATGATAGGCAGTGAACTAAACTGTCAAACTCCCAGGTTGGCCTTCAAACTAAACAGCTGCAGTTGGTCCTTCGAACTAAACTACTCCGCCTTCACATATGTCCTCGAACAATAGTTCATCGGCTCGTGATTGGACTTCCTCTTCTTCATCAGTTCCTATTAGATCCTCACATGGAACTGTGAGTGATTGTTCTGCTTCTCCTAAGTTGATAGTCTGCTCGAGACTTGGCTCTAGAGGAGTCGCTGGTTCTTTAGCTTGAGCTTGTGCTTGAGCCTGGAACTGAAGTACCCTTTGGATAGGGTAAAAGTAAGACACCATAGCAAGAGTTCTTTGTTCTTCAGGTTGATCTACCAACTAAACTGACTGATCAGTTGGTTGTTACATGGTAGTTGGCTCGACAGTTGGAGCGGTTGCAGGTTCAGCTGGCTAAAAGATTTCACCAGTTGGTGTTTCAGCTGGATCAGTTGAGAGAATAGCTGACTCCTCGAACTGAAGGGATTCATCAGTTAGCTCTTCCAGCTAACCCTTAGTTGGCTGAACTGGTGATCGGAACAGTTCTTCAAATTCGATGTCAGTGGTGTTAGGATTGTATACTTAAAGCTTGTCTTTATATACTATTAACAATGTTTTAACGATATAGATTGGTTATTATTGCAGTCACTATTTGTGCATCTATTTACTGTGTTACACATTTATATATGCATGTTTCCTTATACTTACATTGTAGATGATATGGTGCGGGTAAACATACAGTAAAGATCATATCATCGGTTTCCTTGAAAAGTATCAAAAGGCTCGCAGTTTTTTAGATGGTCCTGAACCAACCATTGTAAGCTGTCGAATAATCTGATAGTTAGTTTATCTTGACTAACTGATTATTTTGATACACTGTTCTATGAATTGAGGAGGATCGCGATAGGATACTATTCTCTAATCTGACCCTAAAAGGAGAAAATAAAGATCTACAGAGTTCGGGTTCTTAAGCCTTACACAGTGGCGGACATATATGTGTTATATCTACTGTTTTTATTTATCAATGGGTGAGATTCTTGATAGAGTCAATAATCTCGATATTTTGAGCAGTAACATATTCACACATGATGGGTCGTTCACTGTGCATGGTGACCATGTCCTAGTACCCCAGGTTGATGATGTCCCCTTGAGTAAACACAAGTATATGTGAAACCCTGCATGTGGAATTTATTTCGTACATGGTAAAGCTTGTGTGGTACTGCTCTAGGAATGGAAGAATTACTTAATTATAGCTGTCAGAGCTTGTATAATTAATTAATGAATATTATATCTTAAACATGGGGAATGACTGAACTAAAGAAGAATGCATTGAGTAAAAATGTATTAAATTGGTAGGTCAGTATTATTTCTTTAATGGAATAAAAATAACACTTTATTTATTTAATTATGTCCAAGTGTTGGATATTGGATATTAAATAAATTAGTGGGCCAATTTAATATTCTTCTAGATCCCTACTGTAGCCCAAATAATACCTTAATGGACTGAAGGGAATGGAACAAGAGGAGAGGCCCAACCCATTAGGGTTGGGAGACACAGTACATGTCTCCCTCTCTATTAATTAGAGAAGGGGGAGGCGTGTATCATACACACACAGATGCTCTCTCTCTCTCTCATATTGCACTCTTGATTCCTTTAGGTTATCCGTATACAGTTTAGTAGCTTGTAGCCCACTTTACATCTAAACAGGTATTGAGAATGTAGTAGAAGATCGAGGAGTATCTCTGCAGCTCCAAGAGGCATCGAGTATAGTGAGAAAGAAAGGTCATTCGACCGTATCTTCTACAACAACGAGATTAGACCTGTAATCTCGTAAGCAACCCTACTCTGCCGTGTAAGTTGATCTGTCACTTTAATTTTTCCACTGCGATTAATTCGATTGTCTTGCATGATATGTTCAACGTGAGTTTAATATCATCAACATAAAATCATGATTTGCATGCATGTAGAATTATAGATTAACCGATTAGATCTTGTGGGGCATAATTCAAAAAAATCCCAACAACTGGTATCAGAGCAGGTATTGGTATTAATCTAGGATTAATTCTATGATTCTCTCAAAAATTTCATTAAATTTGATGATAAATTTATGTGCTTAAATTTTCAGATTTAATAGATATAATTTTCGAGCATGTTTGTAATTAAAATTGGATGAATTTTTTATGTGTTTCAAAAATTCTTATTTTAATTGCATGAGATTTTTCGCCCTATGTGAAATATGGTTTGGAATGATATTATGATGTTCTTCATAATTTTCAGATTTTATTAAGTGTAATTTTTGAAAATTTGGTTCTATAATTTTCGATAATCTAGATGTTAATTGTCCCTTAATTTGATTCAAAATTTTCAGCTATCTAGTGTATGATTTGGAATACATTTTTGATGTTATCAAAATTTCCAGATCCTATACTAGAGGGGGTCAAAAATTTTGGTGATTAAAATTGGTTTATGGTAATTTTTGGTGTCTACCAAAAGTTATCTAATTTTAATCAAAGTTGGATCCAAAATAGAATTTTAATTTTGGTAAGTGTTTGTAGAGGATCAAAACTACCTTAATTTTAATTCTTGTAATTTTGGTACCTAGTAGCATGATTTGGATAGTATTTTGACTTGTATCAAAATTCTAAATTATTTTAATTAATTAAGGGGGGGTGAAAAATTAGGGTTTAAAATTTGGAGGATTAATTTTTGATGTAGTTGAAAATTTCCTGATTTTATTCCCTAATGTATTTCAAAAATTTGAGATATAATTTGGTGGATAATTGTGATCAATTTCCAAATTTTATCTTATGCTAATTTTCGGTACTATTAAGATATACTTTGGTAGATGATTTTAATTAATTTTCAAAGTTAATCTTATGTGATAATTTCGAATTATTAAGATATTATTTGGTAGATAATTATGGCTAATTTGCAAATAAGAGATCTTTATAGATATATTCAAATTTTTTGGATTTAAATTGGTGGATAATTATTAAGTAATTTCCAAATTAATCAAGAAGTATTTTTTTCGGATTCTTTAATTAAATTAAAGTGATAATTTCAAAAAGTATGGCATGCATAGATATCATGTGCTATTTTATGGATAACATTTAATTGTGATAGTTGTATCTGTAGATGGTTTATTTTGCAGGTGACACCAATTATCATGGCCTTTAATTTTATGTTAATGTAATGTTTATTTTATGTTGAATGTATGGTTGGTCGTATGTCAGTTTGGCTACGAGATTTTTTAATCCATGAGAAAATCTATGGATTAGGTCTAGGCAATTTATTTATTACATTGGTTTAATGTAATTGGAAAATAAATTTTTAGATTTAGAGATGATTTTCAAAATCACCTAGTATTTGAGTTGTATTTTATTTTCCTTTATTATTCTAGTTTAGAATATAGAATAAGGGAAGGAAATCAACTAAAAGATGGAAAATGGAGCAGTTTCGAAAAGGAATGACATCCCGAACACGTCCCGAAATCCTAAATGAGCTAAGGTTTCGACGAGGCGCAAGAGAGGCGGCGACCGTGGGAGTTCGGGTTTCCAAGAGCTGATTTTCCAAGATTATCTTATTAACAACATGAGATATAAGCAATGATAGTTGGTCCCACTTATTATGTTTATTATGTTGTTATGCATGCAATGGATGTTTATCTTTTTATGTGATTAATTAACTATTTAAAATGGGATAAGATGAAACCTCAAACTTAAATAACTAAGTGGGAGAGATACATACTAAAATATGTGGAAATTCTCAAAACGGTCTCCATTAATCTAGTTTAATTGAGAAGTGATGGACAACCTCCCTACGGAGGAGTCATATTACTAGATTCTCTAGAAATTGAACTTCTTAACGGAAAACTATAGAACATTAATAGAATAAATCGACCCTGCTACCAGAGCGGTGAATTCGAAATAATGTCCTTCGAGTGAAGATAATGGTAAGCACACTTAGATGTAATTTATTAATAAACATCCACCCTACGTGGCTTATTAATTAGATGATTACATGACCAGGTTTATATCCGACTACTAATTTACTTGTCATAAGAAAACTTGACTGGAGGTAGATTAAAAGTTAGGTTAACATATTTAAAAATAAATTTTATAAACGTCCACCCTACATGGCTTATAAGAAATATTTTTAAAATATCGGTGGATATGCATATGATTTCTTTCTTGAGGTTTTCGAATTATATGTTGTTGGGAAAATTGTTGGGAAAAACTATCATAGTAGCCCAACTGATGGTTTTGATGAAATGTCAAAACATATGTGAAAGTTTAATGAAAATCTGCAGGTTATTTAAAGCTGAAAGTTGGGGGTAATGACCAGGTAAGACTTCAAACCTCAGCCTAGCTGAAATGAGAGTCAGCTGTTTTCAAGCATGGTCAACCAGCTTAAAAGGATGCCTCAATCAGGCCAGTCAAAGTCAACTCTTCAAAGATTAAGAAAAGCTAAAGGGGAAAGAGAACTTTGGAGACTAGTAGGCATCCACAGATGAGTAATCATCAGCCTAGCTGAAGGTCAAGAAAGACTAATGAGAGCGGAGCCAGCTTGAAAGCTAAAATTGAACTGACTAAAGATCAGTCAGTTAAGAAGAACCAACCCTAAACTGATCAAAGATCAGTTAGCTGGAAGAAAAGCTCAGAAAAATTTGAGTCAACACTAAACTGACCAAAGATCAGTTCAACGTGAGAAAACGCTCAAACAATGAAGCCGACTGGAAGTTTAGAACTGAAATTTTTTGAAGCTAAGCTGCCAAGGCAGCTATACTGGACCATCCCAGGATTGAAGATCAAGGCAACTGAGAGCTGCCGACTGGACAATCTCAGAGCTGAAGTCGAGACAGCTGAAAACCCATCAGCTGAAAGTCCAAAACTGATAGCTGGAACATCTGCTCTCTCTGACAAATAGTCAATACAGATCGTGATAGGAAATCTTGGAAAGATCCTGAGGATCTTAGAGCAGAAGTCATTAAATTCAACGACTAGTTCATTCAAAGCTTCAAACGGCTACAGGCATTAAACTACCACTAGTGAAATCAACAGATTCACTAATCACAATGGTCAAAAGATCACTCATCTATATAAAAAGAGTGAACATCATTTTAGCTAAGACTTTTCGAAGAGACTTTTGCCAATTTAACATATGCTATTTTGTAGATATTGAGCTTTTCGTTCTGGAAAAACTGTGATAGCCAATAGAATGTGCCTGAATTTGGAACTCGAGATTAACAAAAAGATTTTCATCACGGATTTATATGTAATCGACATGAAGGATTTTGATATAATCTTGGGAATGAATTGGCTAACTACAACGTATGCGACTATACGTTGTCATGAGAGAGAAATCATATTCCAGAAGCCAGGAGAACTAAAGGTAATTTTCTTTGGAGCAAGAATGGGTTTGAAGATACCAGTTGTTTCAGCCCTGAAAACTATAAAGTTAATGAGAAAAGAAGGTTGCCATGCTTTTCTGGTTAACCTAGTAGGAAAAGAGAAAGAGGGAGTAACGATAGATCAAGTCCCTATCATTCGGGAATACAATGATGTTTTCCCACAGGACCTACCTGGGCTACCGCCTGATAGGCAAACTGAATTTACCATTGACTTGGAACCAGGAGCAGCTCCGATATCTAAGGCACCATATAGAATGGCCCCTAATGAGTTGCAAGAACTGAAGGTACAACTACAAGAGCTGTTGGACTTAGGTTTCATACAACCCAGTGTCTCACTTTGGGGAGTGCCTATTCTCTTCGTTAAAAAGAAGGATGGTACATTGCGAATGTGCATAGACTATAGGGAGTTGAATAAGGTGACAGTTAAGAATAAGTATCCCTTGCCAAGGATAGATGACTTGTTTGACCAACTAAGAGGAGCTAACGTATTTTCAAAGATTGATTTACGTTCAGGTTATCACCAATTGAAGGTAAAAAAGAAGATGTGCCTAAGACAGCATTTCGAACACGTGACGGCCACTATGAATTCTTAGTGATGCCATTTGGGTTGACTAATGCACCTGCTGTGTTAATGGATATGATGAACAGAGTCTTTCATCAATATCTGGATAACTTTGTTCTTATGTTTATAGACGATATTCTTATCTATTCCAAAAGTGAGGAACAACACCAAGAACATCTACATATAATTTTGGAAACATTGAGGAGGGAGAAATTATATGCCAAATTTAGCAAGTGTGAATTTTGGCTCAGTGAGGTAATGTTCCTTGGCCATATTGTGTCATCAGAAGAAATCAAAGTAGATCCTGCTAAGGTTGAAGCAGTAAGTAACTGGAAGTCACCTTTCAGTGCACATGAGATAAGAAGTTTCCTTGGGTTGGCAGTGTGGCACCCTCAAACGGATATAGAAGAAAAGACTAACAAAGTGAGTGTGCCTTGTATTTTTATTTTTTTGAATAGAATGGAAAAGCATTGGATCACTTGAGAAAGGACAATATTTACTTTCACACATAATTTACATAAATATATTAAGGGAAGAAAGAGTACTCCGAAGTCAAAAGAGTACGACAGAAAAGATAAAAGTTTATATACAATCAAAACAGTGAACTTCGAAGAAGTTTCACGCTTGAACAAAAATAGAGTCAAAAGGTGGTGCGAAAAGCTTATAAACAAAAGCCCATCAGGTCGTCATCCATATACATAGACCCACATGAACTTGTAGGAACTCCACGTCCCGCACCATGCATTCTCATGCTTCATCTGAGTCACCTAAAATGCATGAACTACATGAGCTAAAGCTCAGTAAGCAGAAATCATGCATGCGACCTCATACACGATACATACAGAAGACACCACACCATGGCTAATGCTCGTGATATAAAATATTTTCATCTCAAAAGCATTTTCATTGTTTAGGAACTTGGCTCCCTTCACCAGACACCAACATGAGTCATGAGCTCATAATATATTCAATATCACTTGGCCAGAATGTGATTAGTGCACTCATGTGGCTCATCCTTCCTGGACCCCAAGGGACACGCCCCCTGCCTGTTCCCTTTGATCCCACATGAAAGTCATCCCACATCAGTCACTCATCACCTCAAAGGTGCAGTCGAAGTGGACCATCCTCCCTGGACCCCAAGGGACACGCCCCCTGCCTGTTCCCTTTGATCCCACATGGAAGTCATCCCACTCGAGGCACAAATATACAACACATCACAACACGGGCTGGTGGTGACCAATCCCAAACAAAACATTTTTCCCTCTCTCAAAACCATTTCATGCATGCAACCTCAACAACATCTACATGTCGTGCATGCATATGCCTATGCTCATGTACAAGATATTTAATGCAAGGAAATAGAATTTCACAAGTATGTACCACATATTTATCAGATAATAAATTATAACACAATAGCAAATAATAATCACATATAATCAAATAATAATATATTCATGCATTGTAGTTGAAAATGGATTTCTACTTACCTCAAGTCCAAAGCTTATAATATTTGAGATCCTAAAACCCGCACCTCTCAGCTGAATGTAATTAATAATTCACATTAATTTGAAGCAAATGATGAATTAGTAAAATTTTAATCTGAAATCTAGCTATATTGTTTGACTTTCATTATCGAATTCTGGCTTGCTTAATAATCTTCAAAATGTATTGGTATTCCATAAGCTAGATTCTTTATTTTTAAAAGCTATTAAAATTATAACTAAGTATATACTATATTAACTTACCAAATTAATTTTATTTTTTTTACACGCATTAACTATCCGAACTAATACTAACTGTATAAACTAATGAAAGATAATTCTTCAATTAAATAAAACATGAAATGCTATTACTACACACTTATTTGATTTTATCATCACCACAAACCACAAGACCTATAAATTTAAACCTATTACTTGAACACTCTCTTTTATGTATGATCATATACTCGATCATATACAAACATATATATATATATATAACAATAATATTTATTGGTTTAACTCTATAATTAATTTAGTCACATATTTTGAAATAATAATGGATTCTTGAACATAAAACTCAATCCAACTACTACTTTTTTTTCAATTAAGAAACTGTTTAGACCAAATCACATATAACAAAAGAAAGCTTAATTACTTAAGCTAAAAATTTTAGAAATTAAAACAAAAGCTATATAAATATATATATTACTGCTAACCATATATATTTATCAAACTTTTAAATTTTAAGCAACAAGTCCGAAAGAAATTCATTGTTGTTAAAAAAAAACATAAAGTGGTCGAGAAGTACTAACCTGGACAATGATTCCATTTAATTTCCTTTTTTTTGTATAAATTATATGTATATTTTTTTCAATTTATAATAGACACATACCACTTTTATTTAATAATAAGCTCAAAGTTTGCCAAGTGTCTATAAACGTGGAGTTGTGCATGAATTTCATGTAATTGACTAATCTAACTCTTAGGATAAATCATATAAATTTCTACTTACATATATATATATATATATATCTAAGCTATAGTATATATATATATATATACTATACGTATATCCATATTTTATTTAGAAATATACTTATACCAGATATCCATTCACATAATTTTTTTTTTAATTTTTTTAATCTCACTATGCTCTGTGCAATTTCATTCTATTTAATAAACAAAACGTTTGAAAGTTTAAATATCTTGAAATAATTATAATATCAGATTAACAAATAGATATACACTATTTAATTTCACTATTTATAATAGGATATCAATTAACTAGTCTAATACACACGCACACATTTATTTTATCTAGCGTGTAAATCCTCTTTTATGCTAATAAAAATTTTAAAATTAGAATCTAAAAATAATTAATATAATAGACATGTCAACTAAACAAATAAATATACTCACATTGACACAGATATCTATGTAAACACAATTTACATATAAATAAACACATAATATTTATATAAAACATATATCAAGATAATTATTGAGTAGTGAGAGGCTCGGTTACTATAGGCAGGCTACTATAGAAGATTTATTGAAGGATTTTCTAAATTGGCAAGGCCATGACACAATTCTTGAAAAAGAAGACTAAGTTTATTTGGACTGAGGAATATGAGAAGAATTTCCAAGAACTTAAGAAAAGACTGACCACAGCTCCAGTATTGGTTATACTAGAAGGAAATGAAGGATTTGTTATCTTTACAGATGCGTCTAAGCTAGGACTAGGGTGTGTGCTAATGCAAGACAAGAGAGTCGTTGCTTATGCATCTCGCCAGCTCAGGCCACATGAGTTGAATTCTCCCACCCATGACCTAGAGCTTGCAGCTGTGGTACATGCCTTGAAAATTTAGAGGCATTATTTATACGGTGTCAAATGTGAAATCTACACTGATCATAAGAGTCTTAAGTACTTCTTTGAACAGAAGGATTTAAACATGAGGCAGAGAAGGTGGCTGGAATTAGTTAAAGATTATGATTGTACCATTCTCTACCACTCCGGTAAAGCAAATGTTGTAGCAGATGCCCTTAGCCGAAAAACCAAAGCAAAGTTAGGTTGTTTCCTAACACAAAAAGAAAGGTTAATTGAAGAATTTCAAAGACTAGAGTTACAGTTGGTTCAACCACCAGACTCTACTAAAGGACTTATAGCTACTTTAATAGCTAAACCCGATTTAGGAAACGAATTGTGGAGGCACAAAGAGGGGATCAATTTTTGGAGAAGATGCGATTGAAAGTAAGATCTGAGGATTCAAAAAGATTTGTTGAAGCAAATGACAATGCTCTCATGTATGAAAGAAGAATATGTGTGCCCCACAATGAAGAGTTAAAGAATGAAATCATGATGGAAGCTCATGATACTCCATATACCGCTCACCCTGGAAGTACAAAGATGCATAGAGATTTGAAGAGAAACTTCTGGTGGTGAAATATGAAGAGAGAAGTGGCCTCATTTGTTGAACGATGCTTAACTTGTCAGCAAGTAAAGGCGGTACATCAATGACCATCAGGATTATTACAACCACTTGAAATCTCAGAATGGAAATGGGAACATATCAACATGGATTTTATAGTAGGATTACCAAAGTCAGTGCGAGGAAACACTGCGATATGGGTCGTTGTTGATCGATTGACCAAATCCGCGCACTTTTTGCCAATCAAGATAACACTTGGACTGGATAAGTTGGCTCAACTCTATGTGAAGGAGATTGTGCGATTACATGGAGTACCTGTCTCGATCACCTCTGACTGAGATACTAGATTTACTTCTAGATTCTGGATAAGTCTACAAGATGCCATGGGAACACAACTAAATTTCAGTATAGCTTTCCATCCTCAAACTGATGGACAGTCAGAAAGGACAATACAAATACTAGAGGATATGCTCAGAGGAGTTTTAACTAATAGAGGTGGAAGCTGGGAAAATGTTTTACCCTTAGTAGAGTTCGCCTATAACAACAGTTATCAGGCAACCATTGGAATGGCACCATATGAAGTATTGTATGGCTGAAGATGTAGATCACCACTTTATTGGGATGAAGTGGGTGAAAGAAAGATATTAGGCCCTGAGATTGTTCAGACAACAATCGAAATAATTGATAAGATAAGAATGAGAATGAAGGAGGCCCAAGATAGACAAAAAGCCTATGCAGATAAACGTCGAAAGGATCTGTATTTTAATGTTGGAGATAAGGTCTTTCTCAAAATATCTCCTACTAAAGGAATTATACGTTTTGGCAAAAGAGGAAAATTGAAACCACGGTATATTGGACCATTTGAAATTCTTGAACGAGTTGGAGAGGTAGCTTATAGACTAGCCTTACCGCCAAATCTAGCTGAGGTTCATAATGTTTTTCATGTCTCAATGTTGAGAAAGTACGTGTTCGATACTAAACACGTTATAAAGAATGAAGAGATAGTCCTGAATCAGGATTTATCATATGAAGAAAGACCAGAGGCTATTCTTAACCAAAAGGTCCAAAAATTACGGAACAAACAGATATCACTGGTGAAAGTCCTATGGAATAACCATGGGAGAAAGGAAGCTACCTGGGAACTTGAAAGCAGAATCAAGGAGTTGTACCCTGATTTACCCTATAGACGTATGCAAATTTCGGGACGAAATTTTTATTAAGGAGGGTAGAATGTAATACCCTGAAATATTTTAGAGGGTTTTACTCAACTTATGTTACCTGAGGGTAATTTAGGTAAGAAGTTGGGTCCTTAAAGGACTCAAATAAAGGAAAATCACAGCCAGGAAAATCTGTTAAATTTAATTTGGTCAAAAAAAAATTGCTAAAAAAAATGTTTTGATTTTTTCTCGGGTTGATAGAAAAATTTTCAAGCATCGTGCCAAAATTTGAATTTTCAAATTCAAAGTTCAAATGAACACTTGGCACGATTTTAAGCTGAAGAGTAATAGATTCGAATAGAAAGGGCACATTCGTCATTATTCAATTTCTTTTTCAAAAGATTATCCTATTCGTAATTATCCTATTCTTTTTCCATCATTATCCTACTCCATCATTATGCTCTTTTTCTTATTCGATATTATCCTATTTATTTTTCCTCTATAAATAGGAGGTTAACGTTTCATTTTTCATTCTTTTTCAAAATCAAAATGCCGAGCAGCTTCCTAAGGAGGTACGTCCCTAATTTCCTATTTCAATTCTGAAATAGTCATTTTGAAGGTGTCATTATGTAGATCATGAATACATGATGGAAAAGATAGTTCGACGGACGATCACGACGGAAAATCCGCGTGATCACCATCAATTTGGTTAACCAACCATCGTCGCCCCATTCAATCACCACCGCCAACCCCCACCTCACGCCACCATCATCACCATAATTAATTACCCCACCGCCAATAACCACCCCACCCCATGTTAATTACCACAGCCCCCTCCCCCCCCCAAATTAATCAACACCATCACCGCCACTAATTCCCACACCACCGCTCATAGTCGCTTTAAACCGGCGACTTCTTTCGTGTCGTCAGATTAAAATGTGCCTTTAGAATTTTATGTTTTATATATATTTATATACATTTTTCATATTATCACTTTTTAATTTCGGATATATTTTGGATATCCAAATTTTAAATTGTAGTCTTTTTCAGATCTATCCTTCATGGTTAGCCCTATCGTATTTTTAGTCTCAAAAGTTGTTTCGTCTCAAAATATAGTATTTTTATTTAAAGTTTCATATTTTTCCAATGGGCAGATCTTGCGGTATGAATTTATTTGTACCGAATTAATTTTAGGATACGGGTTTGACCACCCCGTATGCCAAAACTTCCTAAATGGTTTTTCTTTATAAAAATGCCCTGGGTAAAGTTCTCTTAAGAGTCAAAATATTTTGATGATCCGGGTGCTGCGTATTAAGATAGTAGATATTATAATATTTACTTCATAACTAAGAAAGGTTAGATTTTGACCTAATGATAGTCATTCATCGAAACTAAGTTGCCAGATAATCTTGTAGGCACAGAAGAAGGAGATTTATAGTTGAGATCAGAATCAGAATCTAGATCTAGCTCAGATTACCAGGTGGGTTTTTATTATATAAAAATATATATTTCGGATTATTAAGCCCTGATATTTATAAAATGAACGTGATTGAATATCCAACTCATGACTGTATTTGATGTGCTCTCCTGACTCATGTAAGTCTTACTACTGTTTTTGGTGACGAAACTACAATGGTTCACGATATCAAGCCCCAAGCAAACACGGCAGTGTCCAACCTTAAGCAGTCGGGTTGTGTACACGAACTGAGTCACCGTAAGCATTTTAGGGGAGAGTGGCGCACAATGATGGAACTAAAATGATTTAGTATACATGGAATTCACAAATTTTCTACTTTAAAAGCTTTCCATGATATGCTTAAAATATGATTGGATATTCTGTTTTATAAAATGATTGTGAATGTTTTTTCTCAAAAGTACCCACTGAGTGCATTAGTACTCACGCCCAAATCTTTTCAAATATTTTCAGGATGAGCTGCGGGATGGTGGACGGTTGTGCTAAGGCTGAAGGGCTATCTTTTGATGTATATGTTTCTTTTATGTATGGAGTCCAACTGAGAACATGGTTACCTTTTGTGTCTGAATAAATGCACTGCGTTTTTGTCTGCTTATTCTGATTATTGTTATGGAGTGTTCGGTTTTCCGAATCCCATTTTATTTACTGTTATGGAGTGTTCGGTTCTCTGAATCCCATTTTATTTACGGTTATGGAGTGTTCGGTTCTCCGAATCCCATTTTCTTTACTGTTATGGAGTGTTCGGTTCTCCGAATCCCGTTTACTTTCCATTCCTGACAGGCAAAAGCCTGGCATTTATTTACTTTCCTTATTCAGACAGGCACAAGCCTGGCTTTACATTACTTTCCATGTCAAGGCAAAAGCCTGGCTTTATATTGCTTTCACGACAGACGAAAGTCTGGCATCTCTTTACTTCATGTATTTGGACAGACATCCGTCTGGCCTTTTTCATGCCTAACCTGATGAAGCCATGCAAGGCCTTGAAGAACTAAACCCGGAGATTCCATTCAAAGGTCCAATTACGCGTATGAGAGCCAAACAATTTAAAGGTTATGTTTACATGTTAATGCGAAGAACGATTGAAGTTGGAGAAGAAGAAATTGGACGTAGCCCTAAATGGATTTTAGCATTATCAATTGAAGATGAAGATCAAGATCACACCATGGAAGATATAAAGAGAAGAAGTGCACATGTGCATGTGCATGAAGAGTTGAAGTGCGTGAACCCGTCAGTATGCCCAAACCGACTAGTTTCGGTCGGTATGCCCATACCGAGTAGTTCCAGTCTTGTTAGTTTTTATTTAGACTATAGTGTTATTTTTATTTAATTTAGACTATAGTTTAGATCAGATTTTTATTAATTATTAGTCAATTTTCGTCCATTAGTTGATAGGGTTTGACTAGAATTGTATTTAAGGAAATTTCCTACCTTGAATAGAATTCTAGTTTAGGTATCTTCCTAGTATAGTTAGAGATCTCTTTTGGATCAATTTTTAGGCCTTTTTAACCTTATTATTTTCGTGGCTTTTAACCCTATAAATAGGGGAACCATGTCATATTGTTATTTTAGACATTATTGATTAAAATTGCTTTTGCATTCAATTTGTGTCTCAACCGTCAAAGCTTTTGATTATTTTCTGTCGAAAATACTCATTCTTGAAGCCTAGCAACTTTGAGTCTTACATCAAGGGAACGTTCTAATTCACACGAGGAATTAGGGTGAACTCGCTACCGAGGAGTAACTTTGAGATTCGTTTTCATCGTACAAGATACGCCGGGGATTAATCGGGTTGCAAATCACAACACCTCCATCGTCCAGCCACCATCTTCGACTTCCTACACCTTCCATCAACGTCCGTGACACTCCCAAGCCATCAAGACCTGCTGATCGTGTGTCGATCATCAAGGGTTCAGTTCCATTCAGCATAAATTCATCGTGTTTTCCATCTATACCGTAAGTCCTTCGAACCTCTATCATATCCTATCTACTCTAGCCTTTCTAAACCTGTTCATCATCATCGAAATTCCATCAACCCTACACCTATCCTAGCCGTCCATAACAGCCCTTCTCTTAATTGGATTTGTGTTATTTTGTGTGATATTGTCTAGGTATTTTAATTGAGTCTTAGTCGTCCAGCTAATCGAGTATAGAATCCTTTCGTAATCGACGTAGTTTTTTTCCTTTGCTTCTGCGTCTTTTGTGTCTCGTTGGTCATTGAGTCCCGGGTCACATCATAACCTATTAACAGTTAACCTTTGTACTGTTATTATTTACATTGAAGTTTGCTTTCTTGGGTTTATTCTAAGAGTCATGGTATCTGGTTTGAGTCATTTCATACACTTTAAAAGCGTGGATTGATCCATTTATAGAGGTTATGCTGCCCAAATTTTTGGGGCACTAACCCTATTTATTTGATTGCTTCTGTTCAACAACCCATTTCCCCTTTCCCCAAGTAGCTCACCAGTCCCCTACCCTTCTCCCGGGATCGGGGCGTTACATTATTGAAGATGGTCCAATTAACATAATGATGGACAATGAAGCCCACATTGTGGATATCAATTAACCGGCCAGGATCCCGAAACCAACTCATCTTCTCACGAGTGAAGAGAAAAAGTTGAAAAATCTAGAGTTTGTGGCTCAAGCAACATTATTCCAAACTCTAGATGAGGATCGCATGAAAGACACGAAGAACTGCAGAACAGCGAAGGAGATTTGGGACTTGCTTGCAGATCTATTTAAAGAGTCTGAGGCCATCAAAGAAAATAAGCTCCAGCTCGCAATCGATAGATATGATTCTTTCAAAATGTAGCCAGAAGAAAGCATCTGAAGCCTAGAAACACGATTTCTTGGCATAATAAGTGAGATGAAAAATCTGGGAAGGAACTATCCCAACTGTGAGATGAATTCAAAGATTCTCGACAATCTCACTGAAGAATGGGATATAAAAGTAATTGCTATCAAAGAGTCAAGAGACTTGAATAGCATTACAACCAGAGAAATGTTTAGATCTCTCAAGGCTCATGAATACAACCTGAACCGAAATAGAGAAGCATCCACTTTCTCTTCTCATGATGCTTCTTACTATGTTGAAAGAAATCGGTTCAGAGAAGCCCGTGAAAGAAACAACTTCCGACCAAGAGGCTCACCTGCTAGAGAGAATCCACGGAGATTGGTTACTGATCAAAGAAGAGAGCCATTCGATAAGAAGGAGATCCTGACTGAGGATATAAATGAGCAAATCCAGTCAATGACAAGATTACTGGAGAAACTGAGGAAAGTCAGAGATCAACAATCAGCTCTACCCCATGCTGATGAAGCTGCTAAGAGAGAAAAAAACCAGCAGCTAGCTGAATGATCAACTGAACAATTCAGGGTGGCAAATTAAAACATAGAAGAATGTTTCCATTACCATAAGCAAGGGCACTACAGATATGAGTGTCCAGAGCTCCCTAAAGATAAGAAGGCCAAAGTAATGAGAAGCTTCTTCAAGAGGAAATCAATGATCACTAATTCCAAAAATGTCGTGCTTGATGATTCAGACTACCCATCTGGAATCAGCTCAGACGGCTACAACTCAAACGATGAAGCCCGCTTTACCTCATAGCCGACAAGGATAAAGAGGTTAGTACAACAGATTCCATAACCTCTTTCTATCACATACATGAAGCTTCGATCTCTAGGAATTGTTAGTTTTGTATACTGGAAAGCTTGTCTTTGTATACATTAAATAATATTAAGATGATATAGTTTGAATAATAATTACAGTTACTGTTTCTGCATTTATTTATTGTTATATATTTATATGCATGTTTCCATATACTTGCATTGTAGATGATATGGTGTGGGTGAACACACAATAAAGATCATGTCTTCGGATTCCTTGCAAACTAAAGGGCTCACGGTTTAGATGGTCCTGAACCAACCATTAGACACCGCAGAATAATCTGATAGTTAGTTTATCTTGACTAACTGAATATTCTAATACACTGGCTTGTGAATTGAGGAGGATCACGATAGGATACTATTCTCTGTTTTGACCTTAAGTGAGAGAATAAAGATCCACAGAGTTTGAGTTCTTAACCTTTATATATTGACGGACATATATATGTTATGCCGACTTCTTTGATTTATCAATGAGTGAGATTCTTTGATAGGATCAACAACTTCGATATTTTAGGTATTGACATTTACATATATGATGGGTCGTGCATTATATATGGTCACCATGTCCTGGTGCACCAGGTTGATGATGTCCTCTTAAGGAAGCACGTGGATAATGGGAAGCCCTACAGGCAGAATATTAATTTATTCTTTACATGATAAGGAAATTGTGTGGTACTACTCAAGGAACAAGATATTAATTAATTATAGTTGCCAGAAGATTACATAATTAATTAATGGATATTGTATCTTAAACATGGGAAATGGTTGAACTGAAGGAGAAAGCATATTCGCAAATATGTATTAAATTGGTAGGTCAGTATTATTTCTTTAGTGGAATAAGAATAATACTTAATTTATTTATTTATATACATGTTATGGATATTAGAAAATAAATAAATTAGTAGGCCAATTTAATATTCTTCTAGATCCCTATTGTAGCCTAATTAACACCTAAGTGGACTGGGGAATAGAACAAGTGGAGAGGCTCAAACCCAATAGGGTTTAGGGAGATTATTTTCGTCCCCCTCTCTATTAATTAGAGAGAGGGACATGAAATTATGAAGAATAATACAGCCCCTCTCATGCTCACTTGATTCCCTAGGGTTCCCGCACAGTTTAGTAGACTACAGCGTAAGAGTTCGGGAATACAACAGAAGATCAAGAAGTGGAATTTTATGCTTGGAGAGGTTCGAATACAACCATGGAGGAGAGGGTATTGTTATGTGTTCGATTAGATCCTTTGGGGGCACAATTCGAAAAAACCATGATATAAATGTTGTAGAATTAATGAGCATCCGATTAGAGCATGTGGGGGCACAATTCAAAAAAACCCTAATAGGAATAAACTGGATGAACAGTTAAGAATCCTATAAGATCAGTTAGCTTATGTATCAAGCATGCATATTGAACTGAAAGGTGAAAATGATGAGCTAAGAAGCAGAGTTGAAGAGCTAAGCATTGAAAATGAAAAACTGAAAAGTCTTGAAGCTCAGTCAACTGAAATGGATCAGCTGAAGTTGAGAAATGCTGAACTGGAAGCTGAGAATGAGCAGCTTAAGCTAGAAATCCTTGAAAAAGAGGAATTAACCCTCTTAATATGTAGATAGTTGATTGGAAGGGTTGTGATGGTTGTATGTAGTCGATTTTCATGTATGTTAGAGCCCTAGGGTGGAGATGCTTGTATTTGAAATGTTGAGTTCAAAGGATTTAAATTGAGTCTTGTTCTTGTGGTTCAAATTAGTGCATGTAACGTGTTCGATTAAATGTCTCAAAGAGTTTTAATGTGTAATTTGAGTCCAAAATCATAGTATGAGCTTGTATATCCATGATTATACATGTGGAATATGTATGAAAAACCTTAAAGCTTGTAAAACATGTGTTTGGTCAAAAATTATGAAATAATTATATAATTCGACATCTAAAATGAGAAAGGGAATTTAAAGGTGCTTGGTGTCGTATTGCGGTTCGAGGTGGACGACTTGTGCACGGCAAGGAGGTATTTCAAAGGTTGAAAGGATTTGAAAGCGTCTCATAAGGTGGGGTAACTCTAAACTGTGAACACGTGTAAAGTTATAGTTATTGTTGTGCTTTGATTGTATAAATATGAAGGGTCTTCGGACCGGTGAAATGAAAGAGATCCTTCGGGATCGACAAAGAGATCCTTCGGGGTCGATAAAGAGGTCCTACGGGATCGATATAGACTTGTTAATGTCATCCCTAGAGGATAATAAGCCTGCGGGCATCCCTACAGGGACAAAGACGTTGATTAACAGGGGCATCATGATGTTAGACCCTACGGGGTTGAGACTAGTCTCCACAAAAGTAAAGAAGTATCCGTATGTTATATTTTCACTTGTACAATTGGCTATAACTGTTTACAGTGTTCCCCACTGAGTATGTTGTTAAATACTCACCCCATTCATTCAATGAATTTCAGGTTGAGGAGTCGGAGTCCGAGTAGGAGCATTGTGAACACAAGAGAACCCCCACCAGCTTGTGTTTATCTTTTTGCATGCTCTTCTTTTGAAAATACTCATATTATTATATCATTGATCACTCTTATTTTGTCTTTATGATCGATGATCATTGGGGATGGGAATAGCCCTATTTTGTAGTTATGATGTATTTAACCTGATATTATGCAAATATTTTTAAAGGTGGGTCGTTCGACCTTGGAGCCTTCTATGTGCAAATTATATCAATGAACCCCTATGCTATGTATGTTAATTTAGGGTGCTAGACGGGCGGGTTGTGTAATACCTATGAGCCCGATAGGTTAGATGATAGTATGATTTTGTGGATGGGCTTACACGATGCTTCTACTTAACACTATGTTGTGTGACCAAATAGATATGATAAATTGCATGTTTTAATTGCGAAAAATTTATATTAAAAATTATGATGCCTTACCTTATCATGCTTTTGACCTTAGCTTCCGCTTAATTAAATATAAGCACACAAATATAAGTAAGTAAATGGTACGTTAAGTGACGTGGCCAAACGGAGTGGTTTGGGGCATTACATCACCCCTTTCGTCTTAAAGAACATATTTGGGCTACCAGAAGAAGGAGACAACCTTGAAAAAATGGAAGTAAACGCCAGATACTGCCGTAGAAAACTTCTGCATCAACAATAAGACATCTAAATTCTAAAAGGAATTTCAGGTGTTATCGGTCGTGGCCACACAGATGATGGTAGAATTGTGTGAAGGGCACGATGAAATGTCAAAGATCAAGTATAAAATCTGCAATGCCATCTGGGAGATTAGAGGGATAGACTGGTCTCTATTTCTCTTCAAGCAACTGAAGAGGTTTGTAGACATAGTGGAAGATGAGACAAAATGCAGGATGTGATTTCCACAAAAGATGTACTACATCAACAGAGTCAGCTTCATCCTAGAAAAGTTGATTTCCAATTTGATGACGGAAGAGACAAATCATCAACTAGTTGATCCTGATGATTTTGTACCAAAGGTACAAGAAGGAGCACTATCTCCATTAACAATTAGAGAGGCGCCACGAATGAGGCAGAAGCTGATCCCAACCACTCCAGTAACAAGGGTGAAAGAGAAAGCCAAGATGACAAAGTCTGTAGTCCAGTCAAACTATGACTCTGATGATGTCCTTCTTGCTGTTCCGAGATACAAGTCCTCAGGAGAAGGGGATGACGGCAGAAAGGACTCTAGGAAGAGTCCAACTGAAAAGAGAGATGTGTCTCCAATACAGTCTGAATCAGTTGAAAAGTTAACTGCTGGTCATCAGACTGCATAACATCAGCTGAAAACTAATAACAAGATTGGAGAGCATCCGCTGACCGCAGGGGAAATGCAGCTACGAGCCCAACAAGCTAAAAGGCAGCGGTCAGGAAAAGCATCAATTCAAATCAAAGCACTGATCAAGTGCATGAAGGAACTAGTAAAGCTGCTCTCTGACTCAATCCTGAAACTAGAAACTTGCTCTAAAAATGAAGACACAAAGAAGCACTCTTCAAGTGAGAGCACCCCGGACAGCTCTAGAAAGTTAAAGAAAAAGAAAAATTGAACACAAGAAGACTGAAGGCTTAAGAACTCAGCTAACTAGATGCCTTAGGACAACTTCTTGTAATTCAATTTAGTTCTTAATATTTTAATAATAATCTTTTGGCTAAAATAAATGCATGTGTCGGTATTTATTGTGAATTTTTGACCGTTGGTCCAAAGTATAAAATGAACAACAACAAAAAATGATAAGGGGGTGTTTAATTCTTTCAACCAACAAATTTATGAGTCTTTCTCCTCACTCATAAATCCCCTTGCTCCAAATTTCTTAAGAAAATACTTTTGAACAATCAACATACTCTTTCAAAAAAGCATCTTCCAAAAAGAGTATTTTCTCTCTCTCAAGGAGCTTCAATTCAAATTGAGCCAAAAAATTTCAAAAAATGGCCGAATCTTCATAAGCTCTTACTTCCTTCAAAGAGCAAATGATGAGAGACAAATTCTGGAAAGACAGAAATTTCAATTGATTCTTAAGGAATCAAACAACCTATTTCTTCTGGTCAACCTCCACAAGATCGGAATTCTGCACTACTTCGAAACTCAACCAAGATTCTTCATACAAGACTTGGTGAGTGAATTCTTACTTCAAGAAAAGGTATCTGCAGATGAGAAGGCAATATCTTCAGTGGTTTAAGGAAACAAACTTCAAATCACTAAAAGAAAGATTGTAGAAATCTTTCAACTTCCCAGAAAGGGTTCCAGGATTCAAGATCTGAAAGATTCAGCTGAACCATAATGGAAATAATGGCAAGCTTCAACTTGCAACAAGCAATTCAGTTTTACCACAGCTAAAACTAATCTGAAGCCCGAGTATAGAGTTATACTCGATATCACGAACAAAATGATACTCGGTGCCATTAAAAGCCTGAGTCAATTAATTTAAGAAAGATACAAGGTAATGATACACCTTGTTGAAGGATTGGAAGTAAATTGGGTAGAGTTTGTATTCTCCCAATTCAAGCATCAAGTCATCAAAGCTGCCGACTCAAAGAAAACTGGGAAATTTGAGTCCAGAGTAGGACTTGTTCTAAGAATGAGCAAGCTCCTGGAAGATATACTGAATCTTCCAAATGATGACACACTACTAGTCCTCATCTCCGACTGGATTCCCAAGAAAGGGAAAGCACATCTTTAGTCACTCAAGAAGAAGAGGAGATCCAAAGCCAAAAGCGGCAATACAACTTCAAGCAACTCAACTGCCAATAAAGTTCCTTCTCCACACTCTAAGAATGTATCATCAGTGACTTCAAACCCTACACTAATCCAGATGAGCTTATTCCATTCATTGGAATCCCTCATCCAAATTACGGAGCTGAATATTTCAGGAGAACTTGCCCTCCTCTCCAGCTGACTGAAAACAATATTTGCACTTTCTATAGTGGCGAATATGCAGTCAAGAGTGCACGGAAGGATGTAAAAAATCTCCTTCTCACTCACTTCACCTATGTTGCCAAGCAAGATAATCAGTTGTTCAAACAACTGCACCGGTACTTCTACTGGTATAACTAGAGACATTCTATATCAATCCAGTCACACTTCTTGCTAACTATCTTTCATGACATGAGCTTTTGGCAACGTGAAGAGACTTGGAGTATTAAATGGATTAGGGCTTCAAATCCATTTCCTCTAACTATTGTGCAAGTCCGGCGGATTATGAAGCATCGACTTGATAATAACATTCCAGCTAAGGCCATGCTAGTTGATGTTCAAGCCAGCTTAAGATCGCAAAGAGTTGCAACTGTAAATCAGTTTGTTAACAATCAAGCCAATCAACATTGCCAAAAACTAAATTTTGATATTGATTCAATTCAGTCAGAAGAGGCATCCTTACAAGCTGAAGCCACCACTGAAAAGATAGATCAAGATCTATCTTATACTCAAATTGTGGCGACCCCAAGGAGTCAATACCGTGGACACAAAGGAGCAAAAGATGATAAAGATACTGCCACATCACCAGATCTCCTGTCCCGGAGCTATGGTACTCCTCTTATCAAGTCTTGCTCAAGAGCTGCACAACTGATGGTCAATCAGTCCAGCTCATCCTGCAGAGGAATTTTAGAGCTGACCACCTTGAAGCTGACCAACTCAGCAGTTGCTCTTAAGCAACTTCAGCAAGCTGAGAATGCAGCCAGAACTGATCCTTTTCAAGACATCATCAGTTTAGATTCCAAAAGGAAAAGGTCAAACAACTCTAGAGAAAGCGGAGAAGCTAGCCTAGTCCGACCGCTCAAGAAGAGGAAACTGATGAAAAGTCAATCAACAGCTAATCAACAAAACTAATTAAATCAGTTTAAAGACGATATCATCAGTTTAGCAAGAAACTGACGCCTCAAGCTCAAAACTCTCAACAGCTGCATGATCAGTCCTCCTCGATAAGCTTCTCCACTCTCTATTCCTCAAGCTTATTTTTGAATAGTTACCGTTAACATTTCAAAATAAGCTTACTATTCATCTGAGTTGCCATTAAAGTCTCTATGCCAAGCATTAAAGTATAAAGAGATGAATTTCTAAGGCATATAAATAGCAAATCTTGTGGCAAATATTTTGTTATTTATGGCAACTACCCAAATTTTCAAAACCCGCAGATCTTATCCGCTTGATCAAAAAGAAAAAAGTCCAAGTGGACGGCTGAGATGCATGCATCTTTTAATCTGCTAACTTTCTATCAAATCAGATAGCTGATCAGCCAGAAGCACTCGATTGCTATGGTTAAATGCATGCAAAATTACCGCTTTATAAGCAGTGGAGAAGATGGAATGCATAACTTAACTCTCAAACACATTCCTTCTCCTTGTCTTCTCATACTTATCCAAGCTCTCTTCTTGCTCATATCAACTGTCATCGCAAAAATAGGATTCCCATTCCATTCGATGAACATTCAACTTCTTATAAAGAAGCTAAGAAAGGATAAGTATCTCGACTGAGAGTTTCTTCAAGCCCGATTAGGTCCAGAGAAGATTGGCATGATTTTTCATTCGTTGAAGTCATGCGGGCTACTGTCGTTTGTGATAACGATGCCTAAGAGAAAGCATCTCTCACATGTAGCTGAATTCTACTACAATGCAGAGATAAAAGGAGACAACATAGAGTTTGTTGTCTACAATTAGGTTATCACCATTGACAGAGATGTGTTGATAAACTTGTTTCAGCTCCCTGATGAAGGCCAAAAGATGCATGAACTCGCTCTCTCTACCAAGATAGAACTGTGGAAAGGCTGGAAGCTTCCACACGTTGACCATGGAGACTTTTCAAAAAACTTGAAAGATAGTCTCTCTCCAACAATTGTCCAAATCATGGACATTGTGATTGCACATTCTGCTAGGCAGCATCACAAACGCACAGTTCAATGACAACACCGCCCACCTCATGGCCATCATATATTTTGGATGCAAGCTAATTAGGCATCATTTATATTGGCACAGCTTTGTATGCAAGTGAAGTGTGCTGAGTTCAATCTAACCTCTGACACATTCAAAGCTAAGTTAGGATTTGCTAATCGACTCAGTCACATCATCAAGGAGCAAATTGAAACAATCCTTCCTGGTGGATTATATTTCACCAGAAGAGATATCCTTCCTATAATCTATCTCCACAAAAAACATCGTGGAATAGTTGGTTGGCCTAGGAAGTCGAGACTACAGCTGGTGGAGGACCACTGCCCAGTTAAAGGAAAATAACCGTTCTTTGAAGCTAAACCTCCAGCTGATGCAAATCAGTCTATGAATGATAGTCACTCTTTCACTTATATGAGTGATCAGTCCACTGCACATGCAACCAGTGAGCCTCCCTACATCTCTGACCCAGAAATTCTAGAAGAAGTCTTCAATGCAAGCCTTGACCATCAGCTGAAGAGCTGTTTTAGTCTTATTGGGGATCTTAGCCCCTTTCTCTTCGAACATCTTCGAAGATATCTCCTGTACTATCTATGGAGATTTCAAGTGGATAATGCCAACATGCTGCACATGGCCAAAAAGCGAGGCTACTTATTTTGGATCGAGGAAGGACAATGGAGTAGGAGCTGGATGAACTATCCACTCAGTACACCTCCATCTATTTTAAAAATCATGGATTCCATGATTAAAAGGTTTCAAACCTTGGTGCCTCGTGATGCACCCTTTCCAGACCATGAGCCCTCCAACTCATCCACAACACCTCTTCAAGAGGAAGCACTCTTGGCCATCCCAGACGAGCCACTTCTCAAACTTGCATCAGCTTCTTCTATTCCAAAACCAATCCTAAAAATTTGAAAATACCAAAATAAAATTAGGGAATTTTTAGAATACTAATTTTCGACCCTATGAACCTAAAAATCTGGAAATTTGATGAACCACTTACATTACATAGTAGCGTTGCTCAGGGATTAAAAGTATAATCCCGTTATTGGATACTAATCTCTAATCTGACCCTAAAATGAGAGAATAAAGATCCACAGAGTTCGGGTTCTTAAGCCTTGCACAGTGGCGGACATATGTGTGTTATGTCTACTGCTTTGATTTATCAATGGGTGAGATTCTTGATAGAGTCAATAATATCGATATTTTGGGTAGTAACATATTCACACATGATGGGTCGTGCATTGTGCATGGTCACCATGTCCTGGTGCGTCAAGTTGATGATGTTCCCTTGAGTAAACACAAGTACATGTGAAACCCTGCAGGTGGAATTTATTTCGTACATGGTAAAGCTTGTGTGGTACTGCTCTAGGAATGGAAGAATTGATTAATTATAGCTGTCAGAGCTTGTATAATTAATTAATGGACATTATATCTTAAACATGGGGAATGGTTGAACTAAAGAACAATGCATTGAGTAAAAATGTATTAAATTGGTAGGTCAGTGTTATTTCTTTAGTGGAATAAAAATAACACATAATTTATTTAATTATGTCCTAGTGTTGGATATTGGATATTAAATAAATTAGTGGGCCAATTTAATATTCTTTTAGATCCCTATTGTAACCCAAATAATACCTTAATGGACTGAGGGAATGGAACAAGAGGAGAGGCCCAACCCATTAGGGTTGGTAGACACAGTACACGTCTCCCTCTCTATTAATTAGAGAAGGAGGAGGCGTGTATCATACACACGCAACCGCTCTCTCTCATATTGCACTCTTGATTCCCTTAGGTTATCCATATACGGTTTAGTAGCTTGTAGCCCACTCTACATCTAAACGGGTATTGAGAGTACAATAGAAGATCGAGAAGTATCTGCAGTTCCAAGAGGCGTCGAGTACAGTGGGAAAGAAAGGTCATTCGACTGTATCTTCTACAACAACGAGATTAGACCTGTAATCTCATGAGCAACCCTACTCTGTCGTTTAAGTTGACCTGTCATTTTAATTTTTCCGCTGCAATTAATTCGACTGTCTTGCATGATATGTTCAACGTGAGTTTAATATCATCACATATAAAATCATGATATGCATGCATGTAGAATTATAGATTAACCGATTAGATCCTGTGGGGCGTAATTCAAAAAAAACCCTAACAAGCGGCAGCTCATTACTCAGATGCTTCCTCCTTCTCTGGAGAGAGTCAGGAATGATATTGATTTCAACCTCAGTTGATGACGGTGCTTCTTCAAAGTTCAGTCGTCTTATAACTACTTCGATAGCTTCTTGCAAAGATCTTGATTCTTAATCTCCTCATGTATCTGTAGTTTCCTTTTACATTGACTCTGGTAGCAGTTGGGGGTTACTGATCTTGTTGATGTTCCCTCATTATTTTCAGCGTTTTGTAAAGCCACTTTTGTTGAACGTGAGAGTGCTTCCATCTTTCACGTTCTTCTTCATTCGTGATTGTCGGTGACTTGATTCCCTTGTGAGCACATATTTCTTAAAAAACGTCTCTCATTGAGCCTTGTGATAGATTGAAACACATCCTGTGGAGCTGCAGTTGTCTCCTTATTTGCTTGTCACTGATGAGACCGTACCTAGCAACGATGAGCTACATTCAGAGTTGCAAATTAAAGGTCCGGTTATGAGGCTTCGAGCTAAGATATTGTAAGATTATCTTCAAGGAATGATTCACAAGAAGCTCAAGGAAGAACCAAGTCAAGTTGGCTCGAGATTGGTGTCCGTGTTGAAGTTCGAGGAAGAAGAACATAGTCAAGAGACTGCACGGACCATGCAGCATGGAGAGCTTAGAGCACGGCCCGCACAGCCATGAAGAAAACTCGACCAGAGTGTCCTGCACGGATCGTGCGGAACCATCGGCTAGGTCCACAGACTGTGCGGCCCTGTAGTTTCAAGACCCGTTTCGTTTTGATCAGGATTTTCATACCTATGCTATAGTATTATTTTATACTATAGTATTTAATTATTTTAAGTCATTTTTGGTATCATGTAATTTTCAAATTCATTGAGTCATAGGTTGACTAGGTTTTATTTAAGGTAATTTCCTACCTTAATTAGAATTCTAGTCTAGGTAATTTTCTAGTCCATTTTGGACAAGTCTTTTATTACTTTTTACCTAGAATTTTCGGCCCTATCAACACTATAAATAGGGATTCATTGTGAACATTATTCTTTAGACATTATTGAAGTTATTTTGTTGTTGCATCCAATTGTGTCTCAAACTATTATATTCTTTTGATTGTTTTCCATGCAGAGAATTATCATTCTTATAGCTAGCAACTTTAAGTCTTATTCAAGGGTATCCCTTAATCCACTCGAGGGATTAACAGATATTCGCTATTCGAAGATCAACTTAGAGATTTTAGCCTTGAGTACGTTTGAGATTCAAGGAGACTATCGGGTTGTGATTCACATCGATGTATCCATCCTCTATACTCCATACACGACGACAATCATCAAGACACCTCTCATCCGCCTTCATTCAAGCCACCAAGTCCGAATTCTACATCAAGATTCTTCCATACGTAAGTTCATCTCATCTTTATCATATTCTATCTACTCCAAACCATTCTTTACAAATCAAACACGTAGTCATCATACATAAATCCTCCTACACACCTTAACCCTTTACCTTGGTATTTGGTATTGTGTTTCATAGTCGTGTCATAGTTTAAGTGTCTTAGTTGTCTAGGTTAGTTCGTTTATTTGTTCGTATTGTTGAGTCGGATTGAGTTCCTTCTTTAGCTGACGTGTTACGATTCTTAAAGTCTTCCGCACGTTGTCTAGATTCGGCTAGGATTTATCCGGGTCGTATCAGTCACTTCGTATTCCAGCAGTTTCACCGCTCGACCACCATAAGCTCCACATTTCTTCTCGCTTCCAGAAGCTCATGGCATGGAACTCAAGCAATGCAAGAAAGAACTCTGAGATGTAGACATGTCGCCATAAATACCAGTAGATGTACCTGGTTAGAGTATTGAATAACTCTATGTAGCCGGTTAGATCTTGGGCAAAGTGTAGGGCTATGTAATGGTCTGTTGTGTCTTCAGCCCATTTTTTCACTTCTTCAGCCTTTGATAAGGCTCTTATATTGCCCTCAACTTGTGCCATAGGTGGGCATGTTAACCGGAAGTAGTCAGCTCCGGTTCCTTCATGTGGTATTTTTCTTTCAGGAATAATGTCTTCTGGATTTTCGCAGGGTGCTACATCTTCTATGGTTAGGCTTGGAAGGAGTGTTGGATCTGGTATGGGACTGGTCTCCTTCCTCTTCTTGGGATGTGATGGCTTAATTATCTTCTTCTTCACTTGATCAGCTAGTTTTCTTGTCTGAACTGATCTGGTAACCGGACGTCTGGCTGACGGTTCTGGTTGAGCTGAAGTGTTGGCTCTGATTGCGACTGAGCTTGGTCGTCTGGCTGATGGTTCCGTTTGAACTAAAGTGCCAGTTCCGGTTGTAATTGAGCTTGATCCAGCTTGCGCTTGTCTCAGTGATTGAGCGCTAATTGGGGACTTGAATCTCTGAGCAATTGGGATTCATCATCAAAATCTAATGAGATATCCTTAGGTGCTTCAGTCGCCTGCTGTTTTCCTTTGCCTTCAATTGCAGGCTTGCTCCTTTTGGACTGGTCAGCTTGATCTGATTCAGGTTCTTTGAGTTTGACTCCATCGAGAAATGGTCTCGTACCATCAACTTATGAGGTTCAAGGATCGATTCTTGAGAGTATATAAATAATATTTTTTTTAATTTTAGTTTTCATTTTTCCTCCATCTCATATTGGTTACACATTGAAAAATTGGATGTAAATTGTTGTATAAGAGGTTTCCTATTAGTTTTGTAACTTTTCTACATGCCACGTCGGTTGTGCATTGAAAAAATAGATATGTGTTGTTGTATAAAACGTGTCCATCTATGTTCCAAATATTTCAAGAGTTAAATATTAAAATTAAAAAATTAGAAAAACATGTTCGGCAAATCGACGCCTAATTGCTACGTAGGGCCAGCATCTCCGTCTGGGCGGCCAAACCGATTTGGGCAGCAAGTAGGTGGTTTTTGGCTCAGCCATTGGTCACCGAGCTATCAAGCTCGATTTTTACTCTTATGAAATATAGAAAAATAACCACTTTTACTTTGTAAGTGTAGCTTTTAAAAAATATAATGTTGCTAGTCATTGGAGAAAATGTACAACAATACCTTTAATATAATTATTTATTATAATTTCAAAAATAATATTTAATAAAGAATAAGGTCCATTTTGCTCCTTTATCTATTTTCTTAGGAACACTTTAGTCCTTGTTTATTTGTTTGGTCTAAATTAATTCCACAACTATTTTAAATGTCTCAACTTGATCTCTCTGTTGCTGCTCTAACAAATGGACATTGACGGACGTAACTAAGTAACTAACCTCCGTTAAAACACATTTTTTTGCATACATTTGAATCATTTCACACACTATCACACAATATATGTATATGAATTAAACACATTTCTTTCAAAAAAATAATAATGAATTGGGCATCTCTTAAACTCTCTAATATCATCTTCCTAAATCAAATAACAGAAAAGAGATAAACCATGAACGAAGCTGATACTCTCTCATTGTAAAAATCTCAAGCACTCCAATACAAGATTAATGCCATTCAAGCTCATACATTGGCAAACACAAATATCCACGGAAGCGATAACCATTCTCAATTCTTTCAACTCGAACTCCTCCTAAGAGCAATAACGAATATTATGAACAAATCCCTTTTCGCATACGACAAAGGGCGAAAGGCAAATCTGATGAATCAAGAAATTGAAGTTGGTCTTGGAAATGGTGGGTGACCAGAACCGAACAAGTTAGGGAAATTTGATAAAATCAGAGAAATTGGAGATGGGGTTTCTCAATTGGAATTCCTTACGGTCGTCGGAAAAGAAACAGCAACCGGAGAGGGACTTGGTTGCCGCCAACAAAGGAGAGTGGGATTGTCATTATATAATTTATATTCTTGATGTCAGATACAAAGTTTGAGTTGTGCCTGCTCTGAAATTGGTTTGGTTGTTTCGTTCTTGAGAACAAATGTTTTTAATCCATGTGTATAAAGTGTGTTAATGTGTGAAATGATCCAAATTATATGAAAAAACGTGTTTTAACGGAGATTGTTATGCCCATCAATGTCCGTTTGTTAAAGGAGCAATGGAGGGATCAAGTATTGTCCTTTAAAATGTTGTGCGATCAATTTGAACCAAAAAAAAAAGTAAAGAGAAAATTAAAGTGCACCTGAATAGATAGTTAAAAGTAGCAAACCTTAAAAGAATTCTCTCTAAAGTGGACATTAAAAAAAGTTATATAAAGGGAATCAGAAGCGCGATAATGAATTTATAAAGGGGATCAGAAGCTAGGCATGCCTTCCACTGGTGAAACCACAATTTCTGCTTCACATTCAAGCATAAGATCTTAAGAAAGGATAAATAAACCATGAAAATTTTATCTCATAATCCACACAAAGCGCTGACACAAATTTGTGTACAGTGAAGTACAACACACTTGTGGATGAATATGCATGCAGAACTACTGAACTCGAATCAGTACAAGTTTTATGAGAGAAACAAGAATAATTAGGCATCGAGAATTGGATACCATGTACCCCTCTCCTTGCTCAGTCCTATTGGCCACGATTTCTGCGGCTTTCTGCATTCCTTATTGGGTAGAAATAAGGATGTGCCTGCACAAGATTACAACTGTCAGTCAGCAGCAAGACGTGTTTTAGCCGCAACTGGAGGCAATATCGATAATTAGACAGGAGTTCAGAGCAGATACAATATAAATTGGATAAGCTGTTCCTTTTCATGACTAGATACAATAATTCTCTGTTGCTTAGTTTGAAAAGTCGGACACAGTCAAGTGAGCGGAGAATGTACCATTGCTTCCTTAGCAGTTGGCCTTTCGTGATGATCATATCGTAACAATTTGTCAACAAAATCAATTGCCTTCAGATAAAAAAGTAATATCAGTCCAAATTTTTGTAACACAAAATTAGTTACATTACATTTAGGTTCTCAGTAGCCAAATGGGTAAACTGCTTACCTCAGGAACAGCCAAATGTTGATTATCAGCATTGATAAATTTTGTCCATGGTTTTCTACTATGCCTAGATTGGCACACCAGAAAATTCATATCATCCTCTAATAAAGAGTGTGTGTGTGTGTGCGCGCGCGCGTGTGTATTTACAAACAGAAGATAAACAAGTGCAAAGTTTCATATAATTTACCTTCCAACAAGAGCAACAAGATTTTGGTCTAGTTCCAGGCGATACTTGTTCAAATAAGCATTCAACTCATCCGTACCCAAGACCTGCCATTTTATCAATATTCCATATCTCGAGTCATATCAAGATTTTAAACTGCATAAAACCAGATAATGAATCTGATTGCATGTTAAACATGCACTTCCAAAAATACTTAACAAAGAATAAGTAATTCTCATAAACTCAGGATGTATTTTATACATAAAAAGGATGCAATTAAACCCAGAGAAGGAAAAGAATACTTCAACAAAAGTTGAGAAATTATAGCTAGAATTTAGGATGCGTTTCAATCTGCACCGTGTGTACAATAGTAAGGACCAAAAAATGAGTAAAAGTAAATTCATTAGTCGTGACTTCACACGTACCTTTGCAATCTTGACCAGTTGATCATAGTTATCATGCCCATAAAAGAAGGGCTCTTTGCGAAATATCTGTACGCCAAAATATTCATGTAAGCATCCAGACAAATAATAAATTTTTATACTTCTAATATTGGCATTGCCATTCAACTTCTCAGTTTCACCCACATATGAAAAGAAAGCAGATCAAAACCCCTCTTTATGGCTTCAAGAAGAATAGATATCTTAGATTTGGATACTTGCCACAATACACATGACCAAAATCTACATCAAGAAAGAAAATGAACCAATTTTCTGCATTTAAAACATATAAAAGCTCAACATGATTTGAAAGATGGAACACCAGTTTCTATGTCCCAAGTCCATTAGAATTACCTAACTATCCTATAGTGCACATGTAGTAAAATAGAAGTTTGAATCTTTAAACAGGAAAAGAAAAAAGAGCATACCATTCCAGCAAACATACAGCCCAAGCTCCACAAGTCCAAGGAGTAATCATAGTCTTGCAAATCAACAAGAAGTTCAGGGCCTTTAAAATATCTGTACATAAGGCCCCAAAAATGAAAAATATATACGTTTAGCACACAGCTAGAAGCAATATAATCAAAGTAATAACTCAGGTTACTGTGCCAGAACTCATGCATGAAACTTTAACCATCTTTCAACGACTAAATATGATGTCACTCCCAACAGAGCAGAAATCTGGGAACAGAGCCTGATTTAAGTGTCTGCTACATAGAATTTTAAATAAGGAGAACCTTCCAGCATAGGATAATGAAGAGTACAGTAATTTCTTAATGATTTAACTAATCCTTTGAACTACAACTGATTCACATTTTCCAACTCTGTCATTCTGTCAAATATCTAGGACAAGAATGGTCATTTCACATATATTTTTATGCGGTACATGTATGTGACAGTAAAATCATCCATCGAATCTGATCCTATTTTATTATAGCAGAATAATCAGATGATTAACATCAAAGTTCAAGATCCTGAAATTTCTCCATCATATTTGATAATATTTTCATTTTAAAATCGTAGTAAGACCATGGAAAAAATATAGGATATTCAAATTTCAGTAAGTAAACTAGAAATAAAAAAAAAATGCACTGGGGTACACAGCAATAATTCAAAGACACATTTGTAGGAGAAGAATTCAACAATTCTCGATCAAATTTGATAAGATCCTCAAATTTCTCAATCATATTTCATTCTGAAATTGTAGTAAGACCATGGAAAAAATATAGGATATTTATTTCAGTAAGTAAACTAGAAATAAAAAAAATATGCACTGGGGTACACAGTAATAATTCAAAGACAAATTTGTAGGAGAAGAATTCAACATTAAAATTCCTAAACGGAAGACTAGAGAGAGTTAATAAAGAAGCATGCAATAAAATAGAAGCAAACTATCCTCTGTACTGCACATTATATGAACTTGAAATTAAGTCAGATATTATCCCATATTACTCCCCATCCAGATGCATTTACAATTAAATTTCTTTGTTAGACCATAATTATTTTTTCTTTTTATTTTAATGAAGTATTTAATTATTATATTATAATTATAATAATAATTGGGATCACATCATGATTTCAAGCTTGGTATATACCAAATAAAAAATTCTAGTATTTAATCAGAGCCTTGCTCTAGTGCATCCGAATAGAAATATGCAAAATAAAACTGGGAGGAGTCCTGCTAAACTATTCTTTGTATATAATCATAATCATGTATATTAATAACATAAATTATTTATCACCGAATTAAATAACTGTTTGAAATTGCCCTAGAATTAGAAAAGTCATAGCTAGCATTTTGTGAAATTCTACAAGAAAAATGGGAAAACCTAGTCACCTCACTGACTCACTCAATACACAAAGTTTAGCATTTATGATCAAACTTGGATATGAATTATTAGAAATGGATATTGGGCCTATCTCACCCTTATAAAACTGGCTTGTAAGGGGAGGATTGCTCTCACCTTAATAAGTGGCGCATGCCACTTCCCCCAAACAATGTGGAATACTGGGATATTTAACACGCCCCCTCATGCGCAGCGTGGAACTTTGCCACAAATTGCTAAGAATTCAATATTGGGGCCCCAACATTGGAACTGGGGTTGACTCTTGGCTCTGATACCATGTTAGACATGGATATTATGCCTAACTCACCCTCACAAAACCTGCTTATAAGGGAAGGGCTCCCCTCATCTTAATAAGTGGCCCATGCCAGTTTTCCCAACCAACGTGGGATATTTAACATGAATTATCAATAGAGCCGCTGAAGAAAATCATTTATGGATTTAAGAATATTTCAGGTGCAAACCTCAATACCAATCAGACTTATATAACCTCATTCATAATAAACAAAAATAGTAAAAATTGAATATCCAATCATTTTCTCTTCCTTTGACTTGGTATACCGTTATGGTTTAAAAAGGCATTTTTGTGGCATGCCACAAGGCGAGGCGGCCAGAGAAAGCCCCTAGAGCGCTGCCTTATTGCTGCCACGTGAGGCATGAGTCTTGTTCCATCTGAGCGCCCAAGGCGAGGTGGTTTATGTGAGGCGAGTGCCTCATCTAGTCTAGGCTTTCTATATTTTGGGGATTTTTTGGGCTTCTTTATATTGGGATTTTTATAAATTTAAATTATAAACCCCAGATTAATAAAACCCACAGCTCATCTCTACTTCGCTTCTCTCAATCCGCTCCTCTTCTCTCAATCTGTGATTCGCATGACGCACCCAAGAAAAAAATAAAATATTGCTCATCTCTAATCTGAGTTTATCATTTCAAGACTTAAAAACTAGTTGTGTTTGTTGTGGAATTGTTGTTTGTTATGGAATTATTGAAGACATGATCTTGTGATTTGTTATGGAATTATTTATGTTTTTGTATGTTTTGTTACAAATTGTGCGTTTTTTTGTTGTTGTTGTTGTTATTATTATTATTATTATTATTATTATTATTATTATTATTATTATTATTATTATTATTATTATTATTATATTTTCTTCTTGTTGTTGAGGCTTACGCCGCAGTTCACCTCGTGAGGTTATGCTAAAATGCCTCGAGGATTGCATCTGCCTTTTAAAACCTTGCTAACCCTACATTAGTTTCATTTCCTCCCTCCATAGTTGGTGATTTATACCGCTGTTCGTCATGATTCTCATCCACTAACTAAACCAAAATATATTAGAAATGGAGAAAACAATTTTAAAACTATTCTTTCAACTTTAGTAATAGAAAATAAGTAAGGGAAGCACATGTTATCAAATAGAGTGTAACAAACAAAATAAAACAAGATCATTAGTACAACCAAAAGTGAAGAATGATGGCAAACCTAGAAGCAACACGAACATTATACTCTTTCCCTGGATGGTAAAACTCAGCAAGTCCCCAATCTATTAATCGGAGTTTACGCTGCTCATGATCTATCATGACATTGTGGGGCTTCACGTCCCGATGCATAATACCTTGAGAATGGCAATAGTCTAAAGCCTGTACATAATGGTGAATACAGTTTCAGATTCCTCCACGAAAATACATCAATTAGCAATATCATAGCAAGAAGAGCTGAAGAAAGGCTAGGGCAAGTAAGTAATTCATCAAAAACAAGCACATAATCATTTTGACATTAAACAAGCAAAAAATCAGTTAACTAAACTAACAAGCTTCTTGGATTCAAGCCCAAAGAAGTTAGTTGAGCTTTCATGCATTCCGATAAATCAGGGGCTAAACTTCTTTGAACCAGGGCCTAAAATTTACTCTTCATGAATCTAGCAAATTCGTGCAATAAATCAGAACTGAGCAGAGCAGCTTTAGTTAAAATTATGTCGTATTCTTCAAGTTCAGGATGACCAGGTAATTTTAAGTTAAAGTCATAATGATAGAATTCCACACCAAAGTGCCTCAGTGCACCATGATCCCAAAAAAAAAAAGAATTCCACACCAAATGACCAATTTTTAGGGCAGGATCCATTCAGATTTGCTGTTTTCAATAGTTCACTGAAGACAGGACCCATTCAGGAATCACTGATCTTCAACAGTTCACAGAAAACATAAATACTCAAAAATCAAATTGATGATGAAAAAAGATACCACACCACATGTCAAGTAACTTCCTAATGTAACATACATTAAAGACCTGAAAAAGATTCAAGAAGAAGAACCAGGAACTGAAGAATTATAAAACTCATTCTCCAAAGTTTATGTAAAATGTAATTATGTAAATGCACATGAAATAAGAGACTTTCCTTCAAAAGTTCATATATGTAGAATCTAATATCAAAGTCTGAAAGAGTGGGATACAGCACTTTGAAGTCTGTATTATTCACATGTTCAAATATTAGACTTGGGGTCTTTGATTGCTGATCCCTTACAATATCAAGCAACTTCACAATATTTGGCCCTCCACAAAGATTCTGCAAAATCTTAATTTCTCTCTTGATCTGCAGAAATGGGCACTATCAATCATGAGAACCTTAACAGTTACAGCTGCTTCTATTGGGAAAAAAAACACAGTTACAGCTGCTGTACTAACATTGAAAAGTATATTGAAATAAACAGAAATTTTGAATGGTCATCAACAGGAAACAAATTATATAGGAATATCAAATCAAACAGTCTGTTTATTGCTTCATAACAAAAATTAAATTTTCTTTCTAGTTGACGGATCTCACAAAATCTGATTTAAAGCCTCAAACTTCAGTAAGCTCCTGACTAGAATCCAAACACAAAGGACACAGTGCACAACTAGCCTCAGATACAGACAGGGATTTCAGATAGATAAAATGTAGTCACAGATTCACAATGACAATTACGAAGAAAATATGATATTAATAACACTGCAAGGGCTGTCACGTGCATTTTTTTTAATTAAATCTTAATAAATGCATGAAATTGCAACAGTATGAGGTGCGTTATGAGGTGAGGCAAAAAATATTCTTGGATAAGAAGTGCCAATTACAAAGAAAAAAGCATGGTTTTAAAAAATGCACAAGAGGCTCCCCTCAGGATGAGGTGCCCAGAAACCGCCTCCAAGGCGCCACCTCATGGCCCTCTAATGTGGCTTAAGCCTCAGCCTGGCTAAGGCAGCCGAGGCGGCAAGGATCACCTCTGCTGTGAATTCTTTTTTTTTTTAGGGAGGGGCATCTGTTTCTACTCGTGGTTACTCAACTCTACCTCACAAATCACAATAGAGGAGAGTGAAAAAAAAAATCCTGTTATTCATCTGCTCAACTGCTCCAGCTCGGCTCTCTCCTCTCCACGTCGGCGCACACGAAAACATCTAGACAGGTAACCTTCTCGGCCTTCATCTATTTTTTCTTTTCCTTTTCTTTTAGATGATGCTCGAGCAGCAGGCAATATCAGGCTAGCAGCTTAATGGTTTTGTAATAAGCTGACTTAGATTCAAATTTTAGTTATTTATTATACTTAGTTTTAATAAATATAAATTATTCATAGTATTTACAAGCTTAAATGTATGAAAAGGGAAAAAAAAAGTCCAAGGACTTGTGGATGAGGAATTTGATTAGGAAGAGGAATTTGGAGGGGAGACTGAGAGTGAAGATGGAGATTGCTCCAAATCTCCAATTAATTTGACTATTTTAATTGGAAGTGGAACTAGATGTATGTTAATTTTGCATTTAGTTTCATGAATTTTATGACTTTTTTATGGAATTTATTTTGTTTCATTGTTTATTATGATTTATATGAGTTTATGTGCAAGGTTATAAACTATAAAGTATGTTTATTCTTATTGTTGTGAGGCTTACGCCTCGCACTACTTTGGGAAAACACCTCCAGGATAATAATCTGTGAAGCTTAGGATAATTGTCAGGTTCAAAAAACATCACAAGAAAAATCTTCATTAGCCCCATGAAGTTTTGTGCCTTTCTTGCTCCCCTAAAAATTGATAACAAAAAGCAAGAAGCTGATCAATGCTTCCTCATGGTTGAAGTAAAACTCCAGAAGTAGCTTGCTTCACAATGCAGCCACAATACGTATCAAGTGAGGGCACTTCTACTATTTCCTTTTCTTTAAAAAAGAATTCTTCTGGTACATGGCATTTCTACTGTTTATATACCTTCTATAAAAGTGGAAAGACTCTTCTTTTTTATTTCTATGTTTTTCAAAATAAATTCTACATTCACATTAGCTGTGGCTTCTTAGTACTTGTGAATTTTCCTCCATTTCTTTTCTTTTTCTTCTTTTAGTTCCCTTCATCTTTACTGCCTCTCCCTCCAACTCAACCCCAATTAAAAAGAAATCTTCTGTTTCTTTTTCTATTTGCTTATGCTTAACCAAAAAAGCATTATTTCCAGTAAAAACATGTGGAAAAGGACTTCTATCCTAATTGAAATGAAACAAGAGTCTTCAAACTCATGGTTTCCAGGAAAGTTCTAGTCAATTAATGTATTGGATTGGCAACTCAATAGTATTCAGTAATATAAATGTGACTCTGTCTCCCTCTTCCCTTAAGAAGAATCATTCCTCACTAAAATTCCTCAATTCTGAGAAGCCATAATGGGAAGGTAAGTGATGATGTCAATAATGACAGTTTACCTGTCTAAGACCAAGTTAATTGTATACCATACAGCTCCAAACCATGATTATAGTCATATCAATGTGGAGTCAAGATGACAGCATTAAGGTCTTCATTTTCAATTCATTGGAAATGTCCATTCTAATCGCATAATCCATATGAGGCTTAAAAATAGGTCCGCAACTAGAATTGGTAATTATCTTCTGTTCCTCTCAGGCTCTCACTAGTCTTGTTCGTGTCCCCCCACAAACAGCAATAATAGCATTCATAAAAATTATAAACGAAGTCAACCAAGAAACAATCGTGAGCAACAATAGATTTCTTGATAATAACAAAACAAAAAGACAAGACCTTCTTCTTCTTGACCGGTTTAAGGATTTTGATGATGCATTTCTCGTTATTGGTGACGTGAATACCCTCAAAAACCTCGCTATATTTCCCTCTACCAACCTTCCTCACCACCTCATAGTCATCCTGCTCCCTGTCGCAACCACCAATCGAATCCCAACAGACTCAAAAAAAAATCAAAAAAAAAAATTAGAAAAATCAAAATCAATCGAAAATCCTAATTAATTACCCCCATTGAACAGTAAGCGACTCGTAGTCCCAATACTCCTTAGGGCGGATGACATTTACGTCGGCGTAGACCCGTGCCTTCGACGGCGCTCCCGGCCGCCTAATCGCTTTCCCAATCTTCTGCGACATCGTCTCGAGCAAGGAGCGGCGGCTGACGGAGGCTAGCTGTTGGGGCGCCGGCGCCGGAGGCAGAGGTGGCGATTGCTTTTCTTCTTTCAGGTGGTAGTGGTGTATGTTCTGGCGGTGTTGTTGAGCGAGCGGGGATGGAAGACGGCGGAGGAGTGACGGCGGCGAGAAGCGGAGATGGTAGTAGTGGTGGCGCGAGACGAAGAATTGGAGGGGCCTTACGGCCATGAAATGGTTAGGGTTATTATAATTTGTGTTCTTCTCCTGCTCTTCTTTGCCCTTTTTCTCCTTTTTTTCTTTTGTTTTTTATTTTTCACTTTTCAAATTTGTTCCCTGGCAGCGACGTCGTTTTGTGGAATGGATAAGGTGAGAGGGTTTTGGAATTAGGTCGGACCCACCCACTAGTGCAGAAAGAAATATTGAAAATCCATAAATAATTCTATTCTATCTTTCTATATATCTGCCACGTGGCACTAATTAACTTTTTCAGCCCGAGATTTATGCGACATAGATTAACAATTTTATTTTATATTTTTATATTTTTGAGAAAACATATATTTAACTATTGACATATAGAGGTGCCCACGGTTCCGGTTCCGGCCGGTTCCGGTTAGAAACCGCCGGTTAGGCGGTTCCGGAAGGCCGGAACCGTAACCGCACCGTGCTAAGGCGGTTGCCGGTTACGGTTTTGTAACCGGAACCGCCGGTTTTTCCCAACGGCGGTTAGCGCCGGTTACCGGCGGTTATCCGGTTAACCGCCGGTTTCCGGTTTTTGGTTTTTTTTTTTTTTTTTTTTTTTTTTTTTTTTTTTTTTTTTTTTAACGGATGATTGGACGAACTAAATCAACAAAACTATAAATTTACAAGTTAAAAACTAAGAAGTATGACACAACACAAGTTTATTTAAATTTTGATATTATTATATAACTTTATAATTTATATCTTACAATTTACAAATTACAAGTTATAAGTTACAACTTACAAGAATAATGAGAAATGAGAATACAATTTAATTTGATAAATAATATGACATTATAAAATTACAAATTATAAATTAATCAAACTATGAAAATATGAAATTACAATTTATAAATTTATAAGTTATAATTTAACACTAAATTACAATTTACAAATTAGAATAAAATTTAACAATTTATATCTTACAATTTACAACTTACAACATACAATTTACAACTTACAAGAATATTAAGAATACAAGTTAATTTGATAAATAATATGACATTATAAAATTACAAATTGTAAATCAAACTATGAAATTACAAATTAACAAATTACAATTTAATATTAAATTACAATTCATTATCATGATTTTAATATATCCATTATAAAATATAAATTAATTATAACATAAATAATCATAGTCAACATTTATTAACAAAAATGAATTATAAAATTTTATTTAAAATAACCAACCATAATAATGAATTATTAATAAAAATTAAAATCTAAATACTAAAAAATAATTATAAACACTAATTGGATGATTTGAACCCTGATAAACAATCATGAAATTAAATTAAATCACAAAAAAGTAAGATCGAAGAAAACACCCGTCTCACTGGACTACTTTTTTATTTATTTGAATATAATTTGTCAAATGTTACATGTGTCAATGGAAGGTATATAGTTTTTTTTCCTAAAGGACAATTGTAATACCAAAACTAAACACAATAAATTAATTATAAGAGTTAGTGAATATTTGTGTAGTTACCCGAGACAGGTAATCGATCATTTGCATATGTATATATTAAAATTTAGTATTACCAAAATTATTAACTTTTACTACAGAGATACAAAATAAATGAAAGATAGAATAATCAATTCTACATGAAAGTCAAATTTATCATTACAATACATGAATGGAGTATAGAGGATTAAAAAAAAAAAAAAAAAAAAAAAAAAAAACCCCAAACCGGCGGTTAAACCGCCAAACCGCCGGTTTCTAACCGGCGGTTTGTGAACTTCGGGAAGGTTAAACCGGAACCGCACCGGCGGAATCCGGTTGACGGTTACGGTTTGTAAACCGTAACCGTCCCGACGGTTTCCAAACCGGCGGAAACCGGCTAACCGGCGGTTTGTAACCGCCGGTCCGGTTCCGTTTGGGCATCACTATTGACATATTCCTCATTTTCGTCCATCTTTGATTACTATGTATCTATCTATCTATCTATCTATATATATATATATAGGGGTGGGATTATATAAAAACAACTTATTATGTGAGAAATGAAAATACATCTAACACTACACATCCATTAAAAATCAAAGGTCCAGATTTGATGAAAAAGGCGGTGGCAATTCTGTAATATCTGAAAAGTTTTTCGCGCGGGGTATTAACGTAATATGGTTAATTCTTATAAAAATCGAAGAGGATTTAATAACAGATCGTTATGCTAACGAAGTATTATCATCATGCTAACGAAGCATTATAAGTATACTAATTAAAGTTTTCAAATATTGTTAGCGAAAAAAATATTCTAAAAATTAATTATAAACCTAATTTGATTTAATAAACTCTAATTAAATGGAAAAAATCATAATTGGATAAAATAAACCTAATTAGATGAAATAAACATTGATTGGATGTGGTAAACCCTAAATGAGTTGGAACAAATCATAATAATAATATATTTGTACTACGTTAGTATTATAGTTTTGCTTCGTCAGCATTGCGAATATACTATGTTAACATATGACAATACTCTATCAACATACGTTATAAACCATAATTAGATGGGATAAACCATAATAATCAATTAAGAACTATAAACAAAAAATTAAATTTAAAAAAAAATAATTATAATTAGATGGAATAAACCATAATCGAGATTAAATAAACCATAATTGAGATTTAATAAACCCTAATAAATTTATACTACGCTAGCATTATGATATTTTTTTGTTAGCACAACAAATACATTATGTTAGCATATGACAAATGCTTCATTAGTATACATTATCATATGTTATCATAATGCTGAAGAAGAATTATTATATGATAACGAAAGCATTTACAACCTGGGCACGCGTAAAAAAATTTCTTTTTTATTTTTCGTTCATATTTTTTCATCTAAATATAGTCTTTCGACATCTTAAATGAAAGAACATGAAGAGAGCTTTAATTTGATATATTTTTTGTGTGCATTGTATTAAAAATGAGCAAGTTATGATCGGTTAAAGTTTTTAAGATTTTTTTTAATTGCTGACATCATCATTTTTAATGGGTTTGGACGAAAATAGCCCTCCTTCTTTTATTTTTTGCCCTATTATTTACAAAATTGCCACCTTAAATTTCAACCATTGGATCATTAAATTGGATGGTGTAAGATGGGTTCATTTCTCACACCAACAAAGTGTTCTCATATGATCCATATCATATATATATATATATATATATAGGGACAGACTTGTGTGAGACCGTCTAATGGGTTGCTTACGTTAGACGGATCTCCCCTGACCCGACCCGTCATATATATATATATAAAATCAGATTTTTTTCTCCCTTATCTCTCGTTGCCATCTCACCTAGGTTTTCTCCCTCAGATCGCAAAGCCGCTAGATTAGGTTTTCCCGTCGAGCTCGTAGTGGCGCGTAGATTTTCCCCATCCGGCGAATCATGAACGATTCAATTGATAATTTGAGAAAAGTATGTAATCTTCCTCTCGTTGGAATTCTGTTTAATTCCGGCGAACAAATAATAGCAGCGACCGGTATGTGTTCTTATTTTGAAAGATTTGAAATTTTGTATCAATTTTTAACCAATTATTAGGTATATCAAATTTTGAATTCAAACTGTTCGATAAAATTCTACTATGAACTGATTCATTAAACTTTTGATTTAGTAATCTATTAGTGCTATAGTAATTCTAAAAGTGATTTAAATTTTCTAAATTTCAGATATTGTTATACTTGATGATGAAGACAATGTTGAAGATGTAGAAAAAACATCTATCAACGAGGATGAATCTGTTATGTTGCAAATTGACAGTAAGTAGTACTTTAGTTCTATTCTTTGATTTTGTAACAAATCAACTGCAAAATGTATTTCGTAAATTAGTGATACTTCTATAATATTTAGTGATACTTTCTATCATGATAGTAATCCTTCATTTTAATTACGATTATGCCTGAATAGATCAACAAAACTGTTAATCGCATGAATATATTGAATTTTGCACACTGGTAATACTTCTATGGTATTTAATGATACATTTCACACCTTTATTGACAATATTTTTTTTCTATCTCGGTAAATCAACAAAAGTGCACATCACACGTTATATTATATTTATATATAGTAGTGATACTTCTATGGTATTTAGTAATACTTTAGTAGTATTTTGTGAAGAGTTGTTGAGTACATAACAAGGTCATAGCATATGTTGAAGAGTTGTTGAGTACAGTGCCTTTCGTGGTGGATATGGATGCTTCAAGCTCTTCTAGTCCAATATTGGATCATGCACGTTCAACCACAAAGGGTAGGAGAAAAAGAATCAACGTGCACCTTCAAAAAAAAAAGAATGCATGTGGCACTTCAATTTCAAAGGAGTTTTGGTTCAAAACCCCTAATCCTAGATTGTTTTGAGAATGCATTCAGATTGTTTTGAGAAATGTATCACATATTATATTATTGAAATTGTGATTATCAAATAGTGTTACTTCACGGATGCTTAGTGATACTTTATTCATCAGTATTGATAGTGTAATTTTCTTCATCATATAACTTGTGATTTTTTTATTATATTATTGTTAAATCATAAAACATGTTATATTATTTCTTGATAAATTATTTTAACAAAATGCTTTGTATTAAATTATTCATGCAGTAAATAGTGTTACTCCACAGCATCCACAGTGATACTTTATTCATCAATATTGATACTATGATTTTCTTCCTCATATAACTTGTGATTTTCTTATTATATTATTGTTAAAATCATGTAACATGTTGCATTATTATTGTAACATGTTACTTAAAAAAATGAAACAATGTTACTCAAAAATCATGCAGTAAATAGTGTTACTTAATGGTATTTATAGTGATACTTTCTTCATCACTAATGATACATTACATATAATTTATCAATTTTTATTTTTGATACCCGTTACATTATTATTGATATCAAAATATGAAAAAAATACTTAATACATTTTTATAACAAAATGTTTTGCATTAAATTAATATGAATGATATAATAGTAAACGCTTTGTAACAAAATGCTTTGACTTCATGTTCAGAGCAAAAATCTTCAACATTCTTATCATCACTATCATCAGATTCCTCATCATCATGTTCACTGCAATATGAAAAGTAAATTAAAGCATTGAAGTATTACTAATAATCCATATGAGCATCATTATCTATCCAGTAAGTATCACTAATGATGAACAAGAGATCACTAAGTAAAACAACCACTAAGAAAAGATAAAGTATAACATAATTAAAAAACTCACTGAATTATACAGTTAAACATCACTAAGTAAACAAAACAGTATCACTATTTAAAAAATAAAGTATCACTGCTTATTAAACTCAAGAATCACCGAGTCAAAATTAAAGGATGACCAAGTACATGTAAAAGTATCACTAAGTAAGAATAAGTATCATTATCCAATGAATGTAAAAATAAATAACAATAAGTAAAATAGTATGACTAAGTAACAGAAAAGTATTACTAATTAATATAAAAGTATCACTATTCAAAAAATAAGCATCCCTACTTATAAAAGTCAGGATTCACTAAGTCATAAGTAAAGATAAACCTAAAGAATGTAAAAGTATCACTAAATAAACATAAAATATCACTAGATAAAAATAAGTATAATAAACTGATGTAAGTATTACTAAATAACATAAAAGTATCACTAAAAACCTATCAAGTATCACTATTTAAAAATACAGTATCCCTATCAAATGAATGTAAAAATAAGTATCAATATCCAATGAATGTAAAAATAATTAACAATCAATAAGTAAAATAGTATGACTATGTAACAGAAAAGTATTACTAATTAACATAAAAGTATCACTATTTAAAAAATAAGCATCCCTACTTATAAAAGTCAGGAATCACTAAGTCATAAGTAAAAATAAACCTGAAGATTGTAAAAGTATAACCAAATAAACATAAAGTATCACTAGGTAAAAATAAGTATAAAAAACTACTGTAAATATCACTAACTAATACAAAAGTATCACTAAAAATCTGTCAAGTATCACTATTTAAAAAATACAGTATCTGCATGTATATACTACCTGACTACAACATCTTTATCCTTCTATTCCTTAACAGATGGTTTACGCCTCTTATATATCCGTACAACGTCAACATCTGTTTCTGTATGCTCAATGCAATAAAAAATGACATGATTTAGAAAAATTAACACTACTAACATAAATAATTTGTAACACAAAAAATACAACAGACTCATTAAAAAACTAATAACATGATAATTTGAAACACCAAAATTCACACCTAGTAGCATCATCTTTCTTCTCCTCAGGTAATGACTTACTAGGTCGTTGCAACCTCTTTTTAATTCTTTCCATCAGTAAAATATTTGTTCAACAATCCAACTGCAAAGCATACAATAAAAGCATCAGTGTCAACAACTAAACATAAATTCAGAAAATATACTAAATGAAAATCTCAAGATAAAAAACAAATTTTAATTACGGTGTTAACAAACCTTATAATTTTTTAAAAATGCAACTGTAGAAAAATCTCATGATTCATAAACCATGTGGTACAAAAACAATCAAATCATGTTTGACAGTTTTCTTCATAAGAAATTTTCAGAGACTAGCTTCCTCCAAATTTAAATCCATTGATACATAGTTGAGAAAATGGATCTGAATTACCATCAGAGACATGAGAATTTGATCCGCAGCAAGAGTTTTCAAGAAACTTAAAAAACAACTATATTCACCTGCTAACATGCTAGAAACAGAGGTGGATATACAACAATCACTCCAAAACATTATATAAATTAAATGATTAAATTTCAAAATCTCAACACAAATAGGTTTCTAGAATTGGGAATCTAAATTTCCAAACAAACACACAAGACTTCAATATTAAATTATGGTTTATAATTCTTCATCAAGAATCATTTCATGTTCATTACTCATTACTATGACTCACAAGGCTAGTACATAGAAGCAGATTATTTACCATCACAAGCATTGTGACAAGTTGTGTATCAGTGTTGTGAGTGTAGGACTAGCCAGGGAAAGAGGATCAGATATTGGCTTAAATGTTCGTTACTATACAAAATGACAGGTACGATGGAACACTTCTTTCAAAGATGAAGAAATCGGTATCGCATAATAAATCTCTTACAATCACAATTAGTCACTTGATACAAAAGATAATTAGATTAATTCATCATTCTTATGATATGATCAAAAAGAAGAAAAAAAATGTATCATACCCTTTCTGAGACTTCACAGACCATTTGCCTTCGAATTTCTTGAAATCACCATCAACCATAGAAAATTGAAGTTCACGGTTATTATCCTGAATTATAGGAAATAAAAATGGAAAAATCAAAATTCCAAATTCAAGCATACCGACACAAGCAAATGCTCATCTTACCAGCACACTATAAGTAATTAAATTGAAAGAGTTGCATAATGTAAACTTCCACCAACCTAATCTCTTTTCCAATTACCACATCTTTTTCCTCACAAACCAAGAAAACTTACGAAAATTGAAAGACAATATCACATTTTCAGTGTTGTTTAAAATTACATACATAGTTCACAAGTTCTTGAAGATCCAAGAGAACACGAGCTTCTATATGCCAATAAAGTGCCCTTTGCAACCCTCTTTGCTCCAACCATATCCTCAATTGACATTAACGAGTAATGAACATGAAATTATTCTTTGATGGAGCATCGACACAAGCACATACACAGCATATCTAGGGCTTACAATCGTACCAATTTTCTTTGCCTTCACACTCGCCTATGACTGCCTCCTGAATTTCGTGAGTTCGAACTAGCACGCAGTAGATTTTCTAAACCAAATACAATAAACAAAGACCAATAGGACCAACACAATGAACTTAATATAGGATTATCTGTTATTTAAAATTAAAATGCCCTAAATTAAAAGCACTAGATAAACTTGCAATAAGGAATTGAACCCCACATCGAAGATGTTGATGATAGAGCGCCGATTACGGATAGGACTGCGGTGCCGGTGGTCGTGATAGTTGGTGATGGTGGTGGCACAACTTCCTTCGGTGGTGGTCGTGATAATTCACGATAATTGGTGCAGTTGTGGAGGAAGATCGTGGAGGGTCCTGTGTTGGGGAGAAGAAGCGGTTGTACGGGGGAGAATCGCCGGTTGAAGACGGATGAGGAGAATCACCGGTTGAAGATGGAGGAAGAGAATCGCCGGTTGAAGACGGAGGAGATGGTTAGAGAGGAGAGTAGAGAATCCCGTAGAGAGATGAAAGTAAATCGCATCAGAGAGAGGAGAGAGTGATACATTTTTTTAAATATATATATGCTGGGTAGGGTCTCAACCGGGTCGGGTCGGGGAGATCCGTCTAACGTAAGAGACCCGTTAGACGGTCTCATACAAGTTTTTTTCATATATATATATATATATATATATAAGCAGAATATTCTTACAATAGTAACGCTTTCATTTTCCCACATAAATGCACAATATATATATATATAAGCAGAATGTTCTTATAATAGTATCGCTTTCATTTTCCCCCATAAACGCACAATCAGTTCAATTTTTACTCATATTTATTATATTTTATTTTATTTTATATTAGTTTCAAAATCTTATAAACTACTTTTGATTACATATATGTGTATATAATATTCATTCTCTATTATTTTCTTATTTATTTTTCATAGTTTCAATTACTTAAATTTAAATATAAAAAAATATTTATGAAATGATTTTTTTAAACTCTTAAACCATCAATATTCGATTCCTTAACATAAATACAATTTTGAAATTCATAATTATTTGTAGAAAACCTCAAAAGGGGATTCTGAGAACCCATTAGTTTCGATCACCTAATAGAGAATGCAATATTTGAGAAAATTTCACTTTTGGTCCCATAGGACACGCCTTGCTTCCATTTTGGTCCCAGAGCTGTCTATTTTGGTCCCAAATCTTTTAAACTGTCAATTTTGACCTCACCGTGACAGTTTCCGTTAAATTTACTATCGATTTTGGTCCCATTGCACTATGAATTTCAGTCCCAAAGGAACACTTAACCTATACATAACCAAATGATACAACATCATATATATAGTATATCCCTCATCATCAACATAACACTTGTAATAAGAAAAAAATAGCTCATCTATCTGAGCTACAAACTCTCAAGATTATGAGCTCAACAACATTCCGAGCCCTCGACAGTTTTTCGATGAAATCCTCCTAAGCACCATCGGATTCATCTGCTGAATCAACATCTATAATCTGTGGATTCTTATAGCCACTAATCTCATCACTGTACCGTTTCTTATCTACTCGGGCTTTTGCTTCGTAAGGAGCCTTCTCCTCCGCTGCAAGAATCAACAGTGTTGGCATTGTGACTTGTAGGAAGGAATGTTGTAGCACAACTTACAAACAGAAATTGGAATTAGTGAATACCTATCAATTGTTTCCATCTATCCCCGAGCTCTTTTCCAACCTCTGTAAATGAAATTCATGGATTGCTCTTCTTCACATTCTGTACCCAAGAATTGCATAAAAATTGAGTTAAACGCACTCCGAATCGACCGGTAGGTCAAAGGGGGGGTTGCGTACAAGAGTTGACGTGATTCATGAGAATGCACCATCGACAAATGCTTAAGCAAATTGTTTATATAGAGAATACAAACCTCTCTTCCTGTTTGATAGAAGAACATGAAGGCATTCATTGCTCTTTTTGGGGCATTTGGATCCTTTTTCTTTTTTATTCTCTTCTTCTTTCCATCATCGTCGCTCTCTTTAGTCTTTTTCCTACTTGATGATGCTTTCACGGCAGGTTCTTTCTTAGGATTCTTTTTCATTGTTGCCTAGACCATCATATATCTGCATCAGCTCCATGTATAATTATTATTGAAATACAAATATTATATGTATATAATAGGCTCAAAAATATCATCTGTCTTCATTCATCGATAAAGCGGTGTCCATAATAGCATCTGTCTCAAACTGCAGAGGAAACCAAAAAGAAAAATGTCAGAGATACTTAAACCAATCGTCAAATTTTCATTTTTAATGAACAGAAACTACCTGTCAATTATTACCTGCATCACAATATGTGGATACAAAGTTTGGCCCTTCCTAATTGGTGGATCAAGAGTCACAATAACAAATGTATGAGGTTGATTAAACTGCAGAAACAAAGATATCAAACATTAATGATGACTAATCGAATAGGTAATCTTATTTGTATTATTCGAGAAACTATGAATGTCACGGGCATATCGAGTATCAACATCAAACAAGCATTTTTACAAAACATGCCGGTATAATTTTTCATATCAACTCCACAAATTGCAAAAGATATCAACAAGATCATAATATAAAAAACAACAATGCTAGCACACAAATTGTCACTAACAATCAAAAGGGAGTTACAAAACATAGAGATTGAGACGGGTTCTGCTTGTTTCGTGAACAAATGCAATAAAGATCGAATCTTGGTGTACTTCTTCTCATTCGCTAGCAAAATAAAGAGTTTCACATAGTTATCAGTAGAGTAGGTGACCTTGTGTTTGCGCTGCGACCATTTAAAGAAGGATATAATGAGGTCGGAGTCGATGGTGGCCACGCCACTTCGTTAAGCTTATCTTCGTCCATGGCAGCCATGCTGCCGAAGCTGACGTAGACCACGGATTTTGGCGGTTGCTTGGCGGTGGTGAGGAGGCGGCCGGCGGCGGAGATGATGGTGACGAGGATTTGGGTGGAATTTGGAATTTTCTTAAAGGTTCAAAATTGGGAAATTAGGGCTTTAGATCAATTTTGTTAGAATCTCGCTCAAATAGGTCGCACGTGCGACATTTTCCTCTCTTAGCCCTTAACAGCCGTTTAAATCTTTGGGACTAAAATTAACAGTTTGAAACCTATAGGACTAAAAGTGAGCGATTTTTTTGAAAAAAGACCAAAATAGACAGCTCTTGGACCAAAAGGGGAGCAAGGCGTGTCCTATGGGACCAAAAGTGAAATTTTCTCTGCAATATTTGAAATAACACTTCGACTTCGTGAATTTGCTCTCACATCTTCTAAAGAAAAATCTCTAACACTATATTTTGTGCTGAAACAACAGCAACAACAAATGATTTTCTCACACATTTGTTAGACTCAACATGATTATTCCTTGTATCATTGAAAGTTCTCTTTATCGCAACAATGCCTTACGATGAGGTTTGGACTGTATGCATCGAGCATCAGAAGATGAGTAATAACAAGGTTTATGAAATCCTAGACGATGCATCGAAATAGTTATATTATTTTATGTTAGTTTTTTTGTATATATAAATAAATACAACTGAGATGTACACACTAGCTTAATTTATTTAATTTGCACCTTAATTTTTTTAGTTTAAACAACCACACAGAGAAAAAATCACTTTTGGTTTCATAAGACACCCCCGAACTCGATTTTGGTTTCAATAATATTACTTTTGGTCCTATTTCAAAAAAATAACTCAAATGTAGTCCCATAGGATTGTCGGTATCATTTTTGGTCCCACAATTTAAAATAGAAATTTATAGAGAGCTGTTTGCACGTGAGTCACGTGCGAAATTTAGCCTCGAATTGAACAAAAATACCCAAATCAAAAGAGAAATCCATAATTCGCATCCGATTGCAAAAATACTCAAACCCTCATCTCCTAAATTTTCCCCGATTTCAAAGAATTCCCAAATTTCTTGATCTCAAACAAGCTCGTCGATTTCAAAGAATGGCAGGATAATTCGAAGGAAGTATTTTCTAGCTTTGCCACATCCAAATTACAGTAAGTGTCCGATTTCCATTTTGCGTTTGATGGTTTTGTTCTCACAATTGAAGCTTTAAAACTTGCGATGGTTTTTTATTTTGATGGTTCCTCATTTTATTTATGTTAGGTGGGTGTCGTTTCTGGTACACATTGAAGCTCATGCATGGAGGAATGACAATTAATGATGCGGGTAAGCTTATATACTTAGAGGGTAGAATAATTACCTTTGATTTTGTGGACATACGTAGGTGGTGTTGGAGGTATTTAGAAGGTCTCTGTGAACAATTAGGTTATATTGTGGCTAAGAAATTTTACGGGTATGATAAAAAAGGTGAATTGAAGGATGTTGTCTGTAAGGCAGATTCTTGGTTATTGATAAGAGGGGCTGAAGAAAGTAGAGAGTTTACGCTATTTTTAAGGAGAGAAAAAGATAATTGACATGATTGGAAAAGTTGTTGATGGAGAGGTTGAGTATATAGATAATGAACGAACATAGTTTATTGAGCAACAAGATGAGACTGCAAAGAGGTTAAAAAAGAGATATTTGCAAACATATTTAGTTGATGCTAAGAATGAAGTAGTGAATGAGGACTTAGAATATGATGTTGGGAATGATAATGTGAGGGCTGCCGAGGAGGTGTTAGTTGATAATGTGAGGGCTGCAGGGGAGGAGTTAGTCACACATGATGAATTAGTTGATAATGTGATAGTTGCAGATGGAGAGTTAGTTGATAATGTTATAGTTGCAGAGGATGAGTTAGCAGAGCATCAAGAAGGCTTACTTGAAGAGGTCTTAGTTGATATTGATGATGAAGGTTTAGAACATGCTGTAGGGCATAATGATGTGCAAGAGGACATAATTTCTGTTAGGAAGGGTAAGAGGAAGACCATATTGGAAGAGGAATTTGATTATGACAGTGAAGATATTTGATTTCAATTGTGATGAAGACAGTTGTGATGCACTTCTAGATGAAATTATATACAATGAGAATCTAGATAAGGAAATTGAGTGGATAGATATAAGACTATGTGTTGAAGATGGTGAAGGCTTAGAATAAATCTCTGATGATATAATAGAAAAGGTTAGTGATTTTGATAGTAGAGAGTTTTAGGAAGTTAGCTATTTCAGAGCTTGGAGTGTATATATCAACTCGGCAAGCTATCAGAGCAAGATAGAAGTTGCTCAAAATGATTGAAGGGTCCAATGTTGAGCAATACTCCAGACTATGGGATTATGCAAACACCCTGAAGGAGAAGAATCCAGGGTTAACTATGATTCTAGACTGTGATATTACACCTACTGGTAATAAATTCAAAAGATTTTATGTATGTTTTGGGTGTTGTTAAAAATGGATTCAAGGCAGGTTGTAGACCATGGATAAGTGTGGATGGTTGCCACCTGTGTGGTAAAAATGCAGGTGTCTTATTGACTGTTGTGGGTACGGATCTTAATAATGATCCATACCTTTTATCATATGCAATTGTTTCTTCTGAGAACAAAGAATCATGGGAGTGGGTTTTGCAACTGTTGAAGGATGATCTGTTGACTGAAGTGGGAAGGTAGAAAGCTTTGTAGGAGAATTAGGTTGATGGTTGGAAAGAATATGAAGGCATTTGGAGACTGTATTCCTATCAAAGCAAGTGGAGACAAGTATGAGGTTTCAAGCTTTGATGGCTCAAGATATGCAGTGAATTTGTTGAACCATACTTGTGATTGCAGAAGATGGGACTTGTCAGCCATACCCTGCAAACATGCCATAGTGCAATTTGTGCAGAAAGGTGATCCAGAAGACTTTGTGAATAAGTGCTACTCTATAGAAACATATGAGTCAATTTATATCCATGTAATAAGCCCAATGAGTGGAGAAAAATTATGGGAGAAGACTGGTTACATACCACCATTGCCACCTGTCTTTCATAAGAAGAAGAAGAAGAGGAGACCTCAAAAGGAAAGAAGGATTGAAGCCACTAAAAGTCCAAAGTAAGAAGCAGAAGAAAGGGGGTGCAACTTTGCAGCAAATGGGAAAGTAAAATTTCAATGTCTGTTGCACATTTTGTGGGGAAAAGGGTTAGGATAGACTTGGATGTGAAGTGAGAAAGGTTAGTTCCACATCTGTTATAGTTACATATATTTATTCTTATTATTTTATCTTGTTATGATCTAATTGCATGCATTATATTTTCCTTAGGCAATTGAAGATCAACCTAACTACCCTATGAGTGAAGCAAATGAAGATGAAGCATTGTTGGATTTTATAGACAAATTCACAAGTTCTAGCACCAAAAGCAAACCAACAACTAGGCAAGGGAGAAAACAGATTGTAAGTTACAAACAATATCTTTAATATTTCTGCATATGTCATTTTATTGACTTCATTTGACATCATAATCACTACAAAAAAAAACAGCTTTTAGTGGTGGTAAATATCGTCACTTTATGTACAATTGTTGTCATTATATTATGTTAGTGACAATATTATATGTTGTCACTATGTCGTGACTATAGAAACCAACACTAAATATTTTAGCCACGAACTACATTTGTTGTCACTATTAATCTATTTTTTAGTGACATACAATTTTTACCACTAATTCATTATGCATTAGCCACGCAAAATAGTCGTTACTAAAATTCCATAATTTAGTGGCACACAATTTTGTTACTAAAAATTACATGATTTAGCTGCATAGAATTTTCGTCACTAAAATTACGAGATTTAGTTGCATGCAAGTTTTGTCACTATCATCCTATATTAGTCACATACAATAATTATCACTAAATCTCCTTAATTTAGTCACATGCGATTGTTATCAATATAAAAAAAGTATTTAGCCATGTACACCATTTATCACTAAAAATCGTTAATTTAGTCAATAAACATTAAATTTAGTCACATAAATTATTGTCACTATTGTTACTATCACTATTTATTAATGATTTAGTTATAAAATAAAATTATTAGGTCGTCACAATACTAGTGATAATAACAATGATTAAGTTGTCACTAAAGTACTAATTTAATTATTATATATTTCATATATATATATATATTATATAATATTTATTAATTGCAATTAGTTTATTTTTTGGAACAATGGTTATTAACTTATTAATAATTAATATGATAACAACGTTTTAATAATTAAACATCAATAATAATCGAGTAAAAAGAATTAAACAAATGATTTTCATTAAAATAAATCATTAACATGACATTGGAGTTCATTCAAATACCTAAATAAAACCAAATAACTTGAAACAAAAGGAAACATCAAAACAAGAAGTAGAAATTAAACTAAACTATTATAAACTTAATTCACAAATTCTAGATTATCCTCAGTTGGATACTAAACTTGCAAATTGGTCAAGAGAAAAATAAATGTAAGTAATGAATGTAAACAAAATAAATCTGACTTGAAGGTGAAAATAATATATATATATATATATGTGTGTGTGTGTGTGCGCGCGTGCGCGCGTGATCACACCTAAAGTGAAATTATCTGCCAAAGAAAGATTACAAGAGAGATGAAAAAAATAGGAGACTCATTATTCTTAACCGTGATCGCGAAGGTAAACTCATCTCAAAATCATAACTCCCAGCATATTAAATATTTTTGATTGAGACGAGTTTACCTAAGTAAAGAGACTTCACAAAAAAAATGCTAATTAATTGTAAATTATATATAGTTACTAATTAATACATATAAATATACCCACTTTAATCAAAATTCGGGATTTGACTATTTTAACTTAAGCTTTGAAGCGTAGTAGAGAGTTGAACTGATGAGGACATCCATAGCAATGAGGAAATCAATGAAGAGTTGCAATTCAAAGGCCCCGTCACAAGACTACGAGCTAAGAAGTTACAAGATTATTTGCAAGCCACAATTCGCAAGAAGTTCGAAGATAAAGACGGCGTGCAAGGAAGCTTGAAGATGATGACCTTATTGAAGATAAAAGATGGAGATCAAGACTTGGAGTGCATGGCATGAGGAAGACGTGTACGTGTGCATGTGAATGTGCATGTGTGCGTGTGATTGGAAGTCACGACCCAAGCATGGTGAAGCCCAAGATTTTCGGCCCTTAGTTATTTAATTAAGGGGTTATTTTATTTTAGACTATAGTAGTTATTTTATTTAATTAGACTATAGTCCAAGTCAGATTTTTATTTATTTTATTATGTAATTTTCGGTTATGATAAGTCATAGATTTAACTAGGATTTTAGATAAGGCAAGATCTACAAGTTCTACCTTAAATAGAATTCTAGTTTAGGAAATTATCTAGTTTAATTCTAGTTGGTTTTGGACTCTAGTTTTTGGCCCTATTCACTATGATTTTCGGCCATCCCTATGTTATAAATATGGGATCCATGTGACATTCATACTTTAGACTATATTTGAATTATTAAGCCTTTGCTTTCAATATCATCTCACCCCTTTCAATCTTTGTGAGTTTAGATAATTAAATTCATACTCGTAGAATTAGCATCTCTAAGTTTTACAAAGGGAATTCACCGTCCACGTTCGAGGGATCGTCGGAGACTCGCTAATCGAAGAACAACTTAAAGAATTTGGCCTTGTGTACGTTCGAGATTCAAGGCAACTTTCGGGTTGTGATTCACATCGACAATACACCATCCTTACCGCCGATCAACGCCAACCATCCATCACCGCTCGTCCGTTTCAAGTCAGCCCCATTCGTGTTCGAGTTCGTCTTCAATCCGTTCAATCCGTAAGCCCATTTTATCTCTATCATACCCTATCTACTCTAGCATTTCTAAACCCATTCCATACCATCATTCATCATCATCACCATCGTCCCTACACCCGTTCCAAAATAGCCGTATTATCGTTTGGATTTGTGTTATTTTGTGTGTCATTGTCTAGGTATTTTAGCTGAGTCTTAGTCGTCTAGATAATCGAGTATCGTTCCCTTACTTCACCGACGTAGTTTCTTTCCTAGCTTCTGCGTATTTGAGTCGTGTCGTGTCCCTATAACTCCCGGGTCACATCATAAATTAGTATCAAGAGCCACATCGGTTTATATCGTTCGTGGTTCCATACTCGTTTATTTGTCCCGTTTATTTTATTTTGAGTTTTATCGAGTTGTAATTTACATTCCGTATTATTCATAGTTCAAAAAAAAAAAGAAAATAAGATCGTACAAAAAAAAAGAACGATAAAAAAAAAGAATCGGATAAAAAAAAAGAAATATCCGAATTTTTTTTTTTAAAAAAAATTAATTCATTGTTTCCTTTTGTGTTCTATTTTATTTTTGGTACCTACCTTTTGGTACAAATCCATAGTTGGTTATTTCCTTTTAGATTCTATTTCTTTTTGGAAATTTCCTTCCTAGTTTGTTTTGATTTTGGTAACTACCTTAGGTGTCTTATTTTATTTTTGGTTCATTCCTTCTAGAGTCTAGGCTAATTAAGGTATTTAGATTGTGTCACATAGATTGATACATATCCAATTCCCCTACTTACCTTATCTCTTTCTTTTTTCCTTATCCATTCTATTTCTTTCCTTATTCTATCTAGATTTATTTTGGATCTCCTAATCAATTTGGGACTTCATTAATTGATCTATTTCCTTCCTTTTTCCTACCCTATCCATTCGACCACCATCTATACTCCACTATACAAAATCGGCAGCCCCTCTCATACACATACTCAACCCGTATCTCATTTATACACACCCAAATTCATCCGTCTTCCGAGCATAGCATTCCCGTCCTTCCTCCATACAAACACATGAGTTCCCTACCTCCATACACATGATTTTTCACACACTCTGCACCCATATATTGAGTGATACATGAGTGGTAAAATCAAGAGTGAAAACAAATGAGTGACGTGAGATTGTGAGGTCCTACCTTGTTTTCTTTTACGTTTGTTCGTTTTGTAGGTATCATGAAGAAAGGTACCCGTTCCGAGTCATCCTTGACTCCCCCAGTTGACACCCCTCCTTTGGACCCATACCGAGATCCGTCCAAAGCTCCCATGGAATCGACCTCGGATCCACCCGCACCGTGGGATCCTAAGTACCATTTTGAGGCACTCTCAAATCACTTCCAGAGACAGCACCAGGCCCTGTCTGACAAACTTGATGATCTAGTGCAGGCCTTTGCACGCACTAAGACTACACCGAATTACTCAAGCAGTAAGAGGACCAACTAGACGCAATGAGCGTCGAGACGAGCCAGAAGAGGAGTGTTTCGATGAGAATACAACTGATACTGATCACGGATGCCGACAGAGGTGAGATGACTATGGTGAAGACCGTATGCTCAATAACATCAAGACGAGCATCTCGGAATTTGAAGGCCTTCACGATCCCGATATCTATCTTGATTGGGAACGTAAGGTAGAGAATATTTTTGACTGCTATGACTTTACAGAAGTCAAAAAGGTGCAGTTAGCCTATTTGGAGTTCAGAGGCTACGCAGCCACTTGGTGGGAGATGCAGCAAGAGAGGAGGCGCATAAATCGCAATCCGCCGATTGATACTTGGGAAGAAATGAAGGCATTGATGCGAGGACGCTTCATTCCAGTCCACTATGAGAGAGAGCTCGAAAAGAAGCTCAACCGGATCAAACAAGGCACCCGTTCGATTGAAGAATATCAGAAGGAGTTGGAGACAGCCTTGAACTGAGTCGGGAAGGAGGAGACCTTAAATGCTACCATCATTAGGTACATTGAAGGCATGAATCCCGATATTGCATGTGAAGTCGAGCTGAAGGACTTCACCAGTGTAGAAAGGATGGTGCAGTACGCATCGATTGTGGAAAAGCAGTTGAGAGAAGGCCGCCGTCGATCTCATCACAGTGCAGCCACCGTCCATCCATCATGGAATAAAGGTACACATTCCACATCACCTTCTACACCTTCTTCTGAGTCTACACGACCCCGAGGTCAGTCCGGACCCCCTGAATGGCGTTTCGATCGTTCTACACCGCAGTCCAGCTGTAGACCCGAGTCTACACCGACATCGACCCTGAGGCCCCCATTCCAACGGCCCAATCAGCCCAATTCGATGCCGAATGCAGCCCCTAATCGAGCCCGTGACATCCAGTGTCATAAATGCCAAGGTTGGGGCCATTTTCAGAATCAGTGCCCGAACCATCGTGTTTTGTTCCTCAATGAACAGAACGGGCTTGAATCAGCCAGTGAAGACGAAGAAGAGCCTCAGAACGTCACCCCTAATGCCATCGAGTCACCTGAAGTCGACGAGGAAGATGAGGAGGCCGAATTGCCTCATGTCAGCTTGGTTTCCATCCGCAATCCAAATATCAATCGTGAAGACGAAGAGCAATCGCAGCGTGAGAACATCTTCTACACTCGAGTTGCTATCAAAGATCAGACTTGTGCGATGATCATAGACAGTGGAAGTGTAATCAACGCAATCAGTCAGTATGCCATTGATAAACTCACCTTCACCACAACAAAGCATCCAAAGCCCTACAAATTGCAGTGACTTACTGATCGAGGATCCATTCGAGTTACAGGACAGGTACGTGTTTCATTTACTAAAGGTCGTTATTCTGACACTGTTCTGTGTGATGTTATTCCTATGGAGGCAGCCCACATTCTTTTAGGAAGACCGTGGCAATTCGATAGAAAAGCGGTTCACGATGGTTTAGCCAACACCTACTCGATCAAGAGGGATGGGCGAACCACTGTGCTCAAGCCACTCATTCCTAAAGCTATTGCAGAGGATCAAGAAAGGATGCAAGAGAGATTTAAGCAAGAACGGGCAAAGCAAGCCGCAGTCGCCGCCGGGACCACCGCCGTGAACGGCCAAGCCTCGGCCGAAGGTTCACCGCCGAGTTCTTCTTCAAAATCGGCCCATACAGCACCTATGATGCCTTCCCAAGATGCCTTAGTTCGTGGGAAAGCATCCGGAACAGCCCCTACAGTTGAACAAAATCGGTCTTTGTTCATCTCAGTTAAAGGCGTAGAGAAAGCACTAAAAGCAGGTTTACCTTTCGTTCTTTTATCTTATAAGGACAATGCTACTAATGGTGTTTCTTTGCCTTGTGATGTGCAGCCCCTTATGGAGGAGTTCGCGGACGTGTTCCCGGAAGAGATTCCAAGTGGATTACCTCCAGTTCGTGGGATCGAGCACCAGATCGACTTCGTGCCCGACGCCGTCCTGCCCAACCGACCGGCGTACCACACCTCACCCGAGGAAATGAAAGAGATTGACCATCAAGTGAAGGAGCTGTTGGAGAAGAAGCAAATCCGAGAGTCGATGAGCCCTTGTGCAGTTCCGGTCATCCTAGTGCCAAAGAAGAACAACGAATGGAGGATGTGCATAGGTTGCCGTGCCATCAATAAAATCACGGTGAAGTACATATTTCCTATCCCTAGACTTGATGATATGCTAGATGAATTAAGTGGTTCCAATGTGTTTTCTAAGATAGATTTGAGATCTGGTTATTTTCAAGTTAGAATGCATGAAGGGGATGAATGGAAAATTGCGTTTAAAACAAAGCATGGTTTATATGAGTGGTTAGTTATGCCTTTTGGTCTCACTAATGCACCGAGCACGTTTATGAGATTGATGAACCATGTTCTGCGTGATGTGATTGGTAAATTTGTGGTTGTTTACTTTGATGATATTTTGATTTACAATCACAGTGCACAGGCGCACCTAGAGCACCTTAGGCGTGTTTTTATGATTTTGCGTGATGCAAAGTTGTATGGAAATTTTTCTAAGTGTTTCTTTTGCATAGATGAAGTCGTTTTTCTAGGCTTTGTCATTAGTTCACGAGGTATTGAGGTAGACCGTTCCAAAATCAAAGCGATTGAGGAATGGCCAACCCCGAAAAATGCCTATGAGGTTCGATCATTCCATGGTCTAGCTGGGTTTTACCGTCATTTTATACGGGATTTCTCCAGTATAGCCGCCCCTCTTACTGAGCTAAGTAAGAAGGACCGAAAATTTGAGTAGGGTAAACAACAAGAGAATGCATTTAATACTTTGAAATCTTTGTTATGTTCTGCTCCTGTTCTTCGTTTACCTGATTTTACTAAGACTTTTGAGATCGAGTGTGATGCTTCGGGCATAGGTATTGATGCAGTTTTGATGCAGGATCGCAGGCCTATCGCCTACTTCAGTGAGAAGCTTAGTGGCGCCAGTTTGAGGTATTCCACGTACGACAAATAGCTCTATGCTTTGAAGCATGTATTGGATACATGGCAGCACTATCTTTGGCCCAAGGAGTTCGTGATTCACACGGACCATGAGAGTTTAAAGCATCTCAAAGGACATCAAAATTTGAACAAGAGACATGCAAGATGGGTGGAATTCATCGAGTCCTTTCCATATGTGATCAAGTATAAGAAAGGCAAGGAAAACGTCGTCACGGACGCATTGTCTCGAAAGTACGTACTTCTGAACTTAATGCATGCTAAGATGCTTGGTTTCGAGTCCATTAAGTCACTATATGTGGAAGACGCCTATTTCAACCCCATTTATGTGTCATATGTGTCAAAATCTCGTGCTTTAGATGGTTATTATGTGCATGATGGGTTTTTGTTTAAGGAGTCTAAGTTATGTATTCCTGTTTGTTCTATGCGTGAGCTACTTGTGTTAGAATCGCATGCAGAAGGTTTAATGGGTCACTTTGGTGTGCATAAGACATTGAACTTGCTGCATGAACACTTTTTTTAGCCACATATGCGTAGGGATGTAGAGAATGTGTGTAGTCGTTGCATTACTTGTCGTCAAGCCAAGTCCACTTCACACCCGTTTGGATTGTACACGCCATTACCCACCCCATCAGCCCCTTGGATCGACATATCTATGGATTTTATCTTGGGATTGCCTAGGTCTAGATCGGGTAAAGATTCAGTGTTTGTTGTTGTTGATCGGTTCTCCAAAATGGCTCATTTCATTGCATGTAGGAAAACTGATGATGCTGTTCACATAGCCAATTTGTTCTTTGTGCATGTTGTTCGTTTGCATGGAATTCCTCGTACTATTGTTAGTGATAGGGATTCTAAGTTTTTGGGACATTTTTGGCGTGTTTTGTGGGGAAAATTAGGTACTAAGTTATTATTTTCTACTGCATGTCATCCACAAACCAATGGTCAAACTGAGGTTGTGAATCGTACATTAGGTGCTTTACTTAGGTCTCTAATTTAGAACAATTTGAAGTCATGGGAAGAATGTTTACCATACGCTGAATTTGCTTATAATCGTGTTATTCATTCTTCTACTAACATGTCTCCATTTGAGGTAGTTTATGGTTTTAATCCACTAACTCCTACTGATTTGATTCCTTTACCCATTGAGCATCTAACGAGTGTTAAAGGTATGAAGAGAGCTAATTTTATTCGAGAGATGCATGAGAAGGTTCGTGCTCGGATCGAGCACAAAGGAACTCAAACCGCCACCGCACGCAACACGAGGTGCAAGCGCGTTACTTTCCAGCCCGGAGATCGTGTTTGGATTCATCTAAGTCCAGGCTGGTTCCCTAACTTGAGGAAGTCCAAGTTGTCGCCCCATGGAGATAGCCCATTCACTGTTTTGAGCCGTGTTAATGATAATGCATACCGTATTGATCTCCCTGGTGAGTACAAGTGTTCTTCTACATTTAATACTGCTGATTTGTCTCCTTTTTCTGCAGATGAATTTGACCATGATGAGACTTCAAATAAGAGGACCAATTCTCTTCAGCAAGGGGGGAATGATGAGGACATCCATAACAATGAGAAAATCAATGAAGAGCTGCAATTCAAAGGCCCCGTCACAAGACTACGAGCTAAGAAGTTACAAGATTATTTACAAGCCACAATTCGCAAGAAGTTCGAAGATGAAGACGGCGTGCAAGGAAGCTTGAAGATGATGACCTTATTGAAGATGAAAGATGGAGATCAAGACTTGGAGTGCATGGCATGAGGAAGACGTGTACGTGTGCATGTGAATGTGCATGTGTGCGTGTGATTGGAAGTCACGGCCCAAGCATGGTGAAGCCTAAGATTTTCGGCCCTTAGTTATTTAATTAAGGGGTTATTTTATTTTAGACTATCGTAGTTATTTTATTTAATTAGACTATAGTCCAAGTCAGATTTTTATTTATTTTATTATGTAATTTTCGGTTATGATAAGTCATAGATTTGACTAGGATTTTAGATAAGACAAGATCTACAAGTTCTACCTTAAATAGAATTCTAGTTTATGAAATTATCTAGTTCAATTCTAGTTGGTTTTGGACTCTAGTTTTCGGCCCTAATCACTATGATTTTCGGCCATCCCTATGTTATAAATACGGGATCCATGTGACATTCATACTTTAGACTATATTTGAATTATTAAGCCTTTGCTTTCAATATCATCTCACCCCTTTCAATCTTTGTGAGTTTAGATAATTAAATTCATACTCGTAGAATTAGCATCTCTAAGTTTTACAAAGGGAATTCACCGTCCACGTTCGAGGGATCGTCGGAGACTCGCTAATCGAAGAACAACTTAAAGAATTTGGCCTTGTGTACGTTCGAGATTCAAGGCAACTTTCGGGTTGTGATTCACATCGACAATACACCATCCTTACCGCCGATCGACACCAACCATCCATCACCGCTCGTCCGTTTCAAGTCAGCCCCATTCGTGTTCGAGTTCGTCTTCAATCCGTTCAATCCGTAAGTCCGTTTTATCTCTATCATACCCTATCTACTCTAGCCTTTCTAAACCCATTCCATACCATCGTTCATCATCATCACCATCGTCCCTACACCTGTTCCAAAACAGCCCTATTATCGTTTGGATTTGTGTTATTTTGTGTGTCATTGTCTAGGTATTTTAGTTGAGTCTTAGTCGTTTAGATAATCAAGTATCGTTCCCTTACTTCACCGACGTAGTTTCTTTCCTAGCTTTCGCGTATTTGAGTCGTGTCGTGTCCCTATAAGTCCCGGGTCACATCATGAACTCTCAAAAGAGCATCCACTTGAGCATGTATATGACCTTCTTGGTTGTTAAATTGAGCTTCTAAGGACTCCAACCGAGAATTCATATCTTTATTTTATTTCCTTATCTCTTTATTCTCTTTTTGTAGTTCAATCGATCATAAATAATCTAATGACCGATATAATCCGTCGTTAAAAAGCTCGGTATTTTATTTAATTTTTTTAATTTTTATTTTTAATGATGGACTCGTCCATCGTTAATAATAAAAAATAAAAAATAAAATAAAATAAACAAAATCTTATATAGTTTTTTGTGTTTTTAATTTTATTTATTTGAAAATGTTTTATATTAAATAAAATAGATACAAATTATTATATAAATATTTAGTGGGAATAAGAGATTAAACATATAAAAATAGTTATCCAAAATCATACATAACAAAACATAACAATTTTAGAATCATAGATAATATCAAACATAAAAATAAAAATATTATCCGCAATCAAAGACAAATAAAAATATCCTACATGTCTGGAGGAGGCTAAGAAGATGACCTACTGGTGTCGGTGTTCCCGAACCGACGCTGCATCTTCTGCATCTGCGCTAATTGATTTATGTTCATGTAATCAACTAATGCCAACAAAACCAACAAAAAGAAACAATACAAACAACAATAATTCATATTCATGTTAATGAGGGATCCAGGAGCCCTCGTCCCATACAAATTTAAACAAGTAATAAAGCAAGATTCAGGGGCCCTCATCCCAAATAAATTTAAACAAGTAATAAAGCGAGATTCAGGGGCCCTCATCCCAGACAAATTTAAAAATCATTATTTTTATAAAATAATTATTGTGTGTTATTACTTTATATTTTACTTCAATTATTGCAAGCAAAGCGGTTGGTGTGTTGGAAGTGAATGTCACACGTTAAGAGCGAGAGGGATAGTCTCTGTCAGATTATCTGTTATAAAGGACACTCATGTTCAATTTAAATATAATCCCGATCACATTAATTCATAGCGTTGGAATGTAAGAGGTACTCGTGTATTGAATTTTGATCTTTTAGAAGTAAGTTTATTTGTATTTATGTTGATCCTACTTATCATTACAATAAATATTTGTAGAAAATAAATAATGAGCAAATGCATTAAATTAAATTGAACGGATAGCTTATTCATATTTCTTTCATTATTACATGCTTATAATATTCTACCTACAAATATCAAAGTGCATATATGACATCTTAATTTTCTCATACACAACTTTTCATTTTTTATTTTGGGTGAATGATCAAATTTTATGATAATTTTTAGAAAATAAGTATATCTTACCATTAAGAAAAACGTAAGACATGGTATAAGGTCTCAGTGCGAGTCTTTGTCAGTTTAGAGCGGGGTGAATAAACTGACTTCAAAAACTTAAACTGATTACGGAATATGTAGGGCCCTGACTCGCTTTCGATACTTTCTCTATCTCCGCATAAAATCCTGCCATAATCTCTCCGCACGGGGCATGACCCGAGTACTAACTGAAACTCTCTTGCGTGTCCTAGTAGTCAACCTTCTTTCAAGTATCTAACAACAAAACCCTTAAGGTAAATCTCGAGGACAATTAAAACATTTTATCATAAAACATAATTTCAATATAATCATAAACTTAACATAAAATCAAAACTTTAACTTATACCTCTTCTCGAAGTGATGCAACGGATGTGATGATGGTCATTACTTACTTGCTTGCATATATATATATATATATATAAATTTTAGTATGCAGGAAAGTAGACCTTTCTCTGATACAACTCTGTAATGCTCCAATTTCACTTTAATAGAAAAAGGCACGTTATCCATGCTTTTCATTAATAAAAAATATTTTATTTGAAATACAACGGAAGTTTCAAAGCATAACTCGACATTTATTACATAAAATAAAGTAAAAAAAAAAAATTAAATCTTTAATCATGTTTGATCACTTGACCACCATCATCACATCTTGCCCGCTACGCATCACCCGAGACAACACCTGAAAAGATAAGTAGATTTTTGGGGTGAGTACTACTGACTCAGTGGGGAGTGTCCAATTATCCAAGCTATATAAAATTAAACGAGTAAGCATGAATAGTAAAAGTGTTCAGTCCATAGACCAAACCATATAGCCCGTCGGCCTATTTTAGCCCGAAGGCCTTGTCTCGTTTAGCCCGAAAGCCCTGTCTTATTTAGCCCGAAAGCCCTGTCTTATTTAGCCCCAAGGCCCTGTCTCATTTAGCCCGAAGGTCCTGTACTGTGCTGTGTCATCACATACTCGATAATAAAATATAGAGAGAATAATCAGGACATGATCACGTAAAACCCACCTTGACCTTGACTTCGATATTAACCAATTAAGTCCTTGCGCGCCTTGCCTATAAATAATTATCTTGAATTAATAAAATGCATGTAACATGATATACAAATTGATGCATGTGACTAAACCATTCTTATAACATTTTGCATGCTTAATTATAATTAATTATTAACCTAGAATTTACGTGAACAATTCCATAATTTGAGTAATTAATGCATGACCAAAAATATATTTTACTATGTGAAGCTAACCTAAGTAACTATATTTTAATAAATGCACGTTCATGCTACAAAATTGGTAATGCTCTTGTATGACAAAACTGTTTTCTCCCTATTAAACTCTCGATCCAACACAAATAAAAAGAAGCCCAAGCCCAAAACATTTCTTATTCTTTTCTTTCAGAAGCCCAACAACAAGTTAAATTTTATTAATCTCTCTGCCATCTCTACTTTTCTGAAACAAAAACCAACCAAAACTTCTCTCTCTATACATTCACGTGAACGACTACATAGCTATAAAACCATCTTTAATTTCATATCCTTTCTACTTCATGAGAACAAAATCTGCAAATCAAAGTATTAGCATAAAATAAGGTAATTACCCTTCTTCTACATCATTCCTTTTTGTGAAAAGAAATAGAGGGCAACACAACACTATTCCACTACATGTTCTTCGTCGGAACAGCAGGTAACTCGCCAGCAACTGTCGCCTACTAATCCGAAATCTCCACAAAGAGCTGTCGTCGATGGAAAAGCTAACTGGTACAACAACACACAACAACTGCCCCCATGCCTAACCGTCACTATGCGTCGCCACGTGTCGACGCAGGAATTTATCACCGTTACCAACTACCAACCCTCACTCACTCTCCCACACTTACTCAATGCTAGACTTATGCAGATGTTATGCAATGTAATACATACGTGCAACAACAAAAGTGAATCTTAAAGGAAAGCATACTTTCAAAACCTTAGATCTTTGAAGAAGGAAATAAGATTATTGTTTTTGCTCTGAATTCATTTATTTGGTATGATCAATAGGGTGGCTGGAGTTCTCTATTTATATTGGTAGGGTTAGGGTTTTTGTTATAGAAGTGGTTTCGTTAACAAAAGATCAAGAAAAAGATAAGGTTTAACAAAAGATTAAGAAAAGATAAGCATTAGCTAGAGAGTTGGTGAAAATTTGAAATTATTTGAGCTAATCTTTTCGAGAATGGATGAGAGAAGGAAACTCTTGGATCATAACTTGGGTTTTCTTTTGTTGGGCTTTTGAGTTAAGGTATTTGGGCTCCCAAAATAAGGAATTAATGGACTCCATGCAAGCAAAAGAATAGAATATTATGTGCATGCTCATGATATAAAATAACAATCTACTATACTTAATTCATGCTTAGTTAATTATTAAAAAAATTGCTAGGCGCAACTTATTAGCCTTAATGAATTAATATCACATAAATAATAAAAAATAAATTAAAATATTTTTTAGGGAAAGAACGTAGCTATTTAAAAATAAATCGAGTCGTTACAAATCAATTCCATAATTTGGATGAGAGATTCCGATGAATGGAATGAGCTCATCTGCATCAGTGCAGAGCTTGAAGTCAACTGATGATTCATTATTGGAGTGTGGAGAAGAAACTTCATTGCCAGTTGAGCTGCTTGAACTTGTATTGCCAGTTTTGGTTTTGGATCTCCTCTTCTTCTTGAGTGACTGAAGATGTGCTTGCCCTTTCTTGGGAATCCAGTCGGAGATGAGGACTAGTAGTGTGTCATCATTTGGAAGATTCATAATATCTTCCAGGAGCTTGCTCATTCTTAGAACAAGTCCTACTTTGGACTCAAATTTCCGAGTCTTCTTTGAGTCGGCAACTTTGATGACTTGATGCTTGAATTGGGAGAACACAAACTCTGCCCAATTTGCTTCCAATCCTTCAACAAGATGTATCATTACGTTGTATCTTTCTTGAGTTAATTGACTCAAGCTTCCAATGGCGCCGAACATCATTTTGTTCGTGATATTGAGTATAACTCCATACTCGGGCTTCAGATCAATTTTAGTTGTGGTAAAACTGAATTGCTTGTTGCAAGTTGAAGCGCGTCATTCTTTCCAGTATGGTTCAGCTGAATCTTTCAGATCTTGAACCCTGGAACCCTTTCTAGGAAGTTGAAAGATTTCTGCAATCTTTCTTTCAGTGATTTGGAGTTTGGTTCCTTGAATCACTGAGTGAATAGCCTTCCCATCTGTTGAGACCTTTGCTTGAAGCAAGAACTCACTTACCAAGTCTTGTCTGAAGAATATTGGTGGAGTTTCAAGATAATGCAGAATTTCGATCTTGTGGAGGTTGACCAGAAGAAATGGGTTGTTTGATTACTTAAGAATCAATTAAAATTTCTGTCTTTCCAGAAATTTATCTCTCATCATTTGCTCTTTGGATGATTCAGCCATTTGAAAACTTTGGCTGAGTTTGAATTGAAGTTTCTTGAGAGAGAAAGATAATACTCTTTTTGAAAGATGATTTTTGAAAAATTATGTGAATTGTGCTTCTTCTGTATTCTCTCTAAAATTTTTGAGCAAGAGGATTTATGAGTGAGGAGAAGGACTCATAAATTTTGTTAGTTGAAAGACTTAAATAGCCCCCTTGTCATTTTTGGATCGTTGGTTTTTAAACACGGTGAAACGTGTCATTGTTTTCCCAACGGTTAATAATACAAAATAAATGCTGACTTGTCATTTATTTTGTAAAAGTAATTTTTATTTCCTAAGAGAGAATTTTGAGTACACTAAATCACAAAATAATAACTAAAGAGTCTTGAATCAGCTTCGCTTGATTAGGCTCTTTGTCTTCCATGTGTTCAGTCCTTCTTCTCTTGACGGCAAGCATAGTGGGGCGAATTCCCCCTTCATCAGAGCTAGAGGACTCACCTTCAGTCAAATGGAGTCCGGTATGGGCTTGAAGCTTCCTGATCAGCTTCTCATGCTGCTTCAACTGTTGTTGAAGGCTCTAAAGTAGCTCTCCTTGATGAGCTATTAGTTGGTTTGTTGATCTCCTGGTCTAATCGTCAGCTTGGATTGTCCCTGCAGGACTCGACTGATCAGTTGCGATGGTCAGCTGCAGATCATCCCCTCTGGATGATGCTTCATCGCCTTCTTCAGCAGCTTCTAGTTCCGCACAAGGAACTGTCCTGGACTGATCTGCTATTTGCTCAGCTGACTTAGCCACCAACTGATCAGCATCTCCCAGATCAATAGTATCGTTGTGGCTTGATTCAGAGGGAGCCTCAAGGTCAGCTTGAGCCTGAACTTGGAGTGCGATATGGACAGGATCAGCAAAGATTCTGCGTGAGCTTCCAACCGGACTGCGTGATCAGTTGGATCTTCAGCAGCTATCTCTTCATCAGCTGGTGGAGGAGAGGGCTCTGTTGGGGCAGCAGGAGGAGCTAAGGGTTGAACTGGTTCCTCAGCTAGTTGGGATATGGCTGGATGTTTATCGGCTTCATCAACTAGTTGAACTGGTGACTTGGGTGATTCATCAAACTCCTCGTCACTGGCAGTTCTTTCTTCAACAGCTTTCGTATCTTCTGGCTTTGCAGGGGAGTTGAGAATATTTATTTCTTATTCTTCGACTTGTGGAGGCTTTTCAAACTGCAGTTCTTGTGCTGTTTCATTAATGATCTCATTGATTGGAATTTCTTCTTCTCTACGAGAAGAGCTTTCAGCTTGATCCCTTGACTAATGCTTCATCAGTTCTTCAAAAAGCAATTTCTTCTTTGTCCTGATGTTCTTCAACCTTATTTCATCATCTTCATCTGGATAAACGGGAAGTTGAATTCCTTTCAGCTTGCTTACTTCCTCGATGACATCAAACATTGATCCATCTGAGAGATTTGAGCACAGTTTGTGGAGAAAGGGTTATCGTTTAAGCTCATTGCCTTTAGGTACCCAGACATGCTTATTACTGGTCCATTGCAAGCTCCAACCTTTTTCTCGCTTCCAAAAGCTCATTTCGTGAAATCCCATGAGCATAAGGAATGAGTCAGCTTAAAAACGTGCCTCCAGAGGAACCAGTAGACATACGTTAGTAAGGTATTGTAGAGCTCTTCATAACCAGTCAACTCTGCAGCAAAATGTTGAGTCATGTACTAATTGGTTTGTTCCATAGCCCACTTCTGGATATTCTCCTTTTCTGAGTAGGCTTTAATGTTCCATCTTGTTCGTGGCATAGGAGGGCATGTGAATTGGAAGTAGTCTGCTCCGGCTTCTTTGTGAGGTATTCCTTAAGTATGAATGATATCTCTTGGATCTGCACACAATCCAAGGTCGGCAAGAGACGTATGTCCACGATCTTCAACTATGGTCTTAGAAGGGATTGAGGGATATAGAATAGGGCTTTGAGCTCTTCTGGTCCTCAGCTGTGAAGTCCTAGCCTGTTTCTTGTTGAGTTGATCAGTTAGCTTCTGAGCTGATCGAGTGACAGGTCTCCTTATTTTCTGCTTTGATGATTCTTCTTCAGCTGTGTCCTCTTGTGCTTGATTTGCTGATGATTCAGCTTGAGTTGATGAGCTATCTTCTATAATGATGGCTCTTCTTGTTCTTCTGACTAATGGCTAAGCTGATGATTCAGCCTCAGTTGACTGAAATAAAGATATGGCGTCGACTAATCTGAGAGGCTAAACATTCAGTGGTGTGCCGAATTTCTGCAACAGAGGAATATCATCTTCAGATTCTGTAGAAGTTCCTCTTGGATGTTCAGTTACTGCTTTCTTTCCTTTTCTTTCTAAAGCAGTCTTCTTCTTAGACTGAACAGTCTGCTGGGATGCAGGTTCTTTAATAGAGATTGATTTGCTACGTGGTTTTGAGATGTAGTCCTACCATGTAATAGTTGAAAAGGCCGTCTCTTCTTTCATCAAATCTGGAAATTACATTTCCAGAATAAGGCTGATTCTGTTAAGAGAGCACATTCTGTGAGGGAACTTTAGGTCATCTCTATTTTTTTCCCAGGCGTCGACAAATCTCTTGAGTTGTCCAAAGAAGAACTTCGCGCAGTTGATTTTTATCTAGTACATAATTGCAGCGCAAATTTGATACTTGGGCTCTGACATTTCAGACCAGCTTCCAGCCGTTCCAACGATTATCTTGGAAGCTATTTACCCTAATACTTGATATTACTCTTTGAAGAGATAAATATAGCGATTTTTCTTGAATTTGAAAGTTTCATCTTCTGATTTCCATAGCTTGTAATCACTCTCAGAATCAGAGTGAATATCTTCAAGATTTGGCCTACTTGTTGGGAGTTTGAACATTTCACTGAGAGTCTCAACCGTCACTGTAAACTACTATCATCTCACTTTCGTGGTGAATGAGTCTTCTCTGTTGTACCTATCTGAGTTGAGGTAGAACTCAGCCACAACTTCAAGGTAGTCACGAGAGGGAGCGACCTCAAGAAACACTTGTAGTTGGGCATCATATATCCTAGCATGATTTCTCTGCTGAGCTCTGAGTTCTGACAATTCTCAGAGAGAACACTTGGCTCGAAGAATCTGTCCTTAACTAGCTTATCACTAAAAACCGATAAGTCTTTTCTAGTTGAGCGGAAGTTGAATTCTCTTCGAACACGGTGAGCAAGATTCTGGGCCATGATTTTAGGTTGAGAGCTTATTGAGAGGAGAGGGAGAGAGCTTAAGAGTGATGTAGGGTTTGTTCTTCAGAGAGGGGAGAGGCTTGAAGGCAGAGAGTCAAGGAGATGGTAAAAGTAATTTTGAGATTTCAGCCAAGCTATTTATGATGAGGGATGATCTCAATCTAACGGTGAGAAGAGTTTAATTCTAATTAATTTGAACGGCTCTGATCATTTGATGCTGAAGAGTCGATTGAAGGGTCATTCAAAATCTATCCGTTCTGAATTAATGAGGAGAGAGAGAGAGAGAAAGAGAGTAGGTGGGTCCAATGGTAATATTGAGATGACACGTCATTTTACCATTCAGTAATAAATTCAACTTTGATCTTATCTATTTATGGCTCTCTTCCAGTCTCCACGTGGCATTGAGCTGCTTATGTCATCAGCTGGCTTTGCGACTGATGATCTCCTCGGCTTGGATTGATCAGTTCCAGCTGGAGTCCCTTCGGTCTTGTCTCCTTATCAGCTTGAGCTGTCCTCTTAGCTTTGCTCTGCCTAAGCTTTTCAGCTGCTTCCTTCAGCTGAAGCTTTGCCTCCTTCAGTCAGTTTTGGATTCAACTGCTCTCATCAGTTGAACATGACTGGTTGAGAACTGATGCCTTCTGCGATCAATTTGCTCATATTTATCCGACAACTTCCATTTAGCCTTTGCCATTTCTTTAGAACTGATTTGGTCTCATCAGTTTATGCTCCAAAGCTTAACTAACTGATGCCATCTTGGGTCAGTTCTTGTCTTCAGCGGGAGTGTTCCTCTTCATTCATTCTCGCGGCTGATCATCATTCTCCTTTGAAGCTAGCTCGAGCAATCCCAGTTAGATGCACAACTCCATAAATCTAGCTTCTAGCAATGGCTTGGTAAAGATATCAGCTATCTGCTTCTCCATGTTGACATATTCGATGCATATGTCTTTCTTCTTGATGTGATCTCTGATGAAGTCGTACCTGATATCAATGTACTTCGTCCTTGAATACAATACTGGATTTTGAGATATTGCAATAGCACTATTGTTATCACAGTAGATTGGCACTTCTTCAGTCTCCACCTTGTAATCTTTTAGCTATTGCTTCATCCAAAAAATTTGTGCACAGTAGCTTCCAGTAGATACATACTCGGCTTCAGTTGTTGATGTGGCAACTGAGTGTTGCTTCTAGCTAAACCAGAATATCAGTTTGTTCTCGAGAAACTAACATGTTTCACTGGTGCCTTTTCTATCGATCTTGCATCCTCCAAAGTCTGAATCTAAGTAGCCGATAAGACTCAAGCTATCATCTCTGGAATACCATAACCCAAGATTTATGGTTCCTTTGAGGTACTTCATGATCCTCTTCACTGCTTCAAGATGACTTTTCTTCGTGTTGGCTTGGAACCTTGCACACAGTCTGACTGAATAGGAGATATCTGGTCGGCTGGCAGTTAGATAGATGTTTGGTTGACAAAATAGGATATAGTGAGTCTGGCTAACTGATTCTCTTTCTTCATCGAGGGTCAGCTGCACTGATGTATTCATTGGAATCTTGAGAGTTTTTTCCTTGTCGGTTCAAACTTTTTGACAAGCTCTTTGGTATACTTAGCTTGACTAATGAAGATTTTGTCTTCCATCTGCTTCACTTGGAGTCCTAGGAAGCATTTCATTTCTCCCATCATGCTCATTTCGAATTTGCTTTGCATCAGTTGAGCGAATCGAGTGCAGAGATCTTTACTCTTGGATCCAAAAATTATGTCATCCATATAAATTTGGACCATTAAGATTTCATCTGATCATTCTATTCTGAATAGAGTGCGATCGATGACTCCTTTCTGAAACCCATTCTTCAGCAAGAATGTTGTAAGGGTTTCATATCAAGTTCTTGGCGCCTGCTTCAAGCCATATAGAGCTTTCTTTAGCTTGTAGACTTGATCTCCAATTTCGAAGCCTGGAGGTTGCTCGACATATACATTCTCCTTGAGCATCCCTTGCAAGAATGCACTTTTCACGTCCATTTAATAGACCGTGAAATTTTTGTGAGCTGTATAGGCGAGGAACAAGTCTCATCAAAGTCAACTCCTTCACTTTGAGAGTATCCTTTGGCTACCATTCTGGCTTTGTTCCTTGTGATCATACTTTGTTTATCTAGTTTGTTATGAAAGACCCAGTTTGTCCCAATGACTTTTTAGGTTTTTGGCCTATCGACAAGAAACCAAACGTCATTTTTTATGAACTAGTTCAGCTCTTCTTGCATTGTAATAATCCAGTCTGAATCTTCAAGCGCTTCCTTGATGTTGGCTGGTTCCATCTGTGAGATGAAGCATGTGAAAAGTGCATGCTCCGTTAACCCTCTGGTCTGGACTCTACTTCTTGGATCACTAACAATTTTGTCGATTGGATGGCTTCGGAGCCATTTGGGTATGGTGGCTTTTGTTGCGCCTTCAATTGGTTCATCAGTTGCTCTCTCAACTGATTCTTCGGCTTTGGCTCTGGCTTGTTCATCATCTTTACTAATTCTTCCTCCTGTTTCAGCTACGGGGTTTGAGGTTTCACCACAATTTGTGTCCTCATTGACCAAGTTATATTTAACTGGTCTAGAATCAGTTTCAATGCCATTTTCTAGTGAAGCTTTAAACTGCTCTAGTACAATGTGATCAACATAGTCCAACAAGCTTTCACTAGGTAATGCTTGTACTGATGTACAATTTTTCTCCTTGTTTCTGTACTCATCAACAAGCTCATCAAATACCATATGACATGTTACTTTCATAACTAGTGTTCTTTTGTTAAACACTCTGTAAGCTTGTGAATGAGGGGCATTGTAGCCAAGAAATATCCCCTCATCAATTTTGGCACTGAAAGCTTTCAGCTAGGATTTGCCATTGTTGTGAATGTAACATTTGCAGCCAAATACCTTAAAGTAAGATATAGAAGGCTTATGACCCTTGAACAACTCATAGGGAGTTTTGTCATGGGTGATGACTATGGCACTTCTGTTCTATGTATGGCAGGCCGTGTTAACTGCCTTGGCCCAATAGCATTCAGCTATGTTGGCATCTGCTACCATTACTCTAGTTGCATCCTTTAATGTGCAATTTCTCCTTTTAACTACGCCATTCTGTTGAGGAGTCCTTGCAGCTGAGTGCTCATGAGTGATTCTCAGTTCACTCAGGAAATTGATCATTTGCTGATTGACAAACTCAGTTCCATTGTCGAATCTTATCATTTGAACTGATTTTTTTTTGTCAGTTTGTTGCTTTCTGATCAATGTTGATAGCTTTGCAAAAGTCTCATCCTTACTTCTCAGGAACTCTACCCAGGTATATCTTGAGTAGTCATCTACTACTACAAGAGTAAACTTCTTGCCTCTGGGGGTTGGTGGCTTCACTGGTCCAAACAGGTCCATGTGTAGCAACTGGAGAATGTCAGTTGTTCCTTGAGGATGGCTTTTGTTCTTGAATGACGACTTTACTTGCTTCCCTTTTTGGCATGGTCCGCAGACGCCAGTTTTCTTGTAGATCTCCTTAGAAAGCCCATCAACTAGCTCTTTCTTGGCCAGGTAGTTGATAGTTTTGAAGCTGAGATGGCTCAGTCCCGATGCCATAGCCAGCTTCCTTCAGTTGACCCTTTGGAAATGAAGCAAGCTTCTGAATAGCTGGTTGACTAGTTAACAACATACATGTTGCCATTTCTTACTCCAGTCAGGAGTATGGCTCCAGTTGACTTGTGTCTGATGTCACACGAGCTGTTGCTGAAGTCGACTGAGTACCCATTGTCACAAAGCTGGCTGATGCTTAGCAGCTTGTGCTTCAGTCCTTCAACATGTGACGCCATTAACGACAACTTTCTCTTTCACCACGAACCTTTCTCTAATGGTTCGGCTCTTTAAGTTGTCTCCAAAAGTGACTAGTGGTCCCTTAACCTCTTTATAACCGTCGAGATCATTCTTGTCTCCGATCACATGTTTTGAGTACCCACTATCCAGATACTATGTATCTTTGACCTTTATCTTAGATAGGATGCTCTTTTCCTACAAAACAAAGGTCAGGTTTTAGGTACCCACATAATATCAAGTCCTGAGAGGTTAATTATGTGTTTAGGAATCAACATCTGCCACACTTTTGGCTTTCCATTTCCAAGAGATCCTTCAGGATTAGATCTCTTGATCAGCTTTGCACTTCTTATAACTCTTCAACTGAGAGTTGAGTCCTGTGATCTATATCTCCGATGAGATTTAGGATATAAGACTTCAACTAATACCCTCTCATCTTGTGACCTTGATGCTCTTTATCTTGGCCAATTTCTTTTGACCTTCTGACTCTGAGCTTTTTGGCCTTTGTGATATGGCCAATTAGCAAACCAATTGTAGTTGGAATTGAATCTTGATTTATCTCTTGAGTTTAGAAACTCATTGTACTGGATTGCAAGGTCACTTGGAGTGAACTCCTTCAATGAGATTGGATTATGCTATTGTGCATAATACAATCTTGTATGTACATTTATTTTAGGATTCGAAGAACTCCCAGGTTAAAATGTATTGGAGGAGTTTCTAGATCGTTGAACTGATGGCCTGTTTTGAACTGATGCCCTTTTCTGAAAGGCTGGCCTTGGGTGAACTTTAGGTCTAGATTGAATTGATGACCTGGAATGGAATGAAGGCCTTTATTGAATGTTTGGCCTTGGATGAGCTCTCGATTTTAATCGAGCAGTGGATCCGGGCTGATGAGCTGATCCATGTTGAACTGGTGGCTTTGACTGAGCACCAAGCCTCTGAAAGACTGACTGTCTTCGAGTTGCCTTTCTCGACTGATCAGTCTGATCTTTAGGCTGAGCTTGAGGAGTTTCCAAGATGCCCTTGTCTTTGGATTCCTCAACTGGGGGGAATGGGCTGGTCTTGTAAATCCCTTTAGGATTCCAGATCTACAGCTCTGGACAATTGCCTTGCCCTTCTCTACGGCAGTGTACTTGCTATATCCCAGCCCTGGACTCCCAACTTCGACTTTCTAATGACTCAGAATTTCATCTAGAGTCTGGGATCCTTTCTTGAATTTGAGGGTCAATTCCTCTCTTTCAAGGATTTCTAGCTTAAGCTGCTCATTCTCAGCTTCCAGTTCAGCATTTCTCAACTTTAGCTAATCCATTTCAGTTGATTGACTTCAAGACTTTTCAGTCTTTCATTTTCAATACTTAGCTCATCAACTCTACTTCTTAGCTTATCATTTTCACCCTTCAGTTCAATATGCATACTTGCTACGTAAGCTAACTGATCTTCTAGGATTCTTAACTATTCATCCAGTTCATTCCTAGAGATCGAAGCTTCATGTATGTGATAGAAAGAGGTTATGGAGTCAGACATACTAACCTCTTCATCTTTGTCGGCCATGAGGCAGAGTAGAGCTTCATCGTTGGAGCTGTAGCCATCTGAGTCGATTCTAGATGGGTAGTCTGAATCATCAAGTACAGCATCCTTAGAATTAGTGATCATTGCTTTCCTCTTGAAGAAACTTCTCCTCACTTTGCCCTTTTTATCTTCAGGAAGCTTTGTGCACTCGTATCTGTAGTGCCATTGCTTATGGCAGTGAAAACATTCCTCTATGTTTCGGTTTGCCATCCTGAATTTTTTAGCTGATCGTTCAGCTGGGTGCTGGTTTCTTTCTCCCTTAGTAGCTTCATCAGCTTGGGGTAGAGCTTGTTGTTGATCTCTGACTTTTCTCAGCTTCTCCAGTAATCTTATCATTGACTGGATTTGCTCGTTTATATCCTCAGTCATGATCTCTTTCTTAAAGGCTAACTCTCTTCTGTGATCAATCACCGATCCCCCTGGATTCTCTCTAACAGACGAGCCTCTTGGTTGGAAGTTGTTTCTTCCACGGGCTTCTCTGAACCAATTTCTTTCAGTGTAGAAAGAAGTATCAAGTGAAGAGGAAGTAGATGCTTCTATCTTTCGGTTCAGGCTGTATTCATGAGCCTTGAGAGATCCAAACAATTCTCTAGGAGTAATGCTATTTAAGTCTCTTGACTATTCAATAGCAATTACTTTCATGTCCCACTCATCAGTGAGATTGTCGAGAACTTTTGAGTTCATCTCACTATTGAGATAGTTTCTTCCCAGATTGTTCATCTCGCTTATTATGCCAAGAAATCTTGTTTTTAGGCTCGAGATGCTTTCTTCCAGCTACATTTTGAAAGACTCGTATTTGTCGACTGCGATCTGGAGCTTGTTTCTTTCGATATCCTTGGACTCTTTGTATAGATCTATAAGCAAGTCCCAAATCTCCTTCGCTGTTCTGCAGTTCTTCGTGTCTTTCATGCGATCCTCATCTAGAGTTTGAAATAGTGCTGTTTCAGCAACAAACTCTAGATTTTTTAACTTCTTCTCTTCACCCGTGAGAAGATGAGTTGGTTTTGGATCCTGGCCGGTTGGTTGACGTCCATGATGTGGGCTTTATTGTGCATCATAATGATGATTGGACCGTCTTCAATCACCTCCCACATGTTCTCATGGATGGAGCATAGATGAGCTTTCATCCTTCTTCTCCAGTTGTCATAATTCTCAACTGAAAAAAGAGGTAGCTTATGGTTTCTCACAGCTTGAAACGTTAGCATAGACAAACAGATCTGATTCAATTGATCTGCAAAAATAGTTGATCCTTAGAATCAACCTGGCTTTGATACCACTTATTAGTCCCGGTGCGAGTCTTTGTCAGTTTAGGGAGGGTGAATAAACTGACTTCAAAAACTTAAACTGATTGCGGAATATATAGGGCCCTGACTCACTTTTGATACTCTATCTGTGTACCGAGTACTAACTGAAACTCTCCGAGCGCGGCCTCCTTTCCAATTATTGCTGTCCTAGAAGAACAGACCCGTCGGTACACGCCCCTCCTCAGCCGGTTTCTGGTTCAACAACTCACACTTACCTGTTGGACCTGAAAATGGTACACTTCAACCCGAGTGTGGCCTCCTTTCCAACTATTATTGTCCTAGAAGAACAGACCCGTCGGTACACGCCCCTCCTCAGCCGGTTTCTGGTTCAACAACTCACACTTACCAGTCCCAATTGCTCGCTGAGACTTTAGGTACTATTGCCCGTCTTTACATGATTTTAGATCTCGTTCGATCTTCAAGAAGGCAGTCTTGAATCTGTTATCAACCTGGAGTGCTCATTCGACTTGAGCTGAGTGGTTGATCTTTGAAGAACTGAACTGAGAAGCTTTGCTCTGGCTGGAATTTTGCATCAGCTAGATGCTTGCTTTGAGACTTGAAGCACACCTTCTCAGTTAGGACTTTTCGCACTTAAGAGATTTAAGCTTTGAGCTGTGGGGAGGAAGAAAGAAAAGCTCGTTCTGCAAAATAGCAAAAGTTAGATTGGTGAAAGTCTTGGCCAAAATGATGTTCACTCTCTTTATATAGATGAGTGATCTTTTGACCGTTGTGATTGGTGAATCTGTTGATTTCACCGGCGGCAGTTTAATGCCTGTAGCCGTTTGAAGCTTTAAATGAACTAGCCGTTTGACTTTAATATCTTCTGCTCCAAGATCATCAGGATCTTTCCAAGATATCCTGTCAGGATCTTCATTGACTGCTTGTCAGAGAGATCATGTATTCAACTATTGGTTTTGGACACTCAGATGATGGGCTCTCAGCTATCTCGGCTTTCAGCTCTGAGATTTATCCAGTTGGCAGTTCCTCAGCTACTTTAAACTTTAGTTCTGTAATGGTCCAATATAGCTGCCTAGGTCTTTGGCTGCTTAGCTTCAGGGAGCTTTCAGTTCTGGACTTCCAGTCGGCTGCTTGTTTGAGCCTTATTTTCATTGAACTGATCTTTGGTCAGTTCAGTATTGGCTCAAATCTTTTGAGCTTTCTTCTAGCTAACTGATCTTTGATCAGTTTTAAGGTCGACTCTTTATAACTGACTGATCTCTCTTCAGTTCAGTTTCAACTTTTCAAGCTGGCTCTGTTTCTCATCAATCTTTCTTGGCCTTAAGCTAGACTGATTGTTACTCATCTGTGGATGCGTACCAGTCTCCAAAGTTCTCTTTCCTTATAGTTTTTCTTAAGCTTTAAAGAGTTGACTCTGACTCGTCTGATCAAGGCATCTTTTAAGCTGGTTGACCATACTTCAAAGCAGCTGACTCCCGCTTCAGCTAGACTAATGTTTGAAGTCTTACTTGGCCATTACCCCTGATTTTCAGCTTTGAATAATCGGTAGTTTCTTATTAAATCATCATATATGTTTTGACATTTCATCAAAACCATCAGTTGGGATTTTTCAACAACTTTCCCAATTATTCCCAACAGTATATTTTCATAATGCAGGTTCATCATTTTATTTTAACCTCAAAGGATCCATAAACTGTCATAATTATATCACTTTTTACTTTCTTTCTCTAACACACAAATCATTATTGTTATTTTATTTTATAAAAGTTTGTTTGATTTTGTAACATCCCAAAATTTCATAAATAGAAATATTTCATTTATACAATAAATATAAGAATTTAATACAGCGGAAACAATATTTAAAATAAAATAATATTTATTTAATCTTGACCATCAACCCGTCTCGACATCACCGATCAAGCTGCCTTAGCTTGAAATATAAATAGCTTTGTGGTGAGTGCTATTAACTCAGTGGGATTACTGTTATCTAGATTATACACAATATGAACAATAAATACATAGCATAGAGTATCATTTTCCTATATCCCTTTGGCCGAACATGTAACTCGTAGGTTGAAGAACTTTTCCTGCAGCTAGCCCGTCAGCTGAACATGCAACCCGTAGGTTGAGTCACTTTCCTACAGCTAGCCCATTGGCCGAAAATATAATTTCCACATCTAAACTGCATAAAAAGCATAATAAGGATAAATAAATATTTTGCATAATAATCCACGTTGGATTCCCCACCTTTACTTGAACTTGAAATGATATTAAATTTATCCACGCGTGCTGCTTAATAATATATATATATATATATATGTGTGTGTGTGTGTGTGTGTGTGTGTGGTCATTAAAAAGCTAGTGAAAGAAAATCATAAAATGAGTTCATGACTTTCGAAAACTAGAGAAAAATAAAGAATTTGCTTTGAATGCTTTTGGTGTAAGAAAAAGGAAGTAACACAATTGTGGGGATTGATTTGAATCAAATCCCAAATTTCATGAAATAGATAACGATTTGCATAATATTGGTGAAATAATTTTTAGAAAAATATGCATTGATTCTTCATGTGAAGAAGAACCAATTTTGTATCAAAATATGTGCTTCAAAATAGTTGAATTTTAAAAAAATATATAAAACTTGTTTTGGTCTCATTACTAAATTATAATTTTTGACTAAAATAAATAATAATAAATAAATTCTAATTTAACTAATAATGTTCATAACCTAAAATAATTTAACATGTGAGTCTTTAATAATAACTAAAGTGTGACTTATAGGATGAAATAATTTAAATAACTCGTTTGAATTAAAATTCCTAGAAACACGATTACGACCAGTCTAAAATGATTTGGAGTCGTTACAGATTTTTTGAAGGCCTGTTGAAGGATTCTAAGATTTGTTTCATTAGCATTTGGTAATTTTAAAAAATAAAAAAATTTCAAATGATTCTCACATTTGTTGCTTACATATATGTTAGTGGGATTAGTTAGCTAAAGCCAAACTGACGTAAACCAGAATTTCCTGTGACCTACTGATTTAATCCCTTGTTTAGTCTAAAAAAATAATTTAAATCATCATGTGATTATTGTAATAACAGACTTCAAATGTCACAAATAATTTAATATTTTGAACACATATTATATACAATATGCTTCAAATGTAAAAAAAAAAGAAACAAACTGACCTGGAGTGTCCTCGACAGCGGCGTATGCTCGGAGGCAGTGTCTGGTCGGTGAGGCAATGCTGGTACTTCCGATAGAGAAAGAGAAACATTTAAGAGAGAGAGAGCAAGCAATATAGAGAGAGGCGGAGAGAGTTACCTGCGATTTTCGGTGTTCACGCTAGGCAGAGAATGCGGTGGAGGCGCTGAGGTGAGGTGGCGGAGGCTAGTTGTGTGATAGGGAGAATGTGTGTGTGTGTGTGTGTGTGAGAGAGAGAGAGAGAGAGAGAGAGAGAGAGACGAAGATGGCCGAAGATTGAAGCCCGTTCGTGGCTAGGTTTCAGAGATCGATTTGGGGAGAAATTAAAGAGAAGCCCGATTTTTTTTTCATATCAGAAACTTAACGACGGACCTAATTTGTCATTAGTTTTACCTGAATTAAAATAATACAAAATTAAAATATTAACGACGGACCTAATCCGTCATTAGTTTTTCCAAAAATTAAATAATACAAAATTAAAATATTAACGTGGACCTAATCCGTCGTTAGTTTTTGCAGAAATTAAATGATTCAAAATTCAAATATTAATGACGGACTTTGTCCGTCGTTAGATTTTTCAGAAATTAAATAATTCAAAATTCAAATATTAACGACGGACGTCCATCGTTAGATTTTTTGGAAATTAAATAATTCAAAATTCAAATATTAACGATGGTTAGTCCGTCTTTATTCCGTTGTTATTGTTACGCGTGAAAAATTCCCACACTTTTTAATGCCTGATAAGTGTAGCGACGGACTGTTCATTGCTAAACCGTCGCAACTAGTAACGGACATAGGTCCGTCTCTCATATCCGTCGCTAAAGCGCGATTTTTTTGTAGTGTGTGAATTTTATGATTAAACTACATAATTTTGATATTTAGACACGAATAAGACATACACTTTGAATTAGAGGATCATATTTGGTTTACAAGCAATCTCAAATTAGGATAAGTTGGTTAAGACTTCGTTCGTACCTTTCTATAAACTAGTATATCTCCCGTGCGATGTACGAATATCAATTTTATGAATTATAATGACAAAATTTATGTGTGTGTGTACATATATATATATATGCGCGCGGGTGCGCACACACACATGTGTATATATATATATATATTATTTAAGGATACAATGCATCACCTATTAATTGACAATACATCATTGTGTGTTCAATATGTATAAAATTTATATTATTTGATGTTATTGTCTTAAAATATAATATTTTAATATTCAAAAAATAAATTAACGGAAAATAGAATTTAATATCATATGATGATTCTAACTATATATATATATATATGACATGATATAGATCAAATAGGGATTAATTTCAACTCTTAGATCTTGCTGAATGGACAGATGAGATTGAATAATTGCCTCCATGTTTTTGGTAGTTTTTGACTATTTTAAAGGGATAAGGTTAATGAAGTAATTTTAGAAAAAGTTGTAGAGTTATATTGATATGCAAATATTATAACGTCCTATTTAAGCGGTTTTAATTAAGGGAATTAATCGCTATCCAACTACTCCCACAATTATTGCGTAAGTTTTATTTAGAGAAACCGATATGTACATGTCTTCTACAGTATTCTTCTTAAGAAAAAGCAACATAGATCGACGATTTCTTTTCTTCTTCTTCTTCCAACTTATAGATCAACGATGGCAACGACGCGACACTCACACGTTGATTCTCACATGATTTGTACAGACGGTTTCTTTTCTTTCTTCTTCTTCTTCTTCCAACTCATTGATCGATGATGGCGATGACGGGGCACTCACAGGGTGATTCTAGCGGCGACGGTGGTTGTTGCGTGACACTCACACGGCAATTCTAGACAGTAGCTCGACTATGGCGATTCTTGGCAGCGGCGGTAATTTTTATTGATGTTTGTTCATAGAATTGTAGGCTATGGTGTAAATGGTGAGATTTTCTAAATTTTTGTAATTTTTTTTGTAAGAGGTTGTCTAGATTTGTTGTCAAAAATCCAAAATTATACGTCGGTTGTTTAGGGATTGGTTTTTTGATTGATTTATGCGGTTATAGTTTGGGTAAATTGATGTTAACTCATGTTTCATTTTGATTGATTTATCAAATACTTAGTATTTAATGTTGCATTTTATTATTTTTTCAAGTGTTCAGTATTAATTCACATTATAGAAAGCATTTAAATATACTATTCATCGGAATTTAGAATGTTGTTAGATAGGAGACTCATGTTAGTTTCGAAGCAATACAATTTCTCATATGAAGCATTTAACTAGTTAATAACAAGCATCAACTAAGGATCCGTTTCTAAAATGCAAAACGATAGCAACAGTATGTATTATTAACATACATCATATAAAACATTATCAATACAAATACAAAGCATTAACAAGTGCAATGCGAATTATTATCAAACTCATACTCACATCCCTAAATCTGAGGAATTCACGTGCTTGCACATCATAAGCACAAAATAAAATGATCTAACATATGTGTTAATGTTTTGTGTCCAAAGTACAATTAGAAGTAATATATTTTTCATCTGAAGTAATGAACTGTTAAAAAAATCTGCTAACACTCTGTACCCAAATACAATTCTAAGCAATACTGGTGAAATATGTAGCATTAATATGAAATGTATAAAGCACTATTTAAAAGTTTAATAGTGAACGCTTAATGTTACTTATGAAGCATTAATATGAAATGTATAAACCATTGTTTAGAAATATATAACAGGTCCTTTGCTAGGTAATTGTCAATTATAATTTATCAAACATGAGCGTAATTTATTACTATTATATGAAACCATATGAAGCATTAAGTGGTAACATAAAAAGCACTATGTACCAATAAATTTTAATTCATAATAAATGAGATTATTATTAAGCATTATGACTAAGCATATGAAGCATTCAAAATAAGTACAATATGAAGTTAAATATACGAATTGGAGGTAATTATGAATATCAATATACAAAGGATGATCATAATATGTAGCACTAACATAAACCATATCTAGCATTAACAGTCAATTCAATACAATTTCGTAGTCCCCAACCCTTCATAAATTCAAAAAATACAAGTCCCCAACCCATTGTATCAGCCAAACCGGCATCACTTTGGTCGTGCGATGCCATTTCATCCTCAAAATCAGATTCGTCAGCAACCACCTTAGAACTACCTGCAAAGCAACATAAAAAGCATGGAATTAGGTCATTTATAGCATTGAAATTTAAGACGATCTGATGAAACCCCAACTATGACAATTGAAGAACAATCCCAAGAAGACCAAAGTTGAGAAAGTGGCGAATTGGATCAACCCACAAGTTGATTAATTTCGTCCCTTTTGAAGCCCAAGTCCAATTTGATTTATTTTATCCATAGTTGGATTTTATTATTTGATTTTTTGTATTTATTTTATTTATTTTCATTTTTTTTATTAAGGGAATTTATAGAAGGTCCTTTTAGTTAGGTAACTAGTGTTTTAATTATGGGAACTTCTTTTCTAGTTTAGGTAATTTTTTTAATTAATTTTCGTCCATCCCTATGCCTATATAAAGGGATCAGTTGTGAACATTAATTTTCAGACATTGTTTGATATAAATTGGAGTTATATTCACAATTGTCTCACGATCCATCGGTTGATCAACTATCTTATGTTCTTTAGACCTTGCAAATCTAAACTCCTATCTCAATCTTCTTTTTAGTTCTATCGAGCATTAGGGGAAAGTGCTAAAACAATCTGGAGAAGATCGAAGTAGTTGCGTTTCGTCTCATTGAAGCCGTGGTTCAACTGAAGTTCTAATCCTTCTATCTATCACCATCCATTACTGACGCCATCTACCATCTTCCACAAGCCATATTGGTCCATCATCACGTCAATTTCATCTAAGTAAGTGTTCCAACATCCGTTCCATAATTCCTAGTCCTAACCGAATGCATCCACGCCGCCATCCCTATCCGTCGTACGTTTCTAGTGTCCATTTATTTGTGTTATATTTTATCTTAATTGAGTCATATTTCTAAGTGACTTAAAGGTCTATTTAATCGAGTCATAATTCAGTTTATAATTGAGTCATATTTATCGTTGTTTAGTCATTTATTTTATTCTAGTATTAGTCGGATTGAATCCTTCATTCGCCTGACGTGTTTCGATCTAAAAGTCTTCCGCGCGTTTTCTCTCGGTGTTGATCATCATACCAGGATCATATCATTTGGCATCAGAGCCACGTTAGCTCTGTTGATCGTGGTTCAATTCGACGTGTCAATTAGTATCCTACGTGTCATTGAGTTGTAACAGTCTAGTCGTCCGTTTTATTTCTTGTTATCTTGTTCGCTTATTTGGAGTTGCAATCTAAACTTATAACAAAAAAAGGGAGATCAAAAGCTATCGGCTAGTACAAAAAAAAAGCGTCGATTCCCCAAAAAAAAAAGTTCTTTGAGTTCAGATTGTGTTCTATCTTCATAAGTGTGTTATAGCTGCTGTTGGAGTCAAGTTCTAGCTATATTGCCAAAAAAAAAACTAAAAAAAAAATCCGAAAAAAAAATCTGTATTGTTATTTTCGATTTTTTCTTGTTCTTTGGGTTATTTTAGGCTCTTTCCTTTCTTAATAGATAACTTAGACTATTTAGATTGTGTCCATCTAGGTGAAACACATCCAAATAGATACTACCTTATCTATATCTTTTCTTTCCTTATACAGTCTTATTTCACCCTTATCTTTCTCCATCTATTATTTTTCTTTTTATTGCTTTTATTTTCGTCCATATGCCCCATAGTAGATCGAAAATCCTTCCATACATCACTGTATACACCATATACCACCCGTTGACCATCCGGATCATACACCTGTACACCCACACTCACTTTTATGATGTGATCTCAACAACAATAAGACCATGACCAACAAAGTACGCAGAATAACAAGAACAAACACACGTCGATGAAAGTAAGGATTCAATACTGACAACTCGATTATAACTAGAATATCAAAGTATATGCGGAAAAAGACAACGGATGACTCGGTTATTGAACTGAATTAAACTCGACCTATTATACACTTAAACAACCTAGATTATGCCTCACTAAATAAAACACACACAAATAAATAGATATATGATGAATTTGACAGATTGTGTATATGTGTTAATTAGGGCAAAATAAGCACGTGTAGATGATGACGGATTATGGAGGTGTATTAGGGCTAGAATGGATCGAAGGATGATGATGATGTGTATGATATGTGTACATGAAGGATGGTGAACGATGGAGATGTAATTGAAAGGTAGAAGAAGATTACTTACTCGAACCCCATCTTGCGGTGAAGACGAAATGCGATTTCCCGTAAACTTCAATTGGCAGCAACTCCCCCTTAGACTCGATGGGATAGAAAAGAGCTTGAAATAGGACTTATGATTTGCTAGGTCACAAGAACGTGTAATTGTGTTGATCAACCTTTGGATCGTGACACAAAGAGAATTAAAACTCGATTTATTCATGCAATGTCTAACTTTAAAATAACATAGAGCACTCCTATATATACTATACGTAAGGAATGAAAATAATAAGGCCTAAACAACATGATAAGGCTGAAATAAGAGTTCTAATCTAGATAGGATTGTTTCCTTAATTAAAAATCTGTTTTAAGGAAAAATCCAAAAATACCAAAAATATGATAATAAAAATCCTAAACTAGATAAAATAAATCCCAATTTATTTGGGCCTTGATAATTGACGTGTTGGACTCTCAATTGGGTTGAATTATACGCCAACTCTCTTAGGTTTATCTCCTTGGGCTTGATCATCAATTGTCAACACAGTGACAATTCTCGGGCTGCATTTATCTTCTTCCTCTCCAACTTCGAACTTCCTTCTAATCAACACTTGTAAATATTGTTGAAGCTTCTTAGCACGAAGTCGGGTAACTGGACCTCTCAATTGCAGCTCGGCATCTTTTTCATCATTGTTACTTTGCTCGGTCTCATCAACCTTTTTAGCAATATAAATTCTGAAAAAAGGTTAAATAGAGATAAGAAGAAACCTAAAAAACAGGGGATATAGTTTTGACTTATTCAAACTCTATTAAATAATATATTAACCATATATATATATTCGTTTATTTGAAATATTAATTTCGTGGATATATACATGATTTAAAATAGAACATAATTTATTAAACATAATAAATAATAGAAAAGGATAAGATTTGTAATACCTCGAAATATTTTAGAAGATTTTATTCAACTTATGTTACCCTCTGGTAAGTTAGAAAATAAGTTGGGTCCTTAAATGACTCAAATAAAGGAAAATCGCAGTCAGGGAAATCTGTTAAATCTAATTTGGTCAAAAATTGCCTTAAAAATATGTTATGATATTTTTCTCGGGTTGACAGAAAATGTTTCAAGAATCATGCTAACCTTTGAAATTTCAAATTTCGAGTTCAAATGAACACTTGGCACAACTTTAAGTTGGAAATTAATAAATTTAATAGAAAAAGGCACATCCGTCATTATCCAATTTCTTTTTCAAAAGATTATCTTATTCGTAATTATCCTATTCTTTTTTCATCATTATCCTCTTTCTTTTATTCGTTATTATCCTATTTATTTTTCCTCTATAAATAGGAGCTTAAGGTTTCATTTTTCATACATTTTCAAAATCGAAACGCCGAGCAGCTTCCAGAGAATGTACGACTCTTGTTTCCTATTTCAATTCTGAAATAGTCATTTTGAAGGTGTCAACGCGTAGATCATGAATACATGATTGAAATGATGACACGAAGGATGATCACGATGGAAAATTATCGTGACCGCCGCCAATTCCTCAGAGAAGGTACTTACTCCGAATCTGGTCATTCAGACCGATGAATTTAGAAATTTCAAGTTCTAAATATGCTTATATTTCGATTATTTATAATTCTACCGATTCCGATTTTTGATGTTGTGAGTTTTCGGTATTTTTCCCCATTTTCATTTTATGTAAATCTCAGATCTACTCTTCCTTGATAGTCGTATTAGAAATCTTCTTTTTATAAATAGTCTTTGATCATTTAGATATTGTACTTAACCGGAATAGATTTTTGATTTCTCTTCGTTTGAAATCCGCATCCGAATATTATATTATAAATCTGCTCAGCTCGAATTTATGTTCTAACCGTCCGATCTTTAATCTGATTATACCATTAAATTCCTTATTTTCTGCTCTATTAAAAATTGTACTTTTGAGCGAAAATCCAACGAGTATCGAGCTCGATCGAGACCGATACATTTTCAGCTAAAATCTGTGAATATTGTTACCGAAACTCCCGTTTCACCCATTTTGGGTCGTCAAATCTAAAATGTTTCGTCTCAAAAGTTGCTCCAAATATTATTTCCTATAAGCCTGCCAAGTTTCGCGATCTCATTGCGAGTTTTGAATAATTTCGATTATTTAAATTAGACGCTCAGCTCGAATTTATGTTCTAACCGTCCGATCTTTAATCTGATTACACCATTAAATTCCTTATTTTCTGCACTATCCATTTTTGAGTGAAAATCCAACGAGTATCGAGCTCGATCGAGACCGATACATTTTCAGTTAAAATCTGTGAATATTGTTACCAAAACTCCCGTTTCACCCATTTTGGGTCGTCAAATCAAAAATGTTTCTTCTCGAAAGTTGCTCCAAATATTATTTCCTATAAGCCTGCTAAGTTTTGCGATCTCATTGCGAGTTTTGAATAATTTCGATTATTTAAAGTAGACAGTTATTTTTATACCGGGAGCATGTATTATCGAAAAATTCTAAAATTCTCATTCTTTAGTCTTGGCATATATAGTATCATCCCTGAATATTTTCGTAATTTTCGAACGGTTAAAAAGTGTTGTGTAGATCTGGTAAAATTTGGATAAATGATAAGTTTTGGAAAGAGACCTCTATCAAATCAGTTGATCCTAGTAAAGCAAGAATAACATTTTGGAATTTATTTCATTCTTCGTCGAAATTATTCATGGTCTCTAGAGTCGCGCAATCTATTTCAGAATAGAATAGAATTAATAATAGTTTCGTTTATAGTAGATTAATTCCCGAAAATATAGCGATTATCCTGAGTTGAAGTTTACCTTCTGTAGTACCAGCTGAACTAGAGGAAGAGTATCATGGTTGATTCTTCAGAAGTTAGCTTTTCAGAATCCCGAGAAAGGTGGGCTATTATATTTTTACAAATTGTATCTTTCGAGCTATTGAGCTCTACTTTGTTAAAATTGCATATGTGACTATCTGTGTTAAATATTTACGTGCTACTGTATGTTGTCGGAGTCTCATATACCAGCGATGTGTCAATGTGAGTAGCTACAGTATGCATGCATTATTTGTTCTGTCATACTCCTTGTCGGTGAGACTAAAATGAAACACTTATTAATTATACTCTTTGGGTATACTGTGGCCATACTCAACGTTATGCGCTGGTGATGTAGTTTGGGTTGCGGGCAGTGACGGGTTATACTCTTAAGCGCTTCACGATAAAATGTTTTGGTGAACTTAGGTTGCTTCAAACTTTTAAACCTCCTAAGTTTCACTACCTACATGAACACAGATAGATTACTTTAACAAAATCATTTGCATAACTTGAATTGTAAAACTTGCCCACTGAGTGCATTAGTACTCAGCCCAAATCTTTTCAAACATTTTCAGGTCAGTAGGTTGGAGCGTGGAGGTGATGAGACTGAGATATGGGCTATTATGATTTACATATTTTTCCGTTGTCTCTTTTTGTTAGTATTATGTTAAAAATTAAGCTTTCGCACTTATGGTATTCTGCTAAATGCTAAGAACTCTGATCTTGGTATTTTATTGATATGATTCTGCTTCTCTGATTCTGAACATTTGTTGACTTCCTAGTTAACATGTATCATATGCTTAGCTACATAATTATTCCAAGGGGAGAAAGCCCGTCTTTCATTATGTCTATTAGATCATTCATTTTGGCCTATGGAAGGGCTTCATTTGTTCAGCATATTGGTGTCTGTTTCTTTTGTCGACCTATGAATGAGTCTATTAATTGTTGGTATCTGATTATTTGTTTCTGTTTGGCCTATGAAAGGGCTTATTAAATTGTTACAGATTCCATTCTTCTCTTATAAGCCGTTATAAACGGGGATTCGCTCTAGTTACAGAGGTTATGATGTCTAATTTTCTGGAAGGCATAACCTATCTTCGTCATACTCGGTTGTTAAATTTTATTCTAAACATTAATCCTTTTTGGATCATCACCCCGTCGTTAATTAAATTACCCAATTTCTTTCCCGCTTCTTAATTCACACCCCCGTGGCGTACATTTCCACGGTGTTTCGGGACCGGGGCGCTATAAGATTAGTCACGACGAATGTCACAGACACTGTCGTAGGGAGTCTGTATGACATTAAGTTCAACATTGAACATCAATGTCAGACAGCACTCAACAAAATTGATAAACAAAAAATGTATACAATAATTATAATGCACTTAAATAGTTGAAAATCATTAATAAATAAAGACAATAATTACAATTGAAAAAAGGACTGAAAATAATGATGAATGGAACAATGAAAAAAAAAATGATAGAAAAAATACAAAATGATCGCCAAAAGGAATCGAACATGTCTCGGCAAGTATCTTGCCTAACAACCAACACAACCAATGAATATTTTCATAATGTTAACTGTTAAGGCAGAAAACTATAATTTTAACTGAATTACTTATTTATTTTTTATGAAAACTAGTGCCTGACACGTGTATTGCACGGAAAGAAATTTACATAGTATATATTATAAAATTAATTAAATTTAATATTAGATTATCTTTTAATATAATTTTATTAATATTATGATTTAAATTGGTTTAAAATTTATAAAATATTAGCATATTTTAATTTTCTACACATAATTATAAAGATAATTTTTATATGACATATATATGATAAGTAATTATTCAGTTGTTAATATTTATATTGATATGAATTCATTATTAAACTATATACACTTATTAACCTAAATTATAAACATTAAAAGTAATTGAAAAAATAATTTAATAAAGTTTACAAATTTTGAAATACTTCTCTATATACAATATTTGTAGTGATATTTGTATCATTATCATTAAGTAAGATCATTAATCCACCACGACTTGTAACTCTTGAAATAGCAACACGCAATTGGCCATGAGTAAAATCTGGCTTCTGTAATAACAAACCAACGTGAGAAAGTTATTATCCTTGACTCTTGTATATTGTCATTGCATATGAGGCCATAAGAGAAAATTGTCTTTGTTGAAACTTAAAAGGCAATAATCAGATATTGTAGTAAATTTAAATTTATACAATAATATATAACCTAAATATTCAATAATTTAAATGAAAAATAAAAAATACTTATACATCATTAATTTTAATGATGAAGATTATAATTTAAATTCTAATTAATGTAATATTTACAGTGTTATGAGTCTCCAACTTTCGAGTATAATTTATTAGTATATTATCAATCTTTCAATATATATGTGCGTGTTTGTGTCTGTGTGTGTGTGTTTGTGTTTATATATATCTGTGTGTGTGTGTATTTATATAATCTACTTGTTATTTATGATATTATATATGCTAAATGAGAAAATAAGGAACCCAAATTATGAGATCACATAGTATGTGAGAAGTTGTTTAAAGGAGTTCAACTGAATTATTAAAAGTATCATAAGATAAAGAGGCATCATTTCGATTGTTTTAAATTTGGGCTTAAATTGATAATGTTATGTTAAAAAAAGATTTAAATTCATATGTAAATCTTAAAATGATATAATATTTAATTAAAGCATTGTATCATTTTATTTATGACTTACACATTCAGCCTATAGTTGGACTTACATTTTATTTCAGTAAAAATATGAACCATTTTGTTTTGCTTTCGCAAAAAATAATACTTTAATTAATTTTACAAATTTTGAAAATTTTCTCTGGGCACACATTTATAGTCATATTTGCATCATTATCATCATGTAAGATTTTCAATCTACTATAATGTGTAACCTTTGAAATAACAACGTACGATTGTCCATAATAGTTGGCATGAGATATTTTTTAAATTAGTACTATTTGTTGTGCATTTTCACTGGTAAGAATTTTTGCTTCCCCAATATGATTGTCAAATCACATGTATTTGATTGCTTTAGTCACATTGACTACTTTATTCACATGTATTTGAATCATTTGTGTACCTGAATTAATACCTTATACAATTAAAAATATTATTAAACAAATTTTAAAAATTAAATAAAAAATATAAATGTACAGCGCAAACTTAGCAATCCAATTTAGAAAAAGAGTACAGCCCATTTCTTCATACTATTGAAATATATAATATAATAAGTCAGTGAAATCATCTTTAACCCGTGATTTGGAGCGGCTACTTCCTGAACAACTTCCTTCCATAATTGTAAATAACAGTTACATAATTTTGATATATATGTAGATAATAATAAAATAAATACAAAGTAAATTTATAAAAAATATAAAATTATGTTAACAAATAAACTCATTTTTTAGAAAGTTTCCCTCATTGATATAGCAATACAAACCAACATATAAGAATCACAATATATTTGGTTGCCCATATTTGCTCCACATACAAATTAAATGCAAATCAACCTCTTTCCACCCAACAACCAATAAAAAACTCCAAGTACAAATCATTTCTTGAAAGTTTAAAGCATATGCTTATATCAAAGACCACACTTTAGCAACAAAAACAAAAACTCAGGAGACTAAAACTGATGGAAATTTTGTATACAAAAATAATTAGAAACAAACTCACACTTAACAGGAGCTCTTTCAAGTCCTCCACGGGCTCCATTTAGCAATTTCACATCCATAATTATTTACACACTACTTCCAACACTAATTCTATTACTCCTCAGTCAAATGAACAACTCATAGTGACAGAAATCATCACACATTCCGATCTTCTCTCCATTCAATAATCCCATGAGACAACAATAAGAAAAACAAATCTTTAATTATCTTATGAGAAAAGTAATGTTGAACGATCCAAAACGACATTAGCTACTTAAAATGTACATTTGGATGGAAAATTTTGGTCAAAAAGCGAACTTAGCGGTTGCAAAGGATACTGCTCGAGTACAGAAAATGCAAGGAGTTCTTTACACCTCTACATATACCAAAAAAATCAAGCAATTGGTTAATATCATTACTCCCTCAAATTGCCCACAAGATTCACACATAAACATGACGAATCAAAACATAAAATTATAGTTCTCTTTATAAGAATTGTCCATTTAAATACGTTGGAATCATCACAAAGCAATTGAATATAAGGATTAACTACTTTCTCTCTCTGCACTTATTTGTATCCTTAGAAAGACTCACACTCGATGCCTAGATATGAAACATTAATTAATTTCACAAACCCAAGTAGAGGAAAACAATTCACGTTTAAGATGATAAAACTAACCTGCATTATCTGCACTATTAACTGAAATTAATGTCACCTCAGTGATGCCTAAAATCAAGATTATCTTATTATTTAACAATTAAATTAAGTAACATCAACCAATCCATCACAACACATCGCCATAAAAAGAGAAGAAGAAAAATTTAAGAATGCAAAGAGAATACTATTACCTAGATTGTAATAATTGCATTTAGACAGATGATAGGTACAAACATATTTGTGCAAGTTCTAAATATGATCATATTCAATGAGAAAATTCAAACAGCAAAACACATAAAACACACAAGAAAAATCATCAAGGTATAAATTAACAAATATTGATAAAAGATGTTGTCACTTATTTCGAAAATATAAATATTCGAGGAGAGGTTTTAGAAAAATGCATCATATGGTGCAGTACTATATGATCTTGATAGCCACATTTTAATAATATTGCAAGTTTAATAGCTTCCAATAAACCAATAAATCAAGGAACCAACAAAATGCCACACCAAAAAATGACTCTAAAAATATCTCCAACCTCTTGTACTCATCACATCCAAATTTTAAAAGAATGTAATCTAATGCATTCCATAATTCCTATAATCACATAACTCATTCTCAATTTAGGTCATTTACTACACCAATATTCTCCACTCCATAAATTACAACAAACAAATATGCATAACAAACATCAATCTCAAAGAGTTATAAAGTCGCGACAAACTTAAACCAAACCGACAACTCTGACCAATCAATCTATCGTTAATAACTTGCATAAAACAACAAAAAACTTGAGGAAAACAGAGCACAACAAACTTATCGCATCATTGTACATATAAAATACATCAAACTCATCCATTTGATTCACATCTGTAATACCCCAAAATTTCATTATCTAAATTTAATTAGAAAAATATATATATATATATATATATATATATGATGTGACCCGGGGCCTATGGGACACGACAAAGATAAACGATGCGGAAGCTAAGGAACGAAACTACGCTGGTGATGTAAGGGATCAATACGTATCTAACTAGACGACTAAGAACCAACTAAAATACATAGACTACGACACACAAAATTAACACAAAATCCAAATATATGGGCTGTCTTGGAAGGCTAAAGGAACGGCAATGGTGAAGGAAAGTCGATGGTGAGGTATAGGTGAAGAATGGCTTGAGTAGATAGGGTATGATAGAGATATAACGAACTTACGGATTAATAGAACGACTTGAGAACTTGATGGAAGGAACTCGAACTGATTTGGGATGTCTTGATCTTGATATGGACGAATTATGTAAGATGGAGGACGTCGATATGGAGGCGTCGATGTTGTTGTAGAATGAATCGAACTCGGAGCGTCCACCTAGTGAAGATTACTCCACCAAACGAATCACCACTTGAATCCTCTTCGTAGCAATCCAACCCTAGCACCACACGAGCACTAGAACGAGACTTGAAATAAAACCTAAAGTTTGCTAAGCTTTAAGAGTGTAATTTTCGAACCAAATCACAAAGGTTTTGAAGGGGGTGAGACTATATTGAAAGCACAAAGCTAAATTTATCAAATAGAGTCTAAAATAATAATGTTACATGGTTCCCCTATTTATAGGGTTAAAAGCCACGAAAATAATAAGGTTAAAAGGCCTAAAAATTGATCCAAAAGGGATCTCTAACTATACTAGGAAGATACCTAAACTAGAATTCTATTCAAGGTAGAAAATTGCCTTAAATACAATTCTAGTCAAACCCTATCAACTAATGGACGAAAATTGACTAATAATTAATAAAAATCTGATCTAAACTATAGTCTAAATTAAATAAAAATAACACTATAGTCTAAATAAAAACTAACAAGATCGGAACTACTCGGTATGGGCATACCGACCGAAACTAGTCGATTTGGGCATACCGGCGGTTCACGCACAAATGCACTTCAACTCTTCAAGCGTAATTCTCCATGGTGTGTTCTTGATCTTCAATGGTTAATAAATTAACCAACTTGGAATCGCCTCTTCCGGATTCTTCATCTCCAATCTTGAGCTTTCTTTGAATCATCACTTGCAAGTAAGCTTGCAACTTCTTAGTTCTTGATCTTGTGATTGGTCCTTGAAATTGCAACTCCGGATCTTGATCATCTTTGTTGCTCATGGCTTCATCAATATATATATATATATATATATATATGTAATAGTTAGAATAAGTGAAATATCCAAACCTTTTTTGTATTTAATATATATGTATATATAGTATATGCTAACCATAAGGATAATCTAGGGAAGAAAACGGACCTTTCAAGGTCACATTTTTAGCTGAACTGCAACCATTGAGTGTGTTAGAAATACCGCGAGACCATATTATATTTTTATTCAGAACCCTAGATATGAACTTAGTTTGATTAATTGGAGTTGATTTATCGAGTGTAGATTGTTTTAGTGCAATTTTTATTTCACACGAATATACACATATATTATATGTATATTTATATTATTTATTTACAAAATTAATTATATATATATATATATATATAAATTATAAAAAAAAACTAAAACTAAAAAGAAGACAACTTGTCCCCTACGTGTTATGCATTAACAAGAAGTAATATACGTGTCTTATTATAGATTAAGTAAATGGTGACTCTTACATTTTTATATTAAAATATTCATGAGATAAACTTGTAGTTTAATTAACTTGGATATCATTAAACATTAATCTCTCAAAAATATATTCAAAGGCGTATACATGCAGTTTTAAATTGATGTTTTATTATAGCACATAACTCATGCATAAATTAACCATGTCTCATGGTTTTGCAATCAAGAAAATGTTTTTGAAAAAATTATTTTGATGTCAAATTTTTTATCTGCGCAACTCATATCATATAATTTGTATACATATTTCTCAATTTTCAATAATATAATGAACCTCAAACATCTAAATAAATCTATTGAATATCAATTATTTGGATCGGAATTAAAGAAAAAAATATTTATTTTCTTAAATTTATTTAGGGTGACAATTTAATTTACATATATTGTTGTAATAGTTGGACTGAGGAAAAATAATAAGTAGTTATGAAATTTAATTACATGTTCGGATTATTTTTTTTAGACTACCTAAGAATTTATGTATTATTTTCTTTCCCAAATTAACTTCTACATAAACAAGATATATGTATATATATTCAAAGATTAGTTTAATTATGTAAATATTCTTTTATTAAAGGCAGTTATGTAGAATTCTGATATATGTATATCTTATCAATTGTATATGATCACCGAACACTACTGATTTTGCATATTATATATATTAAATTAATCATGAGTACAATATATAGGTTGATGTCATAGTTTCCAAAATTATCAGCTGTGCTGTTCTTATGTTATGTTTCTTTTACTTAAGGAAGTGGATTTAATCACTTACCGGTAGTAGTTAGTGAATTAAAGCTTATATTTGTGAAACAATTATTATTTTAAATGTCCAAACAAATAATAGGGTTGGAACAAATAAATATTAAAAGGAAGCTTAGAAGTTGAGTTTTAATAGGGCCTTAAGTTAATCTAAGCAAATACGGTTTGTTGTAGGGCCAGAAGAAGTAATAGAATTTGAGCAGAACCAACCTAGGATTTGAAAGCTTATCTACTATCCAGGTGGGCTATATTATATATTCGCAAATTGTATCTTTCGAACTATTAAGCTCTACTTTGTTAAAATTGCATATGTGACTATCTGTGTTAAATATTTACGTGCTACTGTATGTTGTCGGAGTCTCATAAACCAGCGCTATGTCAATGTGAGTAGCTACAGTATGCATGCATTATTCGTCATGCCCTACTCCTTGTCGGTGAGACTAAAATGAAACACTTATTGGTTATACTCATTGGGTATATTATGGCCATACTCAACTTTACGCATTGGTGATGTAGTACGGGTTGCGGGCAGTGACTGATTATACTCTAAAGTGCTTCACGATAAAATGTTTTGGTGAACTTAGGTTGCTTTCAATTTTAAAAACTCCTAAACTTCACTACCTGCATGAACACAGATAGATTACTTTAACAAAATGATTTGCATAACTTGAATTGTAAAAACTTGCCCACTGAGTGCATTAGTACTCAGCCCAAATATTTCCAAACATTTTTCAGGTCAGTAAGCTGGCGCGTGGATGTGATGATGCTGAGAGATGGGCTTTTGTTATTTATGTATTTTCTTGTTGTCTCTTTTTGTTAAGTATCTTGTTAATAATGGAGCTTCCGCACTTGTAATATTCTTTTGTTAAACGCTAAGAACTCTAGTCTTAGTGTTATGGATAAGTATATATTATATTATAAAACATGTTTGGTTGTTTTGAGTCTTCTGTTGAGTTCTCATTGATCAGGTTTTCCCCTTTCTTTCCCGCTTCTTAATTCCAATCCCCTGGTGTCCATTTCCACGGTCTTTCAGGATCGGGGCGCTACATAGTGGTATCAGAGCGAGGTTTGCAACTCTGCAAATCTGTTGGGTCATTTTTCATTTGTGAGTCGTAAATTCTTGTGTGATATTATATAAGCCCTCAGCTCATCACTCACGCCACATCCTAAGAGGTACGCATGTTTTTATGCGGATATTAATTTTAAAAGTTACATTAATGTTGAATGTTATGTTTCTCTGAAAATGAAAGATTAGGATTCTCCATGTTGATGGGAATTCCTCGAAAGATTAATTTTTATACTGATCGCAAACTCTGATTAACTACGATGATTGCGTACTCTGTTGCTATGTTGATAGCATGTTGGTTTTGAAATATGTCTGTGAGCAGACTGGTTTCTGTCGAAAAACTATGTTGATTACATATACATTTAAACTTGTTTATCTATGCCTTGTGCATATTTGTGATGTTGGGAATATGCAGAATACATACTATTGAGCTGTGATAGACGAAAAGTGTTTGTTATATATACTCTAGAATGAGAACGAGAACTTGGAAGCTTGATAACGTAAGATTATCAGCCTAGTTGTTGAACTTAGGCTGGACTTGTAAACACTTATGAGATTGTTAAGAATATAGTTAGATTAAGTAAACCTTTCATTTTGATGACCGAACCTACGATGGCCATAGACGATTGTGTGATACAGTCGGGTCAAGTTTGGCAATTTGTTGTTAGATCAACTTGGCACCTTTTGTATATGTGGAATGTTGTCTTCTCTTGATATGTCATGTGCAAGAAGAGATCGGAATCTACTATCCTAGGGAGCTAAGGAGATAGCATGTGCTATGAATAGAAAAAAGGCAAGAAATACTTGAATATTTTTATAGTGGAACAAGAGATTTTTGTCGACTGATATATCATACTAATCAAGATAGAGATGGAGTCAAAGAAGCTAGCTTAGCTATACATACGAGTTATGGTGCATCTATGTGGAATAATTATCCCGGTCACGATAGATTGAGAAACCTGATTCACATCAACGTTCAGTCAGAAAAACTATAGATACGAAATTGAGCTTCACACGTAAACAAATGGCTAAATCGAGCGAGCGATACAAAATAAGAGATACAGGCTTCAAGGAGTCATCTTAGATGAGAACACAAGCTGGAAAATGTTCTACAATTATCTATGGACAATGACAAAAGCGTGGTGAAAATAAAGGATGCATGATGTGTTAAATGTATCGATCCTAATGAAGCATGTGTTTGTCTCGGACCATATGCTCAAGAATTGTGAGTTGATCTTGTGTGTACATATAACATACGATAGGAGCCTCGCTAGATAAAATCGTCAAGATCAAGCAACATTGGAACTTGGAAACAATGTGTGATGATGTCTTGATGTTATGGGTTGACATAAGACTTTCACGATATAAGTCATTCTGATAGGTGCTCTAAGTGTATTATTTTTACTTGTTTACCTAGATTCTGTGCATCCCTCCACACTTTGATCGAGTATTTTGATTGAGCTTTGTTCGTTTGATAGTTAAGGGGATGAATCCCTGCTTCTTTTAAGATATTCTCCATTACCTTAAGTCTCGATCCATGGATGGGTCTTATTTATTTATCTGTTCATTTCTATTTACTTTCAATCGACCTATGAAGAGGTCTAGTTGTTATTTGTTTGTTCCGTCCTATAAAGAGGACTTTGTTGATTTTCTTTTGGACTATGAAGAGGTCTATTTTCTTGTCGGTGTCTGTTTATTATTTTCTTCATCTATGAATGAGTATCTTGATTTATTCTAGGTTCACTTTCCTTCTTATAAGTCGTTATTAGAATGAGATATCCTCTAGCTACAGAATTTATGCTTCCTAATTTTCCGAAAGGCATAGCCTACTCTTGGATCTGTAGACTTTCTATCATACTATTCTTGATGCCTTTCTATGATTTATGTCCCCGAATTCATTTTTCCTTTTAATTAACACCCTATCCCTCGTTTATTGCCTACTTTTTCGGGATCAGGTCATTACACCAAGCAAAGTCGAAGCCATTAATAATTGGTGTGAACCAACAAATTCTTTAGAAATACATAGTTTTCTCGACCTTACAGGAGACTATCGTAGATTTATTAAAGAATTCTCAAAGATAGCCTCTCCTATGATACACTATTTAGGAAGACGAAGTCTTTAAGTGTACATAAGCTAGTAAATAGAGTTTTCAAGAGTGTAAGAAGAAGCTGGCAATGACTCCCGACATAGACTCAATTCTACTCTTAAAATCATGTCATCTTCTAAATCTCTCTTGATTACCTATCTTGTTTCTCGTGATAAGAAATTTTTATGAATCTTTTTCATACATCATTTGGACGTTTATTGAATCTTGTGTGTCATAATTATTGAAAGACCATCTTCTCATCCTTAAAATTCTACCATTTTATTCTAAACTCTGAAGTTATTTCATTTTTTTACTAGGAGTCACAAATCTTTTCATAATTGTGTGGTCATTGATTTCATTAAAAAAATAGAGTTTGCTTGACCTTCTAACAAAATTTAATTCATTCTCTATTTCAACCCAATAACATATATTAAAATACATCATAAATTGATTGTCACCACTCAACCTTATCTTGCTTCTTGTGTCACCACACATGTCAAGGGTGGGCAGCTGAACATTCTGATGAAGCCATGCAAGACATTGAAGGCCTTGAACCCGAGCTGCAATTCAAAGGTCCAATGACGCGACTTCGAGCGAAGAAATTACAAGGTTATTTCCAAGTGATGATTCGCAAGAAGTTTGAGGAATTAGAAGATGCAAAGTGCAGCCATACTTTAGTTAATTTATTAACTAATGAAGATCAAGATCCTACCATGGATAATATAACTTGAAGAGTTGAAGAAGAGAGCAAGAAGAAGTGCATTTGTGCATGGAGCTGTTTTCGCCCTTAATTTAATTTAATTAAAGGGTTGATTTTTATCTAGACTATAGTATTTATTTAATTACTTTAGACTATAGTTTAGATCAGTTTTTAATTAATTAATAAGTGTAATTTTCGTTCATAATATCATAGAGTTGACTAGAATTCTATTCAAGGCAAGTTCGTGTTCGTCTCGTTCAATCCGTAAGTCCGTTTCTACCCTATCATATCCTATCTAATCTAGCCCTTCTAAACCTATTCCATATCATCGTTCATCATCATCACCATCGTCCCTAAATCCGTTCCAAAACAGCCCTTCTTTGTTGGATTTGTGTTATTTTGTGTGATATTGTCTAGGTATTTTAGTTGAGTCTTAGTCGTCTAGATAATCGAGTATAGAATCCTTACTGACATGAGAGCTTAAAGATTTAAAAGGGCAGCAAAATCTGAACAAGAGGCATGCGAGATGGGTCGAGTTCATCGAGTTCTTCCCGTACGTCATCAAATACAAGAAAGGAGAAGACAATGTTGTAGCCGATGCACTATCTAGACGGTACACGTTGCTGAATTTAATGCATGCTAGAATGCTTGGTTTTGAGTCGATTAAGAGTCTGTATGCATGTGATCCATTCTTTGCTTTGATTTTTGATGAGTGTTCGAAAAAGTCTAAGTCTTTTGATGGATTTTTCGTGCATTATGGATTTTTATTTCGTGGTTCGCAGTTATGCATTCCTAGTTGTTCTATGCGTGAGCTACTTGTGTTAGAATCGCATGCGGGAGGTTTAATGGGTCACTTTGGTGTGAGTAAAACATTAAGCATGCTGCATGAGCATTTTTATTGGCCGCATATGAGAAGAGATGTTGAGCATGTGTGTAGTAGATGTGTTACTTGCCATAGGTCTAAGTCTACGTCACATCCGTTTGGTTTATACACGCCCCTGCCTGCTCCTAGTTCACCTTGGATTGATTTGTCTATGGATTTTATCTTAGGATTACCTAGGTCTAGATCGGGTAAGGATTCTGTTTTTGTGGTTGTTGATCATTTTTCTAAAATGGCGCATTTCATTGCATGTAGAAAAACTGATGATGCTGTGCATATTGCAAATCTGTTCTTTGTGCATGTAGTTAGATTGCATGGTATTCCTAAAACTATTGTTAGTGATAGGGATTCCAAGTTTTTAGCACACTTTTGGCGAGTTTTGTGGGGAAAATTAGGGACTAAGTTGTTGTTTTCTACTGCATGTCATCCACAAACCGATGGTAAAACTGAGGTTGTGAATCGCACTTTAGGCACACTACTTAGGTCCTTAATTAAAAATAATCTGAAGTCTTGGGAAGAGTGTTTACCTTACGCTGAGTTTGCATATAATCGTGTGGTACATTCTTCTACTAATATGTCTCCTTTTGAGGTTGTTTATGGATTTAATCTTTTAACGCCTACTGATTTGTTACCTTTACCTGTTGAGCATCTAACAAGTGTTAAAGGTTTGAGAAGAGCTGAGCAAGTTAAGGAGATGCATGAGAGAGTGCGTGCTCGCATTGAGCACAAAGGAAAGCAAACGGCCGCCTCCAGAAACGTGCGACGCAAGCAAGTGATATTTCAGCCCGGAGATCACGTTTGGATTCATCTGAGTCCCGGACGATTTCCAAATCTGAGAAAGTCCAAGTTGTCACCACGTGGAGATGGTCCTTTCACAGTTCTAAGTGATGTAAACGACAATGCTTACCGCATTGATCTTCCCGGTGAGTATAAATGTTCTTCAACTTTCAATGTTGCTGATTTATCTCCGTTTGTTGCAGATGAGTTCGATCTCGACGATGATCCAAATTCGAGGACGAATTCTCTTCAGCAGGAGGGGAATGATGAAGCCATGCAAGGCATTGAAGGCCTTGAACCCGAGCTGTAATTCAAAGGTCCAATGACGCGACTTCGAGCGAAGAAATTACAAGGTTATTTCCAAGTGATGATTCGCAAGAAGTTTGAGGAATTAGAAGATGCAAAGTGCAGCCATACTTTAGTTAATTTATTAACTAATGAAGATCAATATCCTACCATGGAGAATATAACTTGAAGAGTTGAAGAAGAGAGCAAGAAGAAGTGCATTTGTGCATGGAGCTGTTTTCGCCCTTGATTTAATTTAATTAAAGGGTTGATTTTTATCTAGACTATAGTATTTATTTAATTACTTTAGACTATAGTTTAGATCAGTTTTTAATGAATTAATAAGTGTAATTTTCGTTCATAATATCATAGGTTTGACTAGAATTGTATTTAAGGTAATTTCCTACCTTGAATAGAATTCTAGTTTAGGTATTTTTCTAGTATAGTTAGAGATCCTTTTTGGATCAGATTTTAGGCCTTTTTTCTACCTTATTTTCGTGCATACTAAGCCCTATAAATAGGGGAATCATGTTACTTTGATATTTTAGACATTATTGATTAAAATTGCTTTTGCATTCAATTTGTGTCTCAACCGTCAAAGCTTTTGATTGTTTTCTGTCGAAAATACTCATTCTTGAAGCCTAGCAACTTTGAGTCTTACATCAAGGGAATGTTCTAATTCACACGAGGAATTAGGGTGAACTCGCTACCGAAGAACAACTTAGAGATTCGTTTTCAACGTACAAGATACGTCGGGGATTAATCGGGTTGTAATTCACATCTACAAGTCATCGTCCATACAGCCATATTCGACGTCAAACATCATCATCAACGTTCGTTTCAAGATCAGCCACCAACGTGTTCAAGTTCGTGTTCATCTCGTTCAATCCGTAAGTCCGTTTCTACCCTATCATATCCTATCTACTCTAGCCCTTCTAAACCTATTCCATATCATCGTTCATCATCATCACCATCGTCCCTAAATCCGTTCCAAAACAGCCCTTCTTTGTTGGATTTGTGTTATTTTGTGTGATATTATCTAGGTATTTTAGTTGAGTCTTAGTCGTCTAGATAATCGAGTATAGAATCCTTACTGTACCGACGTAGTTTCAATCCTTAGCTTCCGCGTCTTTTGTGTCTCGTTGGTCATTTAGTCCCGGGTCACATCACATTCTCAACCATGAAAACAATGAGCAAGAATAATGAAACATGACTCATTTATCTTTTTTTTTTCTTTTTTTTTCTCTCTATCATCTCAGCCATCTCCTTCCCAAACAACCATCTTTCTTTCAATCTTTTAGGTATGAAATCCGTTGAGAAAATTCTGAAACTTTATACACACATTTCTTTGTCATAATAGAACAAAATTTGTTTTGATGTTGTTTCCAACCGGTGCTCGAAAAGTTGAGAAAATTGGCCTAGAACCTTAGTGGTGTTGTCGGTCATTAAGTTGTGTTGTATTTCCATTGCGACATCTTTTTCCATTAAGCCATCCATTTCATTCCCACAAGTTTACATCATTGTAAACCTAGCTCTTCAAGATTTTCATAACAAGTCTCGGATCATCAATATGATATCATTTGTTCTATCAAAAATACGTCACAAATCGACATGTCAAATCTGCTACATAAATCATTGTGTTGCGAGTGCAACTTCAGAGGTTGTTTTCCGTCATTTCCTCCAATATATGGACTTAACTTTTGGTCTATAGAAACTCAACCTTACAGTCTTTCAATCCCTTATGTTCGATCCAAAATCAAATATCAATTGATTCTCTAAATTCAAATTGTAATTTTTCTCGAAAACCACACTCTTTTCTGACAGATTTCATCTATGTTGAAGATGCTATATTTCTTGCTCATTTTCAATCATTGTAGCCATTTTATTATTGACCCATTTGTTTCATTAAATCCCTTATCTTCGATACTATGAAAAATTATACTTTTGATCGAAAATCTATTAAGTATCGGGCTTGATCAAAACCCAAAATTTTTGTTGATTAATCTGTTTGGGTGAATAGTTACAGTTGTTTTTTCGGCTAATTTTAGGCCAAGATGATCGGAATTTGTCTCCGACTCCTTCTGACCGATTTTAGGTCCTTTTGTAGCGGACACGTGGCCACTGACCGTGTCTCGATCAGATGTGAATTGAATTTCCTATGATTTTTCGAAATTGCTACCCTGTTTTAAAGTTGTTCCATTTTTTTTTGTTGGAATTGTTTCAAGTTAATTGAAAAGTATTGTAAGAACCTATTATCAAGTCGGGTTGGGTTTAAAACCCAAGTATTGTACTTTCTTAGTCGAAGTAAACATAATAAAGCTCTAATTAAATTAAAGTAAATATTATATTAATTTCTGAAGTTATTTTATTGATCATTGTAGGACTTGAACCAATATTTCTGGTAGAATAATATGAAAAGAGAGACAGTAGCATTTGCATAGAGATGTGTAACATGTCATCAAGTGAAAGTCGTACATCAACGACCTTTAGGTTTATTGCAGCCATTGGAAATTCCCGAGTGGTAATGGGAGCATATAACGATGGATTTTATGGTAGGCGTACCGCGATCAATGAAAGGAAACTCAACAGTTTGGGTCATTATAGATCGATTGACCAAATCAGCACACTACGTGTCAATCAAAACAACAACAACAAAAAAGTTAAGCAAATTAGCACATATTTATGTAAAAGAAATTGTTCATTTACATGGAATTTCAATTTCTATCACGTCGAATGGTGATACTCATTTGATATGAAGGTTCTAGAGAAGTTTCCAGGAAGAAAGTAGAACGAATCTAAGCTTCAGTACCACTCTCTATTTCCAAACAGATGGCCAGTCAGAGAGAACAATACAAATTTTGGAAGATATGCTCCGTGGAGTTGTGTTGGACGGAAATACCAGCTGTGAAGATGTTTTACCCTTGGTGGAGTTTGCTTATAACAACAGCTACCAATCAACTATAAAAATGGCACCATATGAAGCCTTGTATGGTCGCAAATGCAGATCGCCCCTATACTGGGATGAAGTTGGAGAAAGAAAAATTTTGGGTCTAGAGATCGTGCAAACCACTGTCAAGATATTCGACCAAATTCAAGAAAGAATGAAAGAAGCACAAGACAGACAAAAGGCTTATGTAGATAAGCGCAGAACAAACTTACAATTTCAAGTTGGTGAAAAAGTTTTCTTAAAGGTATCTCCAACACGAGGTGTTGTGAGATTCAGGAAAACAAGGCAAGTTGAAACCAAGATTTATTGGGCCACTCGAGATACTAGAAAAAATTGGTGTGGTTGCTTACCGATTAGCTCTACCACCAAACCTGTTACAAGTTCATGATGTGTACCATGTTTCAATGTTCAGGAAATACTTGTTTGACCTAGAACACATTATCAAAGAAAGTGAGTTAGTTCTATGTTCTGATATGACGTATGAGGAAAAACCCCATGAAATTTTTGATAGAAAACTCCAAGATGCTAAGAAACAAGAAAATTCCATTGGTGCTTGTGCAATGGAATCATCATGATTGAACTGAAACAATGTGGGAGCTAGAAAGCAAAATGAGGCAGCAATATCCTGAGTTATTCGAAGATACGTGAATTTCAGGATGAAATTCTTTTAAGGGGGGAGGAGTGTAATACCCCAAAATTTCATTATCTAAATTTTATTAGAAATATATATATATATATATGTAATAGTTAAAATAAGTGAAATATCCAAACCTTTTTTGTATTTAAAATATATATATATATATATATATATATAGAGAGAGAGAGATGGGATCATGTGAGAACCACACTCCCCTGTGAGAACCGAGAACCAATCTCAGCCACAGATTGCTCTGATTTGGACGACCAAGATCTGTCCCAATATTGCAAAAAACGCGGTGGCATATTTATAATATTAGTGAGTTTTTAATGAATCAAGGCTATTTTTGTAATTTAAGAATTATGAATCTCCTTCCATCTGCAATTCGTCTTCTTTCTCAACATCTCCCTATTTTTCTTCCTCGCAGTTACGCACCAGGCCGAGCTGTAGGTATTTCGAGCACATGGGCGCCGCTGCAACGGGAGAGGAGGGAGAGCGGCGACCGATGGTTGCGGAGGTACTGTCCGAAGGTGTTCTAGTCACGGCGCTTCTGGTTCTCGTATAGACTTAACGTCGTTGGGGAGGAGATAATGGCAGACGCGGCGGCCGCGGCGGAGGAGGAGGAGGAGAAGCCCGATGGTGACCCCATCATTGAGCTACTGTTGGGAGTGGTGGTGGTGGTGATGGTGAAACAATTCATCTCAGTGCTTGATGACAGCATTTCTTGAGTTATCGGATCCATCACAATTCACAAGTGTGTGTGTGTGTGTGTGTGTGAGAGAGAGAGAGAGAGAGAGAGAGAGAAAGATGGAGGATACGTGAAGTGACTGAGCTTGTATAGCTAGGATTCAAGAAAATAACAGAAGAAATATTAATGATTGATCATGAAGCTAACTAGGGTTTTGTTATTTTCCATGAAAGTTGCAGTAGAAGAGAGATATGGAAATATGTGGAATTAAGAATATAGAGGGCAAAAGAGTGGGATTGGGTGTGTCTTTTTAGCACTATTGTGAACTGTTTTAGCACTGCAATGTGCTTTAGCACTCATGTGGTCTATTTTAGCACTGTTGTAACCTATTTTAGCACTATTGTGAACTATTTTAGCACTTAGGTTGACGAAGCTAATTAAGCTGTTATTTTGAATTTTTCACTATCATTATTTTAGCACTACTGTGAACTATTTTAGCACTGTTTTAACCTAATTTAGCACTACTGTGAATCATCAAACTTCATTTGGTTCAATTGAGTTTTAAAATTTTATGTTATGTTAGTATTATATCTTCAAATGACATGACAATGTACTTAAAAAAATAAGTGTATCCGTGAACTTCATATACTATCTTTATGTTTACAAAACGGGATGCTAAATATCCAATCATTTGTATCCATCTTTTATTTTAGTTTAATAATAATAATAATAATAATAATAATAATAATAATAATAATAATGAACAAAAGATTTGAAGCATGCTCTATTTTTCAAACTTCAACAATTTATCTTTTCTTTTCTCACTAAATTCATATTGTAAACACTTGTTTATGCATTTTATGGATAAATAATCGATTTAGACTTAGACTACTTGTTCTCAACATTTTCCATGAATTACTAGAATATTGCAGAGAAGAAAATTACACAAAAAAAATGGCAGTATTTTCTTTATAAATGGTACTGTTGATCTAGTCGTTCATTTTTAAGGAAATTTTAGTAAAGAATAAAAGATTCACGTTCAAAGTCATAACCGAGAAAAGAAGTTGCTCTCTTTTTTATTTTGTAATTCGATCACTTTCATTAGTTAAATTATTGCCATGTTGCAAGTTTAATAATCTTGTGGATGAAGGTCGTGTTGATTTTTCCAGCTCGTCTTAGCTATACAAGCTCGTAATTGGGATTCTAAATTTTAGTATATAACTTTATCATATATGTTTTAGCACTATATGTTTAGAATTTCAACATATATGCTAAAGTAGAAACTATTAGTGCTAAAAAAGAAACTACCAGTACTAAAATACGGAATACCAATGCTAAAATACAAAACACTAGTGCTAAAATATCAAATATCAATGCTAAAAATATCAAATAAAGAAAGTAGAAACCACACATGCTAAAGTACATATTACAAGTGCTAAAATACGGAATTTTAGTGCTAAAATACAAAATACTAGTGCTAAAATATTAAATATCAATACTAAAGTCTAAAACTATTGCTCTAATTCTAATACAATAAATCTATAATCAAATCACAAATTACATAATTTAAAAAATTAATACATAGCCGTAAATTTTATATTAAAAAAATATTTATAAACAATTCATAATTGAATAAAAAACAAAATTATGTTGCTTTCATATTTGACTCTTCTTCTTTGATCATCCATGTTTACCAGCTCGCTACCAACAACATCAATCACAGAGTTGGGAAATGATTTTTGCATCCATTTCCTGAAGCTCAAATCTCCAGAAAATATCTCGTCTATTAGCCTTCTCCTCGAACACATTTCCATCAACAAAATCCCATAGCTGTAAATATCCACCATGGTTGATACCAAACCTTCCGACCCATACTCTGCAGAATTGTGTTTCCATCTAACTCATGATCATGACTTGTGTTTCTCCAGAGAAGCTTGGGCAATGAGCAGCACACAGACGAACTACTTCTACTTGTTGCACACTATTGTGAACTGTTTTAGCACTGCCATGTACTTTAGCACTACTGTAATCTATTTTAGCAATGTTGTAACCTATTTTAGCACTACTATGAACTATATTAGCAGCAGTTGAAACTTTATTAGAAAACATAATCTGCAGCAGCTGCATGATTATTGGAATTAGCAGTAGTCGTCGTGGCCGTTGTTGTGTTGGAACTACAATTTTATGTTAAGCGGTTCTTAGTATAAATTTACGAACACGTGCTTGATGATCTTAAAACTTATTTGAATTTCTTATGCAAAAATAAATATTAATATGTATTTATGTATGTATACATGCTAGTAGAAAAATGTTAACTGGTGGTTAATTAATTTCTTAATGAAAATTATGAATACATCACCAAAAATGTCAATTTCTGTTGATTAATACGGATAGTTCCAACACGTAAGCGAGGAGTTGATTTTCATATTGTGTGTTGTTGGTTTTTCATATATATGTAGATCTTATTAGCATCACAATATGAATTATTAGCATTGTGAATTTAGTTAATAGATTGAGTATCATAATAATGTCTCGTTAATAGAGTGTTTTTCACGATGAATGCAGTATTGTGATAAGAAACGAGTATTATGAAAATCATTTTGTTAAAATGTTCTTTAGCACTACGTGAACTATTTTAGCACTTCTTTAATCTATTTTAGCACTTCTGTAATCTACTTTAGCACTTATGTGAATTATGTGAAGCTGATAAGCTGTTATTTGTTGTGAAGTATTTTTAGCACTGCTGTGAACTATATTTAGCACTATTGTTATCATTGCAAAATCTATTGTAACAGTTTTATGCTTCTATAACAAATCTTATGACAAAAAACCTCTCATTTCAAATAAAGCATTGTACTTCATAGTTTGATAAAATATCCAGATTCAATTTAAGAAATCATTCAGCAAACTTTATATATGCATATGTTTGTGTGTGCATACTTTAGTACTACTTTGAAGTATTTTAGCACTATTGTAAACTAGTTTAGCATTGCTGCGAACTATTTTAGCAGTATTGTAAACTATTGTAAAAACTTTATCGCTGTCTGTCACAATGCTCAGGGCTTAGGGGTTGACCATGCAAGCTGTAGAATAAGTATAGGAACACGTTAGCAATAGTTTTAAGCTGTGTAAGGGTGTGATATAGGGATAAAATGCCCATACTTTTTGAGCTTGTCCACCACCACTAAAATTGGATCCTTCTTTTGTAAGGGTGTGATATAGTCCCATTATCCTTCAAGTGTGGGCAGTAGAAGAGCCTCTTTAACCTGACATAAGTCCCATAGATGCCTGAATGCCCTCCATAAGGAGAGTTGTGCATTTCTTGAAGTAGCAGTTGCTTGATATCAGAGTTTCATCCTTGCACTTCATAATTTGATAAAATATCCAGATTCAGTTAAGAATCATTCAGCAAACTTTATATATGCATATGTTTGTGTGTGTGTGTACTTTAGCACTACTGTGAAGTATTTTGGCACTATTGTAAACTAGTTTAGCATTTTTGTGAACTATTTTAGCACTATTGTAATCTAGTTTAGCACTGTTGTGAATTTTTTTTTACATGATCTTAGAATATATTTTTTATGCATTAATGTGATTTTAGTTTGTGAATTGATAAAATATCCAGATTCAATTTAAGAAATCATTCAGCAAACTTTATATATGCATATGTTTGTGTGTGTGTGTACTTTAGCACTACTGTGAAGTATTTTAGCACTATTGTAAACTAGTTTAGCATTTCTGTGAACTATTTTAGCACTATTGTAACCTAGTTTAGCATTTCTGTGAACTATTTTAGCACTATTATAACCTAGTTTAGCACTGCTGTGAAATTATTTTTACATGATCTTAGAATATGTTTTTTATGCATTAATGTGATTTTAGTTTGTGAATTGATAAAATATCCAGGATTTTGAATATTATGAGCACAACATTTTTCAGGATTTTAACTTCCATGTTAGGTGGATTAATGATTCTTTTATTGTGTTCGTGAGCTATTATGAGCAAGTTCCATTTAACTGCATTTTCTCGTGCAGTTAATGAGATCGAGTTATGCATAATTGCTGAATATGTGGTTCCTTAAAATAGGTATATATTCGGAGCAGAAGTCCAGATACTATCAGCACCCTTCAACATGCAAATAAAACTGAAATCACCAACATCACAGCTTCAAGAAATTACAACAAACACAGAATGAGATCAGGTGAAATGTATTCATCTGTAGAAATCCTTCCCTTCCATTCATGATTAGAAAGTTACACTCTTATAAACAGAACAGGGGACACAAATATTTGAGAGTTAAAATACATGTTTCTGAGGGCACAAGAGCTGAAGAAATCTGAAATTTTAGAGGTCAAAAGCTGCCATCCCGAGTTGCTTGGAGGCTTTTCTTTCGGGTGCTTGGAGCCATAGTGATCAACAAGCTGATTCTGATTCGCAAGCTGGCTCTGAAAGTTCAAACCATAATTGAGTAAGATAGCAAGCAACATTTCGACAAGGCATTGTACATTTCCAATATCCCCAAAGAAACACCTAGAGACAGATCTAGAGTCATTTATGTAGCCCAAATCTGAAGTAAAACACAACACCCCAAGGCCTAAATGTAAGTTTGGCAATCGTTAAAATGCAATGTCTTTTGAAATTTCAATGGAAATGTATAAGAAAAGCAAGTAGCTGAATCAATGCTTAGGGGGAGAAGAAAGTAGAGAATGGAACTATGCGAATTACAGATCTCTTTGCTATTGCTAGAAGATAGCCATAACTAATTGAACAATAATCTAAGATTTCAACTCCAACTCCAACTCCATCCAATAAAGAATCCCTACAAATGTTGTATTAGATTAGTTTTGAATTTGATACCACTCATAGTCACACCATATCCTTTATCTTTGGACGGCCATAATCAATCCCAAACATCCATCAAAATTGCTACCTACGAACAACACTTGTCACTTCTCACCCTCCATTAAAACAAATTCCACGCTTGTTTTTAGATCCAATTCCAATACATCTTGACACAGCGTCATAGTTCAAATCATTGACAAAGTTATCAAACACAATAATCGACATGAACCAAAGAGGAAGGATAATTAAACATAAAAAAAAAATCTGCTTTTAATCTTTTATCTCGACGCATATTTCAAAACATGCATCCCACACGAATTTCAACATAGAATTAATAAGAGAAAGGAATTACAAGAGTGCTAAAATAAGTCATGATTGTGCTAAAATAAGTCATAAGGGTGATAAAATAAAAAATCACAAGTTAAAAAATAGGAAATGACAATTTTTGAACTTGTAACACTGTTTATTCATTGGTTTATTGAAATGCCGAAGGCATTTTTCATGCTAATGCCAAAGAAGTGCGATGCTAAAATAATCCATGATAGTGCTAAAATAATACATGAGAGTGCTAAAATAGAAAATGATAATGCTAAAATACCAAATTGAAAAATATACACATAAATTGCCAACACTGTGTAGGGTTAACACTTTTATATACATTTTTTGTCATGAGGAGAATGAAAATGAAACTGATAAAACTTCATGCAATAAAAATAAATACAGTTTGTTCAAGATTAGGTTTTTGTACGTGTTGTGCTTAGAAAAATACGAAATACATTGTTAAATTATCATAATATAGCGCTAAATGGATGTTTATAGCAAACGTAAACTGATAAATCAACATAGAATAATCGCTAAAAAAGCAAACGAAATTTCTTAAAAATAAAAATGAAATACATATTACCTTGAGTGTTCATGTTTTTCTGAGGATTTTGTTGATTGTTTGAGAGTTTTTGACTGTTGATTTCGATTTGTTTTCAGTTTATCTTCAAAGCTTTAGTGTTCTGATTTTGCGCGAGTTGTGCTATAGTAGGAATGAGAAAGGTTTCAGGGGCACCAAAGTTCTGATTTATTACAATAATGCCACCGTTTTTTTTTATTTTGATATGATCTTGGCCGTCCAAATCGGATCAATCTGTGGCTGAGATTGGTTCTCGGTTCTCATATGGGGTATGGTTCCTTCTGGAACCCAACCCTATATATATATATATATATATATATATATATATATATATATATATAGCATATGCTAACCATAAGGATAATCTAGGGAAGAAAATGGACCTTTCAAGGTCACATTTTTAGCTGAATTGCACCCATTGAGTGTGTCAGAAATACCGCGAGACCATCTTATATTTTTATTCGGAACCCTAGATGTGAACTTAGTTTGATTAATTGGAGTTGATTTATCGAGTGTAGATTGTTTTAGTGCAATTTTAATTTCACATGAATATACACATATATTATATGTATATTTATATTATTTATTTACAAAATTAATTATATATATATATATATAAATTATAAAAAAAAACTAAAATTAAAAAGAAGACAACTTGTCCCCTACGTGTTATGCATTAACTAGAAGTAATATACATGTCTTATTATAGATGAAGTAAATGGTGACTCTTACATTTTTATATTAAAATATTGATGACATAAACTTGTAGTTTAATTAACTTGGATATCATTAAACATTAATCTCTCAAAAATATATTCAAAGGCGTAAGTTTTCGTTTAAAAAAATAGGGCTCATCCGATTTCTTTTCAAGGTATATATGCAGTTTTAAATTGATGTTTTATTATAGCACATAACTCATGCATAAATTAACCATGTCTCACGGTTTTGCAATCAAGAAAATGTTTTTGAAAAAATTATTTCGATGTCAAATTTTTTATCTGCGCAACTCATATCATATAATTTTTATACATATATCTCAATTTTCAATAATATAATGAACCTCAAACATCTAACTAAATCAATTGAATATCAATTATTTGGATCAGAATTAAAGAAAAAAATATTTATTTTCTTAAATTTATTTAGGGTGACAATTTAATTTACATATATTGTTGTAATAGTTGGACTGGGGAAAAATAATAAGTAGTTATGAAATTTAATTACATGTTCGGATTATTTTTTTTAGACTACCTAAGAATTTATGTATTATTTTCTTTCCCAAATTAACTTCTACATAAACAAGATATATGTATATATATATATTCAAAGATTAGTTTAATTGTGTAAATATTCTTTTATTAAAGGTAGTTATGAAGAATTATGATATATGTATATCTTATCAATGGTATATAATCACCGAACACTACTGATTTTGCATATTATATTTATTAAATTAATCCTGAATACAATATATAGGTTGATGTCATAGTTTCCAAAATTATCAGCTTACTGCAATGTTCTTATGTTATGTTTCTTTTACTTAAGGCAATGGATTTTATCACTTACCGATAATAGTTAGTGAATTAAAGCTTATATTTGTCAAACAATTATTATTTTAAATGTCCAAAAAAAAATAGGGTTGGTACAAATAAATATTAAAAGGAAGCTTAGAAGTTGAGTTTTAATAAGGGCCTTAGGTTAATCTAAGCAAATACTGTTTGTTGTAGGGCGAGAAGAAGTAACATAATTTGAGCAGAACCAACTTAGGATTTAAAAGCTTATCTACTATCCAGGTGGGCTATATTATATATTTGCAAATTGTATCTTTCAAGCTATTAAGCTCTACTTTGTTAAAATTGCATATGTGACTATCTGTGTTAAATATTTACATGCTATTGTATGTTGTCAGAGTCTAATAAACCAGCGTTGTGTCAATGTGAGTAGCTATAATATGCATGCATTATTCGTCATGCCCTACTCCTTGTCGGTGAAACTAAAATGAAACACTTATTGGTTATACTCATTGGGTATATTATGGCCATACTCAATTTTACGCGTTGGTGATGTAGTACGGGTTTCAGGCAGTGACTGGTTATACTCTAAAGTGCTTCACGATAAAATGTTTTGGTGAAATTAGGTTGCTTTCAATTTTAAAAACTCCTAAACTTCACTACCTGCATGAACACAGATAGATTACTTTAACAAATAATTTGCATAACTTGAATTGCACAAACTTGCCCACTGAGTGCATTAGTACTCAGCCCAAATATTTTCAAACATTTTTCAGGTCAGTAAGCTGGCGCGTGGATGTGACGATGCTGAGAGATGGGCTTTTGTTATTTATGTATTTTCTTGTTGTCTCTTTTTGTTAAGTATCGTGTTAATAATGAAGCTTCCGCACTTGTAATATTTTTTTGTTAAACGCTAAGAACTCTAATCTTAGTGTTATGGATAAGTATATATTATATTATAAAGCATGTTTGGTTGTTCTGAGTCTTCTGTTGAGTTCTCATTGATCATGTTACCCCTTTTCTTTCCCGCTTCTTAATTCCAACCTCCGTGGCGTCCATTGCCATGGTCTTTCGGGATCGGGGCGCTACAACATCCAATGTTAGAAAATATCCAAAATTTTCAACTCATAATTATAAGATTTTAAAAAAAAATCTTCCAAGCCAAGAAACAATCAAGGAAATCGAAACACAATAAACGATTGTCTCATCATGTCAAATGAATGAAATGATGTACAGTATTGAAGTAGTTTGATATTTTATGCCTGGTGTGATTCATACACGGGATAATTGAAGGAAGCATTTCAATGAATGATTGTTGAATACATAAATACTTGCAGATACATATAGAGGATAACCAAAATTTAAAAATTATGAAAAATACAAAATAGCAGATAAAAAAAAATGCATTATTATTAAAGGGAGTTTACTATGATCATGTGTTAACTGTTTTCATTACCTACATAACTTTAGATATTCGAGATTTCAAGCAAGACAACAACCAAAAGACATGGAAAAATATATAATCAAATAGGCTTCTCATCACCACAACCACCATAAAATAATCATTGTTTAAGAGCATAAATACTAATAACAATTGAAGACATGCAGATTGTAAAACAACCTTATATCTTCCAGTTATAGAACACATAATAACCATCAATTATTACAATTTACAGTAAAATGATACTATAAACTTGGACAAAGTGTCAACAAAGAAGGACATGGGGTTGGGATAGAAAAAGGCACTACTAGAAAAATGGACATAGACAACGGGTAAAAATCATTCTCTTAAGGATATCATAACTGTTGTGCTTGATGGTGTTGTCTTTAGGGGCGATTAGAGACAACGAATGAAAATCGTTGTCTTATCAGCTTATGACAACGGTTTTGTATCTTACGACAATGGTTCCCAACCCTTGTCTTAATACCTCATGATAAGAGTTTTCCTTTTTTGTGATAGAACTAAAATCGTTGTCTTTAATGGACATAGACAACAGTCTTTTCTTTAAGACAATGATTTTTACCCGTTGTCTTGTTTTTTTTTTACAAGTGTTTTAATCTGTAGTAAAAGAGTTATAACTGTTGTATTCAGGCCTTAAGACAACGATTTTATCCTTCAGACAACGGTGATACACACTTAAGCACAACAATGTTTATCTGTTGTGCTTGTATTAAAAATATTATGTTAAGAACTTATGACAAAGGTTTTATGGTGAAGACAATGGTTATAAACCCTTGTCTTAGGTTATTATGACAACATTGGGAATCTCTTGTAAAAGCTTTGAAAAAAGTTATCTTAAGCCTTTTAGACAACAATTTTATTCTAAAGACAACGGCTTTAAAACATTTGTGTTCGAGGCTTAAGACAACATTGTTGAACTGTTGTCTTCAGTCATTTTTACAACACCTGTTGTTTTAAAACTGTTGTTAAAATGGTAATGATTAAGCAACAATTTTATATAAATTGTTATTGTTATTAAAATCTGCAATAATGATCCAATAATAATAATTTATACCATTAATCAACAATCCATCCAAAATACAAATTAAAGACTTTTTAGCTTCATACGAATCATTTTGGCACTATGTATTACATAGTCCTGTTTGTATTCTTGAATTGGAGTGGTACATCTTGATTTGTTGTAGAAGTTGGAGACTTGCTAATTTATCGTCCATGACTCATGCAATCTCCTTAGAGGACATGTTGGATAGATTGATTAGATATAGTTGTGGTTTTTGGATGGATTGATTTTGATGTAGTTGTGGTTTTTGGATGGATCGATTTTGATGTAGTTATGGTTTTTGGATAGATTGTTTTAATTTGTATTTTGGATGGATCATTATCTTGCATTGTTCTATATATAATCAAACACACAAGTTTCCCACTCAACACGAACTTCATCAATCTTCTCTTTAAAGTAATTTCTTTTTTCAAACTAAGGAAGAAATATATTATATTAGTGTGTAGAATGATTATTTCCTTTCCAAACTAACTTAAAAAACTCAAAAGATCTTATCTTAAATATTTCTTACATGTGATCTTTGAGAGATGATGCCAATCCATTTAAGTTCCTCAACAATTTCTTTCATGTAACGCATTATGAAATACCTGCATTTGTTTTGAACCGGGTTGAAGTGGAGCCTATGGTAAAAAATATAAACATTAGTGGAAAAAATACAAATATACAATATTTAATGTCAATTTTGCATACCTTTATCACTTCCCAAGTTGGATTTTTTTTTGCCTTTTCACCTAAGTTTGCATCATCGTAAGAACCCAATGTTGGCTAATTTAAATCTGTGAGAGTTGCGCCTTCCAGATCGATTGTTACTTTGTATATTGATGAACAAAAAAAAAGCATTTCAAAGTTCCACTAGCTGACAAACACACAATACACAAAAGCATAGATGAAGAAACATACATGAAGTATAAGGCATGTACTAATCTAAATTCAGATTAAAAAAAATAGAGCATGGAAATCACCTTAACCCAACTTCTGCACTCATTTGGCTGAGTTCCTTGCCCATTTCATCACTGAAATCTGAATTCCCATAAGCTCTAACCCCCTAACAAAAAATAAGATATATTCTAGGCAATTAAAGTGTAATTCTATTACTTCAGGCATTCCAGTGTTTCAAGCCCTATGTGCAAAAAAAAAAAAGGAAGTCAATTAATGTAATCAAATGGCTTGCTTTAAAGTTGACTTAAGAATGAAATCACAAATCGTGAATTTGACAATCAACTAACTAAAGATTGTTGAACATGTTACTGGACAAAATTATCATACCAGACACTTACCATAAAGGCCTTGGCCCAACTTAACCCTAAAGACCTTATGCAACAGTTTACTTGTATTTGTCTGTCGTTTAGAAAGATATGTGTTTCCCTTGATGATCAAGTCAGCAGAACATATCTCTATCAATTGTTCATAACAGAAGAAAACCAAAATTATATGCACACACTCCTCACTACAAAAAACAGAATATGAGAGAGCGGAAACACCGGTAACTGGAGCTAACCATTTTCAAAAAACTGTTGTCTATTATGAATAGACAAAGGTTTTCAAGCAAAATCGTTGTCTATGTGGCGTTGTCTATGTCCGTTTTTCTAGTAGTGAGGTGTCAACTAAGGCACTTATGGTGAAGTAGTTCATCTATTTCTCTGGGTACATTGAACACTTCTACGTCCTCAAAATCCAGTATTCTTAGTAGTTGGAAAGAGCAACAAATAAAATCTAATTTTTATAGCCCATCATGTTCGTTTACTGGAAAGAAATGGGCAGATATTCACAGTAAATTTGAAATTAATGCAAGAAAGAAATGATACGTGCTTAAAATTTTAGATACAAACCCTCCATAGAAGAGACTGCTAGCTGTGAATCTTCTCTGGGTTGGCATGCATGCACACACCTAAAACAGTTTAATTAATTAAAATAAATAGTTTTGTATCTCAATTATAAGTGCAAATTTCTTATCATTAGCCATTGTCAACAATGAAATTGAATAATCCCCATCGAGTCTAAAAATGGGTGAAAATCAGGCGCACCTTCATCACGGCGAGTTCGACGAAATCGGAATGCGGCTGAAAATCCGATGTTGGAGATTTTTCTTTCTTCTAAAGACGTGAGGAAATATTGATGAATCAAAAGTTGAAGATTATACTTTTTAAACATAATTAATCCAATTTTTGAAATAATCTGGTAAAAACATGCATAGCTCCTTTTGCAATGTCAGTAGGTAGAATTTCAAGATTTTCACCACATTCGACTCTTCCCACTGGATACATTACCTTCGCCTTTCTTGAGAAATTAGAGTCTGCTTCATCGACCCAACAATTTCACAGATGTACAACTATTTGCAGCAATTGCATTATATCTATCGGTGAAGATTGAGTTCCGAAAGATAGTGTTTTGACGCAACGTGAGTTTGAGAGAGTTTTCCGAATTGTTATTTGATTTAAACCGGTAGAGTGTGAGGTTGAAGGTTTTTTCCGGATTAATTGGAAGAAAAACTGCTTCAGATAAATAGGTGATGTAAATTTACAATATTGCCTTCAAAATCAATAAATTTATAAAATTACCATGAAATTGGCGGTAAAATTAGATATATTCTGCTTTTATATAGAGTATAGATTTTAGCTTCATGATTTTGCTTTAATATATGTATATAACTGGATAGATAGATAGATAGATAGATAGATTCACTTTTGTCATTGTGGATATTTCGCCTTGAAAGCACTACAATCAATTTTCAAATTTGTGGATGAAATTTTTTGTGAGAAAATTGTAGAAATGGTCCCACAAAGCATGCCCCCGTTTCATTTTGGTCCCAAACTAAGCTAATTTGGTCCTTTCTTTATTTTTTAAGCCATAATAGCCCCATAAGACAGTCATATAAAATTTTGGTTCCACGTGTTTTGACAGGCTAGTTAACAGCTGATGGCGAGTTAACACGTGAGGTGCACATGAGTTATAGGAACCCTAATTTCAGAAAATCCCCACATTAACACAACTAACTCGACTTCTATTTCCAAAAAAAAAAAACTATCGTCTTCTACCTTCAAATCCATGATAAATACACCAAATTAACCTAAAAACCCCCAAAGGTTGCCGCGGAAGTTGGAGAAAATTTGAAGAGCACTTGCTGTGGAAGTTGTCGCATCTTCCAGGTCGTGAATTTGCGAGAAATTATCTGAAATTTTTTGTAATTTCTCGTAGCTCTGAAAATGCAAGTTAGCAATGATTCGAAGGAAGTATTACGTATAACTACCACACCTAAATTACAGTAAGTTTCCTCGCGTAATTTCTCTACAATTTTCTCTCAGTTTGTGTGTGATTTTTGTTTCTGTAAATTTAGTATATATTTTTTTAGGGCCCTATGATTATTGGTATACGATGAAGTTAAAGCATGGTGGTATGGTGGTTAGTGACTGTGGTAAATTAGACTATTTAGAGGGCACGGTTTCTGTGTTTGATTTTGCAGACACCCGTAAATGGTGTTTTAAGTACTTAGAAGGTCTATGCGAACAAATAAGGTATCTGGGGTCTAAGAAATTCTATGCAAAAGATAAAGAAGGAAAGTTGAAGCCTGTTGTCTGTGAGTTTGATACCTGGAATCTAATAATAGGGGCTGTAAAAATGAGAGAGTTTTTCATGTATTCGGAGGGTGAAAGAACAGTGGTTAGGCTGAATGGAGATGATGTTGTTGGGGAGGTAGTATACTTGGATGATGCAGAATGTGATTTACAGATAATTGGAAGTTCTACAATTGTTGAGCAGGTTGTGAAAGTTACTGGAGAGTCTACAGCAATGGAGACACAACCTGAAGATGAAGTTGTGCCTCCTAGTGTTGTTGAAGAGCAAGCTGTCCCTGTGAAGGTTATTGAAGACCAATCTGTGCCTGTGAAGGTTGTTGAAGAGCAAGCTATGGCTGTGAAGGTTGTTCAAGACCAAGCTGTGGCCTCTGTTTTTTATGACCTTGCTCTGACTCTATAAGAGATGGATGGGTAGACTATGAAGGTTGCTGAAGAGTAGGATTTTAATGTTGTTGTGGAGCAGGCTGTGACAGAAGGGGTTGAGCAGGCTGCAATGGGAACACAACCTGCAGAACAAATTTTGAATCATATTGAGGAGTTTGCAATGGAAACACAACCTGCAGAACAAAGTTTGAATCCTATTGAGGAGTCTGCAATGGAAACACAACCTGAAGTTGATATTGGCATAGAGCAGGAAGCTGGTGGTATTGATGGGAATATGCAAGAGCATGTAGAGGTTACTGTGATAGAGTTTGAAGATGGTGGTATTGATGATGAAATGGTAGAGGCATTAACTGCAGAAATTGATAAAGAGTATGGGGTTCAAGACTTGGGGCAGATAGAGATAGAAGGGATGGTAGTTTCAAATAGTGAAGATGAGGATTTCACTGTAGAGGAGGATAGCTGTGATGAGCTAATTGATGACATAATATTTGAAGAAAATATTGACAAAGATGCTGAATGGGTTGGCACAACACATGAAGGGGCTTCTGAAGATAGCTTCACCTCAAGTGATGTAGATAGGCTCCAGGCAGACATTGGGAGTAACTTTCATAGTGTGGGCTCTAATGATGTTAGAGAAAAGAGTGATGGGCCATCAACTTCAGAAGAACCCACATTTAGTTTGGGCCAAATGTTTAGTACAAAGCAGGCCTTCAAAGATGTTGTTAACAGCTATTCAGTGAGGATAGGAAGGCGTACACAGTTTGAAAAGAATGATGCAAGGAGGATATATGTAAGGTGTAAGAAGAAGGATGAAGGGTGTAAATGACATATGAATGCTCTTAAGGTGAAGGATGAAGCTTCTTTTCAGATAAGAGAAATAGATCTCACACACACATGTGCAAGACAGTACCATGTGGACAATGCAAGGGCAAGTTGGCTGGCATAGAGGTTTGAGAAATCCTTTAGGTGTGATCCAAAGAAAAGTATGAAGGGGTTTAGGAGTTCCGCCATTGCAGAGCTTGGTGTGTACATATCAACTCACCAAGCTTTCAGAGCAAGGCAAAAAGCACTGAAAATAATTGAAGGAGACACAACTGATCAATACTCAAAGTTGTGGGATTATGCACAAGCATTAAGGGATAAGAATCCAGGCTCAACTGTGATTCTTCAAGTTGATAACACACCTAGTGGCAGCAGCTTCAAGAGATTTTATGTTTGCCTCCAGGCTAACAAAAATGGATTCATGTCAGGTTGTAGGCCATTGATTGGAGTTGATGGCTGCCATCTTAGAGGATCAGTGGGGTGTGTTGTTGACTGCAGTGTGTATGGATCCAAATAATGATCCATACCCTCTGGCATATGCAGTTGTTGAAGTTGAGAATAAAGATTCATGGGAATGGTTCTTACAGTTGTTGAAGGAGGACTAGTTAACTGAGAGAGAAGATACCTACACCTTCATGTCAGATAGACAAAAGTGGCTGATTGGGGCATTTGAGAAGGTATTACCAAGTGTGGAAAATAGGTTCTGTGTTAGACACTTGCATGAGAATATGAAGAGGGCTAGATTTAAAGGCCAACATTTCAAGAAATTGTTATGGAAAGCTGCAAATGCTACCATAGTTGCTAGTTTCCATAGTGTGATGTTTTAGATTGAGGAAGTGGACAAGAAAGCTCTTGAGTGGCTGCAGAAGGGTAAATCAGCCAAAGAATGGTCCAAATCACATTTTTCAACATTTGGAAAATGTGATACAATGGTCAATAACATGTGTGAACAATTTAACTCATGTCTGCTAAAGGCTAGAGAGAAGCCAATTTTAACTATGTTGGAATGGGTTAGAAAGTACATGATGATGACTAGGCTTCAAAAAAACAGAGATAGGGCTGAGAGATTGTGGGAAGGGAGAGCTGTTTGTGCTAGAATAAGAAAGCTAGTTGGAAAATATATGGAAGCCTCTGTAGACTGCATTCCCACAAAGTCTAGTGAGAACAGATATGAGGTGTCAAGTTTTGATGGCTCAAAATATACTGTTAACTTAGAGCTGCATACATGTGCTTGCAGAAGATGAGATTTAAGTGGAATACCTTGTAAGCATGCCATCAGTGCCATTTGTGCTGAAGGAAAAGCTCCTGAAGACTATGAGCACTCATGTTATACTGTTGAGACTTATAACTCAGTCTATGAGCATGCCATATCTCCAATGAATGGAGATGACCTGTGGGAGAAAACATGCTACATTCCACCACTCCCACCTTCTTTTGCAAAAAAGAACAAGGGCAGGCCTTAGAAGGACAGGAGATTTAGGCCTAATGAAGAACCAGAAAGGAAAAAGAGGGGAAGTGGTATAGTTCAGAGAATGGGAAAACAGTGCTGTGGAATCACTTGTAAGTTTTGTGGAGAGAAAGGGCACAACTAGCTAGGATGCAGATTGAGAAAGGTAAATTATTGCATGTTTCATCTTAGCTATTTACTTAATGCTAAATTGAAAACTAATGTTTGCTATGTGCATGTTTTATTTAGGAAAATTTCAACTCTGAAGCAACACAGCCTCAACTTGAGAAAGAGAGTGCAGCTGCAAAGAAGGATGCCCAACCATCTACTTAGTTTGAGGAGATGACACAACATGACTGTCCTCCTTCAACCCAAGAAGATGATGCAACTCAAAGAGCAGGTTGTTCCAGTATGTTGCCAACTACAAAGCAAGGAAGAAAAATGCTTGTAAGATCATTATCATTTTCTTCTTATTATCTCAGTTTAATGACTTTAATTCTTTGCACATATTTTCATGTTCTTAATTAGGCGAGGAAGAGACCTAAGTTTGCTAACAACCCTGTGGATGATGGCCCTGGTCAAGAGAAGTCAACAGCTTACGCCATTTCAAATATAATAGATTCCATGAGTTCATGGGGGGTTCTTCAGCTGCTGCAAATCAACTTCAAGAAATAGATTCCATGAGAGTGGTCACCAAATGAGGCAAAATTTTTGTGCATGCTTCAAGCTTGAGAGTTGCAGCACAGAAGAAGAGGAAGTATAGATAATTTGGTTTTCATAAGATTTCAGGCTTCATTTGGTGTTTTTGGTTTAATTTGATGTTTTTGAAAAATTAACTTGTTAACTCTGAAAAGCCATGCGTTTGGCTTCATGTTTTTGAACAAATTCTCTGCCATAATCTTGCCAATCATGTCAGTCTTATTTATTGCATTTTTTGTGGGTTGATAATTGTAGTCTGGCTCTGAAAATATGAAACTGTAATGGTATTCAGTTGGTTTTTGCTAATTGTTGTTGTTCTAATTCAGTGAAAAGCTGGTTTTTGATTCATTGTTGTTGATAATTGTAGTAATGCTATTCAGTTGATTTTTGATTAATAGTTGTTGCTTTGATTCAGTGAAGCTGGTGTTTTGTTGGGAAAATTTTCTCATTGGCATATAATTGCAATAATATGATTCTACATTGTACATCTTACATATTAGACAACCACAACATTTATTTGCGGAAAACAGCTACTGCATAAAACATTAACACCAGAAATATCACTTTTCCCAACTTTCTGATTTTTGCCACATCTGTAGCTATTTTCTTCATATCTTCAGCCATTTGCATCATACATTCAGCCATAATCTTCATATCATCAGCTATGTCTTCAGTTGACATCTTCACCTTTGAGCTGTGGGACTCCCCTGAGTTGTCTTGTGATGGACACTCATCAACATATAAAAAAAACTACCTCTGTTATGTGCACGATTGGAAACATATGCTCGCACTGGCTTCTGACAGTCACACATTAAAAAAAATTTGCTGTTGTTTGCTCTGCTTGAAGATGCAGCAGACATGGTGTTGTTAATTTGGAGGAGAATTTTTTTTTCGGCTTGAATTCTTGTAATTTTGGAATTGGTGTATAGGTATATATATAGGTAGGTATATGGCGTAAATGCCTTCCAAAAGTTGGATATTTTTGGTTCAAAGCAGTTGAATTTTCCCTCCAATTCACAAGAATTCCCTCCAGATCACTGTTCGGCCTAATATTGTGTATGAGACTAAAATTGCTTATCATTTGAGACTAAAATTGCATGCCAACTTAACGGAAAAATGTGACGTTAGGACTATTTTAGCATATCTTGGTCCAATGAGATCAAATTAGCTTAGTTTGGGACCAAAATAAAACAGGACATGCTTTGTGGGACCATTTCAGCAATTTTCTCAATTTTTTGTAGAAATTCTTATTTTCCGCGCCAACTAATTAATTGTGTTGTTCCAATATTCATGACAATTAACATTTTACTCTATCTATTGTGCTTATGTATTTTAATAATAACAAATTAATTTATACCAACAGGTCGAACGAGACTGTGGAATAGTACAAAGCCTCAATAAACACCATGAAAAACAGCAGAATCGTTCAAGGAATCCTCTTGTTGGATGTAGAATTTAATTGATCAAACACATGCCATTTAACAAAGCCCTCCCTCTGAGTCTGAAAATCCTACAGTAGGTAAAATCCCTTCCATCTTATCATACGCGTTACACATATCGAGTTTCAAATATATATATATATATATATTTCGTTTTCCTTTTCATACACAGCATCTTCAGATTTCAGCACATGGATTCTTGGTGATAGGCAAGTTTCCATCATAACTGCACTGAGGGAGACCTGGATTCCTCACAAGCCGAGGGCCGGTAGGCACCCCCGTCGTCTTGGGACGAATATCCTGCAAAGTGATAAGTATATATATGTGAATTTTGATTGAAATTGTGAAATATCTTGCTTTTGCAGAATGGAGAGTGGAGATTATAAGATTGATAAAATTAGAAACCAGTCCAGCAGCTCATGCATTGTAAATTTTGATACTGTATCTAGCTAGCTACTAGCTAGCTGTATATATGTCTTTTCAGTAGCATGTGAAAGGTACGTAGTATAGTAGATTAGTAGTACCTGGTCGAAAATAGCTGTTGGAACTGCAAGTGTAGCAACTGCGTTGGGAGAATCCACTATCCCTGAAATCCTCCCTTCACAAGGGCAGCACGAGAGCAGAAGATAGACCTGATTCCTTAAATTTCAGCTTGAGTTATTTAATGTGGGGGGGGGGGGGGGGCGAGAGAGAGAGAGAGAGAGAGAGAGAGAGAGACCTGTTCTTTAGAGTATCCAAATCTAGAGAGATAGTCAATCGCATTGAGCACTGCACGCTTGTAAGCAACGCTGGCGTCCAAGTAGTGTTGCCTTCCTCTCTCATCAACGCTAATGCCCTCAAACACTAGCCACTCTGAGAATCTTGGCTCCACTGGCCCTATCTCGAATATCGGGTTTACATGTAACGGTGTTGGTCCCATCGGAGTTAGATACTTCTTCATGCCATGCCTTATGATTTCACACCTGATCATCATCGTATATATATGCAACAGAATATTAGCTGTGGAATATTTCAATTTCAATGAGAGAGAGAGAGAGAGAGAGAGAGAGAGAGACTTAGTACTTGAGCTCTAGAAAGCCACTCATCTCAATCGCCCCGCAGAATGCAACTTCGCCGTCGCCTTGAGAGAAATGCATATCCCCTGTGCTCAAATTTGCTCCCTCTACAAACACAGGGAGGTACACCTTTGAACCTCTGCTTAGATTTTTTATGTCACAATTTCCTCCGTTTTCTCTTCCAGGAATCGTCCGTGCAGCCTCTCTTGCTATCCTCTCCCACTCCGGACTCCCCTCCTTAATCTACAAGCAGGATTCAATGGGTCGTGTATTTATTATAGTCCGTTGGAATAACTCTGTTTTCTTGTAGTGTCAAGGCCTACCTTGCCAAGAACGCATCCCTTTGTCGATGGGAGATTAGCGAGGGGCCGTGAATGCAACACCTCGCAGAGTTTGAAAGACTGAAGGCCAGTTTCTTCGAGCTCTCTCTCTCTAGCATTCCATATATTCAGCAATTCCATTGAAGGTGCAGTTCCCACAATCCCGGGGTGTGTCAAACCCGGAAATCTTACGCCTGATAACATTTGATTTCATTGGTCCGCTTTGATTTGGTTGATGTGATAAATAATATTGATTTTATAAAGTAGGATTGTACTGATGTGATAAAAATAATATTGTGTTTGAATTGTTTGATTGCGATTTAAATAATTTATGATCAATTGTTAATATTTGGTTTGGATTGAATGATTATGATTAAAATATAAGAAAACATCTAAATTGCCCCATACAATAATAAAGTATTATTTGATGATAATTGATGGGTAATTTCAAATTTTATCAATGAGTGACGGAAATAATTACTCCAATATTATGGTGATATATTATGGATTAAATGGGTGATATGAGCTCCGACTCATCATCAATACGGAACTCCTATCACTTGAACTAAACATGTGAATTTATTGGATTATTTTATCTGTCAAGCATAATCAAGGATAATCTTACAAACTAAACATTGATTGAGTATTTGGATATATAACATTTACTAGTTAATTGATCGATGTACATATGTGATGAAAATTTACCAGGGATGTGAGGAGAGTAGGCATATATTCCTTCAAAATACCATATAGCTTTGGTTGCACAAGGGAAGTGATCAGTCAGAAATCCTCCACCATTTTCCCTATCAAAAATTGCAGTGAAACCCCATTCATCTCCTGGTAGAGGCCCCAAATTGCAAATCTCTACTGCGAGAAGATCACCGGGCTTGGCTGGATCCCCGACTGTATCGACCACTCTAATGGGTCCACTTAGATAATGAACCTGAGATAGTGAACAAATCAAAATTCGTTGATCCCCATAAGAATACTGAAGATTGCAACCAAAACATAAACCACTTTTCTATTCAAATCAACTGCGCCATATCCAGAGATCACATACTATGTTACTTGTACATGTTATTATAATAGCTAGAGTTTGTGATCGACAATATCTTAGTTTGTATATTAGGTAACTAATGTTTCTATTGTGGCATATATTTTTTCTGTTTTTAATAATTTTGGGTGGAATTAAGTTTTGAGAATGTTGATTTCTTGTACTATATATAAAAATAAGAAAAAAGAAAAAAAGTTGTACTTACAGTTGATAGGTCTAATGTTTTTACGTCAAGAGCAGAGTTATCATCTGTGATTGCCCCTGCTGTCCAGTCCATCATCTCCACCCTGAATACGACCTCGGTTTCAACCGTTGCCACCGGAGGTATCTCGGGGTGCCATCGATTGTGAAGCGGCAACTTCTGCTGCCATGGCTTCTTCTTTAGGTCTATTGGGACTGTTAGTCTTGGAGTTGGAGGGGCCATGCTTGATTTGGGGGTTGTTTGTGTAATAGATATTTGTTGAACTTCATCATATTAATTTTTCAACATTAAAATCTTGGTCCAAAATAAGACAATATTTGTGACATAGGAAATTTCAAGTATGATTTAAACAAATTTGATATAGGTGACAAATGAAGAGAGACAACTTGTCCAATGGTCCCTAATTGTCCTTTGCTATTGTCAGATGATGTTGGAAACTAGTAAGCTGTAGTTATCAGCAACACATGATGGGAATTTAGATTGTAATTTTTCATATAATTATTATTAATAGTAATCATGGTAGTAATAAATCAACAGGTTATTCTAATTAACGTTATGAACGGAAGTCAATAATAAACGGTTCTTCATCTTCAAACTTTTTTTTTTTTTTTATGTTTTTTTTTTAGTTGGGGAGGGGAGTTTCCAAGATTGAACCCCAGTCTCTTACCTACTTGAGTATTAATACCAAGATTTAATAAACGGATCTACATCCTTCAAACTTAGTGTACGATTGATCATTAACTATGTTTATAAGAATAAAAAAGCTAGACATTCAAATTTTGTCCAACTAAATTAAGATTAATTTTAAAAAACAGATACGTCTATATTAACAATAGGATATGAGAAACTCACAATAGAAGGATCTTGAAACTTAATGTCTTGAGCCGTGTATTCTTTGGTGATGCCACCACCGCTGAAATCTACCATCTCCACCCTGAAAAGTTCTCCGGCACGGACCTCTGCCACCGGAGGTATCGAGGGGTGCCACCGGTTGTGCAGAGGAAGCTTTTGCTCCCTTGGCTTCTTCTTCACATCTATAGGCACAACCAATCTAGCACCAAGATCACTCATTATTGCAACTAAATTTCTACGTGGGATCAGAAGTCTTTAGCTCTAAATTGAAAAATAGCACCAGTGTTACAAATCATTAAAATCTTGAAATATTATTTTTCACTAGGAAGTGTTGTTGACAATGACACCCATCATGCCAATTTTTTCTTTAATGGACCACTAATTGCCTGCTTGCACCTCTTGGCCGTAGTTCAATTTTATCATCAAACAAGATACTTGATATTGATATTTAAATTAATTAATAAATATACACTTTGACCAGGTCATTACAAGAAAATAAATAAATAAATAAATAAATAAGCAATACTATTAACATAGGAAGTGATGTGAAAATTATCAGTTTTTAATTTAAGTGCGAGGAAGTCACACAGATGGTCGTCGTACTCTTTTTGTAGTTCTGGTTATTTTCACTTTGGTTAGAGGTACTCTTTTTTCATATTGAATTTTTCATATTGATTTTGATGAGGTCTCCATCCTATGGGCTTGTGATATGTAGGATTTTTAGGGATCAGTTACTACTAGAAAAAAGAATTAATACTATATTATTTTGGTGACATTATAAAAGTGTAGTAAGAGGGATTCAGATACGATATTAAGTAATTTACCGTCCATCGCTACATTTTGTGAATCCTCTGACGACACTAGAACGTGAGTGTCGTTATATATAAGACCCAATACGGCATTTTTGGTTTCATTCCATTTTTTTTAAAGAAATACCCAGCTTAGTGATCAAGACTCGACGGCTACACACCTACACACCATTTAATTGTTGGAGAGTGGAGAATCGGGAGACCGCCAAAGCCCACACTTACTTTTTTTCTTCTTTTTTACAAAAAAAAAAAAAACCTTCTTCAATATTTTCCAACCAGACAATGATTCTCAAGCAACAAAGCATTTCGTGCCGATAAAAACTTCAAAATGTTTATCAGATCGAATTCATCAATGCAAGCTGTGATACCCCGATCCTTTTGCTAAATTATAAATTATAATTTTAGTAAGTGATTTCAAGTTAATATTGTTTCAATATTAATCATGTGAGTATGTTTGTATTATGCCGTTATTTTAATGCAGGTTGTTCCACTCGAGCCGATACGTCTTAGCACACAGTGGTATTATACTGAGTGTATAATACAGTTTGAATTTTTAATACTAAAATGTCGAGTTATGTGTTAAGGAATGATTGTAATTGCGTTTAATTTTATGATTGCCATACCTTAATTTTATATAATCTCGATGTGTGTATTAAATGAGTAGTAAATGTGTTTTGAAAATTCAAGTCGTGTATTGTATGTGTTTTTGAAAATAGCATAAATCGAGGGTCTCACTGAGTTTCGGTAGGGTTTCGTCCGGAGGTCATAACTTTTGACTCGGTTGGAACCACCACGAGGCTCATAAGTACTCAAATCGAAGCTCTTTCAAAAATCTGCAGTCTGAGCGCGATCGGAAAGCGCGACCCCATTCGAGTCGCGTTCTGAGGGGTCTACAGCGCGACCATAAAACGCGACCCCCTCGGTTGCGTGTTACCAGCTTCAGAGAGCCATTTTTCTTCGGCTCAAACGTGACCCGTAAACGCGACCCCCCTAGGTCGCGCCCTGTTTCGGAAATTCCACCCTATAAATACCACACTTCACCCATTTCTTCCATTCTCTTCACTCTTGGACGATTTCTTCCCAACTTCTCTCAAGGAGTTCTTCAAGTTTTGGGTAGATCCATTCATCATCCTCCATCAACCAAGTTAACTTCATACCTTCTTCACCTTGGTGATTAAAACACCATTTTCATGTTGATTTGAATCTAGGGTTGATGCCCAAAAATTAGGATTTTCGATTCTATTGATCCTCATGCTTTGATATCTTAAGCATATGGTTTATTTACTCCATTGAAGCTATATGTGAAGTTATATTAAATTTCTATGGTTCATTATTGCTAAAGATATGATTTTTACCCTATTTTCCCCTTAAGTTATTGGTGTTTGGTTGGGGGTATTGTGATGGTTTTATGAAATTGATTTTCATGTATGTTAGAGCCCTAGGATGAAAGTGTTTGTATTTGAAATATTGGGTTTAAAGGATTTAAATTGAGTCTTGATCATGTGGTTTAAACGTGTGTACGTAACGTGTTCGATTAAATGCTGCAAATAGTTTTAATGTATATTTTGAGTCCAAAATCGTATTATGAGTTGGTATATCCATGATTATGTATATGAAGATGTATGAAATATTTAAAGAAAAGTATAGCATGAGTTGGTCAAAATTATGATTTAATTGTATAGCTCGACATCTAAAATGAAAAGGGAATTGAAAGGTGCTTGGTGACGTATTGGGGCTCGAGGTGGACGACTTGTGCACGACCAAGAAGTATTTCAAAGGTTGAGAAAGATTTGAAAGCGTCTCATAAGGTGGGGTAACTCTAAACTATGAACACGTGTAAGGTTATAGTTAATGTTGTGCTTTGATTGTATAAGTATGAAGGGTCTTCGGACCAAAGATAAAAGAGACCCTTCGGGGCATAACAAAGATCCTTCGGGGTCGACAAAGAGATCCTTCGGGGTCGACAAAAGAGATCCTTCGGGATCGATAATATACTCGTTAATGTCCTCCCTAGGAGGTAGTATGTTTGCGGGCATCCCTACAGGGACAAAGGCGTTCATTAATGGGGGCATCATGATGTTTGGATCCTACGGGGTTGAGACTAGTCTCCACAAAGAAAAAAAGTATCCATATGTTATATTTTCACTTGTGCAATTGGCTATAACTGTTTACAGTGTTCCCCACTGAGTATGTTGTTAAATACTCACCCCATTCATTCAATGAATTTCAGGTTGAGGAGTCGAGGCCCGAGTAGGAGCATTGTGAACACAAGAGAACCCCACAAGCTTGTGTTTATCTTTTTGCATGCTCTCCTTTTGAGAATATTCATGTTATTATTACTATTTGATCATTCTTTTTGCTTTAATGATCAATGATTATTGGGGATGGTAATAGCCCGATCTTTTGTAGGTATGCTATGACAACTTAACATATTATGTATATGTTTTAAAGGCGGGTCGTTTGGCCTAGGAGCCTATGATGTAAATTATATGTCAATGAACCCCTATGTTGTGTATGTTAATTTAGGGTGTTAGACGGGTGGGTTGAGTAAGACCTATGAGCCCAATACGTTAGATAATTGTATGGTTGATGTGGATGGGCTTATGCAATGCTTCCGTTTGATAATATGTTGTGTGATAGTGTAGATCCGATAGGTTGCATGCTAATTCGTAAAAAATTTACATTGAGAATTATGACGTCATGCCTGTTCATACTTTTTGACCTAAGCTTCCTCTCATTTTATTATAAGTGCATAAAATTAAGTGCCTATGCAATGCTTCCTTTAAATACCATGTCGTGTGACAAATTAGGTCCGATAGGTTGTATGTTATCAATGTGAAAAATTTGTCTTGGGAATTATGATTTTATTTCCTCATAATGAAACTTGACCTTAGCTTACGCTCATATTAAAATAAGCACTCCAAAATGAGTAAATAAATTATTTGTTAAGTGACGTGGCCAAACGGAGTAGTTTGGGGCGTTACAAGTATGTTAAGTGACGTGGCCAAACGGAGTGGTTTGGGGCATTACACAAGCAATCTCCTAGTTTTGGACTTCTCATAGAATCAGTGTATTCAAGAAAAAACTGTAGATAAATTAAACAAGCTTTTTTTTAGGAAGAATTTAAACAAGCTTTAGGAGTTTGATATATTGAGTGAAATTGTTGATTAGTAAATTGTTTGCCATGGAAAGAAAGGAATTCCTACTAATAAAAAATAAATTAATATCTCAATTCTACAATTATAATTTAATCAAAGAATTAAACTCACATCCTAGTTACATAGGTTTTTGTAAAATTTCTACAATCACTTTCCTGACGCAATTCTACCGCCGCCGATGATCGATCGACTAAATTAATCTCACGGTTGGACAATACATACTTCGGGCTTTCATAGCCCTCCATCAATTACATGATTTAATGTGTAATCTATGTAAATATCCAAAATTTTCAAATTACACAAGGAAATTTGCATACAAACACATTCGCCACACACAATTCACATTTTTTGTGCAGACTTTTTCCAGCAAATTAGATTGTCTTTGGCAAGGATATTCAAAAATATGAGTACCAATACAAAGCTATCGTTATAGGCTTTTCAATGGTACCTTCAATTTTACGATTGGATTTGAGTCGATGAAGCAATTGTAGGAAGAAATTTTGTAGCAAGATTTTTGTGCATATTGATTGTGTGTGATTTGAAATTGAGATTTCAAAATCGAATTGTGTAGTTGATCGAGGGTTTCGAAAATTCAAAGTGTATGTTATCCGAGTATGAGATTAATTTATACGTTGATGGATAGTTACACGGGAAGGTGAGGGTAGAAATCTTTCAACCATTTATGCAAATGGATATGAGAGTCTCTCTTTGGAACGTAGGTTTAATTATCCCCATTAAATTACAATTTTGATCTACGATAGCAAACTGATCTTTTTTTTTCCTTTTTAGACGATTTAATCTATATTGAATTAGCATAATTTTATTATAATTCACGAGCTTAGTTGAGTATAAAAAATTTTAATAGGTTTAAAAAACATAATAAACTAATAAAAAAAACTTAATGTATAATGACGGAGAAATTATCAATTCAAAAGCGAAAGATGGTTTATCTATCGATATAGAAGTTGAAAGATTGATTCTATCGATTCAAGATTTGAAATATCTAAAACTATCAATTTAAAGCTTAAAGATTTAATAGTGTTAAAACTATTCAACAAAAAGTGACGTCACCATTAAATATCCACATCACCATTTTGCATTAATTTTTATCCTAAATCAAATTAAATAAAAACAAAATTAAATTTACATTAATTATCTTAGTTAAATTAATAGAGGACTTTATTAAATTATGTCAATTCAATAATAATTTGATAGATACTTTAAATTAAATTCAACGTGAAAATTATATTCAGTATGTAATTGTAATTTTGTTTGGTTTCCCATAACAATAATAAATTGATATAGTTATTTTTGTTTTTATTTTTCAGTTTTGATGGGGAAATGAATATTATATAAGGAGATCTAGAGATAGAGTAATACTAATATTAATTAATTTATTAAATATTTTAAAAGATTTAATAGTTGGTCATGTAATTGAAATCATTAAAATCAATAAATATAATAAAATTTAATTAATCCAACAAATAAAGTTCAATTTCGAACTACAAAGTAATGAGACCCAAACAACGGAAAGTGGTAGTTTTTATTAAATGAAATTTAATAAAACCATATGTTTAATTTAATTAATATAGTTAATGCAAATTTGTATTTTTTTATTTAATTTAATATATTATGAACATGATGTGGATATTTAACCGCCACATCACCTTCTATTGGATGGAATAATCTTAAAGTCTTAAATTGATAATTTTAGATCTTTCAAGCTTGAAATTGATAAATAGAATCTATCTTTCAAACTCTATATTGATAGATAAATCATATTTTCGGGTCTTGAATTGATAATTCTCCTAAAATGAAATATATTTTTTTAAAATATAATATTACTATAACCTTTAATTTATTCTAAAATATATTTAGCTTGATAAACCTCATAGGTTTTTTATTCATGTTCGTTCATTTATTTGGTATTCATTGGAAGCCATAATAGTTTATGTACAGAAAATGATTTAAAAAAAAAAGAAATTAATACAATTAATAAAATATACGTATTTATTTAAATGAATGGACATAAAACGATTTAAAGAAAAAAAAAGAAGTTAATACAAATGAAAAAAACAAGTGCTAAAGTAATAATTTTGGTGGCACACCAATGCTTTTTTCTTTTGGCCATTAATGATTCCCAATTTAATCGATCTAATATCTTAGTTCAATTGGTAAATTTCTTTTTCATATATGTTTTATATATTTATTTTTAAAAATGTATATATTTATAATATTTTTCTGTATAAATTAGTGGTAACTAGTGAATAATATAATATAAAATAAAACTATGACACAAGAAGGGCGGAAAACCCCCCAAAAAACCCGTCAGGATTGAAACATGAAAAACAACCCGCGCGAAGCCAATGGAATCCACGATCTCAATACTTCCTCTCTCATCTACGCGCTTCTCCTATACTCTAACAACTTTACAAACTCAAATTTTCATTCATGGTTATTCCTGCCTCGATCGATTCCATTTGAAATAGTAAGTCAATTGTACATATTGTGCTGCGATTTTTTGCTTTTGTCGTGCCGTTGAGTTTTTCTACTCGGAATTGTATTCTGCTTTCCATTTGTCGTGCCGTTGAATTTTCCACCTTTTAATTTGATCGATTGGTGTTTCTTTCTTAATGACTAATCAATTATTTTCTGGCTTCTTCTACTACTTCTTGAATGTCACTTACTCATATTGATATTTTCTTGTGTATTCCATAATACTTATTAAAATAGTTATTTGATCATGAACTGCATGATTAATTTCTTCAAAGAAACTACTCATATTATCTATTTTCATGTATTTAATAGTTGAGAGAGAATCATTATGATAAGCATTCCCAGAGATAATTGCTTCAATTTTGTGGCAAATATTGATCATAATTAGGCTAATTGCCTAATACCTTGTCTAACCTTTTTGATTATGTATGTTTACAAAGTGTTGCTGTTGCACTTCCTAATAATTTTGCCCCCATGAAGGTACATGCCTTCCATGTTAACATTTCATTATGTGCTAAATAAGTACCATATAAAACAATTTTGGGTTGTGGAAGTCAACAGAGTCTAACAATTTTATAACCTTAATAAGATAATTCCATTGTTTCAGTATATATAGTAATTACTTCTAGCAATTGAGGTCATGTTCGCATATATGGGGACATATAATACTGCTCTATTGCATGTATTAATTATCTAAACTTTCTTGCTAATGTGTTCACTAGATTGTTGTTTAATTATAATTTTGAGGAAATTTGTATTTATTATCAACTGTTAACTCTTGAGATATTTGATGAGTTTATTTCACTTGAGATAAGACTTTCTGATCTGGCATCTTTGCTAATGCATTTGTATTGCTTCCAGTTGGTAGAGTGAGGGCTATTCTAACCTTGCATGAATAAATTGAGATTTTACACTAGTTTTTGTGCTTATGTTATATTACGCGCTTTATAGAGAACATAGTGCAAAGGATAGGCAATAATTGTGATTCTTGTAGTTGTGATGTTAATCACTAAAGGTGTCATTGTGAGGTAACCCCTGCACATACACGTGATCTGGGCATCACTATAGGGAGTCAATGCTAGGTAAGCCCTGGTATACTCAGGGTCAATGCTAGGTGATCCCTGGTACACTCTTCTTGGATTAGCGAGGTAACCCCTCCCTTTTCCTATCAGCGACATGTCATAGAGTGCAGTAGATGACAAAAGGAGCTACAGGGTACCAAAGAGAAGTAAAGGTTTGCAGAAATGGAAAGGGCTTTCGCGTTTTGCTTTCTATTATCTGTATTTATATTTTGGATATTCTGTTACAGTTTTTATTAAAGATTGAGTTAAAAGTGTAACCCACTGAGTGCTTTAGTACTCACGCCCAAAATATTTTCAAAATATTTTTCACAGGTTGAGATGCGGGAGATGATGGCTCGATGTACTGTTGTGGGTTGATCATGCCTTGTTGTCTCGTTCAGACTAAATTATTGCTTATGAGTATGTTGTTATGTGATACAATATTACTCCATTATTGTAGCACCCCGATCCCGAAAGATCGTGGCAATGGACGCCACGAGGTGGGAATTAAGAAGCGGGAAAGAAATGGGGTCATTAAATTAATGACGGGGTGTTAATCCAAAAGGATTAATGTTTGGAATAAAATTTAACAACCGAGTATGCCAAAGATAGGTTATGCCTTCCGGAAAATTAGACAGCATAACCTTTGTAACTAGAGCGAATCCCCGTTTATAACGGCTTATAGGTGAAGAATGTAAGCTGTAACAATTCAATAAGCCCTTTCATAGGCCAAACAGAAACAAATAACCAGATACCAACAATCAATAGACCTATTCATAGGTCGACAAAAGAAACAGACACCAATATGCTGAACAAATGAAGCTCTTCCATAGGCCAAAATGAATGATCAAATAGACATAATGAAAGATGGCCTTCCTCCCCTTGAAATAACTATGTAGCTAAGCATATGATACATGTTAACTAGGAAGTCAACAAATGTTCAGAATCAGAGAAATAGAATCATATCAATAAAATACCAAGATCAGAGTTCTTAGCATTTAGTAAAAGAATACCATAAATGCGAAAGCTCAATTCTTAACATAATACTAACAAAAAGAGATGACAACGAAAAAATATGTAAATCATAATAGCCCATATCTCAGCCTCGTCACCTCCACGCTCCAGCCTACTGACCTGAAAATGTTTGAAAAGATTTGGGCTGAGTACTAATGCACTCAGTGGGCAAGTTTTGACAATTCAAGTTATGCAAATCATTTTGTTAAAGTAATCTATCTGTGTTCATGCAGGTAGTGAAACTTAGGAGGTTTAAAAGTTGGAAGCAACCTAAGTTCACCAAAACATTTTATCGTGAAGCGCTTAAGAGTATAACCCGTCACTGCCCGCAACCCAAACCACATCACCAGTGCATAACGTTGAGTATGACCACAGTATACCCAAAGAGTATAACCAATAAGTGTTTCATTTTAGTCTCACCGACAAGGAGTAGGGCAGGACAAATAATGCATGCATACTGTAGCTACTCACATTGACACAACGCTGGTTTATGAGACTCCGACAACATACAGTAGCACGTAAATATTTAACACAGATAGTCACATATGCAATTTTAACAAAGCAGAGCTTAATAGCTCGAAAGATACAATTTGCAAAGATATTATATAGCCCACCTTTCTCGGGATTCTGAAAAGTTAACTTCTGAAGAATCAACCCTGATACTCTTTCTCTAGCTCAGCTGGTACTACAGAAGGTAAACTTCAACTCAGGATAATCGCTATATTTTCGGGAATTAATCTACTATAAACGGAACTATTATTAATTATATTCTATTCTAAAATAGATTGCGCAACTCTAGAGACCTTGAATAATTTCGACGAAGAAGGAAATAAATTCCAAAACTGTATTCTTGCTTTACTGGGATCAACTGATTTGACAGAGGTCTCTTTCCAAAACTTGTCATTTATCCAAATTTTACCAGATCCACCACAACACTTTTAACCGCTCGGAAATTACGAAAATATTCAGGGATGATACTATATATGCCAAGACTAAAGAATGAGAATTTTTAGAATTTTTCGATAATACATGCTCCTGGTATAAAAATAACTGTCTACTTTAAATAATCGAAATTATTCAAAACTCGCAACGAGATCGCAAAACTTGGCAAGCTTATAGGAAATAATATTTGGAGCAATTTTCGAGAAGAAACATTTTCGATTTGACGACCCAAAATGGGCGAAATGGGAGTTTCAGTAACAATATTCAGATTTTAGCTGAAAATGTATCGGTCTCGATCGAGCTCGATACTCGTTGGATTTTCACTCAAAAGTACAATTTTTGATAGTGCAGAAAATAAGGAATTTAATGGTGTAATCAGATCAAAGATCGGACGGCTAGAACATAAATTTAAACAGGGGCATATTTATAATATAATATTCGGATCCGGATTTCAAACGACGAGAAATCAAAAATCTATTCCGATAACTACAAGATCCAAATGATCAAAGACTATTTATAAAAAGAAGATTTCTAATACGACTATCCAGGAAGAGTAGATCTGAGATTTACATAAAATGAAAATGGGGAAAAATACCGAAAACTCACAGCATCAAAAATCAGAATCGGTAGAATTAAAGATAATTGAAATATAAGCATATTTAGAACTTGAAATTTCTAAATTCATCGGTCTGAATGACCAGAATCGGAGAAAGTACCTTCTCCGAGGAATTGGCGGCGGTCACGATGATTTTCCATCGTGATCATCCTTCGTGTCATCATTTCAATCATGTATTCGTGATCTACGCGTTGACACCTTCAAAATGACTATTTTAGAATTGAAATAGGAAACTAGAGTCGTACATTCTCTGGAAGCTGCTCGGCGTTTCGATTTTGAAAATGAATGAAAAATGAAACCTTAAACTCCTATTTATAGAGGAAAAATAAATAGGATAATAACGAATAAAAGAAAGAGGATAATAATGGAAAAAGAATAGGATAATTACGAATAAGATAATCTTTTGAAAAAGAAATTGGATAATGACGGATGTGCCTTTTTCTATTAAATTTATTATTTTCCAACTTAAAGTTGTGCCAAGAGTTCATTTGAACTCGAAATTTGAAATTTCAAAGGTTGGCATGATTCTTGAAACATTTTCTATCAACCCGAGAAAAATATCATAACATATTTTTAAGGTAATTTTTGACCAAATTAGATTTAACAGATTTCCCTGGCTGCGATTTTCCTTTATTTGAGTCCTTTAAGGACGCAACTTATTTTCTAACTTACCAGAGGGTAACATAAGTTGAATAAAATCTTCTAAAATATTTCGGGGTATTACAATTATTTTCCGCTTAAACTCTGATACAGTTGCCCCATAGTATGATTGCATGCTATGTCTTATTGTTGGGCTTATCTGAATTGTATTCTTTATTGAATCATGATAATAAAGTCCCACTTCTTTTCATAAATCCAAGCATAGTCCATTACAGTTTTCGACCTATGTGATGGTCATATTTGATTAAGTCTTGGATTTTGTTTATTTTCCAGTTGACCTATGAATGGGTCTTATCTTGATTAATTGCTTCTGTCCTATGAATGAGACATAAAATAGTTTATTTGCCTCTGACCTATTGATGGGTCTTAGTTGTTGTGACTTATGGAGAGGTCTTGTTTATTGGAAGAGTCGGAATCCTATCTATTAGTTGTTGGATTCTGTTTGAATTTGATTAGCCTATGAATAGGCATTCCTTCAACTTGTTTGAACCCTTTGACCCTTTTGATTCGTTAAAAATGATAAGTTCTTCCTAAACATAAAGTTATGTTGCCTAAGTTATTGAGGCGCTAACTTAGTTTAATTCTAGAAACATCCCCCTAGATTTCCAATTTTTCGTGCTATTTTACGCACAACAACCCTGTCCCCATCCTCGGGACCGGGCTGTTACAACTTGTGTTTTAATCTTAGTTTAATTTGATTTTGATCGTTCTTGGAGTTTGGTGTGTTTACTGGTTTTTGTAGGTTTTGTCGCAGTTTATGTTGTGTTTTCAAGAGAAGAGTAGTTGATGATGTTCCAGAGTCATACGATGAAGAATTCGAGTCATCTGGACCCGTCTGATGTTAAGCTGGTTTTAGGCTATATTTTCTTAAGCATATAAGGATTATTAGGGATGAAAATCACTACACTACATACCCTAAAGTTTCCAGCAGAGGAAATATAACAAATGAATGGTATATGAAGAACAAGACCAAATGATTCACGTGTTTTCAAGATTAGAGACAAATTTAATATTCCGGGTTTTATTTCATTAACTCTTGTAGAACAATGAATACTTTGTTGATAATTTTATTTGTTTATTTTATGATGACCAACTAAACTCTACTATTCTAGGATCGATTGTGATTCAGTTATGAAGTTCGATTAATTAATTCCTTTTATGTGACAATGACTTTATTATGCTTTAATTGTTCTTGTGCTTGATTTTGCACTGTTTGACTGTCCCTTAAATATTGTAATTTAATGTGTTAATTTATAAATAAAAAGAGGATTTTTAACATGAGATTGAGAACAATTAGCTAGTTAATCAGTATCACTTGAGAGAGTTGCGGTTGTTTGAAAAGATAATAAACCTGATGATCATTTAGGAGTTGCAGTTTAGATAATTAATGGACACATTGTTATTAACTATCACAACATTTTAATTTGATAAAATGAAAATATTTGGATCTTAGTTCTATTCCCGCCCACTTCCTTCCTCCCTTAGACGAAATTCTCCCAATCCTCATTCCTCTTAGTCATTAACCCAATCGTCAGCGACAAATTTCTTAGCTGATGTGATTATTTTTTTAATTGAAATTGAGGCTTACTTGGATCAAATTTATTTGGTTCTTCGTCAGTTCAACATGAGTGCATTCCTCAAGAAGCCAAAACCCTCGAAGAAGCACTGACCGAGAGTTCCAATCTCGATGAGGATTCCACCATGTTGGAGCAGGAGAGCTCCGTTGCTGGGGATAATAAGACCAGTGCTGATTATTACTTCGATTTCTACTCGCACTTTGGTAATTGTTCGTTACCTTCCCTCGAACGATTGTATCTTTTTGCATTTATTTTTTTAAATTTGAATTGGGAAATTTTGAAAATGGTTATAATGAGGTTTACTCTTTTCAAAAACAAAATTAAAATATTGGAGGGGGGGTTTAGTATGAACGAGTATATTTCTGTAAAGTTATGAGTGCAGTGCTTTATTCTGGAAAATTCATTAGTTGAAGTTATTGGTGAACCAATCTTTTGAGTACATTTTCCTTCACAGTGCTATGGTCACCGTTTTGAATATAGATAGAAGTGTATTTGCTTGACAATGCACGTGATAAGTTTTCCGTTGGCCTTTCTTTTTTTTTTGCCGAATTGTTTAATGGTTACAGAACTCAGCATTGGTTATTTTTCTAATTGATTGTAGGCATCCATGAAGTAAGTGCTAAAATTTGGAAGTAAAGCTGTCAGACTTAACATTTTTGTTAGCTGTGGAAAGCATTCACTTTATATTTCTTATTTTTTTCCCTAATCTTCCAATCTTTCAATTTGATTTGTAACAGGAAATGTTGAAGGATGTAGTTAGAACAAAGACATACCAAAATGTGATTTATAGGATTTTCTTTCTTTTCAAAGATAAAGTAGTTCTTGATGTAAGTGCTGGGACAGGAATACTCTCACTCTTTTGCGCCAAAGTTGGTGCTAAACATGTTTATGCGGTAATGCGCCATCTAAACTTCTCCTATATTACAAATTCAATTTCCCTCTTGCTTATCACGTAGGCCATTATTGGCCAATACACCTCTAGTTTGTATTGACTTACTGATAATGAAGATGATGAATCTGGTCTCAGAAATCCCTATAATTTTTGTATCTCATTTATGCTATTGTCATTATAATTAATGCATGCGTGTAATTACAGTGCATGGTGGGCCTGATTGTTTAACAGAAATCAGGATAAGTCAATGAAAATCTTTGTTTTTACTAAATTTTTGAGAGTAAATATCTGATTTCGTACATTCGTGTTTTCAGGTTGAATGCTCCAGCATGGCTGATATGGCTCAGGACATTGTAAAGCTAGATGGATACTTAGATGGTTGTTCTCATTTTGCTGTATGTTTTTTGAATCCTTTGCCTTTTCCTTTATACCTTCTAATGGTCTTATGGGGTTATGGCACCCCACTAGTTATTTTATCATTTCAGTTGTAACTGTTCTTAAGGGAAAGATTGAAGAGATTGAGCTTCCAGTTACTCAAGTTGATGTTATCATTTCTAAGTGGATGGGGTATTTTCTAGTATATGAGAATATGTTGAACATAGTGCTTTATGCTCGTGATAAGTGGCTAGTAAGTTCTATTTCAATTCAATTTATCATGCTTAGTGATGGTGGGTTGAATTGTTCCTTGCATACAATAAGTGGAACATAGATACTATGATTCTATATTCGGTCTAGTTGTTTACAATGTTTTATGGGTTGTCGCACCTATTTGCAGGTCAAAGATGGACTTGTACTGCTCGATAAAGCATCTCTTTACTTGACTGCAATTGAAAATCTAAACTATTTAAAAACATTAACAGCAAGAAGCTCTTGGAAGCTCTTACATATTCAGTAACATATCTAAATGTCTTATATGATGTATTCGTTTTTTATTTTCTTGACTTGACAATTTAGTTCATATCCTTATTAGATTATATCCTTTATGTAGTCGATAAACATAGGCCAAATTTATTACTTTGAAGATGGGGTCCATAATTGTCCAAACAGGCACGCCGAGATTTCCAGGCTTATATTTCATGACCTGGAAAAAAATTTCAGTATGAAAGACATTTCACTGCAGGTCAATTTCCGATAATTATTAAATTAACTTGAACTTGATTATCTTTGATTACTAGGATACCAGGACTATGACATTACCAAATAATTATAATAAAAGAATTGCAAGAAAACTCTTACATTTTGGGTGAAGGGCATTCTTATTTTCTTCTTATATTTTGTCACTTACTGGACTTTGCCTTTGATCATAATCACTCTATTATTATGAAGTTAATTTCCTGGTAGCTCTGTAGCTATGATTGTTACTTCAAAATTATTTTAGATGCCACTGCTATTTGATTGGTTTCTAGTTTGGTATGTTGATCAAGCTCCTATTCGAAAAGTTATCTAGCGGGGTAGATACCAGGGATTAAGTCATAGGAGACTTCGAGGTGAGAGGAAAATTTTGAATATTATCTATCATATAGTCTCCTCCTTGGGCTATAAGGCATGACTTATGTGTATTTGTATTTCCCTTAATTCTATTCAAATTGGAATAATGTTTATGATTATGTTGTTGCTATGGATCTAGTAATGCTACTCGGTGATTTGTAAAATGAGGAAATAACTTATGAGTCCGTATTTCCATTAATTATATTTTCATGCAATGTGGGGTAAGAAGCTAATGTCCTAATTACATCTTCTTGAGTTGTTTTTAGAGAATTCGACTTTTCTAAAAGCTAGTTGCAATTTATTATTTTAAGAGAAGTTAGAAATAACTTAATATGTCATTTGCTCATGGATACGAAATAAAGCAATCTCTTGTGAATGCTCTGTTTTACAAAATATGTATTAACTAAGAACTGTGAATTTTGAGATGTTGACTCATCTCAGATAGTTCAGTAATTTCTTTAAGAATTATTAAATGTGTTATAGTATATTTCATTATAGAGTCAACAAGAGGAAGGAGGGAATGGACAAAATTGAGTAAAAATAAATTAGTAGAGTTACTCGGTTTGTGTTCTTGATGCTTACCTCTGTGTAATTCTTTATTACATGGCAGCTAACATAACAACTTATGCTTAGTTTCAGAAGAGGCGATATTCTAAAGATGAGATGAATGAAGTTCGGGTAGGATGGACAAATTCTGTGTGCGATCATTTATAGGATCAAGGTATCTTGAATTTCTATCTACAAGTAGTTGTATTGGAAGAGATTGGATGCATTGCAATTACTTGCAATAATTATTTTATGGATTTTGTTTATAACTCTTCTTGAGTTAGCTTCTTTGTATTAGATATTAGAGATGATTTTGAATTTTAATGTTTTATGTCATCTTAACATGTTTTTGGATAATATTTTTCATCATATTATATTTTTAGATGATTTGTGAATATATTGTATTTTTGGATAATATTTAGTCATGTTTTAGATTATTCTTTATTATAATTTTAATTATTATATTATGATGTACAGATGGCAAAAAAAAACCATGAAAAATAATATACAACAGCATATTATGTGAACATGATGGTAGTTACCGTTGTGTATGATTGTATTATACAACGGTAATAATAGAACCAACCGTTATATATAATGATTGTATACAACAGTAATGAAAAAAACTGTAACAGTAAATTTTATGTTTACAATGATAAATATCGTTGTATGTAATGATTTTATAGAACAGTAAAAGAAATTATACTATTATCTAAAGTATATATACACAACGGTAATATAAAAAACTGTTACGTATAATACAAATATATAATGGTAAATTTCATGCTTACAACGGCAAATACCGTTGTATATAATGATTTTAGACAACGGCAAAACAAATTATCCTGTTATCTAAAGTATATATACACAACGGTAATATAAAAAACTGTTACATATAATGCTCATACACAATGGTAATAATGAAATACACAATTGTATATTACGGTCGTGTATCATGAGAATACACAACGGTGATTCTCCGTCGTATAAAGTGGGAGTATAGACAACACCACTATATACGACGGTAGAGAAAATGAATAGATAACGGAGATTCTCCGTGGTGTATGCCATTTTTTCTTGTAGTGTTCGTTAAAAGAATGGATTAGATGATGATTATTCAATGCTAAAATACGTTTGTCTTTCATTGTTGAATTTCCCCATCTGTTTCAGTCTATGATTAGTGTTATTGCTTTAATTATTTTAGTTCTTTAATTACTTACGTATTATGATCCTGTTGAGTACTCCAGATAACTGTAGGTGATTTTATTTAGATAATTAGTAACTTAATTGTTAAGTCCATGTGGATACGACCTTGTACGTCACTACACTATACACATCACTGTGTACTTACAGGTAGGTAAAATAAATACCGAATACATTTTAGGCGTAATTGCCGGGGACCTGATTTTTTTTAAGTGTTATTATTTAAATTAATTTCTTTTGTTAATAAACATTTTATTTTTCTTTTAAATATTGTGTATAGATTATGTATGAGCACGAGATCTAGTGAAGAACCTCTAATAGAATTTGATCCTAAGATTGAAGCCATCGCTCGCCATAACAACGCAAAAAGTGTTGGTTTTGTATACTGGAAATCTTGTCTTTGTATACATTAAATAATATTAAAGATGATATAGAATGAATAATAATTACACTCACTATGTGCATTTAATTATTATTATATTTAATTATGCGTTCCATGCACTTATATTGTAGATGATATGGTGTGGGTCAACACATGGTAAAGATCATATCAACAGAGTCCTTGCATTGTATTAAAAGCCTCGCGGCTTAGATGGTCCTGAACCCACCATCGGTACACCATACAATAATTTGATAGTTAGTTTATCTTGACTAATTGATTATTCTAGTTCTCTATTCTGACTTTAAGTAAGAGAATAAAGATCCACAGAGTTCGGGTTCTTCACCCATATATATTGGCGGGTGGAAATGGACCAAACTAGCCAGCTAAAGTTTTAAAAAACTTAATTTAGCCAATCACTTTGAAATATATTTTATTTAGCCAGAATTACTATATTGCTCCTATATTAATTAATACACCTAAAAGAAAAAAGAAAAATTCACAATCTCTCTCTCTTTCCTCCTAAAATTCCGAACAATTTTGTTCCCCCTCTCTCCGTCACCGCAAACTTCAACAGTGAACTCCGATGAATCCTAATATTCAGTGACTGCTACATCCTCATCATACATTATTGTTGAGTAAAGGTGAGATTTGAGTGAGAAATTAAGTTTGCGTAGGGTTCGCGTATTTGATTAGATTGGGGATTTGCCCAGTTGAATGGGTTTTAGGATTTTGGGTCTGATTTCTTACTGCATTATTTCGTGGATTTTGTTATAACTAATATATATATATTGTTGCCATTGTTCTGTCTTGAAGTTCGAATTTAGGAAAAATGTCAAATGCTGAAGAACTCACAAAGAGGCTCCTCCATGTAAGAGAGGACGTGCAATGGTGTTAAAGGTATTTTCATATACATATTGAAATGGGTCTATGAAAAAAATGGAAAAATTTGTGGTTTTTAGGAAGTAGATAGAAATCTGTAGATTTGAAGTTCTTAGGTGCGCACCCAATTTTTGCGCGCAGAAGTTTTGTTGCATGCACATGGGTCTTGCGGGCAGCAGCAGTTGTGCGTGCATGGGTTTTACGGGTAGCAACAATTATGCGCAGGCTCTTGCGAGCAGTAGTTGTGGGCGAAGGGGCATGGCGCCCAGTAGTTGTGCGTGCTGAGGTTTGCATGCAGTCGATGAGCGCAGTAATGGTAAGTATCGGCATGTGCTTTTTGATTATCGGCAGCCACTTACCCAACATTCCATTGCATCGGCACAAAGTTGTCTTTAATCTTACACACACATTTACGATTTTCACTAGGAGTGTATTACATATCTTTTAGTTTATCTATGCATTCACATACTTTTTGTTTGCGCGCAGCAATTCTGCGTGTAGGGGCATGGCGCGCAGCCGTTACGCGCAGTAATGATAAGCATCGATATGGGCCTTTCGATTATGACCAGCCACTTGCCCAACATTCTATTCCATCGGCACAAAGTTATCTTTAATCTTACACACACATTTACGATTTTCATATAATTTTTGTTTCGTTAATGTGTTGATTTTTTATCTTATATATAGGGTAGATAGGAATGGAAAATGAAGGAAATGAAAAATACGCAGTACACAATTAGTAACCATGATCGCACAGCCTATATTGGTGATATCAAAGCTGTATTGACGGGTTATGGTGATGATATATATGGGCAATTGCGAAATTCGTGCTTTGGTTCACTGTTAGAACTTCCAAGCAAGGTAGAATGATGCAATAAAGTAGTTCACCATTTCCTCACATGTGAGATAGTGAAGTATGGAGAGGATAAGAATGAGATATGGTTTCAAATAGGAAAGAACAAGCTAAGATTCAGTTGGTTTGAATATGCTATGTTGTGAGGTTTTTATTTCAGGAGTTCAAATTTTGATCCGCATAAAGTCCACAAGATTAGATCATCCTACTTCTATAGTCGGGTTCTATGCAAAAAGTAGATAACACCAGCTGAATTGAGAACAATGTTCATGGCAAAAAAGGGTCTTGGGGATGACCCCCAACATTATTTGAAACCTGCGAAAGTGTTGTTTCTGAATGCGGTGTTGTTTGGATTGGACTCCGAGAATCACATTCCTGATTGGTTGTGGGTGTTGGTCGATGATGAAGAAAAATAGGAATCCTTTCCATGGGGTAGCTACTCCTACCAAAGACCGCTACATTATCTGACCAATATCCCGACGACACGAAAGGAATCTGTAAAAAGAGATTCCTATCATATATACAGTTTCTCACTTGCATTCACGGTATGCTGAAATAAATTCTTTTAATAATTGTAATTTCACTCTAATTATTTGAACTCTTGCAATATTGGTTAAATTGATGTAAACATAGAATTTTTGATACATTATCTTGATGTAGTCATGGATTTATTGTGTTGTGCCACTGTTGGGTGAGACTTGTGGTGTTGTTGCATCAGCAAATGCTATGCCGAGAGTTTTATGATATTTATATAAATTTAAAAATTGTGATTTGAAAGACATCAGAGGCCAGGTGTGAAGAATTCTATGTGTTTCATTTAACGTTTCATCAATATTTAATTTTAAAAACTACTACTTAATGTCTTGAAATATTTTTTGAATTTAGATGTTCCGCAAGTTGAAACCTTCTGACCTTGAAAGTGCCTCTATGCATTGGAATAGCGTAGAACAAGGTCCATTTTTATTGCAACATGCTCCTCCATGCCATGCAGTTAAAACCCGATCACATGAATTGGCTCAGGCAACCCTCCCTGGTCCGGTAACCATCTCTACACATGATGATGTTCCATTTACGGATACCTTTGTAGATGATGGTCTGTTTACCAACAAACCTGAAGGTGATGACTGGTTGAACATGGAAAGTTTGATTGAATATGGATCAGAAACAGGACCTGTCAGCCGGCATGTGGATCCTGGCATGATTCAGCCATTGTCCACTTTTGAAAGATAATTTTTTCTGAGAGAGTGTCATGATGTGGCTGAGAGAGCTGCGCGATTAGCGGCTGAGCAAGAATCCAATCTTGTGGCCGAGCAAGTAGCACAACGTGCGGCTCAGGAAGTTATGGACAGAATGCAGAGTTGGCTATGTCATATTCTTCCGCAGCTTTCTAAAGGAGAAATAAGTTCTGAGCATTCTGATGACCAAAAAAGTGGACAGGTATGTTTATGCTGTATGAATATAGTGTGCTGAAAATTAAAATTAATTTAAAACTATTTTTTTTTAATTTAGGATGATTTGCGATGGCATCCTGAATTTAAATGGTGATGGAATTCCTTGCAAGACAAACAGTCCAGGGAGGAGCAGAGTGAGGGATGGCCTAGCCTAAAGAATATGGCAGTAGACAGCGTATGGCCTAGCCGGCAGCTGCAAGAGCAAGCTGCATGGGAGACATCACAGGCAGAAGAAATGATGGCATGGCATAGCCGACTGTTGCTTGTCTCAGCGGGTGCTGAGACGACAGACGTAGGTGAAACAACACAACGTCCTAGCCTGCAGCCACAGTCTAATCCAACCGTGGAAAGTGGTGTAATTTCTTTCAGAGATAACTCATCTGAAATTGAATTACAAAGAAGTTCAAAGGAGGGCATCGTCAGTTGCATTATGCAGCCCCTTTCGTTCAACTGACAAGAGTGGTGGAGATTGGAAGGATTGGAGATTGAACACAGGAAATGCCTTGTGAGTGATAATTAAAGTTATATCTTAATTGTGTCATTAGTTTCCAGGTAGAATGTAATTGGTGATGTGTGCAATTGGTTTGATGGCCGTTTGCAGAAGGAATGTGGGCATAGGCTATGGTGTGTCAAGAGAATTCTTTTCTGAACTCCTAAATTCGAAGACGGAGTTGTCCGACGATCATGTTGATGCCTATCTCGCCATTCTGCATAATCATAGATTTGCAAAGTCTTAACATTCTCGGACAGACATTGTTCTAACCTCAGCCGCATTCACAGTATGTTCTTGTTATTGAACTATACCACATGTATGCTATTCTTCTTCACTCGACCCTCTTCAAAGTGCTGGAATTTCTGGCTCTGACTCCTCTCCATCTGTCACAATCTCTCCACTATCCTTCAAAATCATCACTCTTTGATTTGGACATTGACTGGCTATATGACCTCTACCATGACACTTAAAACACTTGATACCCCGATTTCGACTTGCAGATGACTCGGGGTTGTTTGAACTGGGTGTGATTGGTGTCTCGGTTTTTGTCTTGGAGAAGGGTTGTTTCTCCTCTTTCTTCCCTTGGTTCATCTTCCACAGAGATGTGTTGGTACTTTTATTTTGCCTCCAATTAGATGAACCGACACAGTTTTGGTTTCCCCTCCTCTTTAGTTGGTTCTCTACTTTTATCGCCAACTGCACTACATCATTCAAATCCACATAGTGCTGTAGCTCTACCGTGTCTCAAATCTCCCTATTCAGCCTTGCCAAGAATCTGGTTGTGGTCACCTCTCCATCTTTTACCACATTAGCTCGGATCATGGCTATCTCCATTTCTTTGCAGTACTCATCTACACTACTCGAGCCTTACCTCAGAGTTTAGAGCTTGTTGTGTAGCTCTCGGTAGTAGTAGCTAGGTACAAATCTTCTTCTCATCACTGCTTGCATCTCGACCCAAGTGTCAATTGTTGGTTCCTTATTGCGCCATCTAGAGGATGTTAACTGCTCCCACCACACTAGTGCATAATCTAAGAATTCAACAGCTGCTAGTTTCAACTTCTTGAACTCCGAATAGTTGTGACACTTGAACATCATATCCACCTTGCATATTCTTCATCACTCGACCCTCCTGACAGTGCTGGAATTTTCGTCTCCGACTCCTCTCCGTCTGTTACAATCTTTCAATTGTCCTTCAAAATCATCACTCTTTGATTTGGACATTAACTGGCTATATGACCTCTACCTTGACACTTGAAAATACTTGATGTCCCGATTTCGACTTGCAAATCACTCTGGGTTGTTTGAATTGGGTGTGATAGGTGTCTCAGTTTTTGGCTTGGAGAAGGGTTGTTTATCCTCTTTCTTCCCTTGGTTCATCTTCCATGGAGGTGTGTTGGTACTTTGATTTTGCCTCCAATTAGATGAACCGACATGGTTTTGGTTTCCTCTCCTCTTGAATAGGTTCTTTACTTTTATCACCAACCGTACTAAATCATTGAAATTCACATAGTGCTGCAGCTCTACCATGTCTCGAATCTCCCTATTCAACCCTACTAAGAATTTGGCTATGGTTGCCTCTCCATCTTCTACCACATTAGCTCGGATCATGGCTATCTCCATTTCTTTGCAATACTCATCTACACTAGTCGAGCCTTACCTCAGAGTTTGGAGCTTGTTTTGTAGCTCTCGGTAGTAGTAGTTGGGTACAAATCTTCTTCTCATCACTGCTTTCATATCGACCCAAGTGTCAATTGTTGGTTCCTTATTGCACCGTCAAGAGGATGTTAACTGCTCCCACCACACTAGTGTGTAATCTGAGAATTCAACAGCTGCTAGTTTCACTTTCTTGAACTCTGAATAGTTGTGAGACTCGAACATCAAATCCACCTTGCATTCCCACTCAAGGTATGCGGCTGGATCATTTTTTCCTTGAAATGATAGGATGTTCATCTTGATGTTCCCTAGATGATCATCTTCTCGATTTCTCTCATTTATCTGACCTCTAGCTATAGAATGCCTGTCTTCATCTTCGTAGTCTTCAAAATCAGACTCGTAGTACTCTCTTCTTTCCCTCTCTACGTGTGGATAACGTCTCACCTCCACTCGAGCTCCTCAACCTCCTCTTCTGTCTCTACCACCACGGTTCACACGAGGAGCTTGTTAAGATTGCTCTTGTATTGAGTTCTCCATGTTGTCGAGTCACTCGTTTAGTGCAGCCATCTCCGTCCGGAACAACCGTGTCAGGTGTTGTTGTATTGCCCCCATTGTGTATTTAGGATCAAAATTCTTGGTCACGTCCCCTCTGGACTCCTCTTGACTCCTCTGCCTTATCTCCGATACCTGCAGATTTGTTAGACATAATCGACTCTCTTTTTTTCACGATTTTTTTTGATGATTTCTTTTTTTTACTTATTTTTAATCAACAATTAATTACTACAATTGAAAGAAACAAGAATTAAAAGATGAAATGCAACAAAAGAACACGGTAAAAGTCCTACTCAAAATGGCTATTTTCACTATATTGATCTCACACTCTCTGCCTTTTACCACTCAAATTTTTCTCCACAGAAATCACCAAAATTCCACAACCACACCAATAAGACTCAAATAACTTATCTAAAGCAGTCACCAAAAATACCGGCACATTATCCCGAAAATTTTGAAATTTCCAAATTTTTTTTCATTTTTCTACAGACGATATTCAAGCCATCAGGAACACAAATATCAATACTGGAATCAACAAAAATGCAAATATTTTTTTTTTCTGTGCGCCACTGCTAATTTTTTTTAAATCGGTGAGAAAATTAAAACGGAATTATTGCGAGATAGAATTGGAACCTGCTACAAAGCCGAAGCTTTGATACCACTTGATGTGATTCTCCCAAGAGTATCCGGTTACAACAGTGGATTCGATAGAAGATCCCAAACCCTAGCTTCATAACAACACGAACCACGATGATAGACGATGAGACTCGGTGAAAATTGGAAACACGAACTTAGAATTGGTGTTGACACTACAAATAGATATGATTTGTCTATTTGATAAGTCAAGATAAATCTCACGGTGTGTGCGTGAAATAGAGAGAAGTCTCCAGAGAGAAATAACTCACAAATAAATTTCAACAATAATAATAATAATAATGTGTTTAGCAACAATGTAATACAACCATTATATAGTTGGGGCCAAAAATAAATAAACCCAAAAATAATATCCTAAAAGAAATAGGAAAGAAAACATAAAAAAACTCAGAAATTCGAAACACGCCATATACGGACATGACACGGGATCAGCGCGCCTCGAGTCACGCTGATGATCATGCACAACCCAAAACATAACACGCCATAGCTCAGAGCGGGGTCACTCATGCCCCAATCGTGCTGACACTCGTGCCCGGCCCAAAGCTCAACACGTCACAGCTTAGAGCGGCCTACTCGCGTCCCCCGATAGTGTTGTAACTCACACCTATGGGCATGATCGGTTGTTCACTGCAACTTGAGATCAATGTTCTCCACTTGTGCTCAGTAACTACTCCTTTCACGAGTTGCTTGGTCACCTCTCGACACTAGACTTCTTGAATGAAAGCACTTAGACTCTCTTTGAACCTCTTAGCTCTCGATCTTGTGATTAGTCCTTCCGACACCTTGATCGGATCAAGTCCTTCCTCGACTTGGATCATATCAATCTGCTCGTCAATGAGGTGGGTTTATTTTCAAAGAATAAATAGAGGTTAAGAGTAATAACTCCTTAGAAGCATGATAGATAACTTAGAAATATCCACATAAATATTTTATGCTCTACCTGTTTAACGTCACTGTTATAGGAGGAATTACATAATATTGTTACTCTATGAGATAGAAGAGTATTGAGATACTATGAGATATTGTTAGAATATTATTGCAATATTGTTGGGATATTATAACTAGGATGTTAGCATACTTGTGGAATAGTTGTATAAGCATGATTGTTAAGTTTTATGAGATATTATAAGATGATATTGAACTTAGTTGGGATAGGCTTGTGTTAGAATCTTGAATTTTGTAGTGCAAGTGATTGATGAACATAGGCAGGACCGTACACCCTTCCAGCTGTGATGATTATCACTAAAGGTATCACTGTGAGGTAATCCTGCACATACACTATGATCATATGTCACTATAAGGAGTTACTGTTAGGCGATCCCTAGCACACTTAGGGTCAATGCTAGGTAATCCCTAGTATACTCTTCTCGGATTAGCGAGGCAACCCCTCCTTTTTCCTAACAGCGGCATGCTATATAGTGCAGTAGATGACATATTGACCAAAAGAGATCATAAAGAAGGAGACAAAGGTTGGCAGATATAGAAAGGACTTTTGCGTTTTGCTTCCTATATGTTGTGTATTATTTTGGATATTTTGTTATTTCCAAATTGAGTTTAAAGTTACCCACTGAGTACATTAGTACTCATACCCAACTCTTTTTAAAATATTTTCAAGTTGAGATGTTGAGGTCGGTGACGTGCTGTTGGTGGGGTTGTCTGAGCTTCCTAATTGACGCTCTATCTAGTATGTTTCTGTTGAATACTCTGATATCTAGTATTTAGTCTTGATATTTGATACTTGATACTTTTGTTGGTTTTATATAATGGAAAGCTTGTCTTTATATACAATAAATAATATTAAGATAATGTAGATTGAATAATGATTGCAATCACTGTTTGTGCATTTATTTATTGTTATATTTAATTACATGCTCCATATACTTGCATTGTAAATGATATATGAGTAGGAATGCACATATGGTAAAGATTATATCATTGGTTTCCTTGCATGGTATTAAAATCTCACGACTTAGATGGTCCTGAACCTACCATCGGTACACCGTAGAATAATTTGACAGTTAGTTTATCCTCACTAGCTGATTATTTTAGTACACCGATTAGTGTATTGAGGAGGATCACGATAGGATATTGTTCTCTATTCTGACCCTAAAGGGTGAGAATAAAGATCCACAGAGTTCAGGTTCTTAATCCATATATAGTGGCGGACATATATATGTTATGTCTACTGCTTTGATTTATCAATGAGTAAGATTCTTGATAGGATCAATAACCATGATATTTTGGACAGTAACATATATGTATATGATGGGTCGTGCATTGTAAATGGTCACCATGTCCTGGTGAGTCAAGTTGATGATGTCCCCTTGAGGAAGCACAAAGATCATGGGAAGCCCTGCAGACAGAATATTAATTTATTCTTAACATGATACGGAAGTTGTGAGGTACTACTCAAGGAACAAGATATTTATTAATTATAGTTGTCAGAAGCTTACATAATTAATTAATGGACATTACATCTTAAACATGGGGAGTGGTTGAACTAAAGGAGAAAGCATATTCGCAAATGTGTATTAAATTGGTAGGTAAGTATTATTTCTTTAGTGGAATAAAAATAATACTTAATTTATTTATTTATATCCATGTTATGGATATTTAAAATTAAATAAATTAGTAGGCCAATTTAATATTCTTCTAGATCCCTGCTATAGCCCAATAAACACCTAAGTGGACTGGGGAATGGAACAAGTAGAGAAGCCCAAACCCATTAGGGTTTGTGGAGCTGATTTTCATCCCCCTCTATATTAATTAGAGGGGGGGCACGGAAATAAACATAACAAAATAAAGCCCTTCTATCGAGCTCTCTTGATTCACTAGGTTTTCCACAACCGTTTAGTAGTTTGCAGCCCACCCTGCATCTAAACAAGGTTTGGGAATACAACAGAAGATCAAGAAGTAGAGTATGCAGCTGTGAAGATTTTGAACACCATGATGATTAGCCAAGATCGAGTGTTCTCCATCAACAACGGGATTAGACCTTTAATCCCTTGAGCAACCTGATAATGTACTTACTGTTTCGATAGATTCTATTTTATTCCACTGCAATAGATTCGAAGTTGAACTTGCATGTTAATTCAACATAGGATAATTAATGTCACACATAAAATTATGATTTACATGAGTTAGAATTAATAACATCCAAATAGATCCTGTGGGGTACAATTCGAGAAAACCCCAACAACTTGATGATATCATGTCTAATATGCTATTAATATCTGATGTCTATTTATTAAATAAAGTCTTGGGGGAGGAAGCCCTGTTCTCTTGCCATGCTAATTATCCCTTTATTGACTTCGACCTATTAGAAGGGTCATACCTGATTTCATGTTGGTATCTGTTTACTTTCAGTCGATCTATGAATGAGTCCTATCTGCCATTCTGTTTTTACCCTTTGGATGAGACTAATCTTATTAGTACTTAAGATGAATAGATCTTTACTTGGTGGTATCTATTTATGATCTTGTTCTTCCCATCTACGGACTTGTTGGTTTATGTGCCGTTCCAATTGTACTCTTATAAACCGTTATAAAATCAGGACTTGTTCTAGTTGTAGAGGTTATGATGCCTAAATTTCTGGGGAATATAATCTATTCTTATTTCCAATAATTATTTTATTTAACTAATAATTATTCCAAATCATATTCCTTTATAAGTGACACCCCCGTCCTTCATTTATTATTCTTTTTAGGACTGGGGCGTTACAGAATGGTATTAGAGCAGGCTTGCAACTTTACAAACCTGTCTCTTTATTTGACTACATGACTATGTTTTTATCTGAGTTAGATTTTGTTCTAAAGAACCCACTCAGCAATCCACAACTCATCATCACGTTGCATCTTCAACAAAGTTCAAAGGTATGGCAAAGTAAATTATTTAATTATATTGTTATAAATTTCAAAATACATGTTGATAAGAAAAAAAATGGGCAAAGTAAAGGTAGTCAATTTCTAAAATAAAATGATGACTGAACGTCATTTATTGAGAAAATTTTATGGGCCTATAAAAAAATCTTTGGATAAGATATTGGTCGAATACTAATAGAATTTAAATCGTTATGGATCCATCCAAATGACAGGTGAAAACCAATGTTTTCTAAAAAAATGGTTAATATAAAAGTTTGAATGATTATTTATAAACCTTCTCTTTGGATAAGAATTCGTCTACTGCTCTTAAATGCCGAATTAGTGAAATACTTTGAGAATTTGCTGAGGATAGATTAACTATAGATAGAAGAATGTAGTAAGAACATAAACTGTAGCGAGCCTGAACTAAGGAGAATTTAAGGTCTCCCTTCTAGGTTCTGAAAAACGTAGACTAATTAAGATATCCTCTACAATGGCTAAGCCTAGAGAATTATCCAAAAAGGACAAACTTGCCACGAGGCTTTTATGAGAAGGTTGATGAATTCTATTATCTTAGCAAATTGGGAATGGAGAGATGCTATTACAGATGCCAAGTTTTGAAATGCTAGTCTCAAGCTATAAACAATTAAAGAATAATTAATTTAAAGGACAATTATCAGACATGGGATCTACTGCAGTATGAAAAATCTAACATTAACTTTTTCGGAAAAAATGTATCTTGTGATCCAATCACATCAACATATGATGAGGATTTATTCTACATTATGAAAGCTCCCACCAAGCCAAGATATGGCACATTTTCAAAAGACTGATGCTTGTGGACAGAGGATGAGATAACCACCTCGACTATAGCTCGATCATATGTACCTCTAAAGGCCCTTTTCCTAGTATGGTTTTAAGCTTCAGGGAAAATGCTAAAGTTAGACTCTTTCGAGTTTGTTTAGGTTTTTCTTTTATACCTCTCTTATGGTTAAGAAGTAATCTCTAGTTTATTGCGTCCCTTGCTCAAAGAAGCTTGTAACAGTTCAACCAACCTATGATACTTCTTTCTTTGATAGCAACGTACTTGGGACAAGAGTGGATGACTTTTCGGTAAAGAAGTAGGAGTCGTGAGAGATGATTAGACCTAGTTGTTGATAGGTTAAGTCGTCAAGAATTGTAACCTATTGGAATATTTTTAATATCTGTTAACCTATCAATCTATCCACTCAATTGTTCATATAATCTTTAATTATTCTTCCTTCAAAAGTCAGTCATCGCTTACTTCAGGTCCTTTATCTATTAATGGTCGGTAATGGCATTGTTGGTCAAAACCATATTGGCACATTTTTCTAGAAACTATGATGTGGTTTTCATTCACTATGTGTTGATTTCGTTTGCTATTACTACAAAAACTACATAGTTCTAGAAGCTCTTGTGATTAAAAGCCTTCGTAAAGAGAAAAATTATTTCATTATGATTTATGTTCTTTACTACAACTCTCTATTTTGAGAATATCTTATGGGCATAAATCCAAAATCTTTGTACTTGGATAAATTTTATTTAGCCCAAAATATGCTCCAAATTGCTAATAATAATTCCTTATTCGAAAATGGCACTTGCAAAATGGCTCGCTAATTGTTCCTTCTAGACGCGCCTTGACTTTTCTTGCCTTTTAGTACATTTATTCATCTTCACTTCTAAAGGGACAAATGTCTTTAATATGATTATAAAGCCTAATCTTATTGAATTCCATGATTTTCTAAATTACCCCGTGAGAAGTTATGATTCAGCTAAAGCCCTCATTTTGAGGTATTCGTTTCTCTTTTACTTGTGCATCTAAAATCCAAGTGTTTAAGCCTTCGAATACGAAAAGTAATAGAAATGATCTTCCGATATGTTTTCCATAAAATGGGTAGTTGAAATCTTTACTGAAGGATCAATGTTTGAACCGGTGTGCTAGCAATGTTATTTAAGATGAGAGCCTTTCCCTAATTGGAACCCTCATATTTTAGTGGGCTAGATGATGCAATGGATGCCAAGAAATGGTTCATTCCCTAAAGTGAATATTTATGTTATAGCTTAAATGGACAAAAAGAAGCGAAATACATCTTATTCATGTTTTCAAACAATGTTGGTCACCAATGAGAGACAACCAGATGAGCAATAAGCATAAAAAAAGAGTTCAATAAGGGATATTTCGAACACGAGTTATTCTAGGAGTGCATTCTTGATTATGAGAACAATAATTGAGCTTGATCATACGACCGCTAAGACACGCTTCACTGGACGCGAGTAGCAAGAAGGATCGTAAAATTTGAAAGGTACTTAAAATATTTTATCGCGATGACTTATAGAATAAGAAAAAGAGTAAAGGAGCTACGATCATGACCGCACTAGAAATCGAGGTCACTTCAGTAGTTGGGATTAAAAGTAGGATAAAGCTAAAAATGCCTAATGGATAAGTGATTCCTTAGGAGCAAGATGAATGTCTTAAATCTAGAAATAAGATATAAGATGAAACCTTCAAGACAGACTCATTTGTAGCAAGGACACCGAAGGAGATGCAAGAGCAAAGTACAAATTCAAGAGTTGTTAGACTTAGGAACCCAGTACATCTTCATGGAGAACCTTGATTTTATTCGTGAAGAAGAATGATAGGCACATCAAGTTTGTGCATTGATTATAAGGAGCTGAATAAGTTAAATATTAGGAACCGATATCCTCTCACAAGAATAGGTGATCTTCTTGATCAACTAAATGGAGCAAGTGTATTCTCGAATTGAGACCTGATGTTAAGCTACCATAAGTTAAAGAGAAAGAATGATGATATTTCGAAGACTCCAGTTTGAACTTGCTATGGTAACTATGAGTTCACAGTCATGCTATGTGGATTAATAAATGCTCCAACAGTGTTTATGGCTTTAATAGACAAGGTATTTTATCTCTATTTGGATATAAGGTTTTGTTGGTGTTCATAAATGATATTTTGGTATATGTAAGAAATGAAGAATGCCTTAATAGTGTTTATGGATTTAATAGACAAGGTATTCTATCTCTATTTGGATATAAGGTTTTGTTGGTGTTCATAAATGATATGTTGGTGTTTAATAGACAAGGTGTTCATAAATGATATTTTGTTGGCATTCTATCTCTATTTGGATACAAGGTATTCTATCTCTATATGTAAGGTTTTGTTGGTGCTCATAAATGATATTTTGGTATATGTAAGGAATGAAAAAGAACATTAAGAACATTTAATGACAGTGTTGGAAACATTAAGAAGAAAATAAATGTATACTAAATTCAGCAAGTGTGAATTTTGACTAAAGGAAGAAATATTTTTAGGACCTGTTGATGGAACTGAGGATCTTTTAGATGTGTGTGGATTGAATGAAATATTTTGATAAACGATCTGACATCCCATTGCATGCTAAAACTGAATCTAAATCTCACGCATAGCGGAAAATAGAGATTATCAATTACCCTGCAATTGGAGATATATCGTTGAGAAGATATAGATATAAAATCTACAATTCCTCCATTCTTTATGTTATCCACTCCATGATCTTCTGTTGTATGACCCAACCTCGATCCAAACGTCGTGTGGGCGACGATCCTCTAGACCTTATAGAAGCTTAGAGATGAAGAACCCTCATAATAGAATTTTCAAAAGTCTATCTTTTTGGGAGAGAGGATTTCAAAATTTTCATCTATGTGGCTATGGTTTTTCTTCTCCCTTCATAAGGTATATATAGGGCTACAACAGGAATCTAGAAGAAAATTACGGTTGGGCCTCCAACGGGCCTTAAATTCCCAGTCTAGCCCAGACATAACTTAAGCCTATTAATATTAATTCAATCCACTAAAAAATTAATATTGCACTACCACCCTAATTATATATTTATGGATATGGCTTCTTCAACTCAATTAATTCCTCATGTTTAAGATATCAAATGTCCATTAATTAAATTGAGTATACTGACAACTCAATTTAATTAATTGCTTATCCTTGAGTCGTACCACTCAACCCTTATTATCATGTTGGATTAAAAATAATACACTTGCAAGATTTAACATGATAATCCTTTTTGAGCTCCTCAGGGGACATCATCAACTCGGTGCACCGAGACACGGTTTCCTTATATAAATAGTAACCCATCATATATAGAAATGTCACTACCCAATCTATCGGGCTTATTGATTTTTTAATTAGAATCTCACCATTGATAAGTCAAAGTAATGCACATTAAAATATACATGTCTACTATTATACAAGGATTAAGAATTACGAGTATCTGAGATTTATATTCTTATGTGCTGTCACTCCATAAGAATTATCTCGCTGTGATCCATTTCAATATACTACAAAAGTGCACTAGTATGATTCCATAGCCAAGATAGACTAATTCCAAATCACACTACAACTATACCGATGGTTCGTCTAACTCCATCTAGGTTGTGAACTCTTCTAATACTTTATAAGAAATTGATTATATGATCTTCTGTGTGCATTCCACACACCATATTATCTTCAACAATAAGTATAGGATAATATGCATTATTTATTATATACATAAAAGACACGCTTTTAATATATAATCCCAACACCTATAGTATCGGCTGAAGAAATTAAAGAAGACCCGATTAAGATTGAGGCTGTGAGCAATTGGAAATCACCAAGAAAAGTGATGAGAATAGAATATTTTTGGGACTCTTGAAGATTCATAGAAGGATTCTCAAGGATATCCAAGCCCATAATGTGCATATTGTTGGTTTGTATACTGGAAAGCTTGTCTTTGTATATAATAAACAATATTATGATAATATAGATTGAATAATAATTGCAGTCACTGTGTGCATTTATTTATTGTTATGTATTTATATGCATGTTTCTATATACTTGCATTGTAGATGATATGGTATGGATGAACACACAGTAAAGATCATATCATCTGATTCCTAGCAAAGTATTAAAGGGCTCCCGATTTAGATGGTCCTGAACCAACCATTGAACACCGTAGAATAATCTGATAGTTAGTTTATCTTGACTAACTGATTATTCTGATACACTGGCATGCGCATTGAGAAGGATCACGATAGGATAATGTTCTCTGTTCTGACCCTAAAGGGAGAGAATAAAGATCCACAGAGTTCGGATTCTTAACCCATATATAGTGACGGATATGTATATGTTCTGTCGACTGTTTTGATTTATCAATGAGTGAGAATTTTTGATAGGAGCAACAACCTCGATATTTTGGGCAGTGGCATTTACATATATGATGGTTCATGCATTATATATGGTCACCGTGTCCTGGTGCGCCAGGTTGATGATGTTCTCTTGAGGAAGCACAAAGATCATGGGAAGCCCTGCAAGCAGAATATTAATTTATTCTAAACATGATACGGAATTCATGCAGTGCTACTTAAGGACAAGATATTAATTAATTATAGTTGTCAGAAGCTTACATAATTAATTAATGGACATTATATCTTAAACATAGGGAATGACTGGACTAAAGGGGAAACCATATTCGCAAATATGTATTAAATTTGTAGGTAAGTATTATTTCTTTAGTGGAATAAAAATAATACTTAATTTATTTATCTATATCCATGTCATGGATATTAAAAAATAAATAAATTAATAGGCAAATTTAATATTTTTCTAGATCCCTGTTGTAGCTCAATATGACCTAAGTGGACTGGGAATAGAACAAGAGTTGGAGGCCCAAACCCATTAGGGTTTAAAGAGCTAAATTTCGTCCCCTCTCTATTAATTAGAAAGAGGGTCACTGTTAGGAAAAACTATCAATAAACCTCTAGATTAGGTTTTGATGAGATGTCAAAACTATTTATGACAAACTAACTAAAATTCAAGTTGTAGATCTGAGCTGACCAATCCAGAGCATCAAGAAGGAACTCAATTAAAGCCAAACTCAACCAATCTGGAGTATAGTCTACAAGCTGGAAGGATACGTCATCCAGTTAGAACTCAACTCAACTGACGAGTAAAAAAGTCAAACCAGTCGAAACAAACTGACAGCCAAGTCAGCTGAGTTGAGGGAAAAAATAATCGACTAGACTGAAGAAACTCTGGAAGTATCCAACTGATTGCCAAACTGAAGTAAACAGACGAATCAGCTAAAGGCCAGAACTGAAGTCTGCCAACTCATGATCAGTCAAGTAGACAAGAAAGCTCAAGAGAGAGCAGTCAAACTGACAAACTAGTCAACAACTTATGATTAGTCAAGCTGACAAGAAAGTTCAAGAAAGAAGAAGTCAAACTGAGCTGACAAGCTCGGAACTGCCAACTGCAGCAATGACCAAACTGAGTAGACAAGCTCAGAACTGCTAACTGGAGCAATGGCCAAACTGAGCTGACAAGCTCAGAACTGCCAACTGGAGCAATGGCCAAACTGAGTTGACAAGCTCAGAACTGCCAACTGGAGCAATGGCCAAACTGAGATGACAAGATTGGAACTGCCAATTGGAGCAATGACCAAACTGAGCAGACAAGCTCAGAACTGCCAACTGGAGCAATGGCCAAACTGAGCAGACAAGCTCAGAACTGCCAACTAGAGCAGTAGCCAAACTGAGCAGACAAGCTCAGAATTGCCAACTGGAGAAATGACCAAACTGAGAAGACAAGCTCAGAACTGTCAACTGGAGCAGTAGGCAAACTGAGGTGACAAGCTCGAAACTGCTAGCTGGAGTAATAGCCAAACTAAAGAGACAAGTTCAGAACTGCTAACTGGAACTCAAAGTTGCTAAAACTGAAGCTCAGAACTGCCAGCCAGAGAACCCTGGAGTTATTGCTCAACCGGTGAATATAGGAATAAATGCTTCAACGGAGATCCTGGAATTAAGTATCCAATGGAGATTAATTGGCAAAGCAATGGCCACTTCAATCAAATGCTCCAGCGATCAATAAAGACCATCTGCCATTGATGAGCCAACAGAGCCACCGATCAATGAAACTCAACGGTTATAAAATCAATCCTCTATAAAAGATGAGTGAATCAGAGTTTTTAAATACTCTTTGCCACCAAGAGTTTTGAATACACATTCTTGAAATATTCAAGTAGAGCTTTCTTTCTCCCTCCCACTTAGGTCAAGTTCAGCATTCGATAAAAACTGCGAGAGTCTAACTGAGAAGAAGAATTCAAAGAGTCAAGATATTCAGCCAGCTGTTGATAATCCAGTCAGGGCAGCCTTCTCAGTTTCAACAATACAAAGATCAACTACCCAGTTCAATTGAAGGAGCACATCAGTTGATATCCCTTGTTCAAGACTAACCTCTTGAAGATCGAAAGTGATCTAAAACCTTGTAAAGACGTCAATAGCACCTACCTTCCTAGCGAGCAGTTAGGGAGTTCAAGTGTGAGCCGTCGACCCACTGAGGTAGCGAGCAGTTACCAGGTTCAGCCAACTATTCTTCATTGTGTAATTTGTAAAGAAACTCAAGTTATATAGCGAAATTGGTTAAAAAAAAAGGAAAACCGAAAAAAAAAATTGTTCGGATAAAAAAATAAAAAAAATCTGAAAATTCAAAAAAAAAAAGAGGTATATCCATTGTTTCTTTTTGTGTTCTATTTTATTTGGTACCTTCCTTTTTGGTACAAATCCATAGTTGGTTATTTCCTTTTAGATTCTCTTTCTTTTAGGAAGTTTCCTTCTTAGTTTGTTTTGATTTTGGTAACTACCTTAGATATCTTATTTTATTTTTGGTTCTTTCCTTCTAGAGTCTAGGCTAATTAAGGTATTTAGATTGTGTCACATAGATTAATACATATCCAAATCACCCAATTGCCTTCTTGAATTCTTCTTTCCTTATCCTATTCCATTTCTTTCCTTTTCCTACCTAGATTTATTTTTGGATCTCCTAATCTAATTGGGACTTCATTAATTAATCTATTTTCTTTTCCTTTCCTATCTATACCCTACTCGATCACCACCCATTCCACCACCAAAATTCGACAACCCCCATACACCACAATACGCGATCGATACTCACCATACACATATGCACCCATGTACCATCCGGTCCATACACCATACACCACTCATACTCCGTATACCCATGCACCCTATACACCAACTTCTCGCTATCTCTACCGCAACAACAACGTGATCATACCTGAGTTTGAAGGTCTATATTATCCCGACACCTATTTGGATTGGAAACGCAAAGTAGACAAACTTTTTGAGTGCTATGACTTCCCCGAGAAAAAGAAAGTGCAACTAGTTTCATCAAAGTTTAAAGGCTACACAACAACATGGTGGGAATTACAGCAGAACCGATGCCATCGAGATCACCTTCCACCTATCGACACATGGCGTGAGTTGAAAGATTTGATGCGAAAATGCTTCATTCCAAACCACTACCAATGGGAGTTGGAGAAAAAGCTATACAAGCTTAGACAAAGAGATTGAAGTGTAAATGACTACTACAAGAAAATAATTGAAGCCATGAGATGAGCTGATGTAGAAGAATATCCAGAAGATACCATGGATAGATTTCTAGCTGGTCTACGAAGGGCAATTCGTGAAAGAGTAGCATTGTACCGCTTCGACGAGTTGGAGGACATGGTGGATTATGCCATTCGGATAGAAAATTGGCTAGAGGAGTTAGAGATGAAGTCAAAAGAGGAGGTTCAAGTAGAATCGAACATTGGGATACCAACTGAGTTCATCACCATCAAAGAAGATTCTACTTCCAAGGTACCTATTCTAGACTTTGTTGAAGTACCTTTTATCTCATCGCCACCTGTTTCTATGTGTTTAGAGGATGAGATAGTTGAAGAAGCTACGCCGGAAGTAGACATGATAGAAACAACGAATGAAGAGATGCCAATTTTGGAGGAGTTAGAAAATTACAATTTGGAAGTTTCATCCATGGAGGTTATCGATCCTAAAGATTGTATGGACACACTACAAATTGTGAATTTGGAGATCCATGATACAGTTGAGGAAGCTGAAGAAGTTGAAGAGTTGTTGGAGATACAACCATGTTTTAAAAAGGAGAATGATCTCCATGAGGCAATGGTTGAAGATCATGAAGAGCTTGAACAAGCTAGCATGGCGGATCCATCGAGTTCTAACATTTTTTGTCTACCGTTTTCTTGTGATATCTTTATTTTACAGGTTGTTGAAGATGTTCCATTAGAAGTTGATGTACCACCAAGTTTGAACGTGAATATCATGCCAAGGCAATCTATGCTAGAGTTTTGGATGATTAACACAAGTAGAATGTTCTCGTTCATGTTCATGAAGAGGTGTTTTACGCAGCTTGTGCAAAAAGAATTTGATGGCCAGTTCGTGTTAGTCTTTGATCCCAGAGCTTTGAATTCGAGGACGAATTATTTTCAAGAGGAGGGGAATGATACATCCACGATAAGCCTTGAAAAACCTTACCCGAAGCTGCAAATATGTGGGTCGTTTACACGACTTCGAGCAATACAATTGCAAGGATTTTTCCAAGCATTTGTATGTAAGAAGTTGGAAGATGACAAAGGAGTTGAGAGAAGCTCCAAGATTGTTACTTTGTTAACAATTAAAGATTGGAGATCAAGGTTTGAAGAACCAACACAAAGATTGGTGTCCGTTTTGAAGTCAAAGTCGAAGAAGCCAAAGAAGTGAATGTTCAAAGCCGTCCCAAGATCATTACTATGCTTTCAATTGAAGATGAGGATCATACTTTGATGAATTGAAGCATACTTGGTCGAAAATTGGAAGATTTAAATAAGATGATATTCCAGGAGGTTATGGCGAATAAGGCGTGACCATGTCTTATCTACCAGAGGCGCCTGTTCGAGAATTAATTATCAAGACTATAGTATTTATTTAATTACTTTAGACTATAGTTTAGATCAGTTTTTAATTAATTAATAAGTGTAATTTTCGTTCATAATATCATAGGTTTGACTAGAATTGTATTTAAGGCAATTTCCTACCTTGAATAGAATTCTAGTTTAGGTATCTTCCTAGTATAGTTAGAGATCTCTTTTGGATCAATTTTTAGGCCTTTTTATCTTATTATTTTCGTTCCCCCATAGTCCTATAAATAGGGGAACCATGTCATATTGTTACTTTAGACATTATTGATTAAAATTGCTTTTGCATTCAATTTGTGTCTCAACCGTTTAAAGTTTTTGATTGTTTTCCTCGAAAATTATCATTCTTGAAGCCTAGAAAACTTTGAGTCTTACATCAAGGGAACGTTCTAATTCATACGAAGAATTAGGGTGAACTCGCTACGAAGAACAACTTAGAGATTCGTTTTCGTCGTACAAGATATGCCGGGGATTAATCGGGTTGTAATTCAACAACACGAACACCAATGCCACCATCAACGACCTCCTCCACCATCATCAACTCGTCCATATCTTCATCAATCATTCAGATTCGTTTGGGTCTAAGTTCGAGTTCAATTCAAGATCCGTTCGACGTAATTCCTACCTGAACCGTAAGTTCATCTTAATTCTATCATATCCTATCTACTCTAGCCCTTCTAAACCCATTCATCACCATCGAATTACCTTCATCCAAGCCGTCCATAAACTCGTCCAAAACAACCCTATTTCTATTTGGATTTATCTTATTTTGTGTGTCATTGTCTAGGTATTTTAATTGAGTCTTAGTTGTCTAGTTATTCGAGTATAGAATCCTTTCGTAATCGACATAGTTTCTTTCCTTTGCTTCCGCGTCTTTTGTGTCTCGTTGGTCATTGGGGTCACATCATATCGACTCGCCCGGGACCAAGTGGTATCATAGCGGTTGATTCTAAGGATCAGCCATTTCTGCAGATCAACTGAATCAGATCTACTTATCTATGCTAACATTTCAAGCTATGGAAAACCATAACCTAGCTTTGTTTTCAGTTGAGAATTATGATAATTGGAACAGGCGAATGAAGGCACATCTCTGCTTGATCCATGAGAATATGTGGGAAGTCATTAAAGATGGTCCAATCATCATCATGATGGACAATGATGCTCACATAATTGATATCAATCAACCAGCAAGGATCCCAAAGCCAACTAATCTTCTTACCGGTGAAGAGAAGAAGTTGAAAAATCTAGAGTTCGTTGCTCAAGCTGCACTATTTCAAACTCTAGATGAGGACAGAATGAAGGACACAAAGAACTGCACAACTGCGAAGGAGATATGGGACTTACTAGCAGACCTATGCCAAGAGTCCAAAGCCATCAAAGGAAACAAGCTCCAACTGGCAGTCGACAGATATGAATCCTTCAAAATGCAGCTAGAAGAGTCCATCTCAAGCCTTGAAACCATATTTCTAGGCATCATCAGTGAAATGACCAACCTCAGGAGAAGTTATCCCAATTCTGAGATGAATTGCAAGGTTTTGGACAATCTGACTGAAGAATGGGACATGAAAGTGATAGCTACAAAAGAATTAAGAAATCTAAACAGCATCACTCCCAGGGAACTGTTTGGCTCTCTCAAAGCTCATGAGTACAGTCTAAACCGAAAGAAGGAAGCATCAACATTGTCAGCTCAAGATGCAGCCTTCTATGGTGAAAGGAACCAGTTTAGAGATACTCGAGGAAGGAACAACTTCCGACCTAGGAGCTCACCAGCCAGAGAAAATCAAGGCGGATCTTCATCCGAATGAAAAACGGAAACAACTGACAAGAAAGAAAATCTGACTGAAGACATCAATGATCAAATCCAATCAGTTACCAGGTTGTTAGAAAAGCTGAAGAGAGTCCGGGATAAACAATCAGTTCCACCTCAAACTGATGAAATCCCAAAGGATGAAAGAACTCATCAACCAGTTGAACGACCAGTTGAACTATTCAGGAGTGGCAATCGAAATCTTGAAGAATGCTTTCACTACCACAAACAAGGAGATTACAGATATGAATGTCCAAAGCTCTCTGAAGACAAGAAAGCCAAAGTGAGGAGAAGCTTCTTCAAAAGGAAAACAATGGTTGCAAATTACGAGAATGTCGTGCTAGACGATTTAGACTATCCATCTGGAATTGATTCTGACAGCTACAGCTCAGATGATGAAGCACTATTTTACCTCATGACTGACAATGATGAAGAGGTTAGTACAGCTGATTCACAAACCTCTTTCTATCATATTAATAAAGCAACTATTTCTAGCAATGAACTTGATATGAAACTTATGATGCTACAAGATCAATTAGCTTCAATATCCTGCTTGCATGTTGAATTGAAAGATGAAAATAATGAACTAAGAAATAGATTTAGAAAACTGAGCATTGATCATGAACGATTGAATCAATTTGCATGTCTCAGTTTGTGGAATTTGAAAAATTGAAACTGAGAACTGTTGATCTAGAAGCTGAGAATCAAACACTCAAGCAAGAGATCCATGAGAGAGAAAAAGTAACTCTTAAGTTCAAAAAGGGGTCTCAAACTCTAAATGAGATATTAAATCATCAAAGAACTGAAACCAGTTGCTCAGGGCTAGGATATAGCAAGTTCACTGCCTTAGAGAAACGAAAAGCAATTGCTCAACCCAGTGATAAAGGAATCCTAAAAGGGTTCACTAGATCAACTCATGATCAGCTAGCTAAGCCAACCAAAGGCAAAGGAATATTGAAAAATCCTCAAACTCAGCCGAGACAATTTGGTCAGTTCTCTCAACCAAAAACACCAAGTCAACTGAAGCCGAACTTCCAGTCAAGACCATCAGTTCACTCAAATCAATCCATTCGTTCAAAGCCTTCAGTTCAGAAAAGACCGCCAGCTCAGTACAGAATTCCTCCAAGGCAAACTGATAGATCAGTCCACTTTAAAATGAAAGACCAGTTTAGATCTCAAGCCTATCCTTCCAAGCAGTTCAATCAAAACACTTATAGGACAGATCAAAGAAACTCATTTCAACCCTATCATCACTATAATGAGTACCTGGATTCCAGAAATGAACCAAGAGCTGATCCAAAAGGTTTCAATCTAGTAAACTGGAAACACACAAGGCATTGGCCTGATAGAAGAGCTCAAAAGTCTCGAGATAACAACATTTTAGTTGAACTGTGTTATCCCTACTAACTATTAACGCAGGTACCATTCTATAGATTCAACTCAAAATAGAAGAGTTGAAAGAAAATCTAAACTGATCAAACGGTCCAAATCAGTTGGATCTCTAGACGATAAAAAGCCAAAAGCTTGGCAAGTTTGGATTCCAAAGAACTTGATTTATCAATAAGGACCTGATATGAAACGGGTTCCTAAATGATAATCCTTGTTCTTGCAGGATAAGAGCATCCTATCTATGAAGAAAACCAAAGATATTTGGTATCTCGATAGCGGGTGCTCCAAGCACATGACCGGAGACAGAGAAGATCTCAACAGTTATGAAGAAGTCAAAGGTCCACTTGTCATATTTGGAGACAACTCCAAAAGCTGAACCATTGGTGAAGGGTTCGTGGTCAAGGGAAAAGTTGTAGTAAATGGAGTCTCCCACGTGGATGGACTAAAACACGAGCTACTCAGCATCAGCCAGCTGTGCGACAATGGCTACTCAGTTGACTTCACCAAAAACTCCTGAAACATAAGAGATAAGTCAACTGGAGTAATTCTTCTCACTGGCATAAGGAGAGGCAACATGTATATTGTTGACTGGTCAACTGGCTACTCAGAAGCTTGCTTTCTTTCAAAAGGATCAACTGAAGCAAGCTGGCTATGGCATCGATGACTGAACCACCTCAACTTCAAAACAATCAACTACCTAGCCAAGAAAGAGCTAGTTGAGAGGCTTCCCAAGGAGATTTATAAGAAAACAAGTGTGTGTGGACCATGCCAAAAAGGAAAGCAAGTGAAGTCATCTTTCAAGAATATGAGTCATCCACCAGAAACAACTGATTGCCTCCAACTGGTACATATGGATCTGTTTGGTCTAGTCAGACCACAAACCCCAAAAGGAAAAAGATTCACTCTTGTAGTAGTTGATGATTTCTCAAGATATACATGGGTGGAATTCTTGAGGAGCAAAGATGAAACTTACGACAAGCTAACGGCGCTGATCAGAAGGCTACAAACTGAAAAAGAGAGATCAGTTCAAAGGATTCGCTCCGACAATGGAACTAAATTTGTGTTCAATAAATGAACTCTTATTGTGGAAATAACATGTCATGTGGTATTTGATGAATTTCCTAATGAGTATAGGAACAAAGAAACAATAGACACATCAGTTCAAGTACTACCTAGTGAAACTGAGAACTCGCAGGACTATGTGGATCACATTGTTCCAGAGTGGGTTGAAGTTTCACTAGAAGAAGGCAATGAAAGTGGTACTAAACCAGTTGAGAACAATATGGTCAATGAAGACACAAATCGAGCCGAGACCATAAATCCCACAACTGAAACAGGGAGAAGAACTGATGAAGATGCCGAACTAACTGATGGAAGAGTGACTGATAACATCACCACAGTAGAACCAGCTGAAGATCCAGCTGAAGCTATCTTGCCCAAATGGCTCTGAAGCCATCCAACTGACAAGATAGTTGGTGATCCAAGAAGTCGAGTCCAAACCAGAAGTTCAACTGAGCATGCATTATTCACATGCTTCATATCTCAAACGGAACCAGCAAACATCAAAGAAGCCTTAGAAGATTCAGACTGGATCATGGCCATGCAAGAAGAACTGAATCAGTTCACAAGAAATGACGTATGGTTTCTTGTCGATAGACCAAAAACCAGAAGGTCATTGGTACAAAATGGGTTTTTCGCAACAAACTGAATGAACAAGGTGTGATCAAAAGGAACAAGGCGAGACTGGTAGCCAAAGGATACTCACAAAGTGATGGGATCGACTTTGATGAGACATTCACACCAGTTGCAAGATTGGAAGCCATCAGACTGTTCCTAGCCTATGCAGCTCACTTCAATTTCACAGTCTACCAAATGGATGTCAAGAGTGCTTTTCTTCAAGAATGCTCAAGGAGGACGTGTATGTTGAGCAACCACCAGTCTTTGAAATTGGGGATCAAGTCTTCAAGCTAAAGAAAGCCCTCTACGGACTGAAACAAGCTCCTAGAGCGTGGTATGAAACTCTTACAACATTCTTGCTAAAAGATGGGTTTTAAAAGGGAGTCATTGAGATCTTAATGGTTCAAATTTATGTGGATGACATAATTTTTGGATCAAAAAGCAAAGATCTATGCACACGATTCGCTCAACTGATGCAAAGCGAATTTGAGATGAGCATGATGGGAGAAATGACATTCTTCCTAGGACTCCAAGTGAAGCAGCTGAAAGATGAGATCTTTATCAGCCAGGCCAAGTACACCAAGGAGCTAGTCAAGAAGTTTGGAGTTAATAAAGGAAAAACTCTCAAGATTCCTATGAATACATCAGTTCAGCTAACTCTTGATGAAGAAGGAGAATCAGTTAGCCAGACATATTATAGATGAATCATTGGGTCACTACTTTACCTAACAGCTAGACGACCAGACATCTCCTATTCAGTCGGTTTATGCGCACGGTTCCAAACTAACACAAAGAAAAGTCATCTTGAAGCAACAAAGAGGATTATCAAATACCTTAAAGGAACCATAAATCTTGGATAATGGTATCCTAGAGATGACAGTTTGAGTCTAATTGGTTATTCAGATTCAGATTTTGGTGGATGCAAGATCGATAGAAAAAGCACCAGTGGAACATATCAGTTTCTTGGAAGCAAACTGATATCCTGGTTTAGCAAAAAGCAGCATTCAGTTGCCACGTCAATAACTGAAGCAAAATATGTAGCTACTGGAAGCTGCTGTGCTCAGATACTCTGGATGAAGCAATAGTTGAAGGACTACAAAGTCGAAACTAAAGAAGTACCTCTGTACTGTGACAACAATAGTGCAATTACAATATCTCAGAATCCAGTTCTGCATTCAAGAACCAAGCACATTGACATAAGACATCACTTCATCAGAGATCATATCGAGAAGAAGGACATATGCATCAAATATGTCAACACTGAGAAGCAGATAGCTGACATCTTCACCAAACCATTGCCTGAAGCAAGGTTTATGGAGCTATGCATACAATTGGGACTACTTGAGCTAGCATCAAAGGATGAAGATGATCAAGTGGAAGAAAAAGGCCAAGAAACCATTCCAACTGAAGAAAAGAACTGAACCGAAAGGCTTCAACTCATCTGAATAAGTAGTTCATAACTAAAAAAGTCGTCAACTTGATCAGTTGGACATATAAGCTATCAGTTTGAAATAAAGCAAGAAGCCGTGTAAAGAAAGTAAACTGGAGCTGATCAGTCTACCCCATCAACTTAACTAAATCATCAGTTCATTTGCTCAAACTGATGATCCAGTCAGTTATGCAGAACATACCAGCTGGAAAATGATCAAACTGATGGAGAAATGAAAGGAACTGGAACCAACTCAAAAGGAGATATCAGTTCAAGAACCAGCTGAAGGAAAGCAGCAGAACTGAAGAATCAGCTGAACTAAGAAACATCTGAATGAAGGTTCTAGCAGTCAAGACCAGTAAGGAACTGATGAGAAAACATCTCAGTTGGAGCTGATCAGCAGAAAGATCATCAGCTATAGTCGAAGCTAACTGATGACGTAATCAGTTTCAAGCTATGAAGAAACTGCTAGAGAGAAAAGATAAGTTCAAAATTTCAATAATGGAAACGGTAAAAACACGTGTCACTCAAATATTACCGTTGAACTTTCTCTCTCTCCCCTCATTTATCCCCAACGGATAGAAATGAAAGGCCAAATGTCGGGTCGATTGAATTAATCTGACCGTTGAACTTGGGCATACGAATCGACACAACTGTTGGATGAACCCCATCTCCTCCTATAAAAAGGATGGCTAAATTCTAAGTTCACTTTTACCGATCCAAAACTAAGTAAAGAATTAAAGCCTTTATGTTTCTTCGTTCTCTCAAACTATTCTGCAAATCTAGTTACGAAAGTAAAAGATCCAGTTCCAACTACAGTCAAGATCAAACTATTCTTTTCTCTAGATCATTTGTCAAACCTCACAAAAATCCTATGGCTGAAAGAAGAGCACCAACTGTTCGATGAAAGTTCGATTTTAGAAAAATTGGGAATTATCTAAAAGATTCCAAGTGAATGTATATCGGGACAAGTTTTTAGATCAAAGTGCTTATAGAGAAAAGTGCTCTGATTCTCCTCTCTGCAACTCATTGATCTCAAAGATCGATCAGTCAGGACTAAAGCAATTCATTGAAGTCTATCCAGCAAAGATCTATCCTGAAGCTGTTGTTGAGTTCTACTTGAACTCAAAAGGATACGATGACAGGATAACAACTGAAGTTCGTGGAGTTGAACTGGTAATAACTCCAGAACTGCTCGGAAGATTATTTCAACTTGCCAGCACTGGCATAAGATTACAAGATGTAGAAGTTGACCAAGAGGAAGCCTACCATCTCTGGAAGCGAGCGAACTGCGAAGATCCTTACAAAAGCAGTACACTCATGTCCTGCTTCCAGGAAGAATACAGAATTCTAGCATCAGTTGCAGCTAAAATGATTGTTGGCGCAACTGGGAGTCACTTAGAGATGTCAGAGCACAAATATAAAGCCTGTGCAGCAATCACCAGAAGCGTCAAAGTAAACTGGGCTCAGTACTTTTTTGAACAAATCAAGAAGTATGTCGATGTTGTTGAAAAACATTGGAAAGAACTGAATTCCATCAGAAGATATGATATCCCTGCAGGATCAACAACATATTGGAGAGCACCCTTAATTCAATGACAGAAGAAACTGACACTTTAATGATCGAGAAGCTAGATCTTATACCCCCAACTGGCAGAAGACAACTAGCTTCAAATTCCATAAGCATCAAAAGCAGTCACCAAACTGATGCCCCCTCATAGAAAATAGAGCAGTCTGCTAAAAGAAAAGGCAAAGAGATCGCTATAGAGATACATCAAGAGGACTCTGACTCAAAAGACAATATCCTAATAAACCAAATGTTGGGAATCACAATCAGAGCCAAGCCTCTGCGACAAGTTCAATGTGGATCAACGGTTGATTCACCTGAAGAAGAGACCTCTACCAGGCCAGTTCAAGCCAAGGAAGGAACTGGCAGATCAAAGAAGAAGCCTGCAGCATCTTAGCCAAAAGAGAAGAAGAAGAAGAAATCAGGACCTCCACCCCTTCCAAAACTACCTCCTTTTAACATCAAGGTGTTTGATGTAGCACCAGTTAAAGGAGATGACATTGTGCCTCTCAGGGGAGTTCCACCACGGGGCACAGGAGCTGACTTCTTCAAACTGCGTGCCCCCCGATGGGAGAGACTGAAGAGAATATAAGAGCTCTATCAAGAGCTAAAGTCATCAAGAGCTGGGTTGATTAACAAGTGACGAAGTTCATTGCTGAAAACTTTGTTGAAGATGTGATTGGCACAACTGCTCTGTATAAAGCTCTCTCAATGGCACAACTGCTCTGTATAAAGCTCTCTCAAGGTATGTGTACTGGTACCATTGGAGACACTGCTTCAACTCTGAAGCCCATTTTCTTCTAACTACCCTTCATGGGATGAGCTTCTGGAGAAGAGAAGAGAGATGGATCATGCAATGGGCTGGACAGGAGACCCCTGAGCAAAATCCAGTCATTACCTTGAAGAGAATGCTTGCCATTCGAAGGAACCACCCTCATCCAGAACAACAAATATTGGTGGACGTGATGAATGATATGCTCATCTAGGCCAACATCCGACTGCCACCTCTAGAAACTGAGGCTGAAAACCAACATTGGAAGAATCCCCAAGATGAACAACATTGGTTGCTTAGGGAACTGCTTAACCTCAGACAACAACAACATCAGCAGGGGCAGAATCTATTTAACAAAGAAGCCCAGAGCAGTCAACAAGGAGCTGAAACCGCAAAACTTTACAGCACAAGGCAAACTGTCATAGTATCTGTTGCTAGGCAGTTAACATTCGAAGAATCCTCTCAACCAGATGACATCATCATGGATCTCCTTGATGATTCTCCTGAGGTGCAAGCAGTTGATGAGCGAACTGCCAGTGCTCTGGAATTCGAAGAAATGCTCAAATCTCCTATTCTAGTAGTTCTTCCAAGTGATGAAGAGTCAGAGAAGTCAGCTGAAAAGGCTCGATTGCCTGAGGAGCCAAGAACCCCGAACTGCTGCTCCCCAAGAGTCAACTCCAAAGCCAGCTGAGTCTGACCAGCCAGCTGAACAGACAACTCAAGTAGATGAACAACCTGTCTATCAAGGTTCACTAGCAATAACTATGTATGTTGATCCAATTCAAAGAGCTCTTCAAGCTGCTGCTCAAGCTACTGCACCGAAGATTTCACCAGAATCAAGATGAGATGGCATCATGGAGACGGACGAACTGACCCACACAGTTCCTTGAGAGGAACTGATTGGAACTGAAGCAGGCAAAGAAGCTGACTCAAGAGCAGTTCAATGCAATGCTCAACCAAGCAGTTCTACAGTTTAGCTCCCTGCTTATTATATGGAACTGATCAACAGCCTGCAGCAACAGGTTAAACTACACACAGAGCAAATTCGATAGTTGCAAGCCCATCCAAGACTCCAGTCAGCTGAAACTGAATCATCGAGCAGTGATGAGGATAAGGAATATGATGTCACAGAACCGCTGGCCAAAAGGAGAAAAACTGATCACAATAAGGACTAAGTGGCTGATCAAGTTCAAACTGATTAGAAAGCCCTAAGTTTACTTCTTGTAATTCAGTTTGTAGTTATTTATTTTTGATATATATATATATAAATATTACCTTTTTGTTTTCAAATAAATGTCGAAGCTTCGCATTTATTTTTGAAAATTTTGATTGTTGCAAGATAATGACACGTGTCAAAGTCATTAAATGCTAACGACCAAAAGAGGCCAGAGGCCAGTACCATTCCAACCATCAGATCTATGAGCCCGCCAAAACACTCATAAAAAGCCCCCTCTTTCAAGCCTCTCAAAAATACTCCTCCTGCAATCTCAAAAACTCTCTCTCTCTCTCTCTCTCAAAGATCTTGAAATTCCTAAAATCTCAGCCAACCTTAAACATGGCCGAATTATCCAGATCTTCAAATTCCTTCAAAGAACAACTTATGAGAGACAAATTCCTTGATAGGAAGATATTTCAATTGATTCTAAATGAATCAAACAATCCAATCCTTCTGTCAAATCTTCATAAGACATAAATTCTCTACTACCTGAAAACACCACCAAGGTTCTTTAGACAAAATTTGATGAGTGAATTTTTACTTCAAGCAAAATTATCTGCAGATGGAAAGACAGTGTCTTTAGACAGCCACTTCAAATCACTGAAAGAACAATCGCAGAAGTGTTCCAACTTCCACAAGCAGGTTCATCCGTTCAAGAACTGAAAGAATCTACAGAAGTGTACTGGAAAGAATGGAAAGCTTCCACCTGCAACAAGAAATTCAGTTTTACGACAACTAAAACTGATCTGAAGCCCGAGTATGATGTTCTACTTGACATAACAAACAAGATGATGTTCGGGGCCATTGGAAGCCTGAGTCAACTCACCCAAGAGAGATACAAGGTTATGATTCACCTTGCTGAAGGCTGACAAACAAACTGGGCAGAATTTATCTTCCAACAATTCAAGCATTAAGTCGTCAGAGCCTCTGACTCAAAGACATCTGGCAAATTTGAGTCCAAAGTAGGATTTGTTCAAAGAATGAGCAAGATGATTGAAGACTTGCTTAAACTTCTAAATGATGAATCACTACCAGTTCTCATCTCTGACTGCTATCTTTAGTCACTAAGAAAGAAGAGAAAAGCCAAGGCAAAGACAAGCAACAACACTTCGAGCAACTTAACTGCCAACGCCGTTCATTCTCCAAGATCAAAGAGCGGATCACCAGTTGATTTCCAGGTTTGTTCTGATCCAGATGATCTTATTCCATTCATTGGAATTCCTCATCCAAACTATGGAGCGGACTACTTCAGAAGCACATGCCCTCCTCTCTAGCTGACTGAAGAAAATATTCGCACTTTCTATAGTGGTGAATATGCAGTCAAAGGTGCACAAAAGGAAGTGACTAATCTCCTTCTCACTCACTATGCTTTTGTTGCATAATGTGACCAAGAGTTGTTTAAACAACTCCACCGGTATTTCTATTAGTATAACTGGAGACATTCTATGTCCATCCAGTTTCACTTTTTGCTAACTGTCTTTCATAGCATGAGCTACTGGCAACGTAAAGAAACTTGGAGCATTAAATGGATAGGATCTTCAAATCTATTCCCTCCAACCATTGTGCAAGTTCAGCACATCATAAATCACTGGCTTGTCAACAAGATTCCAGCAACCGCCTTGTTAGCAGAATTCAAAACCAGCATCATGCCTCAAGGAGTTGGAGTTGCAAATCAATCAGTCAACTGCCCAACTGGCTCGCTTTGCTGAAAACTGAACTTTGATAATTTATCAAGTCAGTCAGCTGAGCCACAACGACGAACTCCAACTGCCACAGAGAGGATAGAACCACATCTATCACATACTGAAGTCGTGTCTCCTCAGAAGACTCCAAAGCATTATGAGAGCGACAGTGATGATGAGGATACTACCACATCAGCAAGTCTCCTATCCAAGAGCTATGTCACTCCCCTACTCACATCCAGCTTAAAAGGCGTTCAAATGATTATGAAAAATGATGAGTTCCGACCGTCGCCAAAAGAAACTTCACAATCCCTCAATCAAAGGATGAAAAACTCGTCAGTTGCCATTCGGCTTCACCTTCACCAAGCCAGGAGGACAGCAAGGTCCGAACTGCCAAAGAAGAAAACTTGGTTTGTTTCAACTACAAATCGTTCAAACTGCTAGAAAGAAAGCAGTGCAACTAGTCCAGCTCGGCCCTTCAAGAAGCGGAAACTGTCTCAAGAAAGTCAAGCAACTGACCAAACGAACTAATCAATTCAGTTCAGTTAGAGCTTTAGCTTCAGCTAGCTCATCAACGGCAACTGAAAAACATGATGAAACTGATCAATCCAACCACTGAATCATCAAGCCAATCAGTTGGACTGTATCCCAACTGACACCGGATAAGTTTTTCTTAATCCTCAAGCTTATCAATAATTAAATTGTTACCATTAAGATTATGAAATTTCTTATATTATATTCAATGGCTACAATTTGAAAATAGGGTTCTCTCTCACAAGTTGCCATTAATATCTCTGCATTGATATTAAATCAATTCTTCGAAAAGAAAAGGGAAATATATTTTTTTATTGACATATAAATAGCACAATCTGCAGAAAATATTTTGCTATTTATGGCAACTACCCCATTTTCAAAATTGCTACTTCTCAGCCACAAGATCATCAAGTTACTTCACAATCGAACGGCTGGGATGCATGCATCATTAATTCAGCTAATCATCCATCAAATCGGATAGCTGATCAGCTAAGAGAAACAATCGAGTGTCCTCGATCACTGCATGCAAAGCTGAATATATATATGCAGGGAGATAAAGGCTCTGATCATCTACAAACTTTATCTCATCCTTGCTTTGATTCATCTGCAAACTCCCTCTCTACACACTTGCATACCTAAACAAAAACATCATCTCTTTGCAGAAATAAAGCCCTCATTTTAGATGGTAGATGTTAAATCACTCGAGTGCAAGATGAAAAATGATAAGACTCTAAATCTAGAGCTTCTTAATGCACGTCTAGTCCCAGACAACTTTCAAAGAATTTATCGGCCATTGGAGAAAACTGGGTTGCTGCCATTCTTGACAATCATGCCAGTCAAGAACATACCAACTCATGTTGCGGAGTTCTACCACAACGCAACCATCTCCGGCAAAAAAATCATCTCCACCGTCCAGAATAAAGTGATCACGGTGACAAAACATACGATGATGTCTACACTTCACCTCCCCGGCGACGGCCCAGACGTGATGGAACTCGCACTACCATGCAAATACGCACTGTGGGGTCTTTGGAAATATCCTCACGTGCACCACCATGACTACTCACATAGGCTGAAGGAGAGTTTGCCCAGTGAGATCATCCAACTCTTGGATATCACCGGTCATATCCTGCATGGAAACTTTAAGACGGTCCAGTTCTTCGAGCTCAAAGCACATATCACGGTCGCCCTATACTTTAGGTGTAAAGCCGACTGGACCTCCTTTATTCTTGCTCAATTACGAGCAAATGTCGAGCGAGCATAATTTTATCCATTTATAGGTCACATAGGCCACATCATTCTAAGCTAGTTTGATGAGATCATTCTAACTGGCGAACCAATCGGACGAAGGGACATGCTCCCAACCATCTACTGCCATCAGATCCCGAAGAGATCATGCTAACCAGGAACTCCCGACTCAAGTCATGGAAAGCAACCGTTGGTCGCCCATAACAGCTCCTCAGAAGAGAGGCAGCTGATGATTAAAAATGAGCCCCTCTCTAAACTGAGTGATCAGTCTACAATACCAGCCAGCTCACAACCTCTAACCTTAGTCCTTCGTGACTAAATTGAGGTTGAGTTTGAGATAGTTCTAGACCATCAGCTAAGAAGCTACTTCGGTCTCATTGAGGGCACCGATCTCTCTTTATTCGAGCAACTGAAACGGTACCTCCTGTACCACATTTGGCGATTTCAACTCGATGAGGCAACAATGTTCCACCTCATCCACACACGTGGATCCATCTTCTAGATCAATGAAGGAACATGGAGTAGAAATTGAATGAATCATCCACTCTCCTCGCCACCAACGCTCTCGGAGATAATTGATTCGATGATCAAACGAATCCAGCTCAGTATACCAGCCGACACTTCTCTTCCCGACAACGAACCAGCCAACTCCTCATGTATACCATTTCTTGAAGATCTGCTAATCGCATCAACTGATGAGATCTTCACCAACTTGGAATCGATGAACTTCAGAGAGAAAACAACCTTTCTCACCACTGATCGTGGTCAGTTCATGACAACTGAAGACGCCGATGCATGGTTCTCCTCACCCATGCCCATTCCTTCAGTTCTCTCAGTCTATGATGACAATTTGGCAACTACCTTCACCTTCTTGCCAAACCTGTCAATACCATCATGCGATCCACCCCAGCTTTTGGATGATGCCAAAAAGGAGAAAGATGGATAGTATGATGATGAAAACTTAACTCTTTGGGATCAAATCCAAAGAGAAATACATCATGAGGGGGAAGCTTGGAGAAAACAAGGAGTCGAAGAAAGAGCAGAATCGAGCAGAAAGAAAAGGAGCAGCTTCAGGAAGTAAATTAGTAGTTCTAACTACTATTGAAAATTGAAAGCTGATATAATATGCTTTGATTGAATATATAATACATACTTCAATTCTTCAAATATCATGCTTCAACTTCATATCAAGCCTTGATCATGCTTATAAACATTCACTGATACTATGTTAATCATGCCTATAAGCTTTGCTCTGATATTTGGGATAATCATGCTCTAATAAAATGAAAGCATGCCCAAAATGAAAGTATGCTCTGATACTTGAATTCTGAATGCTCTAATACTTGAATTTCATGCATACTTTAAATGCTCTGATACTTCAATGAATTTCGTGTTCTAAAACTTGCTCTGATCTCAAGAATTTGCCTAAGCAAACTACAACATGTCTATCAATCGAACATTTGCAGTTTTTCCATCATCATTGACAAGGTTTTGACATCATCAAAAAGGGGGAAATTGTTAGGAAAAACTATCAAGGAACCTCTAGATTAGGTTTTGATGAGATGTCAAAACTAATTATGAAAAACTGACTAAAATTCAAGTTGTAGATCTGAGCTGACCAATCCAGAGCATCAAGAAGGAACTCAATTAAAGCCAAAGTCAACCAATCTGGAGTATGGTCTACAAGCTGGAAGGATACGTCATCCAGTCAGAACTCAACTCAACTGAGGAGTCAAAAAGTCGAACCAGTCAAAACAAACTGACAGCTAAGTCAGCTGAGCTGAGGGAAAAAAGAATCGACTAGACTGAAGAAACTCTGGAAGTATCCAACTGATTGCCAAACTGAAGTAAACAGACAAATCAGCTAAAGGCTAGAACTGAAGTCTGCTAACTCATGATCAGTCAAGCAGACAAGAAAGCTCAAGAGAGAGCAGTCAAACTAACAAGCTAGTTAACAACTTACGATTAGTCAAGCTGACAAGAAAGTTCAAGAAAGAAGCAGTCAAACTAAGCTGACAAGCTCGAAACTGCCAACTGCAGCAATAACCAAACTGAGCAGACAAGCTCAGAACTGCAAACTGGAGCAATGGCCAAACTGAGCTGACAAGCTCAGAACTGCCAACTGGAGCAATAGCCAAACTGAGCTGACAAGCTTGGAACTGCCAACTGGAGCAATGACGAAACTGAGCAGACAAGCTCAGAACTGCCAACTGGAGCAATGGCCAAACTGAGCAGACAAGCTCAGAACTGCCAACTAGAGAAGTAGCCAAACTGAGTAGACAAGCTCAGAACTGCCAACTGCAGCAATGACCAAACTGAGCAGACAAGCTCAGAACTGCCAACTGGAGCAGTAGCCAAACTGAGCTGACAAGCTCGAAATTGCCAGCTGGAGTAATAGCCGAACAAAACAAACAATTTCAAAACTGCTAACTGGAACTCAAAGTTGCTAAAAATGAAGCTCAGAATTGCCAGCCAGAGAACCCTGGAGTTATTGCTCAACTGGCGAATCTAGGAATAAATGCTTCAACGGATATCCTGGAATTAAATATCCAATGGCGATCGATTGGCAAAGAAACAACTACTTCAATCAAATGCTCCAGCGATCAATAAAGACCATCTGCCATTGATGAGCCAACAGAGCCACCGATCAATGGAACTCAACGGTCATAAAATCACTCCTCTATAAAAGACGAGTGAATCAGAGTTTTTAAATACTCTTTGCCACCAAGACTTTTGCATACACATTCTTGAAATATTCAAGCAGAGCTTTCTTTCTCCCTCCCACTTAGCTCAAGTTCAGCATTTGATAAAAACTGCGAGAGTCCAACTGAGAAGAAGAATTCAAAGAGTCAAGATATTCAGCCAGTTGTTGATAATCCAATAAGGGCAGTCTTCTCAGTTTCAGCAATACAACAATATTCTACCCAGCTCAATTGAAGGAGCACATCAGTTGATATCCCTTGTTCAAGACTAACCTCTTGAAGATCGAAAGAGATCTAAAACCTTGTAAAGACATCAATAGCACCTACCTTCCTAGCGAGCAGTTAGGGACTTCAAGTGTGAGCCGTCGACCCGCTGAGGTAGCGAGCAGTTACCAGGTTCAGCCAACTGTCCTTCATTGTGTAATTTGTAAAGAAACTCAAGTTATATAGTGAAGTTGCCCTTCTGCGGAAGGAAGAGAAGACGTAGAAGTTTGAGACTTCGAATCTCTATAAATCACCTGTGTGCTGTACTATTTTGATTATTGCATATCTTTGAACTATACACAAGCTCACTCAATCTGCACTCAAGCTGTCATAAGTGATCAACCAATTTGTGCATAGATAAGTTTCTCTAAGCGAGTCAAAGGGTCCTTATTATTCCGCAATTGAAGTAAAAGTTTTTAATCAGTTTATTCACCCCCCCTCTAAACTGATATCGACTCGCCCGGGACCAACAGTCACGAAATTAATTACGACAATACAACCCTTCTACATATTCTCTTGATTCTTAGGTTTTTGATGAGACCAAGCCAATCAACAATGATGAAGAAGATATCAAGCTGCAGTTGAGAGGTCCAGTTACCCAACTTCATGCTGAAAAGCTTCAATAATATTTGCAAGTTTAAATTAGAAGGAAGTTTGAAGTTGGAGAGCAAGAAGATAAATGCAGCCCAATATTTGTCACGGTATTGACAATTGATGATCATGCCCAAGAAGACAACAATTGATGATCAAGCCTAAGAAGACAAAGCTTAGAAGGAGGTGTGTGGATTCAGCCCAAATAATAGTCCAACACATCCCTTTGAAGGCCCAAATCAAGTTGGGATTTATTTTATCTAGTTTAGATTTTATTAAGGTCTTTTTGGATTATTCCTTAAAAGCAGTTTTTTTAATTAAGGAAATAATCCCAACTAGATTAGGACTCTTATTTTCGGCCTTATCATGTTGTTTAAGCCTCACTAATTTCGTCCATTACCTTTATATTTATAGGGAAACATTATGTCATTTTATACTTAGACATTGCATGAAAATTGAAGTTTTATTTCACTTTGTCTCAAGATCCATCGGTTGATCGCACTTTACAAATTCTATTGATCTAGCAAATCATTAGTCTGAATTCAAGCCTTTTCTAGTCCATTGAGTCTAGGAGGAGTTGCTATCAAATCCGGAGTATATGAGATATCGCGTTTCGTCTTCACCGCAAGACGGGGTTCGAGTAATTATTCTTCTTCTACCTTTTTAATTCACCTCCATCGATCATCTACCTTCATCCACACCCTACGTATGCCTCATCATCAACCATCGTCCATAGTTCAGCCATAAATTCAACTCCATAATCATCCATTCCAATACATGCTCAATTCGCCCTAAATAACACTTATATAAATCTGCCCTATTTTCGTCCCCTTAAGTATTTATTTTCTTGTGTTTTATTTAGTTGTGTCATAATCTAGGTATTTAAGTGTCTATTTGGCTGAGTCTTATTCCTCATATTAATCGAGTCTTTATCTGTTTATTTCCGCACATACTTTGATATTTTAGTCATGTTTAGTTTGTCGGTATTGAATCCTTACATTACCAACGTGTGTTTGTTCTTATTAGTCTGCGTACTTTGTTATTCGTGGTCTTATTCTTGTTGAGATCACATCATAAAAGTGGTATCAAAGTCACGTCAGCATATGCTGTTCGTGGTTCAATACGGGTATTGTGTCAGTTATTTTTTGTTTTGTTCTCATATTATTCAATTTTTTTTGTTTATAATCTGAACTTATAAAAAAAAGAAGCACAAAAGCAATCGGCTAGTATAAAAACAAGAGCGTCGATCTACAAAAAAAAAGTTCAGATTCGTTTCTTGTTGATTTCAGTTCGTTCTCGCCTTCTTAGTGTGGTATAGTTGTTGTTGGAGTCGAGTTTTAGTTGTTTGCAGCAAAAAAAAAATTGCATTGTTATTTTTGAGTTTTCCTAATTCTTTGGGTTATTTTAGGCTCTTTCCTTCCTTAATAGATAACTTAGACTATTTAGATTGTGTCCATCTAGGTGAAATACATCCAAATAGATACTACCTTATCTATATCTTTTCTTTTCTTATACATTCTTATTTCAGCCTTATCTTTCTCTATGAATAGCCGAAAATTTTAGATTTTAATTTGGAGGAATTTTTATTAATTTCAAAATTTCCATATTTAATCCTAAAGGTAATTTTTGAAAATATAAGATTTAATTTGATAGAAAATTATAATTAATTTTCAAATTTTATCTTTGTGATATTTTCAAAAATTATAAGAATTAATTTGGTAGAAAATTATAATTAATTTTCAAATTTTATCTTAGTGTATTATTTCAGCCTTATCTTTCTCTATCTATTCTTTTTCTTTTTATTGCTTTTATTTTCGTCAATATCCTCCATAGTGGATCGAAAATCCTTCCATACACCACTGTGTACACCATACACCATCTGTACACCATACGGACCATACACCCATACACCGTACACTCGTACAGCCACTCCATACACCAAATACACCCATTCCACATACACTATCTTTCTCATTCCATACTCCATGACACTAGCACCTACCTAGCACTTGATTTACTTGTTCGAGCTGAAGAGAAGACCGAGAGGAGCTGATCAACAACAGTGAATTGTGATCGACACCACTATCACCATACACAACATGAGGGGTAAAATCAGAGAGAAAATATGAGTGATCATGAGGTTGTGAGGACCATTCCTTGTTTCCATTCAGGTTTGTGTTGGTTTTGTATACTAGAAGATTTGTCTTTGTATACTTTTCAAATGATATGATGATATGAAATGAAAGTTATTACAGTCACTATTTGCATTTAGATTATGTTTTATAATTGTTCTATGCAATGTTCCATATACTTACATTGTAGATGAAATGGTGTGGGGAGTCACACGGTAAGATCATATCATTAGAACATTGTATTGTATTAAAGAGCTCACGACTTAGATGGTCCTGAACACACCATCAGTACACCGTAGAATAATCTGATAAGTTAATTTATCTTGACTAACTGATTATTCTTGTACACTCATTTGTGTATTGAGGAGGATCATGATGGGATACTATTCTCTGTCTCTGACCCAGTTATTGAGAGAATAAAGATCCACAGAGTTCAGGTTCTGAACTCATGTGATATTGGCGAACATATGTATGCGTTGTTTATTACTTTGATTTATCAATGAGTAAGATCTTTTCGTAGATTGAATTTGATATCTTGGGTAATAACAATGTATACATGATGTCTCAAGCAGTGTGCATAAGCACTGTGTCCTGGTGCGCCAGGTTGATGATCTTCTCTTGAGAAAACGCAAGTTCATGTTAAAACCCTACAGGTGGAATTTATTCCTTACATGGTAAAACTTGTGTGGTACTACTGAAGGTTTTAGATGTTAATTAATTATAGTTGTCAGAGGCTGACATAATTAATTAATGAACATTATATCTTAAACACGGGGAATGGCTGAACTAAAGGAGAAAGCATATTCGTAAATATGTATTAAATTGGTAGGTCAGTTTTACTTCTTTAGTGGAATAAAAGTAAAACTTAATTTATTTAATTATATCTTAAGTTTATTGGATATTAGATATTAAATAAATTAATGGGCCAATTTAAAATTCTTCTAGATCCTTGTTGTAGCCCAATATGACTGAAAGTGGACTGGATATAGAACTTGAGATAGAGGCTCAGTCCAGTAGGGCTGGAACATGAAATTTCACCCCTCCCTATATATAAGGGGAGGGGGAGCACGAAATTATACACATTATTATCATAAGAATTCAGCCCCTCTTTGTCTCTCAAAGTTATCCACATATTTCACAATTCTATCTAGTAGATTTCAGCCCACTGTGAATCTAGATACAGTCCAGGAATACAACAGAAGATCTTGGAGTAGAATATTGTGATGGCCGATTTTATTGACATAAGTGGCGTCTATCATTGTTCATTCAACAACAAGATTAGATCTGTGATCTTGTCCTGATGAAGCCATGCAAGGCCTTGAAGAACTAAATCCAGAGCTGCCATTTAGAGGTTCAATTACACGATTTCAAGCTAAGAAATTGCAAGGTTGTTTCCAAGCAATTATTCGCAAGAAATTTGAAGAATTAGAAGAAGTTAAATGCAGCCCCAAGATTGTTACTTTGTTAACAATTAAAGATTGGAGATCAAGATTTGAAGAGCAATGCATGAAGATAGAACTCATCAAATTGTGCATGCATGGCAAATTCGCGTTGCATGGAATTTTCATCCCTTATTTGATTTAATTAGGGATTGAATTTTATTTAGACTATAGTATTTATTTAATTATGTTAGACTATAGTTTAGTTCAGATTTTTATTTAATTATTGATGTAATTTTCGTCCATAATTAAATAGGTTTGACTAGAATTGTATTTAAGGCAATTTCCTACCTTGAATAGAATTCTAGTTTAGGTATCTTCCTAGTATAGTTAGAGATCCCTTTTGGATCAATTTTTAGGCCTTTTAACCTTATTATTTTAGTGCCTTTTAGCCCTATAAATAGGGGAACCATTGTACATTATTATTTTAGACGTTGCATGAAATAAAGAGTTATTTTCTCAATTGTCTCAAGATCCTTAGGTTGATCAAACAAACACTTTTGTTGATTTAGTCATAAATCATCATTCTTAGAGGATAGCATCTTTAAGTCTTATTTAAGGGTATTGCTTAATCCACTTGAGGGATTAACCGGTATTCGCTATCGAGGAGCAACTTAGAGATTTTGGCCTCGTGGTACGTTCGAGATCGCAAGGCAACTATCGGGTTGTGATTCACATCAACGAATCATCATCCATCAACCATAATCGACGCCATCCATACTCCATCAACGCACGCCTCGATTCAGCCCCATGTTCGAGTTCAAGTTCTACACCGGATCGTTCATACCGTAAGTTCAATCGTACTCTATCATATCCTACCTTCTCCAGCCATTCTTCACAAGCCATCACACATGAAAACCTCCATAATTCCAGCCCCTATACACGTTCCTTTTCAGCCCATATACCTTTTGATTTGTGTTATATATTTGTGTCATCGTTCTAGGTATTTTAGTTGTCTAGATTTTCATAATTTTCATTGTTTATCGAGTCGGATTGGAACCCTTCATTTAGTTGACGTGTTTCGATTCTTAAGTCTTCCGCTACGTTGTTATTATCATCCTAGATTAATAGTCTGGGTCGTATCAACACACCACCACCACCTTCACCACTGTCGATACCTTTTTCACCATCACTACCATCATTCAAGAGAATAGGAGAAGGGAAAGACAAGAGGCAAGCAATCTAAGGTTGAAGAAGAAGAGACGAGAAGATGTCCCAATTCCAAGCCGTCTGTAAAAGTTAGGCTCGTTAGGAGGCTTCTCTTTTGGTATTTTCTTTCTTTAACTTAGATGATTTGTGGGGACTTGTCCCAAACTCTTGAAGAATATTGAATATTGTAGAAGTGTATGTTATTTTTATTTGATTATGAGATGATCAACTCATATGATATTTGTGTTGTTTTGAGCATGGTTATGGGCTAACCTCTTTATTAGATTTGGTTTTGATATGTGCTTGTTATGGTTGGTTGTTGTTGTTAGAATTGTTATTATTATGTTGAAGTAATTGATCACTACTTAAACATTGTTAGGCTTTACATGAAACCGAAAGGAGATTCTAAATCCCGACCTACGTTCCTTCAACGTTAGGTGGACTGGGTTTCATAAGACTAAAATATTGATCTTGCTCATATGATATAGCCGATAGGGGTTTAATGGATAGACGGTGACAGTAATTGAAGTTAAACCACTCGAGGGGTCAATTGTGTGTTTGAGATTAATATAACCAACTTGAAACAAGCTAAGTGAGAAGCCAATGAGAGAATCTACACCCTAATTCTCGTATCATAATCTTTTTCTCGACCTTGATCTCGTTGTTATTTGCATTTCATTAGTTAAATTGCGTGTTTTTAATTCATTAGTTAAAATCAACCTTGAAATCCACGATTAAAGTGTTTAGGTTTGTATTTCATCATTCAAACATGTTGCATGCATAGCCTAATTGGATAATTACCCACACGAAGTCTTCATTGAGAGATTGACTCAGGTTAGCTCGTCGCATTTACAATTGACCCCGTCCAATTGCGGGTTTGGTTAGAAGTAGTTTGCGTGTCGAGTCTAGACCGGAAAATACAAATTTGGATGTAATAAATTTTAGCGCCGTTGTCGGGAAAGGCTTTAGGCATATTGTCTTTTTGGTGCTATAATTGCTTTTGTGTTTGATTTTCTATTCGTGCCTTGGTATTTGTCTAGTGTTTGTGCTTTTGTGTTGTTTTGTGTAGTTTGGTATTTGTGATTATTTTCTGTGTTTTTGTTAAGCTTTAAATTCTTGTTCCACAGTTGCGTGTGATCTCGCTTGGTTTTTAGTTGTGTAAGCTAGGGAGACGAAGTCTGAATCGGAGATTAGCCCCCGTGTTTGACAACATTCATAGACCAAAGAGATTTGATGTCTTTGCTTGGAAAGAGGAGCAACTCAACCCCGACAACACCAATGCTAATGCGGCTAGGAATATGAGGGATTTCGCTCATCCCGTGATAGGGGCATCAACATCTTGTATAGTTCTTGGAGAGGCCGCAAGGAACTATGAATTGAAAAACATCCATTTTAGCCAACTACCATCCTTTTACGGGATGCCGGCCGAAGATGCTTTGAACTTCATCCGGGAGTTCTATATCGTGGTTCAAACTTTTCCTCTACAAGGTTAGAATGAAGACCAATTAAAGATGATGTGTTTTCCTTACACCTTGAAGGATCGTGCCAAGACTTGGTTCATGTCACTCCCAGCCAACTCATTAGCTAATTGAAATGCCATCTACGAGAAGTTCATGGCCAAGTACTACTCCAATCAAAAGACCTAAGACTTGAGAGCCCAAATCGTCACCTTTGCCCAATCTCCGGGTGAAGCGTTCCATGAAGCTTGGGATCGATTTAGAGGTCTCCAACAACAATGCCCACACCACCATCTCGCACCCGAGTTTCTCAAGCACATCTTCTACGACGGGCTTTCTCAAAACTTCCAATATATGGTGGATAATACCGCGGGAGGAGACATTGGAGCCTGAACAGCCGAAGAAGTCTCAAACATCTATGAGACAATGGCCACGACTTCTTAACAAAAGAGTTCTAGGGGGAAGAAAGCTTATGTCAATGAAGCCAACCCTAGTTATGATGTTACAAGGCAACTTGCCGAGTTGCCAAGGCAAGTAGAGATGCTTCGAACCTTCGAGAGACCACCTCAACAAGCCATGGCCGTTGAGACTTGTGGAATTTGTGGAGAGTATGGCCATGGGGCTAATGTGTGTCAAAAGTCGATCGAGCCGGAATCAAGTGAAGAAGCTCATTTCTATGCTCTTCAAGAGCAAGTTCATGCTCTTCAAGGATTCTAACCTCGCCAACAATACAACCCGTACTCTCAATCGTACAATCCGGGATAGAGAAACCATCCAAACTTCTCTTAGAGGCAACCTCCACAACAACCTCAACAACCGCCTCCACCTCAACAAGCCGGAGGTGGCTAAGCTCCACCTTATCCAAGGCCACAATAATATCCGGCCCAACCAAACCAACCACCTAGGCTGACATTGCAAGACACCTTGCAATTCTTCATTCAAGCCACCCAACAAAGGTTCGAATCTGTTGAAGCTTCCGTGAAGCAGATCGAGACTCAAGTGGAGTAAATAGCCAGGACCGTTAGAGAGTTGTCCAAGCAAGCAAAGTCGGAAGAGTTGCCAAGCCAAACGGAACAAACCTAAGCCGTCACCATCCAAAGAGAAGGCAAAATGATTGATAACAAGGTGATGAGAACATCCATAGCAATGAGAAAGTCAATGAAGAGCTGCAATTCAAAGGACCCGTCACAAGACTACGAGCTAAGAAGTTGCAAGAATATTTGCAAGTCATGATTCGCAAAGAAGTTCGAAGTTGAAGACAGTGTGCAAGGAAGCTTGAAGATGATGACCTTATTGAAGATGGAAGATGGAGATAAAGACTTGGAGTATAATGCATGAATATGTGCACGTGTGCATGTGGACGTGCATGTGTGCGAGTTGTTTGAAGCCCACGGCCAAGAAGTGAAGAGCCCAAGTTTTCGGCCCTTAATGATTTAATTAAGGGGATTGATTTATTAGACTATAGTATTTTATTTATTTAATTTAAAACTATAGTTGGACCGATTTTTATTAGATTTTTATTATAAGATTTTCGGTTATTTAGATAAAGATTTGACTAGGATTTTAGATAAGGCAAGATCTACAAATTCTACCTTAAATAGAATTCTAGTTTAGGAAGTTTCCTAGTTCTAGTCTAGTTTGTTAATGGCCTTGAGTTTTCGGCCCTTTTGATGTCAAATTCGATCCACCTATTGTTATAAATAGGGGATCCATGTCACATTGTCACTTTAGACCATATTTGATAATTTAAGCTTTGCTTTCAATATTGTCTCAACCCATTTAATCTTTTGTGAGTTTAGATATTTAAATTCATACTCTTAGACTTAGCACCTCTAAGTTTTACAAAGAGAATTCGCCGTCCACGTTCGAGGGATCGTCGGAAACTCGCTATCGAAGAGCAACTTAAAGGATTTCGCCTTGTGTACGTTCGAGATTCAAGGCAACTTTCGGGTTGTAATTCACAACTACAAACCATCGTCCATCCAGCCATAATCGACGGCAACACATCATCATCCACGTTCGTCTTCATTCCAGCCCTTGTTCAAGATCAAGTCATCGTCGCTCATCTAATCCGTAAGATCGTTTCGACTCTAACATATCCTATCTACTCTAGCCCTTCTTCACCTAAACCTCACGTCCAAAATACCTTCCTCAAATACCGTCCCTATAGTCGTCCAAAACAGCCTTCTCCTTGTTTGGATTTGTGTTATTTTGTGTGTCATTGTCTAGGTATTTTAGTTGAGTCTTAGTCATCTAGATAATCGAGTATAGTTCCCTTACTTCACCGACGTAGTTTCAATCCTTAGCGTCCGCGTATTTTGTGTCTTGTCGTGTCATTTAGCCCCGGGTCACATCATAAATTGGTATCAAGAGCCACGTCGATTTATATCGTTCGTGGTTCCGTACTCGTTTATTCATCCCGTTTATTTTGTTGAATTTTATCGAGTTGTAATTTAAATTCCGTATTGTTCATTGTTATAAAAAAAATCAGATCGTATAAAAAAAAGAGAAAAGCAACGATCAAAACAAAAAAAAAAATCGGATAAAAAAAATCTGAATTCAAAAAAAAAAAGTAATTCATTGTTTCCTTTTTGTGTTCTATTTTATTTTGGTAGCTTCCTTTTGGATACAAATCCATAGTTGGTTATTTCCTTTTAGATTCTCTTTGTTTTTGGAAATTTCCTTCCTAGTTTGTTTTGATTTTGGTAACTTCCTTAGGTGTCATATTTTATTTTTGGTTCTTTCCTTCTAGATTCTAGGCTAATTAAGGTATTTAGATTGTGTCACATAAATTGATAAATATCCAAATTCCCTACTTACCTTATCTCTTTCTTCTTTCCTTATCCATTCTATTTCTTTCCTTATTCTATCTAGATTTATTTTTAGATCTCCAAATCAATTTGGGACTTCATTAATTAATCTATTTCTTTCCTTTTCTCCCTATACCACCTTCGATCACCACCCCTACTCCACCTACACAACATCGGCAGCCCTCCTACCATACACATACTCGACCCGTATCTCATCTGTACACTCCAAATTCATCCGTGTTCTGAGAATAGCATTCCCGTCCTTTCTCCGCACAAACCACACGAGTCCCCTACTCCCATATACACAATTTTCACACACTGTGCACCCATATATTGAGTGATACATGAGTGGTAAAATCAAGAGTGAAAAAAAACGAGTGACGTGAGATTGTGAGGTCCTACCTTGTTTTCTTTTACGTTTGTTCGTTTTGTAGGTTTCATGAAGAAAAGTACCTGTTCCGAGTCATCCTTGACTCCCCAAGCCGATACTCCACCTTTGGACCCATCCCGAGATCCGTCCAAAGCCCCCATGGAGTCGACTTCGGATCCACCTATACCGTGGGATCCTAAGTATCATTTTGAGGCACTCTCAAAACACTTCCAGAGACAGCACCAGGCCCTGTCTGACAAACTTGATAGCTTAGTGCATGCCATTGAACGCACTAAGGTCACACCGACCATTTCTCAGGCAGTTCGAGGACTAGCTCGACAAAACCAGCGACAGAACGAGCCCGAGGAGGAGTACTTTGATGAGAACACTGAGGAGTTCGACCGAGGCCGCCGCTAGTGATGTGGAAACGGTCATGAAGACTATGGTGAAGACCATATGCTCAATAACATCAAGACGAGCATACCGGAGTTTGAAGGCCTTCACGATCCTGATATCTATCTTGATTGGGAACGTAAGGTTGAGAAGATTTTTGACTGCTACGACTTTACAAAACTAAAAAAGGTGCAGTTAGCCTGTTTGGAGTTCAGAGGCTACGCAGCCACTTGGTGGGAGATGCCGCAAGAAAGAAGGCGCAGAAATCGCAATCCGCCGATTGATACATGGGAAGAAATGAAGGGATTGATGCGAGGACGCTTCATTCCAGTCCATTATGAGAGAGAGCTCGATAAGAAGCTCAACCAGATCAAACAAGGCACCCATTCGATTGAAGAATATCATAAGGAGTTAGAGACAGCCTTGAACCGAGTCGGAAAGGAGGAGACTTTAAATGCTACCATCATTAGGTACATTGAAGGCATGAATCCCGACATTGCTTGTGAAGTTGAGTTGAAGGACTTCACCAGTGTAGAAAGGATGGTGCAGTACACATCGATTGTGGAGAAACAGTTGCGAGAAGGCCGCCGCCGTTCTCATCACAATGCCGCCGCCGCCAGACCCTCTTGGAACAAAGGTACACATTCCACATCACCTTCTACACATTCTTCTGAGTCTACACGACCCCGAGGTCAGTCCGGACCACCTGAACGGTGTTTCGACCATTCTACACCATAGTCCAGTCGTAGACCCGAGTCTACACCGACATCGACCCCGAGGCCCCCATTGCAAAGGCCCAATCAGCCTAATACGATGCTGAATGTAGCCCCTAATCGAGCCCGTGACATCCAGTGTCATAAATGCCAAGGTTGGGGCCATTTTCAGAATCAGTGCCCGAACCATCGTGTTTTGTTCCTCAATGAACAGAACGGGGATGAATCAGCCAGTGAAGATGAGGAGGAGCCCCAGGCTGCCGCTCCTGATGCCACCGAAGTCACTGAAGTCGACGAGGAAAATGAGGAGGCCGAATTGCCTCATGTCAGCTTATTGTCTATTCGCAGTCTGAACATCAATCGTGAAGACGAAGAGCAATCGCAGCGTGAGAACATATTCTACACTCGAGTTGCAATCAAAGATAAGACTTGTGCGATGATCATAGACAGTGGGAGTGTAATCAACGCGATCAGCCAGTATGCCGTTGATAAACTCACCCTTACCACAACAAAGCATCCAAAGCCATACAAGCTGCAATGGCTTACTGATCAAGGTTCCATCAGAGTTACAGGTCAAGTACATGTTTCATTTACTAAAGGTCGTTATTCTGACACTGTTCTTTGTGATGTTATTCCTATGGAGGCAGCCCACATTCTTTTAGGAAGACCGTGACAATTCGACAGAAAAGCGATTCACGATGGTTTGGCCAACACTTATTCGATCACCATAGATGGCCGAACCACTGTGCTCAAGCCACTCACTCCTAAAGCTATTGTAGAGGATCAAGAGAAGATGCAAGAGAGATTTAAGCAAGAACGGGCAAAGCAAGCAGCAGCCGCCGCCCGGACCGCCGCCGTGAACGGCCAACACTCGGCCGAGAGTTTCCAGCCGGAGTCTTCTTCAAAGCCGACCAATGCAGCCCATTTGAAGGCCTCTAATGATGCTTTAGTTCATGGCAAATCATCCGGATCAGCCCCTAAAGTTGAACAAAATCGGTCTTTGTTCATCTTAGTTAAAGGCGTAGAGAAAGCACTAAAAGCAGGTTTACCTTTCGTTCTTTTATCTTATAAGGACAGTGCTACTAATAGTGTTTCTTTGCCTTGTGATGTGCAGCCCCTTATGGAGGAGTTCACGGACGTGTTCCCGGAAGAGATTCCAAGTGGATTACCTCCAGTTTGTGGGATCGAGCACCAGATCGACTTCATGCCCGGCGCTGATGAGGACATCCATAGCAATGATGAAGTCAATGAAGAGCTGCAATTCAAAGGACCCGTCACAAGACTACGAGCTAAGAAGTTGCAAGAATATTTGCAAGCTGTAATTCGCAAGAAGTTCGAAGTTGAAGACGGAGTGCAAGGAAGCTTGAAGATGATGACATTGTTGACATTTGAAGATGGAGACCAAGATGTGAACGTGTGTGTATGAAGAAGAAGGTGTGCGTGTGCTTTTGTTGGGTTAGATATGTATACTTGCTATTCAGCCCAAGTTAAGCATGCATGGTGGAAAAGCCAAAAATACTCGGCCCTTAATGATCAAATTAAGGGGTTTGATTTATTAGACTATAGTATTTTTATGTTATAGTTATGGATGAATTTTGACAGATTTTTAGTTAATATTTTCGGTTATTTTAGATAGAGTTTTGACTAGGATTTTTAGATAAGGCAAGATCTACAAAATCTACGTTAAATAGAATTCTAGTTTAGGAAGTAGTCAAAGTCCAATTCTAGTCTAATTTGGACTATAATTTTCATCCCTTAGCCTTAGGAATTTCGATCCTACTATTATAAATAGTGGATCCATATTTCATTGTTACTTTAGACGATATTTGATAATTAAAGCTTTGCTTCAATATTGTCTCATCCCCATTTGAATCTTTGTGAGTTTAGATCTTTTAAATTCATACTCTTAGACTTAGCAACTATAAGTTTTACAAAGGGAATTCACCGTCCACGTTCGAGGGATCGTCGAAGACTCGCTATCGAAGAACAACTTAAAGAATTTGGCCTTTTGTACGTTCGAGATTCAAGGCAACTTTCGGGTTGTAATTCACCTCAACAAATTCATCATCCGTCCAGCCATCAACGACGCCGTCCATCATCATCATCGCACGTGATCGACTTCATCCTTGTTCATGTCCAAATTCATCTCGTCTCGTTCAATCCGTAAGTTCGATTCTACTCTATCATACCCTATCTACTCTAGCCCTTCTAGCCTATTCATCATCATCAAAATTCCATCATTCTTACCCTTATCATAACCGTCCATAAACAGCCCTTCTTTTGATTGGATTTGTGTTATTTTGTGTGATATTGCCTAGGTATTTTAATTGAGTCTTAGTCGTCTAGATAATCGAGTATTGTTCTCTTACTTTGCCGACGTAGTTTCTTTCCTAGCTTCCGCGTCGTTTGTGTCTCGTTGCGTCATATTGTCCCGGGTCACATCAGGCGCCGTCTTGCCCAACCGACTGGCGTACCGTACTTCACCCGAGGAGACGAAGGAGATCGACCGCCAAGTGAAGGAGCTGTAGGAGAAGAAGCAAATCCGAGAGTTGATGAGCCCTTGTGCAGTTCCAGTCATCCTAGTGCCAAAGAAGAACAACGAATGGAGGATGTGTATGGATTGCCGCGCCATCAACAAAATCACGGTTAAGTACATATTTTCTATCCCTAGACTTCATGATATGCTAGATGAATTAAGTGGTTCTAATGTGTTTTCTAAGATAGATTTAAGATCTGGTTATTTTCAAGTTAGAAAGCATGAAGGGGATGAATGGAAAACTGCATTTAAAACAAAGCATGGTTTATATGAGTGGTTAGTTATGCTTTTTGGTCTCACTAATGCACCGAGCACGTTTATGAGGTTCATGAACCATGTTTTGCGTGATATGATTGGTAAATTCGTGGTTGTTTACTTTAATGATATTCTGATTTACAGTCACAGTGCACAGGCGCACCTAGAGCACCTTAGGTGTGTTTTTATGCTTTTGCGTGATGCAAAGTTGTATGGAAATTTGTCTAAGTGTTTCTTTTGCATAGATGAAGTCATTTTTCTAGGCTTTGTCGTCAGCTCACGAGGTATGGAGGTAGACCGTTCCAAAATCAAAGCGATTGAGGAATGGCCAACCCCGAAAAACGCCTCTGAGGTTCAGTCCTTTCATGGACTAGCTAGGTTTTACCGTCGTTTTGTACGGGATTTCTCTAGTATAGCCACCCCTCTTACTGAGCTAAGTAAGAAGGATCGAAAATTTGAGTGGGGTAAACAACAAGAGCATGCATTTAATACTTTGAAGTCTTTATTGTGTTCTGCTCATGTTCTTTGTTTACCTGATTTTACTAAAACTTTTGAGATCGAGTGTGATGCTTCAGGCATAGGTATTGGTACAGTTTTGATGCAGGATCGCAAGCCCATCGCCTACTTCAGTGAGAAGCTTAGTGGCGCCAGTTTGAGGTATTCCACGTACACAAGGAGCTTTATGCTTTGAAGTGTGCATTGGATACATGGCAGCACTATCTTTGGCCCAAGGAGTCCGTGATTCACACGGACCACGAGAGTTTAAAGCACCTCAAAGGACAGCAAAATTTGAACAAGAGACACGCAAGATGGGTGGAATTCATCGAGTCCTTTCCATACGTGATCAAGTACAAGAAAGGTGAAGAAAACGTCGTTGCGGACGCCCTGTCTCGAAGGTATGCACTTCTGAACTTAATTCATGCTAAAATGCTTGGTTTTGAGTCCATTAAGTCGTTGTATGTTGAGGACACCTATTTCAGCCCCATTTATGCTTCATGTGTGTCGAAATCTAGAGCTAATGATGGATATTATGTGCATGATGGGTTTTCGTTTAAGGAGTCTAAGTTATGCATTCCTATTTGTTCTATGCGTGAGCTACTTGTGTTGGAATTGCATGCGGGAGGTTTAATGGGTCACTTTGGTGTGCATAAAACATTGAACTTTCTGCATGAACACTTCTTTTGGCCGCATATGCGTAGGGATGTAGAGAATGTGTGTAGTCGTTGCATTATTTATCGTCAAGCAAAATCCACTTCACACCCATTCGGTTTGTACACGCCATTACCCGCCCCTTCAGCCCCTTGGATCGATATTTCTATGGATTTTATCTTGGGATTGCCTAGGTCTAGGTCTGGTAAAGATTCGGTGTTTGTTGTAGTTGATCGGTTCTCCAAAATGGCTCATTTCATTGCATGTAGAAAAACCGATGATGCTGTTCACATGGCCAATTTGTTCTTTGTGCATGTTGTTCGTTTGCATGGAATTCCTCGTACTATTGTTAGTGATAGGGATTCTAAGTTTTTAGGACATTTTTGGCGTGTTTTGTGGGAAAAATTAGGTACTAAGTTGTTGTTTTCTACTGCATATCATCCACAAACCGATGGTCAAACTAAGGTTGTGAATCGTACATTAGGAGCTTTACTTAGGTCTCTAATTAAGAACAATTTCAAGTCATGGGAAGAGTGTTTACCATATGCTGAATTTGCTTATAATCGTGTTATTCATTCTTCTACTAACATGTCTCCATTTTAGGTAGTTTATGGATTTAATCCGTTAACTCCTACTGATTTGATTCATTTACCCGTTGAGCATCTAACGAGTGTTAAAGGTATGAAGAGAGCTGATTTTATTCGAGAGATGCATGAGAAGGTTCGTGCTCGAATCGAGCACAAAGGCTCGGCCATTGCCGCCGCACGCAACACGAGGCGCAAGCGTGTGATATTCCAGCCCGGAGACTGTGTTTGGATTCATCTAAGTCCAGGCCGATTTCCTAACTTGAGGAAGTCCAAGTTGTCGCCCCGTGGAGATGGCCCATTCACTGTTTTGAGCCGTGTTAATGATAATGCATACCGCATTGATCTCCCTGGTGAGTACAAGTGTTCTTCTACGTTTAATGTTGCTGATTTGTCTCCTTTTTCTGCAGATGAATTCGACCATGATGAGCCTTCAAATTCGAGGATGAATTCTCTTCAACAGGGGGGGAATGATGAGAACATCCATAGCAATGAGGAAGTCAATGAAGAGCTGCAATTCAAAGGACCCGTCACAAGACTACGAGCTAAGAAGTTGCAAGAATATTTGCAAGTCATGATTGGCAAGAAGTTCGAAGTTGAAGATGGTGTGCAAGGAAGCTTGAAGATGATGACCTTATTGAAGATGGAAGATGGAGATCAAGACTTGGAGTACAATGTATGAAGATGTGCACGTGTGCATGTGGACGTGCATGTGTGCGAGTTGTTTGAAGCCCACGGCCAAGAAGTGAAGAGCCCAATTTTTCGGCCCTTAATGATTTAATTAAGGGGATTGATTTATTAGACTATAGTATTTTATTTATTTAATTTAAAACTATAGTTGGACTGATTTTCATTAGATTTTTATTAGAAGATTTTCTGTTATTTAGATAAAGATTTGACTAGGATTTTAGATAAGGCAAGATCTACAAATTCTACCTTAAATAGAATTCTAGTTTAGGAAGTTTCCTAGTTCTAGTCTAGTTTGTTTTTGGCCTTGAGTTTTCGGCCCTTTTGATGTCAAATTCGATCCACCTATTGTTATAAATAGGGGATCCATGTCACATTGTCACTTTAGACCATATTTGATAATTTAAGCTTTGCTTTCAATATTGTCTCAACCCATTTAATCTTTTGTGAGTTTAGATATTTAAATTCATACTCTTAGACTTAGCACCTCTAAGTTTTACAAAGGGAATTCGCCGTCCACGTTCAAGGGATCATCGAAAACTCGCTATCGAAGAGCAACTTAAAGGATTTGGCCTTGTGTACGTTCGAGATTCAAGGCAACTTTCGGGTTGTAATTCACAACTACAAACCATCGTCCATCTAGCCATAATCGACGGCAACACATCATCATCCACGTTCGTCTTCATTCCAGCCCTTGTTCAAGATCAAGTGATCGTCGTTCGTCTAATCCGTAAGTTCGTTTCGACTCTAACATATCCTATCTACTCTAGCCCTTCTTCACCTAAACCTCACGTCCAAAATACCTTCCTCAAATACCGTCCCTATAGCCGTCCAAAACAGCCTTCTCCTTGTTTGGATTTGTGTTATTTTGTGTGTCATTGTCTAGGTATTTTAGTTGAGTCTTAGTCGTCTAGATAATTGAGTATAGTTCCCTTACTTCACCGACGTGGTTTCAATCCTTTACTTCCGCGTATTTTGTGTCTCATCCTGTCATTTAGCCCCGGGTCACATCAAAAGGTTGGGGATCCTCAACCAAAAAAAGTGAAAAAGGAAGAGGAGGCTTCTCAACAAGAACAAAAGGAGCCCGAACCAAAAGATGAAGAAGTGAATAAGCCCACACTCCACAAGGCTAACAATCCCTACAATCCTCCATCCTTATCCAAGCCGGTTGAAGAACGAGAAGCAAGACAACCAATTCCAAGACTTTTACAAGCTCTTGTCCAAAGTGAATGTCAACCTTTCATTCCTCGATGTTATCTGCAATGTGCCTGCTTATGTCAAGTTCTTGAAAGAACTAGCCTCCAAAAAGAGGAAGTTTGCGGAGTATGAGAAGATTGTGGTGTCCGAAGTGGCGAGTGCAATCCTACAACAACAACTACCACCCAAGCTCTGTGATCCAGGTAGTTTTACTCTTAAAATTGCCTTGAGAAATGGTAAAAAAGCATGTGGTATGCTAGATCTAAGAGCTGGAATTAATTTGATGCCCTACTCTATTTTTAAACAACTAGAGTTAGGAGAATTGAAATCAACTAGAATGTGTCTACAATTGGTGGATAGATCCGTGAGATATCCTAGAGGCACAATAGAAGACATTCTAGTTAAAGTGGGTGGTTTGATTATACTAGTTGATTTTGTTGTGTTGGATGTGGGTGATGTCCAAGAGACGGAAAAGAAGCACACACATTTATTGGGTAGACCGTTTATGGCTACAACTAACACCTTAATTGATGTCAAAAATAGAACTTTGAAAATGTCGGTGTTAGGAGATACCGTGTCCTTTTCTGTGCATGAAAATAAGGCTATTCTCGTCTCCTTATTTGAGGAAAATTGTCCTTTTATAGATGTTATTGATCTCTTGGCCGAGAAAGTTCTTTTACAGGAAATTAGCTCCACATGGAGGATTGAAGCCTTGTCCGATAAGATAGCAATGGAAGAAGCAAGCCTCGAGTGTGGGGGAGATGAGTTGGACACCGAAAAAATGGAGATATTGTTGGAGAAGGCATTAGCTTGATGGAAGTTTTAGTCTCAACCGAAGAGGAAGTAAAGCCTTCACCTGAACTTGAGATAAAATAGCTCCCATCTCACCTCAAGTATGTGTATCTCGATGAAAAGGAAAAGAAGCCCGTGATTATCTTTACCGGGCTTGAAAAGGAAGAAGAAGAACTCTTGGTGGCCATACTCAAGAGAAATAAACAAGCCATTGGGTGGAATCTTTCCAACATCAAAGGCATTAGCCCCACAACGTGCATGTATCGAATCATTCTTGAAGAAGGGGCTAAGCCGGTGTGAGAAGGACAAAGGCGGCTCAACCCCGTGTTGATGGAGGTCGTCAAGAAGGAGATTCTTAAGCTCCTTACAGAAGGAATCATCTACCTAATAGCCGATAGTGAATGGGTGAGCCTGTTCCATGTGGTGCCCAAGAAATGAGGTATCATGGTGGTGGAGAATGACAAAGGAGAGCACGTGGCTACTCGAACCACCACCGGATGGAGAATGTGCATTAACTACCGAAATCTTAATGTCGCCACTCGAAAAGACCATTTTTCCCTTCCTTTCATTGATCAAATCCTTAATAAATTAGCCGAGCATAGTTTTTATTGTTTCCTTGATGGTTTATTGGGTTATTTTCAGGTGGCCATAGCGCCAGAGGACCAAGCCAAAATCGCATTCATGTGCCTGTTTGGCACTTTTGCATGTCGGAGAATGCCGTTTGGACTATTCAATGCACCGAGCACATTTCAAAGGTGTATGTTTTCTATCTTTTCCGAAATGATTGGTGATTTTATTGAAGTATTCATGGATGATTTTTCCGTCTTTAGGTCTTCATTTTCCGATTGTTTGGATAAGTTAGAACTTGTTTTGAAAAGATGCATTGAAAGTAGTCTTATTCCTAGTTGGGAAAAGAGTCATTTTATGGTTACTAGTGGCATAGCCCTGGGCATGTTGTTTCGAAAGAAGGAATGAGCGTAGACAAGACTAAGGTCGATGTAATTGAAAAATTACCTCCACCCGTCAACGTTAAAGGTGTTAGAAGCTTTCTAGGCCATGCCAGTTTTTACCGTCGATTTATTAAGGACTTCTCCAAGATTAGCCAACCTCTATGCCATTTACTTGCTGAAAATGTTCCTTTTGAGTTTGATGAAAAATGTTTGCATGCTTTTAATACTCTTAAGGAGAAATTGATCACCGCACCCATTGTCATTCCCCCTGATTGGTCATTGCCTTTTGAAATTATGTGTGATGCATCAAATTCCGCCATGGGTGCCGTTTTAGGTCAACGTATTGAGAAAAATCTTCTTGTAATTTATTATGCTAGCCTCACCTTGAATAGTGCTCAAGTAAATTACACTACAACTAAAAAAGAATTACTTGCCGTTGTGTTTTCATTGGATAAATTTAGATCCTACATCTTAGGTTCTAAAGTAATTGTGCATAGTGATCATGCATCTTTAAGGCATTTGTTGACCAAACCCCAAGCTAAACCTAGATTCATTAGGTGGATTTTGCTTGTGCATGAATTTGATGTCGAAATCAAAGATAGAAAGCGGTGTGAAAAGGTGGTAGCGGACCATCTATATCGCCTTCCCGTTGATGAAAATTTTGATTTATCACATGAGAAAGGTGTTGATTGTGACTCATTTCCTTATGAGCATGCTCTTGAGCTTAATTCTTCTCCATGGTATGCCGACATTGTTAATTATCTTGCTTGTGATAAAATGAGGCCTAACCTTATACCTTTCAAGAAAGGAAAAGATTCTTGGCAATGTGTAGGTACTACTTTTGGGACGATCCATACCTTTTCCACTTGGGAAAAGATGAGGTAATTCGAAGATGTGTCCCGGAGGAGGAGCAAACTGATGTTTTGGCCTTTTACCACGCTTCACACTGTGGTGGCCACTTTGGAGGGCAAAAGACGGTCCGAAAAATCTTGCAATCCGGTTTGTATTGGTCTTCTATTTTCAAAGATGCTCATGTTTTTTGTCTCTCTTGTGATAAATGTCAAAGACTTAGAAATATAGGGAGAAGGAATTAAATGCCGTTTAACGTCAACCTTGTGGTTGAAATTTTTGATGTTTGGGGCATTGATTTTATGGGGCCATTTCCTAAGTCATTTGACTTTGAATATATCCTATTAGCGGTCGATTATATGTCAAAGTGGGTTGAGGCAATCCCCACTAGGTCTTGTGACGCTAATGTGGTTATTAAGTTTGTAGAGAGCACATTTTCAATAGGTTTAGATTCCCCCGAGCAATTATAAGTGATGGTGAAACGCACTTCACCAACAAGCGTTTTGAAAAATTTATGAGAAAGAATGGCGTGACTCACAAAGTGGCTACTCCATACCACCCTCACACTTCCGATCAAGTTGAGATGAGCAACAAACAAATTCAAAATATTTTAAAGAAGACCGTGAATGTGACGAGGAATGATTGGTCTATAAAGCTAATCGATGCTCTTTGGGCATATCGGACGGCTTACAAGATAATCTTGGGAATGAGCCCTTACTGCCTCGTGTATGGAAAAGCGTGCCATCTCCCAATTGAGATCGAGCACAAGGCCTATTGGGCCCTTAAGACGGTGAATTTTGATCTAACTTGTGCAGGAAAGGAACGAGCCTTGCGATTAACCGAGCTCGATGAATTGAGGAATAAAGCATATGACAATGCAAAGATTTACAAAGACAAGGTGAAGAAGCTTCACGATAACCGCATTGTCAAGAAGGAGCTCACTCCGGGCATAAAGGTCCTCCTTTTCAATACTCGATTGTGGCTCTTTCCTGGAAAACTTAAGTCTAGATGGAGTGGACCATTCATCATTGAAGAAGTATTCCCTTACGGAGTGGTAACATTGAAAAATTCAGGAACGAACTCCACATTCCAAGTGAATGGTCACCGAGTCAAGCCGTATTTTGAAGGATGACCCCGAGAAGCCGATGTCGAGGCTTTCAAGCTCGACAATTCTACCTAGTCACCCCGGAGGCCATGTCTAGCTCGAGACGTTAAAATGAGCGTTGCATGGGAGACAACCCATGATTTTATTATTCTATATTTTATTTTGTTTTGATAAATTATTTTTGCACTTTGTTGAATTTTGGGTTTTTACATATGTTGTTAAGAGGGGCAGAGTGAAATAGGGGATGCTCGACCTAAAAAAGGGGAGGCAATTGATCACGTTAAGGGCGCCGCCACGCATATCACCCCTCGGCCAGCCCTCTCCGCGAGCGCGAGGCTCCAAGAATTCCCCCGCGAGAGCACATAGGTGCGCGGGCGTGGCTCATTCTTTCACCCCGCGAGCGCGCAGTCACCCACGACCGTGTTCTAACACCCTCGATGAAGTCCTATGCGTGAGCGCACTATGGCGTGTGGGCGCGCACCCCTTTCTCGCCTCAGGTACCGTACGGGCGCGCATGGTCCCACGACCGCGACCCCCCTCCCCAATATAAAAAGGGCCCCAACTCTTCAGCCCTAATTTCTTTCTACCTCTTGCGCAGCTACTCTCAATTTCTCAACACCACAGAACAATTTCCAACACACAACTCCAATTCTCTGAAAATTCCAAAACCCAGCTCAACCGCGCTACAGAATGCCACCGCACACCTCTACCGCCAACGCATCCCACTTCCGTGCAAACCACCGCTGCCGCCCCCCCCCCCTCACCAAGCTCTCATCCAATTCCTGTACTAACAAACCTGCTATGTTCCACTCCATTTCCATGGCACCCAAAACTAAAAATCTCACTCTTCCAAGAGGTGAAGCCGGCTCCAGCTCAACACGGGAAGTGACTAACTATGCCCATCAATTTGGAGCCCCCTTACTTCTCATCTCCCTCGAAGAAGGTAAGCGTTTCACGACCTTCCTAAAATTTAAAATTACTTCTCCGCGCTATATTGATTGGAGGTTGATGCAATCTTTAGGGATTGAGGAAAAAGTTACCAAATATCTCAAAGCTTTGAGCTTGGAACAATTTGCAAAGATGAAATTCGAAGCTTTTGATCATTTAAGTCTTGAATTTTTGGTATCTTTTGAGTATGATGAGAGGAAGAATAAGAGGATTCATTTTAGGATGTTGGACCAAAGATATGAAGTCACATAACCCAACATGAAAGACTATTTTGGTTTTTCAACAAAAGGGATAAAAGAACGGCCATTAGACTTCAATGTTGCAAAAGCTTGGTTTGAAATCTCGAGCTTTCACAATTAGGACCCCAAGGAGATGTCGAGCAAGTATATCCAGGACCCCGCACTGTTAATGGTGCACAAATTCTTGGCCTAAAATGTCAGTGGGAAGGAGCGAGCCAACAAAGTGAATTAAACGGAGGTCTATCTTTTGTGGTGTGCCAAGAAAAAGAAGAAGGTTTGCCCCTCTATCTTCCTTTGGTCAGCTATCAAGGGCATACTTCAACGAGACGTATAACACCCTTCTTTCTGTGCCTTCACTTAAACATTGGCAGTGAAACTTGGGGTGCTTGAAGAAAATGGCTCGGCGCCAGATGGCCAAACTAGGATTAATCAGTACAGCATTGACAAGGATGAGCTCAAACGAGCTCAGATTATTTATGATGAGCACCAGGTGAGACCTCACGCCAAAAGAAATTATATTGAGAAGTTAAGGCTCGCGCAAAAGGGTACCATGCAACTAACTGGAGGAGCCGACACTTCGTCTGCACCACAGCATGATCAATCAGATGAGCCCGATGAAGCGGACAACGAGGAAGTTGAATAAGGGGAGGAGCAAGGCGGAGGAGAAAAAGAAAAAGATAAGGAGCAACACCACTATCAGCAGCCCCCACATTACGGATACCAAATGTCAAATCCCGATTAGCGGTCCTTTTAGGAGCATTATGTCACTTCTATGGGTCAATTCCAGCAAAACATCGAGCAGACCATAGTCAACTTCATGGGGCAGTTTCAGCAGTATTTTGTCTCCTCTATGGGACAATACCGATAGGACTTCAACAACACAATGGGGCAGTTCCAAGAGTGCTTTGATGATTCAATGGGCGAGTTTCGCCAAGACCTAGGATCCCTTCGCCATGATCTTGGGGGTTTTAAGCAAGAGGTCAACAGCCGCCTTGATGGTCATGATGAGCGGATGGCGGCACTGAAGCAATTGGACGCTCTCCTACCCCTACCCGCAGCCTCCTCCATCACCTTTTGATCCACCAGAGCAGTGAAGTATTTTGTGTTTAGTTTTCTTATTTTATGTCTTTCTATGTTCGTGTGTGTTGTTAAAATCTTTTTCTTTTAGTATGCTTGTGCTTTGTGGCGTGTTTTGTAGTTTCGTTTTGTAGGAACCGAGGCCAGTGCCAGGCCTCTACAAAATTGTGATGCTTTCTCTTCTCCTTTACTTTTATCGCACATTGTTTTTCATACATTGAGGACAATGCATGATTTAAGTGTAACACCCTAAATTTCTTAAAGTGTTAAACTGATTTTTATTTATTTTAAATGATTGATTTTAATTGATGCGGAAATGTGAGTCATTTTTTAAAAAAAAACTTAAATAATAATCTAATTTAATTGTTTAAAACATTGAGCTAAAAAAAAAATATATGAAGTTAACAAAATAAAAATTTATTCAATACATTAGAATAAAGATGAAACTGAAATATTTTTTTTTATTTGAAAAGTTTATCTTAAGTTTTAAAAATAAAATAAGATAAAAGACAATAGCATGAGTAGATGTCTAAGAACCAACATGATCCATGAAACACTGAATTATTAATAATTGTCTTAAATAAAACTTGATTAATGCAAGCGGAAGAAATGGAAACTTATTTGACTTGTCATTCAATCTCCCACACGCCACCATATTTAGTTACCTGAAAATGTTAAAGAGGGGTGAGCATATATAAAATATACTCAATGTGAGAAATTATGCAAATATTTGCCCAAGTTAATAAAACAGCAGCACACATATAACTGATACTGAAAACTGATAGTACCTTAGTACCGAAACATGATAGTACATTAGTACTAATTGAATCGCATAGCGACATTGACATTTGTGCACAAATACTGAGAGCCAAATGAATGAACAAATAGTCCAAGGGCTCATTGATAGTAACATGATATACGGCAAACACGTGATATTAAAATGGGCAAAAATATAGATCAACGGCATAAAATAAATGAAATCTCACACCTTAATTGAACTGATGAGTTTTGAGTCGAGCTTTATTAATAACTTAATGTCTTAGTCGTGCCGCACCTAGAATAGCATAAATAAATAATACCCATAAATGCCTGTTCGATTTTTATTTTTTTTTTAAAAAGCCAACAGTCTTGATACGAAACTCAGAATGAAATAATGAATTGTCTCTAAGACAGCTTAAATAATTGACCCATGATTTTGAACATGAACTCTAAAAATGCTTATAGGTTGAATGCTACTAATTTTCCCTTATTGAGATAGTGTTCAATCAAATTAATAAATGATGCAAGGTAAATTTATAATTGGCGCATCTTATAAACCATAGAATGACAATGAAATTTGGGTTCACATAGTAATCTGGAAACATCTTTAACTTTAATTATTTAGTACACAATAACCCATTTTTTTATATTAATTATTTACTAATTAATCATAGAGAATTAAGAAATACTGAAAACCTTTTTTTTTTTTTTTTTTCCACAACAGCGGCCTAGCTTAGTAAAAATTAATACTAGAAATTCAAAACATCTTTCATCCAAAATAATATAAGGTTCTCAGTAACACAAGTGTGAATAATTAGAACCACACCCCAATTAAAAATACCATAAAAAAAATAAAAACTAAAATATATTGCACAATAAATCTTGCTCCTAAACTTCAACTTGTTTTTTCGCATATTTTTTTTTTTTTGAAAATGTATAATTAGCTCTGCTCAATCTGAAATCTAATTAGTAACATTAATGAACTTAAGTCCCATAAAAAAAAAATAGGGACTTAAATAAATAATAAAAATATATATTAAAAAAAATAAAATTATACAATTAAAGAGGAAACAATCCACTATTTCTCTCTCTCATAACATGATTTCATTACTTAATTAACCCAAGGATGGAATTTTAAACTAATTAGGACCCGGAACACAAAAATCAAAAATTCTAATAAAAGAAATTGTTGTTACATTCAAGTACAATCATAGATATCCAAATTATCAAGTAGATCGATGTTGATAATTCATGAATTAATGCGTGAATGCAAACGTATGCATGACCAATTAAGTAAAACACTGTAGCATAATGATTGGTTCCAAAATTGAAAATCTATGGATTCATGCACTTGGAGAAAAACTATTTAATTCCATAGCCATATATTTTTTTTATATATAAAATAGAAGAAATCGGCGAAGTAAATTAAAGAAAAATTAAATAAAATATTACCTCAAACAATTATCCTCTTCTCGCAAAAGTAAGCTATCCTATATCATTAGAAGAAGAGAACATAATTTATTTCAAAGAAAACTTCAACGAAATGTTTAAAGAAAACTGGAAGAGGATGTCAGTACCTTGAAATTTTTGCGGCTTCAAAAGTTCATCAAAATAAAATAGGTTAGAAACTAATCCTTTGTATTTATAGTAGCTAAGGGATTAGGGTTCCTTAGTTACCAAAATTTATAAACACTCTATTTGGAAAAATGATGTAGGATATTGATTCAATTCAAAAAGGAATAGGAGGATCAGAGGTTTTTATTTAATTAAATAGTTGACTCAAATTATTCTCCATCCTTAACATACATATTTTTTGGTTGTTATACTAATTATTGTGCTTAATCTAAAAGTATATGCAACATATATACGTCCACCTTCATACAAGGTAATTAAAGTTTGAAATGAATGAGTACTCCACATTTGTATATCTTAATATATATATATATATATACACACACACACGTACAAATCAACACTCCACTAAAACTAAGAGACGAAAATTTAAATAATTCCATAATGTAAAAGTTGACCAATCTCTTTCTTAAATAAAAATCCAAAATTTTAGCACCTTCTAAAATACATGTATTTATCATAATATAAATCAAATCTTTATAAATCAAAATATAAAAATATGTTCATGCATGCCATCATTTGGCACCAAAAATTTAAATGGCTTAAATGGATTGAATAATCAAATATTTAATGAATATAATATTAAGTCCTTCTAAGGCTTAATTAAAAATGATGAAATTATTTTATCTGAAAGCAATGAACTAAATGTATACACATATGCACGGACCTCTTATATTATTATTTTTCCTAAATTCATGAAAAAATGATTTTCTATACGATTTTAATACATAAAACTTAATTCACTAAATAAAATTGAATGTATATCTAGGGACACGATTTAGACTATATCATAACTCGAACATTAAAATTCACAAATTTTGATAATTCATATAATTGAAGATAAATATTTTATTTGAACAGTGATTGGAAAAACGGGCTGTTACAACCCTACCTACTAAAAAGAAATTTCGTCCTCAAAATTAAACTTACTTGGGTCTAAAAATATATCATGGAGCCATAATATTTTCTCCACCTCACAAGCCGCTTTCCTAGTCTCTTGTCAAGTCCATTGAGGTTTTGATTAATTTGATATGCCTACTCTTCACACATGAGCTTTTTTTTTTTGTTCTAAAACGACAATGAATCTCCTTAGGTCCTCAATCTTTACCAATTAATGAATTAGAACTAAACTTATTGAGTAAGAAATCCTCAGCGGAAAAAAAATAATAAGAAGATATCTCGATATTTGTCCTCCTCATTTCCTCATCACCAAAACGCATTTCGGAGATCTTGCACCCGCTTGATGTGAAGTGTAAACGTCACTATACATCTCGTTCATTATTCTCCTTCATGTATTGATTCTAGACCAATAGACTTCACTTACAAGGGTGAACGTAACTCACTTGTCCATGTAATACCCTTTTACGTCACCACTTAACACACTATTGTAAAAAAAAAATATTCTTAGATGCATGAACATGAGTCTATATGCATAGCAGATAAAATTTATCGTTCAAAAAATTATTGATGCAAAATTTTGAAGGTCTGCAGTTGGTTAAAACACAATACCAATGGCTAACAATTTCAAAATATAAACTCATTTAAGACTGCACTCAAATTCTCACTTTAAAAATGCATGCTTGGTTTTAATGCAAACTATCTTGAAATGAATTTGAATCGTGAATCATTTTTCTAGAATTTTTGAAATCTTCGAAATAAGTAATGCCAATTCGGATAACTATTTAAAATACCAGATTTAATTAAGCCCTACTGAAATCTTTTTAAAAAAAAAAAACAAAAAAACTAATTATGGAATCAAAATGAAAACAACTCTAAACCATTTCTATTTTCGCCAGCTTCATATATACATTTGCAACCCAATCTTGCTCAATTTGAAATAACATTATTAAAGGCTACAGAATATTAAATTCTCTCAACATATTCTCCAGCTTAATTAATTATTAACACCCATGCTCAGCCACTCAATTGAGTCTCCAAATGAAATTTTATTAATCTTATCTAAGTTCAAACATTTCCGTCTCACGAAAACTCTAATAAATCATAAGAGGTTGATTATCCCAAGAACATAATGATGTTTTCATGTTATGATCAATCACAATACGTGTATGCATTTTTTTTCCATGTTAATAATAAAAACAAATAATACATGAGATTGATGAAAATTTAGATGGGTAATCTTTTATAGAAATGGTAAAAATATAATCGTTTTATTTCTCTATTTCTACACCATAAAAGAAATAAAATCTTATGATTAAAACTGAAAATAGTTTACTTTGAAACTGATGGAATGAGAACAGAATGGTCTCACAAACTTTATATGCAATGCAGCGTTCAAAATATGTGAATAAAGACTAGGTAAAAATCTCCCTTTTTGTATTTATAGTAGGAGATTTGGATTTGAAATATTTTTATAAAACTAACAAAACAACTGCGTCCTTGAGTACTAAATTATCAAGAAATTTTATTTCATAAGCAAATTATTCCTTAGAATCCATAAAGATGATAGATCACGGAGATTTTTTTTTTCTTTCTTTCATAAACAAGTTATTTCGAAATCGGGTGAGCAAAAGAATAAAATAGAAAACTTTGGATAGAACATAAAGCTTATGGTAAATTTTTTTTTTTTTCAAGGAGCTCGAAAAAAAATAGGTGGTCAAAAGAATGGGATAAATTTTTATTTTTATTTTTTTTCCGAAAGGTTGTGCCAATGGAGCATAACAAATGTAATAGATGTTTCCTCATTATTTTATTATACAAAGAATAAATGTATCAAATAATGATACCACTCCTATGCACGCAAGTTGTTTGAACAACTAAGACTTGACTAAATATGCTATAAATGCACTAAATGTAGGGTCTTGAAAAAAAAAAAAAACCCCCAATTACAACATTTTAATTAATATCATGGTGAATGAAAACCTCACATTACAAATTTGTCTATCATTTTCCAAAGGCTATTCGACGGCCAAAATGTAAATCTTCCAATGAGAAGCTCTTATTACATCCATAATTTGTGTTCTCTTGAAAAATCCAAGTGAGTTCGAAAAAAAACTCTTTGATCAGAACTGGGATATGCAGAAGAAAATATTTACTAATTTACATTAAGTTTAATATATACACTTCTTTTATATCTAAACCCACTTTGAAAATAAAGAGAAAATCTTCATCAATATATAATCTAAGATTATGAAATATTCACAAATCATTTCAGAATTAAGGGGTTTAGCTATGAGAATGAAACTATTCGCTTTTTATTAACATGAAACAACTCCCATGCATGTATGCAATAGTAGTTTTTTTTTTTCCAAAATTCTAAGCTCAAGAAAGTATAACACATATCATAAATTTGTTTTCCTCTTTTTTTTTTCTTTTATAGAAATAAATGCAAATATGAATGATACACTTATTTGTATGCACATTTTGACATGTAGTATGGCTTTGCCTAATTGAAAATTTACTGTATATGCTATAAGTTTACTAAATGCATGATCTTGACAAAACCCAATCACCCTAAACGGAAAGATACGATATCCAACATGAGCTATAAAAATAAGGAATTTGGTCCCAAATAAAAAATTTCAACTAATAGCATAATCCAAGTAACAAACCACAAATCAACCGAAATTTCAACTTGTCTCGTCCTGAGAGAAAACTGAAAGTAAAAACAAGGTCCAACATGTAAAATAGTGCCACAGGTCTAAAGGGTTTATCTAAATGCTAGATAAAACTAAGAATCCTCTCCCTTAATCCATAACTGGGTCATCCTCCGAGGAATTCATTTCCTCCGGATCTTCCTCTGATGAAGTATCTTCTGCCGAGTCATCACCCACATCTATCGGATTTTCTTCCGAGCTTCCCACTGGAATAGGAGGTGGCGTAGGTGGTTGGGGTTGCGGCGGCGGTGGTGGCGGTGGTGTTGGTGGAGCGAAGTAGTGTGGATGCCCCCACATTGGCTCACCATGGATAAAGTATCCGTATTCCCTCAATAAAGCCTCCACGTAAGTCTCAAATTGAACCCGTGCTATCCGATGAGGAGAATATAGCGACAATCTTCGAAACTCCTCCATTGCAATCCCTCGTCCCTTCTCTGGTATGGTGTCACGAACCTTGCGGGCCACCTCGGTTTGATGTAGTAAATCCCCAGGTGCCACGTGATCCCTCCAGAGATTACGCATTGTCACAATATTAAAAAAACACCCCCGCGTGAATGTCCCATTCATAATACCAAAAGTTATTATCCTCCATCGACCTACAGAAATGATAGAGAAGCTCAGAAGTCTTTCTAAGTTCTTTCTAAATTCGAGAACTAAATTCAAAATGAAATAAACATTATATCACCCCATGAATTTAAACATAACCACCAAAAATTCACATATTCAATCAACTGAAAAATGAAATCTTATACCTTGATACTGGGGCGCGTGGTGACCGAATGACTCAGGAAATGAATTTAAATGCATGAATAATTCACGGAGTCTACAGGAAAGTAAACCTGGCTTTGATACCACTGTAACACCCTAAATTTCTTAAAGTGTTAAACTGATTTTTATTTATTTTAAATGATTGATTTTAATTGATGCGGAAATGTGAGTCATTTTTTTTTAAAAAAACTTAAATAATAATCTAATTTAATTGTTTAAAACATTGAGCTAAAAAAAAATATTTCAGTTTCATCTCTATTCTAATGTATTGAATAAATTTTTATTTTGTTAACTTCATGTATTTATTTTTTTTTAGCTCAATGTTTTAAACAATTAAATTAGATTATTATTTAAGTTTTTTTTTAAAAAAAAATGACTCACATTTCCGCATCAATTAAAATCAATCATTTAAAATAAATAAAAATCAGTTTAACACTTTAAGAAATTTAGGGTGTTACAGTCTGTAACACCCTAAATTTCTTAAAGTGTTAAACTGATTTTTTTTTAATTGATGCGGAAATGTGAGAAAATAATTTTTTTTTTAAAACTTAAATAATAATCTAATTTAATTATTTGAAACATTGAGCTGAAAAATAAATACATAAAGTTAACAAAATAAAATTTATTCAATACACTAGCAAAGAGATGAAACTGAAATATTTTTATTTGAAAAATTTATGATAAGTTCTAAAAATAAAATAAACCAAAAGACAATCACATGAGTAGATGTCTAAGAAGCAACATGGTCCATAAAACATTGAATTAGAAATAACTAATTTAAAGAAATTTAAACTATGATATGCGGAAGAAATGTGATTTGACTTGAACTGTCATTCGATCCTCCACACGCCACCAAACTTAGTTACCTGAAAATGTTAAATGAGGGGTGAGCATATATAAAATATACTCAGTGTGGAAAATTATGCAGAGATTTGCCCAAGTTAATAAAACAGCAGCACACATATAACTGATACTGATAAACTGATAGTACCTTAGTACCGAAACATGATAGTACATTAGTACTAATTGAATCACATAGCGACATTGACATTTGTGCACAAATACTGAGAGCCAAATGAATGAACAAATAGTCCAAGGGCTCATTGATAGTAACATGATATACGGCAAACACGTGATATTAAAATGGGCAAAAATATAGATCAACGGCATAAAATAAATGAAATCACACACCTTAATTGAACTGATGACCCTTTTGAATCAAATACTAGCAGTAACTTATTGTCTTAGTCGCGCCGCACCTAGAATACCAGAATAAATAAATCCTATAAATACATGATTATCACTAAAAATGCATATATAAATATATATATATATTGAATTTAAAAAAGAAACAATATATGTCTGTTTCCTTACTAAATGAAAAGTCTAAGAATGAAGTCAGATTAGTAACAAAATCAAATAAAAAAAATAACTATTGTCTGCGAAAAAGAGTTTGCCGAGAAGCATTTGATAAATTAATAGTATAACTAAAAATTAATTATGACCACATGATACAATAAACTTGTTTTCATAAATTTTGATTAAAAGGAGAATCTGATCATGAACCATTTTTTTTTAATATATATATATATATATATATATATATATTTATATATATTCCGCATTCATAGCAATAGATAAACTGATATTTTGTCTAATTAGGGTAACTGATTAAAATCTGAACTAAATTAAGCCCTATATAAATATATATATATATATATATATATTTTAAAAACTAATTATAAAAAATCGAAACAACTCTATTCCATTATCTCCAGCTATAATTTTAATCCAATCTTGTTCAATTAGAACTAGTAAGATTAAAATCTACAGAATACCAATTTCTCTAAGCTAGCTTATTCACCAATTTAATTAATCATTAAGTTAAAGTAGGAAAAATGATAATTACTCCTATAATTTACTTTTGATAACACATAGACCATAATTTTTTTCTCCTCGGAATAATCAACAAGAGTATATGCAGTTTTTTTTTTTAAATCCATGATTTATTAATAGTTAAAAAATATAGACGAATGAAAAAAAAAATGATAAATTTTTATTCTTGTACAGAAACCATGTAAATATCAATGTCACCATTTTCATTCGACAAAAAAAATAATAAAAATACTAAGATCAACATTAAGAATAATTCACCTTGAGAGTTTATGGGATTAATGAAAACAAATGATTTCAAAAGCTTTCTAATAGTGACCAAATGGACTGAAATTAAAATTTAATAAGTTTCAAAATTCACATCTAGGAAAGAAGAAAAATGGAGAAATTTGATACCTCTGAATGTGCCGTCGAAAGCTTTGTGTAAGATAAAAAAAATAGGTTAAAATCTCATTCTTAGTATTTATAGTAGGAGATTAGGGTTATGATTTCCCCTTTTTTCTCATTTAAAACTGAATTTGGATAAATTTAAAACTCTAATAATTTAAAACTCCTAACTTTCAATTGTGAGCCTTGACATCAAATTAAAACTTTTGGAGACAAATAAGTTTTTTTTTTATTTTTAATAAGGAGTCAATAAATAATTTGCTAAAACCAATATATACGAATATAACATTTATTTAAGAACAAATAACGAAAAAAAACTCTTAATAAAAATACATGACTTTAAATGTTTCTAATATACACACACACACACCTCTATTCTAAATTAATGATGCAATATAGGAATAAATATTTGATGCAACATAATTTCCTATATGATTTTAATTAATTATATCTTAATTTACTAAATGAACTTAAATATATATCTAGGGGCGCGACTTAGACTTTACCCTGACTCGAACATTGAGAATAATTTAAAATAAATAAAATCCTAAGATAAATATTTAATTAAATAGTGATTGGAAATATGGGCTCTTACAACCCTACCCACTAAAAAGAAATTTCGTCCTCGAAATTAAACTTACTTGGGTCTAGGTTAGGATAACGAGCTAGAATCTCTTCCTCACGCTCCCAGGTAGCCTCATCAGGTCCATGCCTAGTCCATTGGATCTTGACTAATGGTATCTCTCGACCTCTCAATACGTGAACCTTACGATCTAACACGGCACTAGGTTCTTCTTCATAGGTAAGATCTTTACTGATTTGCAAGTTCTCATGATGTACAACATGACTGGGATCATGTAGATACTTCCGAAGCATAGACACGTGAAACACATTATGCGCTGCAGACAATTCCGGAGATAATGCTAAACGATAAGCTACATCTCCTATGCGTTCCAGAATTTCGAATGGCCCAATAAATCGTGGTCTCAGCTTCCCTTTCTTCCCAAATCTCAAAACTCCCTTCATTGGAGCCACTTTAAGAAAAACTTTATCATTTACCTCAAAATGCAGATCTTTTCTTCTTCGGTCAGCATACGATTTCTGTCTGTCTTGAGCTGTCTTAATCCTTTCTCTTATCTTTGCAATGACTTCCACCGTCTTCTCAACAATTTTAGGACCTAAAATCTTCCTTTCACCAACCTCGTCCCAATATAATGGTGACCTACACTTCCTTCCATAAAGCGCTTCATATGGTGCCATCCCAATAGTTGACTGATGTGGTTTATATTATGATAACTACATATATTTTAGAAGGTGCCGAATTTTGGATTTTTATGTTAGGAAGGAAATTGGTCAACATTAAAATTATGGAATCATTTTCAAATTTTTCTCTTAGTTTAGTAGAGTGCTGATATATATATACTCATGATTTTATAAATTATCTAATTTTGAAATTTTAGATTTTGATTAGGCAAGTGGTCGGAGGCTATGTCTTTATTTTAGTCAAGATTTATTTATGTGATGTACTAATATTTATTTCAAATTTTACCTTGGATGAATATGGACTCATATTTGCTTACATATATATTTTTAATAAGTGAAAAAGGTTGTTTAACAACCAAATATGTGAATTTTATTTTTTGAAGTTTTCTTCAATTTCGGAACTGATGTAGCAAAAATTTAATTAATTAACCTTCTATTTAGTAATAAGATCATCATTTTCCTTTGAGTATGGGGTAGAATTAATTATGTGAGAAATTTCCTTATATTTCAAACTTGGGTGTGATAAATCATCATTATTTCATTATATATTATTTAATCTCAAGACATTCTCAAAAGAGAAATTTTTCTGGAAAATTTTGCATTTCACGATTCTTGAAGAAGTTCAAATTTTCTTGACAGGTATCATTCTTCTTTTAAATAGTCTGTTCTTGTTTTATCTTTTGTTTTCCATCAACTTTAATTAGGATTTGATTTTAGTGCATGTTGCAAAATTATTTATTTGAATTAATGAATGGTTCAGAGGTTATTTTGAAAACAATGGGAATATTTTAGATCTCCGAATTTATAGTTGATAGTTAGATTGTTTAATTTTTCAGACAGTTTTTAAACTGAAATTATTGTGTTATTTTAAGATTTGGGTAATCAAGTTATTGCGGGATTTCTTTCGGTCATTAATTTTAAAATAATAGCACTAAGTGTCAGTGGTCTAAATAATTATAACTGCATCATAAGCTACCCAAATTCTTTTCAGCAAACTCATGTTGGCTTTATCCGTATTTAGTCTTAATTTATTCGCATTTGTTTTTGGGTATTACAGACTTGCAAGTATTAATTTCTTAAAGATCATTTATAAATCTCACTTAGACCTTAGAGACATTTCATTATTTAATGTCATATTTCAATACAAATTTTGTTATACACTTGCGGATCCAACATGCATCAATTATAGGTATTATTTTATTTTGGTTTCTAGGTGCGGCGCGACTAAGACAATAAGTTATTGCTAGTATTTGATTCGAAGTTCGTCAATTCAGTTAAGGTGTGGGATTCATTTATTTATTTTATGCACTATGGATTTATATTTTTGCCCATTTTAATATCACGTGTTTGCCGTATATCATGTTACTACCAATGAGCTCTTGGACTATATGTTCATTCATTATTTGGCTCTCAGTATTTGTGCACAAATGTCAATGTCGCTATGCGATTCAATTAGTACTAATGTACTATCATGTTTACACCCTAAATTTCTTAATAAAGTGTTAAATTAATTTTTATTTATTTTAATTGATGCGGAAATGTGAGATAATAATTTTTAAAAAAAAAATTAAATAACAATCTAACTTAATTAGTTAGAACATTGAACTGAAAATAAAAAACATCAAGATAACAAAAGAAATTTATACTCAATGAGTTAGGATAGAAATGTGACATGAAATATTTTTTATTTGAAAAAAAAGCCAACAGTCTTGATACGAAACTCAGAATGAAATAATGAATTGTCTCTAAGACAGCTTAAATAATTGACCCATGATTTTGAACATGAACTCTAAAAATGCTTATAGGTTGAATGCTACTAATTTTCCCTTATTGAGATAGTGTTCAGTCAAATTAATAAATGATGCAAGGTAAATTTATAATTTGCGCATCTTATAAACCATAGAATGACAATGAAATTTGGCTTCACATAGTAATCTGGAAACATCTTTAACTTTAATTATTTAGTACACAATAACCCATTTTTTTTATATTAATTATTTACTAATTAATCATAGAGAATTAAGAAATACTGAAAACCTTTTTTTTTTTTTCCACAACAGCGGCCTAGCTTAGTAAAAATTAATACTAGAAATTCAAAACATCTTTCATCCAAAATAATATAAGGTTCTCAGTAACACAAGTGTGAATAATTAGAACCACACCCCAATTAAAAATACCATAAAAAAAATAAAAACTAAAATATATTGCACAATAAATCTTGCTCCTAAACTTCAGCTTGTTATTTCGCATATTTTTTTTTTTTTTGACAATGTATAATTAGCTCTGCTCAATCTGAATTCTAATAAGTAACATTAATGAACTTAAGTCCCATAAAAAAAATAATAGGGACTTAAATAAATAATAAAAATATATATTAAAAAAAATAAAATTATACAATTAAAGAGGAAACAATCCTATATTTCTCTCTCTCATAACATGATTTCATTACTTAATTAACCCAAGGATGGAATTTTAAACTAATTAGGACCCGGAACACAAAAATCAAAAATTCTAATAAAAGAAATTGTTGTTACATTCAAGTACAATCATAGATATCCAAATTATCAAGTAGATCGATGTTGATAATTCATGAATTAATGCGTGAATGCAAACGTATGCATGACCAATTAAGTAAAACACTGTAGCATAATGATTGGTTCCAAAATTGAAAATCTATGGATTCATGCACTTGGAGAAAAACTATTTAATTCCATAGCCATATATTTTTTTTTATATATAAAATAGAAGAAATCGGCGAAGTAAATTAAAGAAAAATTAAATAAAATATTACCTCAAATAATTATCCTCTTCTCGCAAAAGTAAGCTATCCTATATCATTAGAAGAAGAGAACATAATTTATTTTAAAGAAAACTTCAACGAAATGTTTAAAGAAAACTGGAAGAGGATGTCAGTACCGTGAAATTTTTGCGGCTTCAAAAGTTCATCAAAATAAAATAGGTTAGAAACTAATCCTTTGTATTTATAGTAGCTAAGGGATTAGGGTTCCTTAGTTACCAAAATTTATAAACACTCTATTTGGAAAAATGCTGTAGGATGTTGATTCAATTCAAAAAGGAATAGGAGGATCGAATGTTTTTATTTAATTAAATAGTTGACTCAAATTATTCTCCATCCTTAACATACATATTTTCTGATTGTTATACTAATTATTGTGCTTAATCTAAAAGTATATGCAACATATATACGTCCACCTTCATACAAGGAAATTAAAGTTTGAAATGAATGAGTACTCCACATTTGTATATCTTAATATATATATATATATATATATATAGACACACACACACACATACAAATCAACACTCCACTAAAACTAAGAGACGAAAATTTAAATTATTCCATAATGTAAAAGTTGACCAATCTCTTTCTTAAATAAAAATCCAAAATTTTAGCTACTTCTAAAATACATGTATTTATCATAATATAAATCAAATCTTTATAAATCAAAATATAAAAATATGTTCATGCATGCCATCATTTGGCACCAAAAATTTAAATGGCTTAAATGGATTGAATAATCAAATATTTAATGAATATAATATTAAGTCCTTCTAAGGCTTAATTAAAAATGATGAAATGGCTTAAATGGATTGAATAATCAAATATTTAATGAATATAATATTAAGTCCTTCTAAGGCTTAATTAAAAATGATGAAATTATTTTATCTCAAAGCATGAACTAAATGTATACACATATGCACGGACCTCTTATATTTTTTTTTCCTAAATTCATGAAAAAATGATTTTCTATATGATTTTAATACATAAAACTTAATTCACTAAATAAAATTGAATGTATATCTAGGGGCGTGACTTAGACTATATCATAACTCGAACATTAAAATTCACAAATTTTGATAATTCATATAATTGAAGATAAATATTTTATTTGAATAGTGATTGGAAAAACGGCCTGTTACATTAAGTGTGGGGGAGGTTGTGATGTTTATTGTTATGTCGTAGCATGGTTTAATGTTAGTATGTTATTGGATTTTGTTTTCGTAGCACCCCGGTCCCAAAAGACCGTGAAAATGGACGCCACAGGGGTTGGAATTAAGAAGCGGGAAAGAAATGGGGTAACCTGATTAATAAAATCTCAACAAAAGACTCAGAATAATCAAACATGCTGTATAATAATATATACCTACTCATAACACCAAGATCAGAGCTCTTAGTGTTTAACAAAAGGATATTACAAGCGCGGAGACTTCATTATGAACAGAATACTTAACAAAAAGAGACAATGGAAAATACGTAAACAACAAAAGTCCATTTCTCAGCATCGTCACCTCCACGTGCCAGCTTACTGACCTGAAAAATATTTGAAAATATTTGGGCTGAGTACTAGTGCCACTCAGTGGGCAAATTTTTTCAATTTAAGTTATGCAAATCATTTTGTTAAAGTAATCTATCTATGTTCATGCAGGTAGTGAAGCTTAGGAGGTTTTAAAATTGAAAGCAACCTAAGTTCACCAAAATATTTTATCGTGAAGCGCTCAAGAGTGTAACCAGTCACTGCCCACAACCCGTACTACATCACCACGTGTAAAGTGGAGTATGGTCAAGTGTACCCAACGAGTATAACCCATAAGTGTTTCATTTTAGTCTCACCGACAAGGAGTAGGGCATGACAAATAATGCATGCATACTATAGCTACTCACATTGACACAGCGCTGGTTTATGAGACTCCGACAACATATAGTAGAATATAAACATTTAACACAGATAGTCACATATGCAATTTTAACAAAGCAGAGCTTAATAGCTCGAAAAAATACAATTTTGCAAAGATATAATAGCCCACCTGGATAATAGATAAGGTTTCAAATTTCCGGATTGATTCTACTTGATTCCTGCTACTTTTTCTGAGCCTACAACAACCAACACTGGATTAGTTTAACTAAAGAACTCCTATCAAAACATAAGCACTAACCTGCAACTTTAAACTCTCATCAGATCGATTTAATTGATTTCGGCATGACCTATATTTTTCTATTTATTTCACATCTCTTTCAAATTATAAATAACTTAATTAACTGGGACACTATCATCTAGCTGATAATTGATTCTATTTCAAGATGTTACACTAATCAATTAATTCCCTTGATATATCATTTATTAACTAATTATTTGTCTACACATCTTTATTTTAGAAAACTATGTACTAAAGAAAAACTATGCAACATGAAGATTATAAATTAATTCATATTTTGACAACCATATACTCTATATAATGAATAACCCGTACTAATAGTACTCATTCAATAAAAATTATTGAATCTTCTAATTAACAAATACTAAAAATATCTTAACCTCTATTGTATACAACTAAAGCACTTACTCTTAGCTTATTTACATAATAAGTTATCAATATCTTCAGTAGATAAATATTTATAAAACTTAAATTAATTTGTCACTGTATCTAATTAATCTCGTAACAATACGATCTAGTCATAAGTACAAAATAGGAATATAAATCTAAAATCTATTAAAATTTGATATACATGAGTAATTATTTAATATCAAAACCTCATAGACTATAGATTATAACATGCGATTAACTACTAATTATTATAATTTTTGGAGGACACACGATAACTCTATTTATTTAATTTGTACATACTTTGCACCATTTATAATTTCTAAAAAAAATATGAATAAATACTATGATAGTTCAGGAATTATGTTTAACACAATATCCAAGAATTATTATATTTCTCTACATATACCATGCTTTCGAGTTTATTAAATTAAACAAAAAAAAATTAAAGAGCAAAAGATACAAATTACCTTCCTGGATCCCTAACTGTGAATATGATATATATATATGTATGTACATATATACTTTCCTTTGTATAAAGTATCCGAGAGTAAGAGTTAATGTAATAGTTTTACATTATATTTATATAATTACTTTATATTTGAATATATATATATATATATATATATATATATGAAAATTAAGAATCATCACTTTCTCTAATAACTTGAGGACACATAGCCCTCTTACTCTAGCATAGGACACGTATGTGTAAGTTTCATTCTTAAGCTTACACCTAATCATTAGTGACATTCATATAAATATATTATATTGGGGATGCATGCATTTATTTAATAACAATTATTGGGTAAACAATTTAGCTGATATGCAAGTACATATATATATATCTATATATTTTTTCCCGTTAAATACTTATATGTATATGTACATATAATTGGTATATATATGTGTGTGTGCTTGTGTTTAGGAAATCACACTAGATAATTTTTCACTAATAAAATATTTTCAAAATCAATCTAAATTTATATCTATATATGGTTCTGAATAAAAATACGAGACTATCCCAAGTATCGTTAATGCACTCAACAAGCATACTTATCTGAAAAATGGAACATACACGGGTCTCTTTTCTTTCCTAGCTTACCCTTAAGGTAATCATAGGCTATTATTTTAATACTATATTTTTTTTTTGGATATTTCAATTATTCTAACTATTATATGTATATTCCTAATTAAATTTAGATAATAAAATTTTTAGATATTACACTCCTCCCCCCTTAAAAGAATTTCGTCTCGAAATTCACGTACCTTCGAAACAACCCAGGATATTTTTGTCTTATTTTGCTTTCTAGTTCCCACATTGCTTAAGTTCGATCATGATGATTCCATTGCACAAACACCAATGGAATTTGCTTGTTTCTTAGGACTTGAACTTTCCTATCAAGAATTTTGTGGGGTTTTTCATCATATGTCATATCAGAACGTAAAACCAACTCACTTTCTTTGACAATGTGTTCTGGGTCAAACACGTATTTCCTGAGCATTGAAACATGATACACATCGTGGACTTGTGACAAGTTTGGCAGAAGAGCTAATCGGTAAGAAACTTCACCAATTCTTTCTATTATCTCAAATGGCCCAATAAATCTTGGTCTCAATTTGCCTTGTTTTCCGAATCTCACAACACCTCGTGTTGGAGATACTTTTAAGAAAACCTTTTCACCAACTTAGAACTCTAGGTTTGTCCTGCGCTTGTCTACATAAGCCTTCTGTCTATCTTGTGCTTCTTTCATTCTTACTCGAATTTGGTCAATCATCTTGACAGTGGTTTGCATGATCTCCGGATCCAAAATTTTTCTTTCTCCAACTTCATCCCAGTATAGAGGCGATCTGCATTTGCGACCATACAAGGCTTTATATGGTGCCATTTTTATAGTTGATTGGTAGCTATTGTTATAAGCAAACTCTACCAGGGGTAAAACATCTTCCCAGCTGGTATTTCCGTCTAACACAACTCCACGAAGCATATCTTCCAAAATTTGTATCATTCTTTCTGACTAGCCATCTGTTTGAGGATGAAAAGCAGTGCTGAAGTTCAGTTTTGTTCCCATTGCTTCTTGAAGACTTTTCCAAAATCTTGATGTGAAGCGAGTATCATGATCTGACGTGATAGAAATCGGAATTCCATGCAAGAGAATAATTTCTTTTACATAAATCTGTGCTAATTTGCTTAACTCCGTTGTTGTTTTGATTAGCACGTAATGTGCTGATTTGGTCAATCGATCTACGATGACCCAGACTGATGAGTTTCCTTTCACTGATCGTGGCAAGCCTACCACAAAATCCATCGTTATATGATCCCATTTCCATTCTGGAATTTCCAATGGCTGCAATAATCCCGAAGGTCGTTGATGTACCGCTTTCACTTGCTGACATGTTAAACATCTCTCCACAAATGTGGCTATCTCTCTTTTCATATTATTCCACCAGAAATATATTTTCAAGTCCTACAAGGATCAATCCTTGATTCAGGATCAATATAACCACCTTCGGAATTAATCTAATATTCACTTTAATTTAATGGGAGCTTTATTCATTTTACTTCGACTAGGAATGTACAATACTCGAGCTTAAAACCCAACATGACTTAATAGTAGGTTCTTAAAATACTTGAAATGAATCCAACGAAAAATTTAACGGCTTAAAACAGAGAAGTAACTTTGAAAAAATCATAGAAAATTCAATTCAAATCTGATCAAGACACAGTCAGCGACCACGCATTTGTTGTAAAGAAGCCTACAAATGGTCAGAAGGAGTCGGAGACAGATTCCGATCACCCTAGCCTAAAATTGGCCGAAAATGAAATTGTTGTTGTTTACCGAATATATTGATCAACAAAAAGTTTGGAGCTCGATCGAACTCGATACTCAACAGATTTCCAATCAAAAGTACAATTTATCATAGTATGGAAAATAAGGATTTTAACGAAATAAATGGGTCAATAATAAAATGGCTATAATGATTTGAAATGAGCAAGGAATGCATATCTTCAACATAGATGGAATCTGCTAGAAAAGAGTGTGGTTTTCGAGAAAAATTGCAGCTCAGATACAAAAAATCAAATGATATCTGATCATAGATCGAACACAAGAGATTGAAAGACTGCAAGGAGGAGTTGCTATAGACCAAAAATCAAGTCCATATATTGGAGAAACTGAAGTAAATCAACCTTTGAAGTTGCACTCGCAACACAAGGATTTTTGTGGTAGATTTTGACAAGTCAATTCGTGATGTATCTTTGATAGACCAAATGATATCAAATTGATGATTGGAGACTTGTTATGAAAACCTTGAAGTGCTAGGTTTATAATAACGTAAATCGGGGGAAGAAATGGCTGGATTAATGGAAAAAGATATCGTAATGGGACTACAACACAACTCGGTGACTGATAATACCACTGAAGTTCTAGGCCCATTTTCTCAACTTTTTGGGCACCAGTTGAAAACAACATCAAAACAAATTTTGTTCCATTATGACAAAGAAATGTATGTATAAAGTTTTAGAATTTTGTCAATGGATTTCATTCCTAAAATATTGAAAGAAAGATGGTTTCTTGGGAAGGAGAGGGCAGAGATGATAGAGAGAGAAGATAAATGAGGGATGTTTCATTAAGCTTGCTCATTATTTTCATGGTTCAGGATGTTCAACTGTCCCCACCCTTGACATGCGTGGTGACATAAAGCACAATAAGGTTGAGTGGTGGCAATCAATTTGTGATGTATTTTAATATATGGTATATGGTTGAAATAGAGAATGAATAAAATTCCGTTGGATGGTCAAACGAACTCCATTTTTAATAAAATTAGTGACCACATGATAATGAAAAGATTTGAGACTCCTAGTGAAAGATGAAATCAACTTCAGAGTTTAAAATAAAATAGTAGAATTAAGGATGAAAAAACAATCTTTCAATATTAGGACATACAAGATTCAATAAATGTCCAAATGATGAATAAAGAAGATTCATAGAGATATTTAGTCACGAGAAACAAGATAGATGACCGAGAGAGATTTAGAAGACGACATGATTTTAAGAGTAGAATTGAGTCTCTATCGGGAGTCATTGTCAACTTCTTCTTACACACTTGAAATCTCTATTTACTAGCTTATGTACACTTAAAGACTACGTCTTCCTAAATAGTGTATCATAGAAGAGGCTATCTTTGAGAATTCTTCAACAAATCTATGATAGTCTCCTATAAGGTCGAGAAAACTATGTACTTCTAAAGGATTTGTTAGCTCAAACCAATTATTAATGGCTTCGACTTTGTTTGGTGTAATGACCTAATCCTGAAAAATAGGCAATAAACGAGGGATAGGATGTTAATTAAAAAGAAAAATGAATTCGAGGACATAAATTAATGGAAAGGTATCAAGAATAGTATGATAGAAAGTCTATAGATCCAAGAGTAGGTTAAGCCTTTTGGAAAATTAGGAAGCATAAATTCTATAGCTAGAGAAAAACTCATTCTAATAACAGCTTATAAGAAGGAAAGTGAACCTAGAATAAATCAAGATACTCATTCATAGATGAAGAACATAATAATCAAAAACTAACAAGAAAATAGACCTCTTCATATATATATATATATATATATATATCTATATATTTTTTCCCATTAAATACTTATATGTATATGTACATATAATTGGTATATATATGTGTGTGTGCTTGTGTTTAGGAAATCACACTAGATAATTTTTCACTAATAAAATATTTTCAAAATCAATCTAAATTTATATCTATATATGGTTCTGAATAAAAATACGAGACTATCCCAAGTATCGTTAATGCACTCAACAAGCATACTTATCTGAAAAATGGAACATACACGGGTCTCTTTTCTTTCCTAACTTACCCTTAAGGTAATCATAGGCTATTATTTTAATACTATTATTTTTTTTTTTGAATATTTCAATTATTCTAACTATTATATGTATATTCCTAATTAAATTTAGATAATAAAATTTTTAGATATTACAGTTTTATTGGATTTTGTCTTGTTAAATTTTGTTGCAATTATTTTGATTTTAGGATTTTATTATGTTGTGTATTTTTTGATTCTCCTACTTAGCATTATGATTTTGTCCAATCGTCAAATTTGAAAATTTTGGATATGAATCTTCAAGGAATTATTTTTAAGTTGATCATGAAAATGTATAAGTCTCGTGGTTTCACTCTTGAGCATGAATTGCTTTTGGATGTTGATCACATTTTGATAATTGGGGTTGTGGGGTCTTGTCCTTTAAAGTTTAAGAAGCATGTTGGGCCTCTTTTCATGTAAAATCACTCCCTTAATCAATTATCCTTTTATTTATGATATATAAAAAGGGGGGGAAATAAAAGAAATGGGCAATAAGGATCTCTAATCCTCTAGTTGATTAATTCGACTATGAGTATGGGAAACCACACAAGGACACTAGAGATTTCCTCCCTAAGGATTTTACCTTGTGAATTCTGATCCACACCCCTATTTTTGTGTTTTAATAAATGGGATTGCATTTTGGATTCTACTCCTCTCATGTGTGCCAATTCTGTTAACATGTTGCATGATGAGTATGGAAAACCACATTAGGAAGCTCGACTAAGCTCGATGATTATACCTAATGACCATTGTCCTATGATTTCATTCCCTAATGTGCTTGAAATCGGTTTCCTTAATAAATATGGAAGTGATTTGTAGGGATTTGATTTCAATTGAATTGAGTCTTTTATGTTCTTTTTAATCTTGAGAGGGCAAGTAACTCTCCTAATTTGATAATTGTGTTCATCTTCTTATTGATTAATGTGTTAGTGGGAACTATGAGACTTGATCAAATTGCATGATTACCTTGCAAATTTTTCCTTCTTGCTTTATGTTTTTAATTACTTCTTTGCTTGAGGACAAGCAAAAGATTAAGTGTGGGTGAGTTGTTTAGTGTCTAATTGTGTTGTTTTATTGTAGTAATTTTGCATTGTTTAGTAAATTATTTTCTAGTATTTTATGTTGTTATGTGCTGATTTTGTGTGTCTATTTTCACTTATTGCTCTAATGGTGGATCATGCCAAGTTGTGCAAAATTTGAGCTTTTGATTATAAAAGCAGGATTTTTAATGGCATTTTGGTGGCAAATGGAAAAGCCAGAAATTGAGTTCGAATGGTGAAAGGAAGAATCAAATGCTGAGGAAAAATAAGAGTGGAGGAGTTGATTTGCACTGGATTGCACTCGAGGAATTGAATTGCACTCGAAATCAGAACACGGAGAAGAAATTCTTGGCACGACCGCGCGGATGGGCTCTCAGCATAAAGCCTTGCGCAGGCGCGCACGCCCAACTCGCTCACTCCCGCGGGCGCGCAACCCTGCGCGGTCACGCGGGGTGCCCTATTCTTCTTCTCCCGATCAGTTTTTCCTCCCAATTTTATGCAATCTCACTCCTATATTTTCTCCTCATTGCACAGCTGGATTTATTTAGCTTTTAAAAGAAGACTTCTTGGCCATCTATGTTATAGAGGAATAGGGATTAATTTCCCCTAAGTTTGCTTTTGGATTTGTCTTCCAAAATCTCAAACCAAATCTCCCCCAAATCCCCCTCATTTAATGCTCTCTTACCATCACTCATCCCCTCTTATCACCTTTTCTCTCTCATCCCATCTCTCTCTCTCACTCTCGATTCTCTCTCTCTCTCTCTCCCATATCTTCAATTTGATTTTGGGGATATCAACCCACTCACTCTCATTCCATCATTAACTATTTACACTACACACTTCATCTTCTCCATCTTCTCTCTCCATTTTCTCTCTACACACCACCACCACCTTCACCACTGTCGACCTCACCATCACCACCACCATTCAAGAGAAGAGGAGAAGGGAGAGACAAGAGGCAAGCAATCTAAGGTTGAGGAAGAAAAGACGAGAAGATGTCCCGATTCCAAGCCGTCCGCGAAAGCTAGGCTCGTTAGGAGGCTTCTCTTTTGGTATTTTCTTTCTTTAACTTAGATGATTTGTGGGGACTTGTCCCAAACTCTTGAAGAATATTGAATATTATAGAAGTGTATGTTATTTTCATTTGATTATGAGATGATGAACTTCTATGATATTTGTGCTGTTTTGGGCATGGTTATGGGCTAATCTTTTTATTAGGGGCCAGAAGATCGATTTGGTTTTGATCTGTGCTTGTTATGGTTGGTTGTTGTTGTTGAAATTGTGATTATTATGTTGAAGTAATTGATCACTACTTAAACATTGCTAGGTTTTAGATGAGATCGAAAGGAGATTCTAAATCCCGACCTAAGTTCCTTCAACGTTAGGTGGACTGGGTTTCATAAGCCTAAAATATTGATCTTGCTCGTATGATATAGCCGATATGGGTTTAATGGATAGACGGTGATAATATTTGAAGTTAAACTAATTGCGAATAGCTGCACCAGCAAGTCTCTTAGTTTTTCGAAGTAAAAAACAAGGGTGGGAAGGATTCAAATTCATGGGAAAGATCGATCCATAATGAAAATTCTTCTCATAGCCGCTTAGGGGACGAAGACCACAGCATAATGCGAGTACGAACTGAACTATACCACAAGGCTATAAGCGTCGAGAGCCCAGGTCAAGGAGCTCTCTCGAACAGGGAACTCGAAAGCCTAACGCGAGGGTTCCAAACCTTATCTGAAGGGGCTCAACATTTAGAGGCTCCTAAAGGAACCGAAAGAGTTCTGGTTATTCCCGGAGAAGATTGTGTCTTTGAGATTAATATAACCAACTTGAAACAAGCTAAGTGAGAAGCCAATGAGAGAAGCTACACCCTAATGCTCGTATCATAATCTTTTTCTCGACTTTGATCTCGTTGTTATTTGCATTTCATTAGTTAAATTGTGTGTTTTTAATTCATTAGTTAAAATCAACCTTGAAATCCACGATTAGAGTGTTTAGGTTTGTATTTCGTCATTTAAACATGTTGCATGCATAGCCTAATTGGATAATTGCCCACACGAAGTCTTCCTTGAGAGATCGACTCAGGTTAGCTCGTCGCGTCTACAATTAACCCCGTCCAATTGCGGGTTTGGTTAGAAGTAGAGTAACGCCCCGATCCCGGAAGAAGGAAAAGGGACTGATGCGCTACTTGGGAAAGGGGAACGGGGTTGTTGTATAAAGATAATTATAGAAATGAGGTTAGTGCCTCAATCATTTAGGCAACATAACCTCTACAACTGTAATAGAATCATGCACTAAAGCGTTCATGAAGAATTTGAATGAATTACCAATCATCAAAGGAAGCTTATCCCGCCAGATAATTATATAGGAACATCATAGCGTAAATGCCGAAATCATAACATGCTTAAAACAATTGAGGACAAACTATATAAGAGTAAGTGGAAAAGAACGTGGTGTTTTCATTCAAACTCAAAAGGAAACAATTTCTCAGTTAGACACCGTACATAAAGAAACATATATATACACAACAAAAGATAGCCCATCGGCCGTAGCACAACCGTCCACCATCCCGCAGATCATCCTGAAAATATTTGAAACGATTTTGGGTGTGAGTACTAATGCACTCAGTGGGTATTTTTTTAGAAAAAACCTTTACAATCATTTTATAAAACAGAATATCCAATCATATTTTAAGCATATCATGGAAAGCTTTTAAAATAGAAAATTTGTGAATTCCATGTATACTAAATCATTTTAGTTCCATCATTGCGCACCACTCTCCCCTATAACGCTTACGGTGAGTCGGTTCGTGTACATAACCCGGCTGCTTAAGGTTGGACACTGCCCTGTTTGCTTAGGGCTCGATATCGTGAACCATTGTAGTTTCGTCACCAAAAACAGTAGTAAGACTTACATGAGTCGGGAGAGCACATCAAATACAGTCATGAGTTGGATATTCAATCACATTCATTTTATAAATATCAAGGCTTAATAACCCGAAATATATTTTTATATAATAAAAACCCACCTGGTAAACTGATCTGGAATAGCGAGATCTAGATTCTGATTCTGGTCTCAACTAGAAGTCTCCTTTTGCGCCTACAACAATCAACCTTGACTTAGTTTAGCTAGAAGGATCCTATATCTAAAACTTAACACCTAAATTCCTTTATAATTTTCCTGCCAAATTTTATGGAGTTTGCTCTGCCTGCTGTTGCTGAAGTGCATAAGTCCTGGCTAGCTGTGGGGCACGTTGTCCTTGATTTGACTTAAAGTTTCCCCTCTGATTTTGCCTTAAGTTTCCACTCTGATTAGGCCTAGGATTTCTTCCTTGGTTAGGCCTCTGATTTATATTTCCACCTTGTGCTGATCTAGGAGGAATACCTATATTTCCTTTATTCCTAGGACAATCTCGAGCAAAATGTCCAGGTTGATGACAAAAGAAACAACTATCTGTATTCCTCATACACTTTCCTGAATGAAACTTCTGGAAAATAGGGCAGGGAGTCCTATTTCCTTGTTGATTTTGTTGCCCATAATTGGTATTTCCCTTAGCCCATTGTTGCTTCTTTCCCACTGTGTTTCTATCCTCCCATTTCCGCTTTTCCTTCCGATCCTGGAAAGATTGTTATGGCTGAATTTTCTCAGTTCGCATAACAGACTCTATATTCAAAGCCCGACGCAAAGTTTATGCATATGTCATTTCATCATGCCCCATAAGAGTCATGCTGATTTCTAGCTTAAGGCCCTTCCTAAACTTCTTAGCCTTCTTGTAGTCTGAGTCCACGAAATGTGGAGCATAACGAGAGAGTTGATTAAAGGCATGATCATACTCAGTAACAGTAGAGCTTCCCTATTGGAGGTTCCAGAATTCTGACTCTTTCTTTTCTCGATAGCAATCAGGGATGTATTTCTGATAAACTTCTTCCTTGAAGTCTTCCCAGGTAAATTCCTGCCATTGCTCATAAGTCATAGTTCTTTTTACAGACTCCCACCAATAGTCTGCATCATCAGTCAGTTAAAATTGAGCACATGTAAGCTTTTCTTCATTCGTGCAAGACATATAATCAAATATTCGGTCCAGAGATCGAATCCATTTTTCTGCATCTATTGGGTCACCTAGCCCGTTAAAAGTAGGTGGGTGATGTTTATGGAAAACTTCTTCTACTCTTGATACCGGTATGGGGATTAGAATTGGTGCAAGTTGTCCAAGGTTTCCCTGATTCTGTGTTCTTTTCTTAGGCGGCATTCTGAAAAAATTTAGGCTTCAGAATTAACTCATATAAAATCCACTTTGTGCTAACTTAATACAAAGGTGAGATATCTTCTAAACTAAATGCTCAACAACATTTCTCATGCAATTCTAATTGGTCTACTTATTTACAAAGGAAAGCACTTAGTCAGTCTACGTTCCACATGAATCTTAAGAGAGGTACTTAAAATCCAATCTATGTGTATAAATCATAGCTAGCTATGTTCATCTACATTCTCAATCAAATCATTCTATGTTCACATTCCATGTACATAGGTACTATGGGTTTCCATCACTTTAACATCATCACATTTCCAATCACTTACACATTATAACATTCATAATCATATGGCATTTATTGCTATCATCACACTTTCTTTAAAAACATATCACAGACATAATGGACATATTGCCCCATTAAAAATAATCATATTTCATTTCAAACATAATGGACATATTGTCCCATTCAAAATAATCATTTAATACCATCTGGGCATAAAATCCCAAAATTTTAGCATCATCCTTTTGAAACCATCATTAGTGCGACTTTTTCATAAATACTATCAATGTGGAAAATTATCCTTATCCACATTTATTTTTGAAATCAGTAAATATCATTGAATCTCAAAAGAATTTTAACTCACGTACCTTTCATTTTGAAGCAGATGAGTGCAGTGGAGGCGACGTGCTAGGGCTATCAGACAATCAATTAAGAGATTACACTGAGAACTAGACTCAATCAATAATATGACAGGCCTGCAGAGTTGCAACCTGCTCTGATACCACTCTGAAACACCCCGATCCCGGAAGAAGGAAAAGGGACCGATGCGCTACTTGTGAAAGGGGAAATGGATTGTTGTATAAAGATAATTATAGAAATGGGGTTAGTGCCTCAATCATTTAGGCAACATAACCTGTACAACTGTAATAAAATCATGCACTAAAGCGTTCATGAAGAATTTGAATGAATTACCAATCATCAAAGGAAACTTATCCCGCCAGATAATTATATAGGAACATCATAGCGTAAATGCCGAAATGATAACATGCTTCAAACAGTTGAGGACAAACTATATCAGAGTAAGCGGAAAAGAATGTGGTGTTTTTATTCAAACTCAAAAGAAAACATGTTCTCAGTTAGACACCGTACATAAAGAAACATATATATACACAGCAAAAGATAGCCCCTAGGCCTTAGCACAGCCGTCCACCATCCTACAGGTCATCCTGAAAATATTTGAAAAGATTTTGGGTATGAGTACTAATACACTCAGTTGCTATTTTTTTAGAAAAAAACCTTCACAATCATTTTATAAAATAAAATATACAATCATATTTTAAGCATATCATGGAAAGCTTTTAAAACAAAAAATTTGTGTATTCCATGTATACTAAATCATTTTAGTTCCATCATTGCGCGCCACTCTCCCCTATAACACTTACGGTGAGTCGGTTCGTATACACAACCCGGCTGCTTGAGGTAGGACACTGCCCTGTTTGGTTGGGGCTCGATATCGTGAACCATTGTAGTTTCGTCACCAAAAACAGTAGTAAGACTTACATGAGTTGGGAGAGCACATCAAATACAGTCATGAGTTGGATATTCAATCACATTCATTTTATAAATATCAATGCTTAATAACCCGAAATATGTTTTTATATAATAAAAGCCCACCTGGTAAACTGATCTGGAATAGCGAGATCTAGATTCTGATTCTGGTCTCAACTATAAGTCTCCTTCTTTTACGCCTACAACAATTAACCTTGACTTAATTTAGCTAGAAGGATCCTATATCTAAAACTTAACACCTAAATTCCTTTATAATTTTCTCAACTTCAGATTAATTAATAGTATTTTTCCCTTAATTTATGATAGATAAGTCGCATGAATTTTATAATTTTTAGTGAAATGAAATTGAAACGTAAACTTCTATTATATAGGTAATTTTATCTCAGATACACAATAATCCTTGATTTAATAATTCATGTCTTTTAAAGATTAATAGATTTAAATACATGAACTAATATATATCCTGTATTGATAATACTGATAAAAATTCATTATAATTTTCTTAATAAAGTGAGGTGATAAACATGGTTGAGTGAAAGCCTTTAAATATTTAATCAGGCCACAACAATTAATCCTATTTGGATTTAGTCTAAATACCTTAATATTCTTGGTACATACTTTCAATTGTAATCATCTATATCAATTTTAAATATGAGTAATCATTGCCAATACCAAAAACATAAGATCTAACACATTGTTTTTTTTTTAAATTTAACTAACAGCTTAACTTTGATATTTTAATCAATTTAATTATTAACTTTACTAACACTATACATGATTTACAAGTAATAAGACTGAATATTTTTGTATAAATTTAATACCTTAATGATTCCGGCTTTGACTTTCTTGTCTCCTTAACTTTTCACCCAAAATACTATCTTACACAACTATTTAGATATATTAATGTAGATGTTGCAATGTGTTCTTATCTTATATAATGATAGTAGACTAAGCTATTTTCTTTACTAGCTTACTTTTAAGGTAATCATAAGCTATTATTTTAAGTACTAAAAAGTTTGGGATATTACAAGTAGTTTGCGTGTCGAGTCTAGACCGGAAAATACAAATTTGGATGTAACAAATTTTGGCGCCGTTGTCGGGGAAGGCTTTAGGCATATTGTCTTTTTGTTGCTATAATTACTTTTGTGTTTGATTTTATATTCGTGCCTTGGTATTTGTCTAGTGTTTGTACTTTTTGTGTTGTTTTGTGTAGTTTGGTATTTGTGTAGTCTAGACCGGAAAATACAAATTTGGACATAACAATGGTTCGTGCTAAGGTTAGCATAGACCGTGCTAATTCAATAGTCTCCGATCGAATCTTCATTTCATCATCTTTTATATTTGTTCTAGTCGGCTCTTTACTCCATATTTATATCTGAACATTCTCCTAACTCCATTCCAACTTTAAATATATACAAAATTCATTTATTTTCTGTCAAAGCTCAATAAACTCGTTACATGCCAACATTTATAGAAATCAACAATAAACGTCACAAAAGGCTATGCAATCACATGAAATAAATTTTTAAATAATCCTGAAATGCATATAAACCCCAAGTTTATCAACTATCACTATTTTTATTATAATACAAAATATGGCATAATTGTATTAAATTCTATACTCCATCCGTTTCTGAACAAGTGTCATTCTAGTATTTTAATTTTGTTTCAAAAACAAATGTCATTCTACAAATTCGAGATAAAAAATTCACATTTTTCACATACTAACCCTCATTTAATGCATTCAAATATCTATATTTAACTCATTTAATATATTCACACTAGGGTGTATTTGTGTGCATTCATCCAAAATGACATTTATATAGAAACGGAGGGAGTATTAGATATTAAACATTACATTAATATGTTTGCAAAACCAAAACCAAAACCAAAATATACTTTTATACGATTAAATTATAATAAAATACATTTTGACGTTTTTAAACTCAATATATTTTTTTCGAATATAATGAAATATTCATATCTCATAAATTAATACACATAAAAATAATAACAAATTAATTACTGGCATATATTATGTATAAAAATTAAATTACTAATTGCATTGTATAATACTTTGAAATGCAAGTCAATACTCTTATTAATAAAAGTGATGCAAATAGGTACGGTGCAACACGTTTTTAGGCGGTCAATTACGTTTGATTTCAATTTTTTAAATATTAAGTAATATCTTGTATTAATAATATGTAATATTATAAAAATTGAATCGTACAATATATATTTGATATATGAGTATTTAGTACCAAAAATTTTATTACCAACATATATAATATATGAGAGATTGTTGTATCGCACTAAATACGATACAATAATACAATTCACAGAAAATATAATATTATACTGTTTGCTTATTGAATCAATATAGTAATATAATAGTATTTAGTTGTGGCCGTATTATAATAAAATAATAATTAAGTAGTGGAAAATATAATATATAACAATATATTAATAGTCAATGTATTGACAATATTAGATCTAATAATTAGATGAAACAATAAAATAATATTACTTTCCATAAATGCTGCCCAAAACTTTTGAACAACATATTTCAAGAATTCTGGCATCGGATTCGAAATTGCTCAATTAGCCTTCAACATTAGTCAATTTATATAAATAATCTAAAAAAGGAAATAAATTAATAAATTCATCCATTATAAATTAGGCCCGAAGAATTTCTTTGAGTGCATCTACAGAAGCCATTCAACCTTTTAAATTAAATTAGTTTATGTTTCTCGCTCTTTATTTACAGTTCCTTTCTCACTAGCCGTTTGATCAAGTAATACTATAAAATTGAAAATGAAGAATACCAATTACTTGATCACGTTTGTGTTGCTTAGCTCGATTTTGATTGCATCTGAAGGTGCAAGGCCAACTCCAAGCGAAGTACGTAAACTCCAAAATGCTCAAATGCTGAATGGAATAATTGATGAAGAGTCGACTCCTAGTTCAGGCAACGGACACGTAACTGTTGATGAATCAGCTCCTAGTCTAAGTAATAGACACGTAATTGTTGATGAATCATCTCCTAGTCCTGGCGTGGGACACGTAATTGATGAAGAGTCGACTCCTAGTGCAGGCAACGGACACGTAACTGTTGATGAATTATCTCCTAGTCTAAATAATAGACACGTAATTGTTGATGAATCATCTCCTAGTCCAGGAGTGGGACACGTAATTATTGATGAATCATCTCCTAGTCCAGGCATGGGACACGTCGTAATTGATGAAGAGTCGACTCCTAGTCCCGGCAACGGACACGTAACTGTTGATGAATCATCTCCTAGTCTAAATAATAGACACGTAATTGTTGATGAATCATCTCCTAGTCCAGGAGTGGGACACGTAATTATTGATGAATCATCTCCTAGTCCAGGCGTGGGACACGTAATTGATGAAGAGTCGACTCCTAGTCCAAGCAACGGACACGTAACTGTTGATGAATCATCTCCTAGTCTAAATAATAGACATGTAATTGTTGATGAATCATCTCCTAGTCTAGGCGCGGGACATGTAATTGTTGATGAATCATCTCCTAGTCCAAGCGTGGGACATGTAATTGATGAAGAGTTGACTCCTAGTCCAGGCAACGGACACATAACTGTTGATGAATCATCTCCTAGTCCAGGCGTGGGACATGTAATTGTTGATGAATCATCTCCTAGTCTAGGTGTGGGACACGTAATTGATGAAGAGTCGACTCCTAGTTCAGACAATGGACACATAACTGATGAAGAGTCGAACAAGCATATAATTAATGATGAGTTGACTCCAAATGTAGGCAACAAAAATTCATTTTTATTAGGAACGAACTAGGGTATGTTGGCATGTTCGATGTTAGCAAAGTGGGTACTACCCATGCGATCTCAATGCATGCCATATGATCCACTCTTTTCTCATATGTTTAATAAAATAAGAATAAACTCGACAACTTACCATGGTTAGCCAAGGTAGAGGTCGCACTCTCTACATAATTAAATAAAAAAATTATATTGTTATTTAATTTTGTGTGCTGCAGATATATTCACCACTCAAACATTATGCAAGAAATGTGTTAGCAAATGGAAAACATTAAAATAGACGAGAAATCAAAGAATCACTCATGAACACAAATGAATCTCTATCTTCTTCATTCTCTTCAGTGTCAAAATGATTCGCCTTGAATCGGGCTTAGTTTCATCTTCAGAAAAATTATCATTGTGAAACAACACCAAGTGTTTAACATTAAAGACGTTGAAAGTCCAACTATGTCGGGTAGGGAGACACAAATGGTACACACTGTAATTGATCTTCTCCCATTTTCATAACCGCAAAAACTCATGTACACCTAGTACATGGGTCGGCCCATCAGACATCCGGATCCGACCCGATCCGCGACCCAGTGTATAAATATTTTTCCCTCATTTCAGTCATTCCTCCCCTTCTCGATTTGCAACTAACCCTAGCCACCCCTCTCTCTCTCAATCTCCATCTCAATCACTCTTCCCATTCCATCCGTCCAATCTCAATGATTCAATCCTAGAAACGTGGACGACATATTTGCAGAATTCTTTGGGTTTTTATCCCCATTTGGTAGCAGCGGAGATCGAGGGGTTTCGGGGGATCCATGTTCGGTGATTATGATACCTTCACATCATTTGGCGACGGCAGACCAATGAGCTCTGAAGATGATGAAGATTTCCAAAGAGATATACCATGCCAGTGGGTATGTCTCCACGCTCTCGTTAGTTGAGTATTTGAAATTATGTTTGATTTGGAAATTGATATCCATTATGTTGTGCAGAAAGACGTTGCCAGTGGAAGAGATTCTGACGATTGATATAAAAGCTGGGTGGAAGAAGGGAACGAAGATCACATTCTCTTAGAAAGGGAAAAAACAGCCGAATGTGATCCTTTTAGATTTAGTGTTCATAATAGATGAGAAGCCGTACACCACAAAACCTCCAGTGCCAATCGGAATTGATAGAATTGGTGCCGTTGTTAACCTTTTCTTCAAATCCTGAAAACTTTGCTCACAAGCTTCCGTCCATTTAAATGCCACACTTTTTCTAGTTAACTGTGTCATAGGAGAGGCAATCTTTGAGAATCCTTCAACAAATCTACGATAGTATCCCGCAAGGCCGAGAAAACTACGTACTTCTGAAGGATTTGTTGGCTGAGGCCAATTATTTATAGCTTCAACTTTGCTTGGATCCACCGATATTCCCATACCTGATATGACATGTCCCAAGAATATCACTTGGTCTAACCAAAATTCACACTTCTTGAATTTTGCATACAATTGTTTGGCTTTCAGCATCTCCAACACCGACCTTAAATGCACTGCATGCTCCTCTTTACTTCTAGAGTATATTAAGATGTCATCGATAAAGACTATAACGAATTTATCCAAATAGTCTTTAAATACTCTATTCATCAAATCCATGAATGCTGCAGGAGCGTTGGTTAATCCAAAAGGCATAACCAAAAACTCGTAATGGCCATACCTTGTGCTGAATGCTGTTTTGGGAATATCTTTCTCTTTTACCTTCAATTGATGGTACCCTGAACGTAAGTCAATCTTTGAGAACACAGATGCTCCTTGGAGCTGATCAAACAAATCATCAATCCTAGGCAAAGGATATTTATTCTTTATTGTAACTTTATTCAGTTCTCGATAATCTATACACATTCTTAAAGTACCATCTTTCTTTCGTACAAATAAAACTGGAGCACCCCACGGTGAAAAGCTAGGCCTTATGAAACCTTTTTCAAGTAGATCTTGAAGTTGTATCTTCAATTCTTTCAACTCAGTCGGTGCCATTCTATAGGGAGTTTTAGATATTGGAGCAGTTCCTGGATCAAGGTCAATAACGAACTCTATCTCTCGATCAGGTGGTAATCCTTGAAGATCATCAGGAAACACTTCAAGATATTCTTGAACAATCGGTACCTCGCTAGGTACGGAATGACCTTGATCCTTAACATTTATAACACTCACCAAATACCCTTCACATCCTTTATTTAAAAGCTTTTGCGCTTTCACCGCTGAGATCAGAGGAAATTTGAGTTTCTTTGGAATCCCAACAAAAGAAAATGGCTCCTCTCCAGGTGGTTGGAATATTACTTCTTTCTTCTTGCAGTCTATACTCGCGTAATATTTTGATAACCAATCCATTCCCAAGATGACATCATAGTCATTCATCGCAAAAACTATCAAATCTGCATATAACTCCCTATTTCCTATGGGAATAGAGCAAGCCCTCAAAATTTGACTAGTTTGCTTTGACTCACCAGAAGGTATCATTATGTTATAACTAGTCGCAGCAATATCAGGTATCCTACCCACCCTCTTCACATACTCAGTGGATGCAAATGAATGTGAGGCTCCCGAATCAAACAATACAAATGTTGGAATTCCAAAGATAGAAATTTTACCTGTAACAACAGATGGGTTTGCCTCTGCATCATCTTTAGTGATAGTAAATGCCCTGGCTGGTACCTTCTTTTGCACATTAGGATTAGACTCGGGGCAAGCTTTGACAACATGACCAGGTTTTCCACACTTGAAGCAGTTACGTGATTCTGCATAACATCTTCCTGAGTGTTGTTCACCGCATGCCGGGCATGTAGGTTGCACCGCAGGTGCCTTACCTTGATCTGTTCGTTGGCGTTTGTTTTGATCCCATGATTGTTGCCCCTGTCTTGGTTGAAACTTCGGTCTCTGGCCCTGAGGAAAAGGTTGTGTCCTTCTTTCACCTCCAGCCCACCTTTGACCTTGCCCTTGTCCTTGCCTAAGCTGACGTCGCATTTCTTGAGCACGAAAAATCCTGAGTTCAGCTTGTTCAGCAACTAGAGCTCGTTCAGCAATTTGTGAGTATGTCACTCCTTGAACTCCTGTCATACTCACATCTCTATACAATTCTGGCTTTAGCCCTTCAAGAAATCTCTCAGCTTTTAGTGCTTCAGTGTTAATCATATGCGTCGCAAACCTAGACAATTGTTCAAATTTTCGAATATAGTCTCCAACTGTCATGTTTCCCTGTCTAAGTTGTATAAACTCATTCATCTTCAGCGCACGAATAGGGGCTGTGAAATATTTGTTCCTGAATAACTCTTTGAATCTTTCCCAACTCATGGCAGCAACATCTTCAATGCTTGTTACAGTATCCCACCAATTACCTGCACTCCCACGAAGCATAAAAGTGGCGCATATAACTTTTTCATCTTCAGGAACTCTACTATACTTGAACATGTTCTCTAATGTTCTCAGCCAATCTTCTGCATAAGTAGGATCCAAAGCATCCTCAAAAGTTGGTGGATTCAGTTTCCTAAATCTTTCCCCAACCATTTCCACATGCTCAGCTTGGTGGCATGCCCGATTTTCATCATTCATGTCTTGTCGATTTGCCTCCCTCTGCTGGATAAGCTCCTGAATTTGTCCAGACTGCCTTTCCACAAGCTCGGTAAGTCGATTAATAATAGCATCTCTATCCATCCATGGATTAGATGTTCCCTCACCAGATGCTCTCTCACCACTACCACCCATACCTCGACCTCTCACCATGGTGAAAGAACTTATGTATGTAGTCTGATACAAACACAATAAACATAATCTTACAGTAAACATAAAAACAATCATTCAAATAAAACTTACGGGCGCGTGTTGCTCCAAAGTCCAGAGATCATGTGCATGGATAGTCTACAGAAGTATGACCTGGGCTCTGATACCACTCTGTGGCACCCTCAAACGGATATAGAAGAACAGACTAACAATGTGAGCATGCTTTGAATTTTTTTTTTTTTTCTAAAATAGAAAGAAAAGTATTGGTAGACTCGAGAAAGGATAAGATTTACTTCCATACATAATTTACATAAATATATTAAGGGAAGGAAGAGTACTCCGACGTCAAAAGAGTACAACAAGGAAGATAAAAGTTTATATATAATCAAAACGGTGAACTTTGAAGAAGTTTCACACTTGAACAAAAACAGAGTCAAAAGGTGGTGCAAAAAGCTCATAAACAAAAGCCCATCAGGTCGTCATCCATATACATAGACCCACATGAACTCTTGGAAACTCCACGTCCCGCACCAAGCACTTTTATGGTTCATCAAAATCACCTACAATGCATGAACTGTATGAGCTAAAGCTCAGTAAGTAGAAATCATGCACGTGATCTTATATGCAACGTATAAAGAAGATACCACACCATGACTAGTGTTACAAAATAGTTTCATCTCAAAAGAATTTTCATTGTTTAGGAACTTGGCTCCTTTCACCAGACACCAACATGAGTCATGAGCTCATAATATATTCAATATCACTTGGCCAGAATGTGATTAGTGCACTCATGTGGCTCATCCTTCCTGGACCCCAAGGGACACGCCCCCTGCCTGTTCCCTTTGATCCCACATGAAAGTCATCCCACATCAGTCACTCATCACCTCAAAGGTGCAGTCGAAGTGGACCATCCTCCCTGGACCCCAAGGGACACGCCCCCTGCCTGTTTCCTTTGATCCCACATGGAAGTCATCCCACTCGAGGCACAAATATCAACACAGCACAACACGGGCTGGTGGTGACCAATCCCAAACAAAATATTTTCTCTCTCTGAAAACCATTTCATGCATGCAACCTCCATAATATCTACATGACGTACATGCATATGCTTATGCTCATGTACAAGATATTTAATGCGAAGAAATAGAATTTCATAAGTATGTACCACATATTTATCAGATAATAAATTATAACACAATAGCAAATAATAATCACATATAATCAAATAATAATATATTCATGCATTGTAGTTGCAAATGGATTTCTACTTACCTCGATTTAGACCAAAGTTTAAGCTAACTGGAATTCTAGATCACGCACTTCCTCGAGAAAGTCTATTCAAAATATATTATTACGTTTAATATACAAATAATCAAACAAAACAATAATTACTATTGATATGCCAATACCCTTTAAATATCTTAGTAAAATTGAAATATCATAATTATGTAACAAAAATGTTAGAATTGAATTACAATGAATTAATGAGATCTATTATTCATCAGTCCTCTGATTTAATTTTGATCACCATTAGTAATATTTATTTTAATATAATAATCTATTTGCAATTTCTTTCGTTTATATAGAATTAAGTATACCTAAGCAAAATCAAGTTATATAGCTAACACCAATTTAGAATAATTATCATATTAAATTTTAAGCCAAATTGAAATTCTCTCTTTTCTTTTAAACATGTTTCTACGGCAACATAAAATAAACAATCATTATAACTCATGTCTACCATTTATTTTTCCATAATATACTAACATGTATTATTTTCTTAAAATACTTTGAATTCCCACAAAATACTAATGGGTATCAAATAGTTCAAAGATTTTATGCTAATAAATTGCAGTCGAAAACTTAAAAATTAAAAACATTAATCTTGATTATATTATACTACTATATAATTAGCTCTCTCTTTTATTATTATTATTATTATTATTATTATTTTCATTAAACTAAAATATAAATTAGAACAAGGCTAATTCATTTGTAGAGATTTTTTTTTTTTTCATTTAAGAATACAGTTAAGAGATTAAATTTGATTACAACATATTAAAGAAATGAAATAGCACTTGACACAATCCTAAATTTTTTAACACTAATTGGCCGAAGCTTTTCTAATTCCCATAATTCAAATTTAGATAACAACTTATATATATATATATATATATATATATATATATATATATATATTCCTTGAACTTCTAATCTAGAATAAACGAAATATCATAATTAATTAGTTTTGATATTAACAACAAGATTAGCCACTAACCTGAACATCTTTTCTTTATTCTTTTGTTTCCCTTTAATTATTATATCAAAATTTATAATATATATAGTAATGACTACCCAACCATTCTTTTTGATAAGGAAGCCCATTTTTTGCCAAGTATCTTAGCTATAGGCTACGTGGAGGAAATCCATACAACTTGTTTTGCTTTCTCATTTATCTCATTTTTTTTAAGTTGGATATATATATATAATATACATATATATATATACATATCTTTTATTTCTAAGACTTACTAGAATACACACACACATACAAACCTATATATATTTTATTCAATTTATTATATAACTAGAAACTATTAGCGTATATCTAGTAAACAATTATAGACATAGTCATGTTAAAATTTATACTCAAATAAATGCAATTGACATGCAGATAAAATTATAATAATTATATCAAGATAATCATTAATTAGTGAGAGGCTTGGTTACTACATCCTTCCCCCCTTATAAAAATTTCGTCCTCGAAATTTTACTTACCTGAATAGTTCTGGGAACTTAGCTCTCATTTCCTCTTCTCTTTCCCATGTAGCCTCTTCTACCAATTGATTTCTCCACAATACTTTAACTAACGGGATGCTTTTATTTCTAAGTTGCTTTACCTCTCGAAGAAGAATCTTAACGGGTATCTCTTTATAACTCAAATCTTCTTTTAGCTCTATCGGTTCATCTCTGAGAACGTGAGATGAGTTTGCTACATATTTCCTTAGCATTGACACGTGAAATACATTGTGTATCTGTGACATGTGTATGGGCAGCTGAAGTTTGTACGCAACCTCTCCAACTCTTTCAGTAATAGTAAATGGGCCAATATATCTTGGACTGAGCTTCCCTTTCTTTCCAAATCTCATAATTCCTTTCATTGGAGCAACTTTTAGAAACACTTGATCCCCTATTTCAAACTCCAGCACTCTTCTTCTCCGGTCCGCGTAACTCTTTTGTCGACTCTGAGCAGCTTTCATTCTGCTTCTGATTTGTGATACAGCTTCAACCATCTCTTGGACCATATCTGGACCCAAAAGTTTTCTTTCTCCAACCTCATCCCAATGAATTGGGGATCTACACTTCCTTCCATACAATGCTTCATAGGGTGCCATTCCAATGGTAGATTGATAGCTGTTATTATATGAAAATTCAATCAAAGGTAAAAACTTGCTCCATTGACCATGAAAATCTAGAACACATGCTCTGAGCATATCTTCCAAGGTCTGTATAGTTCGTTCTGATTGTCCGTCTGTCTGTGGATGATAAGCTGTGCTGAAAGATAACTGTGTCCCCAGAGCCCTCTGCAAACTTTTCCAAAAAGTAGATAAAAATCTTGAATCCCTATCCGAGACAATTGATAGTGGTACTCCATGAAGTCTCACTATTTCTTGTATATATATCTGGGCTAAACGATCCATAGGGTATGTTGATGAGATAGGAAGAAAATGAGCTGATTTGGTTAATCGATCAATTATAACCCAAATAGCATCATGACCTTTGACCGTTTTTGGTAATCCTACCACAAAATCCATTGTGATCCTCTCCCATTTCCATTCTGGAACTAACAATGGCTGCAAAGTTCCTGCTGGTCTTTGGTGTTCTGCTTTTATCTGCTGACATGTTAAACATTGTTCAACATGTTGAGCGACATCTCTCTTCAGACCTGGCCACCAATAATGCATTCTCAAATCTCTATACATCTTAGTAGCACCAGGATGGACTGAATACGGCGTTGAATGTGCCTCCTTCAAAATTTCTTCTCGGGTTTCCCTCTTATCAGGTACACAAATTCGACTTTTAAAGCGTAACACACCATCTTCAGATAATGTAAAGTCAGAACGTACCCCTGATATGACCTTCTTTATTTCTTTATCTAAGTACTCATCATTTGGTTGACCTTCTCGTATCTTGTCAATTAAGGTAGGTCGGATTGTTAAAGCTGTCAACTTAGCTTCAACTAGTTCATGGTCCAAGACTTCCACACCCATCTTCTGCAAGTCGACTAACTCTTGTTTTTGCATAGAACTTATGGTTGTAGTTGCCCCACCTTGAATGGATTTTCTACTCAAAGCATCAGCTACAACATTAGCTTTACCAGGATGATAATTGATCACACAGTCATAATCTTTCACCAATTCTAACCATCTCCTTTGCCTCATGTTCAACTCTTTTTGGGTGAACAAATATTTTAAACTCTTGTGATCAGTATAGATCTCACACCGCTCTCCATATAAATAATGCCTCCAAATCTTGAGTGCAAAAACCACCGCGGCCAGCTCTAAATCATGTGTTGGATAATTCTTCTCATATTCTTTTAATTGTCTGGATGCGTATGCTATTACTTTTCCATTTTGCATCAATACGCAACCTAGACCATTCTTTGAGGCATCACTATACACCACAAAACCTCCAGTGCCAATCGGAATTGATAGAATTGGTGCCGTTGTTAACCTTTTCTTCAAATCCTGAAAACTTTGCTCACAAGCTTCCGTCCATTTAAATGCCACACTTTTTCTAGTTAACTGTGTCATAGGAGAGGCAATCTTTGAGAATCCTTCAACAAATCTACGATAGTATCCCGCAAGGCCGAGAAAACTACGTACTTCTGAAGGATTTGTTGGCTGAGGCCAATTATTTATAGCTTCAACTTTGCTTGGATCCACCGATATTCCCATACCTGATATGACATGTCCCAAGAATATCACTTGGTCTAACCAAAATTCACACTTCTTGAATTTTGCATACAATTGTTTGGCTTTCAGCATCTCCAACACCGACCTTAAATGCACTGCATGCTCCTCTTTACTTCTAGAGTATATTAAGATGTCATCGATAAAGACTATAACGAATTTATCCAAATAGTCTTTAAATACTCTATTCATCAAATCCATGAATGCTGTAGGAGCGTTGGTTAATCCAAAAGGCATAACCAAAAACTCGTAATGGCCATACCTTGTGCTGAATGCTGTTTTGGGAATATCTTTCTCTTTTACCTTCAATTGATGGTACCCTGAACGTAAGTCAATCTTTGAGAACACAGATGCTCCTTGGAGCTGATCAAACAAATCATCAATCCTAGGCAAAGGATATTTATTCTTTATTGTAACTTTATTCAGTTCTCGATAATCTATACACATTCTTAAAGTACCATCTTTCTTTCGTACAAATAAAACTGGAGCACCCCACGGTGAAAAGCTAGGCCTTATGAAACCTTTTTCAAGTAGATCTTGAAGTTGTATCTTCAATTCTTTCAACTCAGTCGGTGCCATTCTATAGGGAGTTTTAGATATTGGAGCAGTTCCTGGATCAAGGTCAATAACGAACTCTATCTCTCGATCAGGTGGTAATCCTTGAAGATCATCAGGAAACACTTCAAGATATTCTTGAACAATCGGTACCTCGCTAGGTACGGAATGACCTTGATCCTTAACATTTATAACACTCACCAAATACCCTTCACATCCTTTATTTAAAAGCTTTTGCGCTTTCACCGCTGAGATCAGAGGAAATTTGAGTTTCTTTGGAATCCCAACAAAAGAAAATGGCTCCTCTCCAGGTGGTTGGAATATTACTTCTTTCTTCTTGCAGTCTATACTCGCGTAATATTTTGATAACCAATCCATTCCCAAGATGACATCATAGTCATTCATCGCAAAAACTATCAAATCTGCATATAACTCCCTATTTCCTATGGGAATAGAGCAAGCCCTCAAAATTTGACTAGTTTGCTTTGACTCACCAGAAGGTATCATTATGTTATAACTAGTCGCAGCAATATCAGGTATCCTACCCACCCTCTTCACATACTCAGTGGATGCAAATGAATGTGAGGCTCCCGAATCAAACAATACAAATGTTGGAATTCCAAAGATAGAAATTTTACCTGTAACAACAGATGGGTTTGCCTCTGCATCATCTTTAGTGATAGTAAATGCCCTGGCTGGTACCTTCTTTTGCACATTAGGATTAGACTCGGGGCAAGCTTTGACAACATGACCAGGTTTTCCACACTTGAAGCAGTTACGTGATTCTGCATAACATCTTCCTGAGTGTTGTTCACCGCATGCCGGGCATGTAGGTTGCACCGCAGGTGCCTTACCTTGATCTGTTCGTTGGCGTTTGTTTTGATCCCATGATTGTTGCCCCTGTCTTGGTTGAAACTTCGGTCTCTGGCCCTGAGGAAAAGGTTGTGTCCTTCTTTCACCTCCAGCCCACCTTTGACCTTGCCCTTGTCCTTGCCTAAGCTGACGTCGCATTTCTTGAGCACGAAAAATCCTGAGTTCAGCTTGTTCAGCAACTAGAGCTCGTTCAGCAATTTGTGAGTATGTCACTCCTTGAACTCCTGTCATACTCACATCTCTATACAATTCTGGCTTTAGCCCTTCAAGAAATCTCTCAGCTTTTAGTGCTTCAGTGTTAATCATATGCGTCGCAAACCTAGACAATTGTTCAAATTTTCGAATATAGTCTCCAACTGTCATGTTTCCCTGTCTAAGTTGTATAAACTCATTCATCTTCAGCGCACGAATAGGGGCTGTGAAATATTTGTTCCTGAATAACTCTTTGAATCTTTCCCAACTCATGGCAGCAACATCTTCAATGCTTGTTACAGTATCCCACCAATTACCTGCACTCCCACGAAGCATAAAAGTGGCGCATATAACTTTTTCATCTTCAGGAACTCTACTATACTTGAACATGTTCTCTAATGTTCTCAGCCAATCTTCTGCATAAGTAGGATCCAAAGCATCCTCAAAAGTTGGTGGATTCAGTTTCCTAAATCTTTCCCCAACCATTTCCACATGCTCAGCTTGGTGGCATGCCCGATTTTCATCATTCATGTCTTGTCGATTTGCCTCCCTCTGCTGGATAAGCTCCTGAATTTGTCCAGACTGCCTTTCCACAAGCTCGGTAAGTCGATTAATAATAGCATCTCTATCCATCCATGGATTAGATGTTCCCTCACCAGATGCTCTCTCACCACTACCACCCATACCTCGACCTCTCACCATGGTGAAAGAACTTATGTATGTAGTCTGATACAAACACAATAAACATAATCTTACAGTAAACATAAAAACAATCATTCAAATAAAACTTACGGGCGCGTGTTGCTCCAAAGTCCAGAGATCATGTGCATGGATAGTCTACAGAAGTATGACCTGGGCTCTGATACCACTCTGTGGCACCCTCAAACGGATATAGAAGAACAGACTAACAATGTGAGCATGCTTTGAATTTTTTTTTTTTTTCTAAAATAGAAAGAAAAGTATTGGTAGACTCGAGAAAGGATAAGATTTACTTCCATACATAATTTACATAAATATATTAAGGGAAGGAAGAGTACTCCGACGTCAAAAGAGTACAACAAGGAAGATAAAAGTTTATATATAATCAAAACGGTGAACTTTGAAGAAGTTTCACACTTGAACAAAAACAGAGTCAAAAGGTGGTGCAAAAAGCTCATAAACAAAAGCCCATCAGGTCGTCATCCATATACATAGACCCACATGAACTCTTGGAAACTCCACGTCCCGCACCAAGCACTTTTATGGTTCATCAAAATCACCTACAATGCATGAACTGTATGAGCTAAAGCTCAGTAAGTAGAAATCATGCACGTGATCTTATATGCAACGTATAAAGAAGATACCACACCATGACTAGTGTTACAAAATAGTTTCATCTCAAAAGAATTTTCATTGTTTAGGAACTTGGCTCCCTTCACCAGACACCAACATGAGTCATGAGCTCATAATATATTCAATATCACTTGGCCAGAATGTGATTAGTGCACTCATGTGGCTCATCCTTCCTGGACCCCAAGGGACACGCCCCCTGCCTGTTCCCTTTGATCCCACATGAAAGTCATCCCACATCAGTCACTCATCACCTCAAAGGTGCAGTCGAAGTGGACCATCCTCCCTGGACCCCAAGGGACACGCCCCCTGCCTGTTTCCTTTGATCCCACATGGAAGTCATCCCACTCGAGGCACAAATATCAACACAGCACAACACGGGCTGGTGGTGACCAATCCCAAACAAAATATTTTCTCTCTCTGAAAACCATTTCATGCATGCAACCTCCATAATATCTACATGACGTACATGCATATGCTTATGCTCATGTACAAGATATTTAATGCGAAGAAATAGAATTTCATAAGTATGTACCACATATTTATCAGATAATAAATTATAACACAATAGCAAATAATAATCACATATAATCAAATAATAATATATTCATGCATTGTAGTTGCAAATGGATTTCTACTTACCTCGATTTAGACCAAAGTTTAAGCTAACTGGAATTCTAGATCACGCACTTCCTCGAGAAAGTCTATTCAAAATATATTATTACGTTTAATATACAAATAATCAAACAAAACAATAATTACTATTGATATGCCAATACCCTTTAAATATCTTAGTAAAATTGAAATATCATAATTATGTAACAAAAATGTTAGAATTGAATTACAATGAATTAATGAGATCTATTATTCATCAGTCCTCTGATTTAATTTTGATCACCATTAGTAATATTTATTTTAATATAATAATCTATTTGCAATTTCTTTCGTTTATATAGAATTAAGTATACCTAAGCAAAATCAAGTTATATAGCTAACACCAATTTAGAATAATTATCATATTAAATTTTAAGCCAAATTGAAATTCTCTCTTTTCTTTTAAACATGTTTCTACGGCAACATAAAATAAACAATCATTATAACTCATGTCTACCATTTATTTTTCCATAATATACTAACATGTATTATTTTCTTAAAATACTTTGAATTCCCACAAAATACTAATGGGTATCAAATAGTTCAAAGATTTTATGCTAATAAATTGCAGTCGAAAACTTAAAAATTAAAAACATTAATCTTGATTATATTATACTACTATATAATTAGCTCTCTCTTTTATTATTATTATTATTATTATTATTATTTTCATTAAACTAAAATATAAATTAGAACAAGGCTAATTCATTTGTAGAGATTTTTTTTTTTTCATTTAAGAATACAGTTAAGAGATTAAATTTGATTACAACATATTAAAGAAATGAAATAGCACTTGACACAATCCTAAATTTTTTAACACTAATTGGCCGAAGCTTTTCTAATTCCCATAATTCAAATTTAGATAACAACTTATATATATATATATATATATATATATATATATATATTCCTTGAACTTCTAATCTAGAATAAACGAAATATCATAATTAATTAGTTTTGATATTAACAACAAGATTAGCCACTAACCTGAACATCTTTTCTTTATTCTTTTGTTTCCCTTTAATTATTATATCAAAATTTATAATATATATAGTAATGACTACCCAACCATTCTTTTTGATAAGGAAGCCCATTTTTTGCCAAGTATCTTAGCTATAGGCTACGTGGAGGAAATCCATACAACTTGTTTTGCTTTCTCATTTATCTCATTTTTTTTAAGTTGGATATATATATATAATATACATATATATATATACATATCTTTTATTTCTAAGACTTACTAGAATACACACACACATACAAACCTATATATATTTTATTCAATTTATTATATAACTAGAAACTATTAGCGTATATCTAGTAAACAATTATAGACATAGTCATGTTAAAATTTATACTCAAATAAATGCAATTGACATGCAGATAAAATTATAATAATTATATCAAGATAATCATTAATTAGTGAGAGGCTTGGTTACTACAGAAAGTATGTGGTTGTGTATTTTGATGATATATTGATTTATAGTGACACGCCACCTACACACTTGCAGCACCTTAGACATGTTTTTGAGATTTTGAGATCTGCGAAATTGTATGGTAATCTGTCTAAGTGTTCTTTCTGCATGAATGAAGTCATATTTCTTGGCTTTGTTGTGATTGAACGCGGTATAGAAGTAGACCGTTCCAAAATCAAGGCGATTGAGGAATGGCCGACTCCTAAATCGGCGTCTGATGTGAGGTCCTTTCATGGACTTGCTGGCTTTTATTATCGCTTTGTGCGTGATTTTTCCAGCATTGTTGCGCCTCTTACTAAGCTAAGTAAGAAGGATCGCAAATTTGAATGGGGTCCTGTTCAAGAGCATGCGTTTAACACTTTAAAAACATGTTTATGCAATGCACCTGTTCTTGCTTTACCGGACTTCAATAAAACTTTTAAGATTGAATGTGAAGCCTCGGGCAAAGGGATTGGTGTTGTTTTAATGTAGAAACGGCGTCCAGTCGCCTACTTCAGTGAGAAGCTCAACGATGCAGCTCTTCGTTATTCTACTTATGACAAGGAATTGTATGCATTGAAGAGAGCTTTGGAGACGTGGCAGCACTATCTATGGCCAAAGGAGTTCGTGATTCACACGGATCACGAGAGCTTGAAGCATTTAAAGGGCCAACAAAATCTGAATGAATGGCACGCACGTTGGGTTAAGTTTATCGAGTCCTTTCCGTACGTCATCAAGTACAAGAAAGGCGCTGAAAACGTGGTGGCCAATGCACTTTCACGAAGGTACGTTCTCTTGAACTTAATGCATGCTAAGCTGTTGGGATTTGATCACATTAAGGGCTTATATGCATTAGATCCATTTTTGCACCTATATATGAAGCATGTTCGAAACTTGCTAAGGCTAGAGATGGATTTTTCGTGCATGATGGGTTTCTGTTCAAGAGTTCTTGTTTGTGTGTTCCTAAATCTTCTATGCGTGAGCTGTTGATTTTAGAGTCGCATGCGGGAGGTTTAATGGGTCACTTTGGTGTGTCGAAAACATTAGACTTGCTGCATGAACACTTTTATTGGCCGCATATGAGACATGATGTTGAGAATGTGTGTAGTAGATGCATTGTTTGTCGAAAATCTAAGTCTACTTCACATCCTTTTGGTTTATATACTCCTCTTCCAGCCCCTTCTTCCCCGTGGATTGATTTATCTATGGATTTTATTCTGGGTTTACCATGGTCTAGATCTGGTCGAGATAGTATTTTTGTAGTTGTTGATAGGTTTTCCAAGATGGCACATTTCATAGCTTGTAGGAAAACCGATGATGCTGTTCATATCGCCAACTTGTTTTTTGTGCATGTTGTACGTTTGCATGGAATACCTAGAACTATTGTTAGTGATAGGGATTCTAAGTTTCTTGCACATTTCTGGCGAGTTTTATGGGGAAAATTAGGTACCAAATTGTTGTTTTCTCTGCATGTCATCCATAAACTGATGGACAAACTGAAGTAGTTAATCGCACTTTAGGTACTTTTCTACGTGCTTTAGTTAAAAACAACTTGAAATCGTGGGAAGATTGTTTGCCATATGCTGAATTTGCTTACAATCGGCTTGTGCATTCATCTACTAATATGTCCCCATTCGAAGTTGTTTATGGTTTTAATCCGCTAACGCCTACTGATCTTTTGCCTTTACCTGTTGAGCATCTAACAAGTCTTAAAGGTACAAGAAAAGCGGATCAAGTGAAGAAGATGCATGAGAAAATACGTGCGCGTATTGAGGCAGTTGGCGCACGCAATGCAGTCCAAAAAAACAAATTGCGCAAACCGATGATCTTTCAGCCCGGAGATCGCGTTTGGATTCATTTGAGTCCCGGACAGTTTCCTAACTTAAGAAAGTCGAAATTGATGCCTAGAGGAGATGGACCGTTTACCGTGTTGAGTTGAGTCAATGACAATGCATATCGCATTGATTTACCCGGTGAGTACAAGTGTTCATCTACATTCAATGTTGCTGACTTAACTCCCCTTTTTGCAGATGATGAGTTCGATGATGATGAGCCTGTGAATTCGAGGATGAATTCTTTTTAGCAGGGGGGGAATGATGAGAATGAGCCAAGGAAAGAAGAGGATGATCCGGAGCTGCAATTTAGAGGTCCAATGACGCGCTTGCGAGCTAAGAAGTTACAAGCGTATCTACAAGCTTTAATAAGGCACAAGTTCGAGATACATGAAGATGAAGTGAAGGGCAGCTCGAGATTGATCACTATGTTGTCCGTTGATGAAGAAGAAGGAATGCATGAAAACAGTCGGTATGGGCATACTGATCAGATTGCATGAAGACAGTCGGTATGGGCATACTGACAGGGTTAACGTTGAAAATAATGTGTGGATTCATCCAACAATAGTCCAACACGTTATTGAAGAGCCCAAGTCCATAAGTGGCGAATTTTGAAGGCCCAAAATCAGTTTGGGATTTATCCTTATCTAGTTAGATTTAGGTAGATTTTTGTTATCTTATTTTTGGTATCTTTTGATTTTATGCTAATTTGATTAGGATTAGTTTTTGGATCGATTTTTATCATCCAAATAGGTCTAAATTTCGTGCATAATGTTTAGTATAAATAGGACATCTATTTGTTACATTTAAAGTTAGACAATTGCATGAATACAAGAAGTTATTTCTCTTTTGTCTCCAGATCTTTTGTTGATCGAATTTTACACAAACCATTCTACTGAATTAGCAATCCAATAGTCTTATTTAAGTTCTTCAGGGTATAATTAAGTACTTGGGAGAATTGCTATCCGGAGAAGATAGACGAGTACGTTCGGGTTGATTCAACACGGGTTCGCCGCATAGCCGATTCATTCTATCCTTCACCGCCGCCAAATCTACCTTCACGACGACCTCTGCTGTCCACACCACCATCCGCCGTCGATTTCCAGCCACCACGAGTCATCCTACGTGTCATCCATCGAGTCTTTGTCCGTCTCTATGAATTCTAGTAAGTTCTACACCTTTCGTGTCTTTTTTCTAGTCTAGTCTTTCGTATTTTCTTTAGAGTCGTATTGATAGTTTTGGACTTTCAGCTGATGGGCTCTCAGCTGTCTCTGCTTTCAACTTTGAGATTGTCCAGTCGGTAGTTCCTCAGCTGCCTTAAGCTTCAGTCCTGGAATGGTCCAGTTTAGCTGCCTTGATCTTTGGCTGCTTAGCTTCAAAAGCTTTCAGTTATGGATTTCCAGTCAGCTTTATTATTTGAGCTTTTCTCTCATTGAACTGATCTCTTGGTCAGTTCAGTGTTAACTCGAGTTTATCTGAGCTTTTCTGATTAGTTCAATTTTAGCTTTCAAGCTAGCTCTTCTCTCATCAATCTTTCTTGGCCTTCAGCTAGACTGATGATTACTCATCTATAGATGTCTACCGGTCTCCAAAGTTCTCTTTCCCCTTTAGCTTTTCTTAAGCTTTGAAGAGTTGACTCTGACTGGCCTGATTGAGACATCCTTTTAAGTTGGTTGACCATGCTTCAAAGCAGCTGACTCTCGCTTCAGTTAAGCTGAGGTTTGAGGTCTTACTTGGTCATTACCTCCGACTTCCAGCTTTACATAACCTGCAATTTTTCATGAAGCTTTCACACATGTTTTGATATTTCATCAAAACCATCAGTTAGGTTACTATGATAGTTTTTCCCAACAATTTCCCAACACCAACAGTTTACTCTGCTATACAGCACCTCTATCTCTATTATACAGTAAAGTCTTCACTTCATCTGCAACTTTACTCGAAATTCTACTCTAAAAAGGAATATTCCATAATATTCCTTTATATATATTTATTTTAATCAAGATTTTTCCAACAAAAATAACTATTAAAATTTCTGAAACTAAATAATAATAAAACATGGAAATGTTTTATAATTATATTGCAACAAACAAAAATTACATATTAATATTGCAAATAAAAATAAAAATTACAGACATAATATTATAGCATAGAAAAAAAAACATAATAATATTGCAGCAAAAAAAACACAAATTACATACTATTTCTAAAACTCTGAATTAGAATATTTTTCCCATAAATGGTCGATTAATGCATTTCGAAGCACCAAATGAGCATTGGCATTTTTTATTTGTCTAAAATGAGTAAGAAAATCTTAAAAATTGGATATCATCATTGCCAACAAATTCGCAATCCGAAGGTGGCACTTTCCTTGCTTCTTCAATTGGAGCGTCAAGATCTTATTCATCTTCGATTATCATATCATGCATTATTATGTATGCTACCATAATATCGTGCAATATATTTTTCTCCCAAAAATGTGCTGGGTTTGCTGCAATAGCAAATCGACTTTGAAGAACTCCAAATGCATACTCCTCATCTTTTCTACATGCTTCTTATTTTTTTGGCAAAATATGCTTTCTTGGGACGACTTGGTACATGGATAGTTTGTACAAGAGTTGACCATTTTGGGTATATATTATCAGCTAGATAATATTCCATATCGTATTCCTTTCCACCAATGACATAATGTGCGGGAGGTGCAATGCCTCTATCAAGGTTAGAGAAAAGATGGGACGTCTCCAACATATTAACATCATTGTTAGATCCTTGTATCCTGAAATATGCATGCCATATCCATAGATCATAATCAGCTACTGTTTCAAGAATAATTGTTGGGGATCTACTCCGACCAGAATATTGTGCCCAAGCTGTTGGATTATTTTTCCACTTCCAATGCATGCTCCTGGGAACCCACGTTGCTCAGCAATATGAAGTAGTCTAGCAACATCACTAGCATTGGGCACTCTTAGATATTATCCTGCAAATATCTCTCGGATAGCACGACAAAATTTCTTGACACATTCAACTATGGTAGACTCTCCAATTTTGAGGTACTCATCAGTTGCATCTGTTGGGGATGCATAAGCTAGGATGCGAAAAGCAGCTGTTACTTTTTGAAAAGTAGACAAACCTTGCTTTCCAGCTGCGTCCCTTCGCTGCACAAAGTAACGATCATGATTTTTGACAGCATCAACAATATGCAAGAATAAATTTCGTGACATTCGATAGCGTCGATGAAATGCTCTTCATTATATGTTGGATTTTCAAAAAAAAAGTCATTGAAGAGGTTTATTGCTGCCGCTTCTCGATCATGAAAAATTGTTCTGTGCCCCGAAACTAAGCCTCCATGGGAACGTTTGGAACCTTGTGGCATAAGAGCTTTAGCTAGCATGAGATTGCCATGATATATTTGTTGTAATATCATTTTTTCTTCTGTATCGAAATCTTCCATCATAATTTTAGCCTCTTCGTCTGTAACGCCCCAATTTCACTTTAATAGAAAAAGGCACGTTATCCATGCTTTTCATTAATAACAATATTTTACTTGAAATACAGCGGAAGTTTCAAAGCATAACTCGACATTTATTAAATAAAATAAAGTCAAAAACAAATTTAATCTTTAATCATGCTTGACCACTTAACCACCATCATCACATCTTACCCGCTACGCATCACTCGAGAGAACACCTGAAAAGATAAGTAGTTTTTAGGGTGAGTACTACTGACTCAGTAGGGAGTGTCCAATTATCCAAGCTATATATTAAACAGAATATTATGCAAATAGTAAGGGTGTTCAGTTCGTAGACCAAACCATATAGTAAGGAGGCTCTGCGTGATTGCCCGAAAGCTCTGCGTGATACCCCGTAAGCTCTGCGTGTAGCCCGAAGTGATATGACCACGAAAAGCTTTGAAGAACTAAACCCGGGGCTGCAATTACGAGATCCAATTGCACGACTTCGAGCCATACAATTGCAAGGATATTTCCAAGCATTTGTATGTAAGAAGTTTGAAGATGAAGAAGGAGTTGAGAGCAGCCTAAGATTGTTGTGTTGTTCAAGATTAAAGATTGGAGATCAAGGTTTGAAGAACAAAACATGAAGAGCACAAGTACCTGAAGAGAAGAGAAGAGGTCGGCATAAGCATAGAGCTCGTTCACGTCGCATGTGCATTAATAAATTCGAACATGATGAGCAGCCATGGAGTTCATTAATTCAGCCCATGTTTGAATTATTAGAGCCCAAGTTTGAAGGCCCAAAGTGTTGGGTTTTATTTATCCATAGTTTAGATTTTTATTATGTTATTTTTGGTCTTTTTGATTTTTACCTTAAATAGAGTTCTAATGAAGGTAGGAATCCTTGTTAGAGTATGAAACCTTTTTATTTTCAATTTCTTAGTATTTTAGGACTTTATTTTTGTCCATCCCTTATATCTATATAAAAGGATCGGTTGTGAACTTTATTTTTCAGACGTTGCATGAAATAAAGAGTTAATTTCTCAATTGTCTCACCGATCCTTTGGTTGATCGACCCTTTTATCAAGTTCTTTTGATCTAGCAAATCATAAGTCCTATTTCAAGCTCTTTTCTATTCTATCGAGTCTAGGGGGAGCGCTATCCAACTTGGAGTATTCGAGAAATCGCGTTTCGTCTTCACCGCAAGACGGGGTTTGAGTAAGTCTACTTCTTCTACCTTTTCAATTCATCACCATTGATCATCATCATTCATCTACGCCTATACATACGTATCACCATAATCCATCAATCAAAATTCGTCCATAAATCATCACCTAAATCGTTCATCGCCTATACGTGTCCAATTCGCCCTAAATAACACGTATAACCAATCTGCCCTAATCCGCCCATTTATCTATTTATTTGATTGTGTTTTATCTTAGTTGATCATAGTCTAAAGTGTCCTAGGTTTCGAGTCTAATTCAACACGTATTCAAGTCCATTGTCGTATTAGTTGAGTTGTAATTTTTGTTCTTTCCGTTCGAGTCGTAGAGTCGTATTGATCCCTTACTTTTCTGACATAGTTTCGTTCCTAGCTTCTGCGTATTTTGTCTTTGTCGTGTCCCATAGGTCCCGGGTCACATCTTAAATTGGTATCAAGAGCCACATCGGTTTCTATCGTTCATGGTTCAATACGTCCATTTTTGTTCGTTTATTTGTTTTGAGTCTTTCGAGTTGTAATACTTGATTGTTCATTGAAAAAAAAATAAAGGAGCAAATGGTCGAAGCCCTACAGCAAAAAAGAATCATAAAAAAAACGGTTTTGAAAAAAAAAATCCGAAAAAAAATAGTTGATCTGATTTTTTATTTTTATCTTTGTTTCCTACTTAGTTTAGACTTTTTCCTTTTTTATAGATAATCTAGACTATTTAGATTGTGTCCATCTAGGTGAAACACATCCAAATAGATACTGCCTTATCTATATCTTTTCTTTCCATATACATTCTTATTTCATCCTTATCTTTCCCTATCTATTCTTTTTCTTTTCCTTGCCATTATTTTCATCCATAACACTCCTTGTGGATCAAAAATCCATCCATACACCACTGTGTGCACCATACACTATCCATACACCATCCGGACCATACACCCATGCACCCATGCACCCCACGGTCCATACACCATACACCACTCATACTCCATACACTCGTACACCATATACACCAAATTCTCGCCATCTCTACAGCAACAACAAATTGGTCATTCCTGAGTTTGAAGGTCTATACGATCCCAATGCATACCTTGATTAGGAACGAAAAGTAGACAAGGTTTTTGAGTACTACGACTTCCCCGAGCAAAAGAAGGTAAAATTAGTTTCGTTGAAGTTTAAAGGCTACGCAGCAACATGGTGGGAATTACAGTAGAACTGATGCCATCGAGATTACCTTCCACCTATCGACACATGGCGTGAGTTGAAAGATTTGATGCGGAAACGCTTCATTCCAAACCACTACCAATGGGAGTTGGAGGAAAAGCTATACAAGCTTAGACAAAGAGATCGAAGTGTAAATGACTACTACAACAAAATGATTGAAGCCATGAGACGAGCTAATATAGAAGAATATCCAGAAGATACCATGGATAGGTTTCTAGCTAGTCTACGAAGGGCAATTCGTGAAAGAGTAGCATTGTACCGGTTTGACAAATTGGAAGACATGGTGCAATATGCCATTGAGATAGAGAAGTGGTTGGAGAGTCTAGAGATGAGGCAAAATGAAGTGGTTCAAGTAAAGTCGAATGTAGAGTTGTCACCTAGAGCTCATCGCCAAACAGCCCCATTTCATTGGAGTGAACCTGAGTCATTCGAGGAGTTTCTACGTACCTATGTACCACCTACTTGGCTTACATCATCAATGCAGCCCCCGACCGACGCCAAACCCGAGGAAAAGCCAGCCAAAGTCAAGGAAGAAGAGATGGAGATCCACGTTGAGTTACCATATGAAATCGTTACCATAGAAGAAGATCCTATTCTAGAGGTAACCATTTCCGTTGAAGCCTCTCTTGAAGAATTGATAGAAGTTGCAACTTGTGAAAGCGTTGGAGAAGAAGAAAAAGAGGTCGAGAGTGAGATCAACTTGGAAGTGGTTGAAGATCATGAGGAGCTCGATCAAGCTAGCATGGAGACGCAGTCGAGTTCTAACATTATTTATCAACCATTTTCTTGTGATATCTTTATTTTACAGGTTGATGAAGATGTTCCATTAAATGTTGTTGTTCTACCAGATTTATTCATGGACGTCATGTCAAGGTTTTGTATGCTTGATCCAACAAAAATTGATGTTCCTTCCATGTTCGTATTTGATTCCGGAGATTTGAATTCGAGGACGAATTCTTTTCAAGAGGAGGGGAATGATATGACCACGAAAAGCCTTGAAGAACTAAACCCGGAGCTGCAATTACGAGATCCAATTGCACGACTTCGAGCCATGCAATTGCAAGGATATTTCCAAGCATTTGTATGTAAGAAGTTTGAAGATGAAGAAGGAGTTGAGAGTATCCCCAAGAATGTTGTGTTGTTTAAGATTAAAGATTGGAGATCAAGATTTGAAGAACAAAACATGAAGAGCACAAGTACTTGAAGAGAAGAGAAGAGGTCGGCGTGAGCATAGAGCTCGTTCACGTCGCATATGCATGAATAAATTCGAACATGATGAGCATCCATGGAGTTAATTAATTCAGCCCATGTTTGAATTATTAGAGCTCAAGTTTGAAGGCCCAAAGTGTTAGGTTTTATTTATCCATAGTTTAGATTTTTATTATGTTATTTTTTGTCTTTTTTATTTTTACCTTAAATAGAGTTCTAATGAAGGTAGGAATCCTTATTAGAGTAGGAAACCTTTTTATTTTCAATTTCTTAGTATTCTAGAACTTTATTTTCGTCCATCCCTTATATCTATATAAAGGGATCAGTTGTGAACTTTATTTTTCAGAGGTTGCATGAAATAAAGAGTTAATTTCTCAATTGTCTCATCGATCCTTTGGTTGATCGACCCTTTTATCAAGTTCTTTTGATCTAGCAAATCATAAGTCTTATTTCAAGCTCTTTTCTATTCCATTGAGTCTAAGGGGGAGTGCTATCAAACTTGGAGTATTCGAGAAATCGCGTTTCGTCTTCACCGCAAGACGGGGTTCAAGTAAGTCTACTTCTTCTACCTTTTCAACTCATCTCCATTGATCACCATCCTTTATCTATGCCTATACGTACGTCTCACCATAATCCATCAATCAAAATTCGTCCATAAATCATCACCTAAATCGTCCATCGCCTATACGTGTCCAATTCACCCTAAATAACACGTATAACCAATCTGCCCTAATCCGCCCATTTATCTATTTATTTGATTGTGTTTTATCTTAGTTGATCATAGTCTAAAGTGTCCTAGGTTTCAAGTCTAATTCAGCACGTATTCAAGTCCATTGTCGTATTAGTTGAGTTGTAATTTTCGTTCTTTTCGTTCGAGTCGTAGAGTCGTATCGATCCTTTACTTTTCCGACGTAGTTTCGTTCCTAGCTTTCGTGTATTTTGTCTTTGTCATGTCCCATAGGTCCCGGGTCACATCACGAAGGCTCTGCGTGTATAGTCCGAAGGCTCTGCGTGATAGCCCATAGGCTCTGCGTGTAGTCCGAAGGCTCTTGCTATGTTGTGACATCACATACATTCAATAAAACATATAGAGAGGATAATAGGGACAAATTCAACGTAAAACCCCACCTTCACCTTGACCTTAATATTAACCGATTAAGTCATACGCGCCCTATAATTAGTTAGCTTGAATTAATACAATGTAAAACATGATGTAATAAAACTATGCATGAGATTAAAATATTATTATCACACGATGCATGCCTACAATGAAAAAAAGATGCCTGACTTGAATTAATAAATTGAGATTACCATGATGAAATATGATAATACATGATATGCGTGTTTAACTATAAATTGATGCATATTTAACTCATTTTAATACCTATACGTATGTATATATCTAAAAGCATGCCAATTACTAATGCATGAGATGAAAAATAAAAAAATTAATGCATGGCTGATTATAATTAATTTCGTGAGCTATAATATTAATTAATCAACCTTAATTATTATCTGCACACCTTATGTAATAGAAAATAAAACATGACTCTATGTTCTTAGCCCCCACTCTTCTTTAATTAATTAGCAAAAGCCCAACCATTAATAATACCTAGGCCCACCTGCAACACAAACATAATTAGATAAATAAAACAAATCACTTCATATCTCTCTCACACTCTTTCTGCTCACGTAACCCATTTGCAACATCTTGCGTCGTCCGCCACTCTCTTGTAGTTTCTGGACAATAGAAGCACCACTGCGTCATCATCGTCAACGTGAACAACAATACCATTGCACCATTGTCGGACAACAGATTCGAGCTGAAGTCGCCGTCATCTCATCTTCGATAGCCGATAGACCGCCGACATATCCCTCATCTCACACACCAACCCACCCTTCTTAAATGATATACAATGCAATGCATACATGAAACAACAAAAGTAAAACTAACAGGATTTAATACCTTCGAAAACTGGAACTTGAAGAAGAAGAAATAAAACTATTGCTTTTGTTTTCGTTGATTTGGTGTGAGGAAAAATAGGGAGATAAAGGTCTCTATTTATACTAGTAGGGTTAGGATTATGGATAAGTTTCATAGTTATCAGGAGATCAACTTGATAGGATAAAAAATTTGATAAGTCTTGGAGATATTACAACTCATGGCAATCCATTTCGTGAAGAAGAAGAAAGAGAGAAGAGGTTCTTGAATTTGGGCTTAATAACTGGGCTTTAGATACTTGGTCCTATAAAAATATTATTTCAATTGGGCTAGAAAAAAAAAACTTTGGCTACAAAAATAATGCAACTCTATTAACTCTCAAATTAAAATTCTACATGCATGCTCATGACATGAAATAATCATATACTAAAATAAATTCATGCTAACACATTTATTAAACTTATTTAGACGCGATTTATTACACTTAATCATTTAATATCACACATAATAAAATGAATAAAATATTTTTAGAAAAATGTAGCAATTTAAATATAATTAAAAAACTGGATCGCTATATCGTCAGATGAGGAAGACGGAGAATAATAAGAAGTAGAAAAAGAATCGGAATTCATTTACTGAAAAAATAAATATGATTCTGAAAAGTTAAATGAGGTGAAGAATTAGCTAGATACATATGTTCATTATATAATGCAATCAATGTTGTAATACCCTAATATAAAAAAATATGTTATATAAAAACACAACGGAATATTATTTGAATTTCAAAGTTCCAGACTGTCATTCGACCCCCACTGCAACTCCGAGCTCATTTACCTCAAATTGTAACTATATGGGATGAGCATATATTTATATACTCAGTGTGGGACGATTATGCAAAATGATTTGTCCAAGTTGATATAAAATGAGATACATGTGTATTATTCACTGATACATGAAAATGAATCGCACCGTGCTTCCAAGGATCAATTAAGACCCCGAACCTATTTACGGTCCCTGGTGAACTGATTGTGCACAATAGTAAGGTTAAATATGAAGGACACCTGAATAGACGGTCCAGTAACACTCACAAATAATATGAAATCATACACGTCAAACAAATCACATCGACAAGGACAAACTGAAATCAACGACATAATAAGTGAGAATCTCACATCTTATATTTGACCTTGAAGATCGACTCGAGCAAATGGCAGAAAGTTAACGTCTTAGTCGCGCCGAACCTAAATATTAAATAAAGGAAATATATCTTATAAGTCAATATTAAATTTTATGAAATCAAATTAATTTATAATAAAGTTTTAAGTGAGATTATGATATTTTCTTTAGCTCTAACTGAAATAAATGAAAATTTTATGATATAATATAACATTAATAGTATATTTAATATTACTATTAGAAATAACGAAATTAATACATGAGGAACTAATAATATGGATAAATAAATTTATAATTATCATTAAATATTTGAGTAACTAATAAATAAGAATATAATAAATTTATAATTAAATATTTTTCTCCCAAAATTTTTTGAATTACTACAAATCTTTCTTTCCTAACTATAAAAATTAATACAATCGGATATCCTAATTATTAACTAAACTATAAGATGTTGTGATAGCAAACTGTATACCAAATTCATATACATGCTAAGAATATAAAAATTACTATCAATATTAATCATATAACATAATTTATTATTATCTTTATAAATATATACATAGATGTTTGCGGAATTCCCGTAAGGTTTTGAATTCCTATCAACTGTGTGTATATTTATCTATATATATGTATATTTTATTAGATATTAGTCGAATTCTTAGTTATGGTGAATATATTAAATCATAGTATACAAAATCCATGATATTTAATAGTTGATGATTAAGAATAAAATATATACTCAAAAGAGAATTTACCTTGTATTCTTATAAAATTTCTCGTTCCCTGATCGAAAATAAGGAAGTATAGCTAATTCTTACCAACTCACCTTTTATAAGATTTAATTATTTTGTTTTGATGGCTATCACCTAATTGTACATATCAAAGACACTTCACCTATTTTGATTCAAGAGTCACCACTTTCTAATATATATTGAAGACACCTCATGCTCTGTTAATGTTAATTGTCATCAACTGTGATACCCCGATCCTTTTTGCTAAATTATAAATTATAATTTTGGAAAATGAAGTTGAATTAATATTGTTGAATATTAATCATGATGGTATGTTCGTATTTTATGCCGTTATTTTATTGCAAGTTGTCTCACTCAAGCCGATACGTTATAGCACGATGTTATTATACTAAGTGTATAATACATGTTAGCATTTAATATTAAAATTATCGAGTTATATGATAAGAAGTGAGTCTGATTATATTTAAATTTAGGATTTCCATATCATGATGGTATGTTCGTATTTTATGCCGTTATTTAAATTTAGCAACGCCCCCTGCTTTTTCGGTGTGTATTAAAAGTGCTTTGAAAATTTAAAGTGAAATGGAGTTGAAAATGTCCGGGAGTCGATTTAAGTTCGCGGGTTGAATTGGGCAAGATGCGCGCCCGCGGGGCGGTGAGCGCCCACGGGGAGGCCGCGCGCCCGTGGGGCGGGCAAGACGCGCGCGCCGGCGCGGGGCTGTGCGGGCGCGAGGAGCATGGGCCGAGAGCCCCATCGCGCGGTCGCGGAAGGCGCGTGGTCGCGCGGGCTGGGCCGGATTTCTACCTATAAATACCACACTGATTCATTTCATCTTCATTTCTTCTCTCTTTTTGGGCGATTCTTCCTCCATATCTCCCAAGAAATTCTTCAAGTTTTGGGTGGATCCTTTCATCATCCTCCATCAACCAAGGTAACTTCATACTCTTTTCACCTTGATGATTAAAACACCATTTTCATGTTGATTTGAAACTAGGGTTCATACCCAAAAATTAGGGTTTTCGATTTTATTGATCCTCTTGCCTAGATATCTTGAATATATGGTTTATTTACCTCCTTGAAGCTATATGTGAAGGTATATCGAATTCCTATGGTTCATTGTTGCTAGGGTTTGGATCTTTGCCCTAATTTCCCCTTGTTTTGTTGATGTGGTTTGGAGGTGTTGTGATGGTTGTTTGGGGTTCATTTTCATGTATGTTAGAGCCCTAGGATGAAGGTATTTGTACTTGAAATATTGGGTTTAAAGGATTTAAATTGAGTCTTGATCATGTGGTTTAAATGAGTGCATTACGTGTTCAATTAAATGTCTCAAAGAGTTTTAATGCGTATTTTGAGTCCAAAATCATAGTATGAGCTTGTATATCCATGATTGTGTATGTGGATATGTTTGAAGACCTTAAAACAAAGTATAGCATGAGTTTGGTCTAAATTATAATTTAATTGTATAACTCGACATCTAAAATGAAAAGAGAATTTAAAGGTGCTAGGCGACGTATTGGGGCTCGAGGAGGACAACTTGTGCACGGCCAAGAAGTATTTCAAAGGTTGAGAAATTGTGAAAGCGTCTCATAAGGTAGGGTAACTCTAAATTGTGAACACGTGTAAGGTTATAGTTATTGTTGTGCTTTGATTGTATAGGTATGAAGGGTCTTCGAACCGGTGAATGAAAGAGACCCTTCGGGGCAAAACAGAGATCCTTCGGGGTCGACAAAGAGATCCTTTGGGATCGATAATAGACCTGTTAATGTCCTCCCTGGGGGGTAGTATGTCTACGGGCATCCCTACAGGGCCAAAGATGTTCATTAACGGAGGCATCATGATGTTTGGACCCTACGAGGTTGAGACTAGTCTCCACAAAATAAAGAAAAGTCCATATGTTATATTTTCACTTGTGCAATTAGCTATAACTGTTTACAGTGTTCCCTACTGAGTATGTTGTTAAATACTCACCCAATTCATTCAATGAATTTCAGGTTGAGCAGTCGAGGCCTGAGTAGGAGCGTTGTGAACACAAGAGAACCCCACAAGCTTGTGTTTATCTTTTGCATGCTCTTCTTTTGAAAATACTCATATTATTATTATTACATTGATCACTCTTTTGCTTTATGATCATTGATTATTGGGGCGTTACATCAACTAATCTAAAGAAGACAACTAAGTACATATCTCTATATATAAATACACTATATACTATATTTATATATATATATATATGTTACCCTTTTTTTTGGAATTCTACACTCTATTTGCTTAATAATTGTGTGTGTGTATATATATATATACATTATGTGATGACAATCACAATAATTTAATCTAATTGCATTAAATAAATAAATTTTCATTAACTAAAATACGTGAATATTAAGGGCGCGATTTAGACAAATACATATATAAATATTTTAAACATTTAATTTGGGAACGAGCTGTTACAATCCTACCCACTTAAAAAAAATGCATCCTCGAAATTTAAACTTTCTTGATTCTATGCTTGAGGATTAAGCAAAAACAAACATTTCCATAACCCACAATTTTGTAACTTTAATTGCAATAATTAAAAAATTAAATAACTGCAAAAATGTTGAGATAATGATTTGAATGATTTCTGTGAAGTCAAATGAATTTTAGAATCTAAATATTTAGATGCTCATCTAATTTAAAATACTTGTACCTTAAGCAAAAACAAACATTTCCATAACCCACAATTTTGTAACTTTAATTGCAATAATTAAAAAATTAAATAACTGCAAAAATGTTGAGATAATGATTTCAATGATTTCTGTGAAGTCAGATGAATTTTAGAATCTAAATATTTAGATGCTCATCTAATTTAAAATACTTGTACCTTGATGCTGGAGCGCATGGTAGTCGAATGACAGATAAAATCATTAAATTCTAAAATAATTTACGAAGTTTACAGGAAAGTAGACTCGCTCTGATACCACTACTATAACACCCTAATCTAAAAAAATATGTTATATAAAAAAATAGCGGAATATTATTTTAATTTCAAAGTTCCAGACTGTCATTCGACCCCCACAGCAACTCCGAGCTCATTTACCTCAAATTGTAAATATATGGGATGAGCATATATGAATATACTCAGTGTGGGACGATTATGCAAAATGATTTGTCCAAGTTGATATAAAATGAGATACATGTGTATTATTCACTGATACATGAAAATGAATCGCACTGTGCTTCCAAGGATCAATTAAGACCCCGAACCTATTTACGGTCCCTGGCGAGCTGATTGTGCACAATAGTAAGGTTAAATATGAAGGACAACTGGATAGACGGTCCAGTAACACTCACAAATAATATGAAATCATACACGTCAAACAAATCACATTAACAAGGACAAACTGAAATCAACGACATAATAAGTGAGAATCCCACATCTTATATTTGACCTTGAAGATCGACTCGAGCAAATGACAGAAAGTTAACGTCTTAATCGTGCCGCACCTAAATATTAAATAAAGGGAATATATCTTATAAATGAATATTAAATTTTATGAAATCAAATTAATTTATAATAAAGTTTTAAGTGAGATTATGATATTTTCTTTAGCTCTAACTGAAATAATTGAAAATTTTATGATATAATATAAAATTAATAGTATATTTAATATTTCTATTAGAAATAACGAAATTAATACATGAGGAACTAATAATATGCATAAATAAATTTATAATTAACATTAAATATTTGAGTAACTAATAAATAAGAACATAATAAATTTATAATTAAATATTTTTCTCCCAAAGTTTTTCGAATTACTACAAATCTTTCTTTCCTAACTATAAAAATTAATACAAATCGGATATCCTAATTATTAACTAAACTATAAGATGGTGTGATAGCAAACTGTATACCAAATTCATATACATGCTAAGAATATAAAAATTATTATCAATATTAATCATATAACACAATTTATTATTGTCTTTATAAATATCTGCATAGATGTTTGCGGAATTCCCGTAAAGTTTTGAATTCCTATTAATTGTGTGTATATTTATCTATATATATGTATATTTTATTAAATATTAGTCGAATTCTTAGTTATGGTGAATATATTACATCATAGTATACAAAATCCATGATATTTAATAGTTGATGATTAAGAATAAAATATATACTCAAAAGAGAATTTACCTTGAATAAGTATTCTTATAAAATTTCTCGTTCCCTGATCGAAAATAAGGAAGTGTAGCTAATTCTTACCAACTCACCTTTTATAAGATTTAATTATTTTTTTTTGATGGCTATCACCTAATTGTACATATCCAAGACACCTCACCTATTTTAATTCAAGAGTCACCACTTTCTAATCTATATTGAAGACACCTCATGCTCTTTTAATGTTAATAGTCATCAACTAATCTAAAGAAGACAACTAAGTACATATCTCTATATATAAATACACTATATATATATGTTACATTTTTTTTTTGAATTCTACACTCTATTTCCTTAATAATTGTGTGTGTGTGTGTGTATTATATGATGACAATCACAATAATTTAATCTAATTGCATTAAATAAATAAATAAATTTCAATTAACTAAAATACGTGAATATTAAGGGCGCGACTTATATAAATACATATATAAATATTTTAAACATTTAATTTGGGAACGGACTGTTACAAATGTGTCTCCAAACAAGCATAATCATTGTGTAATAAATCGGGACCATCCATCTTTATGCTTTCAATCTCCACCATGCATTCTTATCCTAACAAGCACAATCCTTGTGCAATAAATTCGGGTCATCCATGTTTATGCTTTCAATCTCCACCATCCTTTCTTATCCAAACAAGCACAATTCTTGTGCAATAAATCCGGATCATCCATCTTTATGCTTTCAATCTTCACCATCCATTCTTCACTTGGTCTATAAATAGATCACATACCTTTTTACACATTCTTCGTCTCATTCCCAAAATCATATCCTTTTAGCACAGTTTCCAAATTGTCTCCGCATAAGTCTCGCACTTCTAATTTTAGTATCGTAGAAGATCGACATCTTTGCCGAGTCTATCTTGACGTCTCACAAGATAGTGTTGTGGGTAAAAACCAATCAAAAGATAGGTTTTGGAACCGTGTTAGAGAAAACTATCACCGTGAAAGATCTTCCTCTCAGATTGTTGATCATACACAAAAATCGTTGCAATGCTGCATGCAGGTCATTATGAAAGAAGTAAAAAAATTCAATGATTGTGTGCAACAAATTGAAGTGGTGCAAATGAACAAACAATTGTAAGTAGTTATTTATGATTTTTTTTCCAAATTGAAATCCGACGGAATTCCAATATCAAAGCAGTTGTTGACAACGAATAAGAAACCCCAGAAACCTTCCCGATTGAACGGCGCTGATTTCAGACATTCAATTCAAGATTGTTTTGAACTTGGAATTTAGGAAATCGAGAGAGGATTCGGAGAAGAATACAATGCTGCTCGTGTCGAGTCCAGAAAGAAGATAGGCAGATGAGAGATAGGTTTCACCGAAAATTTGCTAGAGTATTGGATTAGTACTGATAGTGATGCCGGTGAGGATCTTTTTAGAATAATTGTGCAGGCGATACTGATTTTGATTATATCTATTAGCAATGAGAAGGTGTGGATGTAGTGGAAGTCCGGTTCTTGAGAGTTTATAGGAGATAAAGTGTCCGACAAAGTTGAAGGAATCAAATGATAAAATGAAAGGTGTTGATAAAGATAAAAGGGATATAAATCTTTTGAGGGAAGAGTGGGCAAGAAGAAGAAAAGGGGAGGAGTGAGAGGGTGATTTGGCTGAGGAATCACCAGTGAGGAATTGGAGCGCAGAAGATCATTATTTTTATAGAAGGAATTGGACCAGGAATTATGAGAGAAATTGACCTCCATTACATGTGGGAGTCTGCTGGAGTGGGATTCGGAGAAAGAGACGGGTGTCGTTTCGGGATGCAGATACACAATGTGAAGCATGAGGAGATTGCAGAGTAGATGTGAGATCCAAGCACTATTGGTTATTGAGCAACATAAGGTAGCATCAAAGCTCTAACTAAATAGGGGGTGATACTGATATGTTATTGTGCCAAGTGAAATTAGTTTGAGATTATAGTTTTTATTAACTTTGGATCCCTTTTATGATTATTATGAGTGTTATGAATTTTCAGCCCCAAAGTTTCATATGAGCCATGGCCAAATATGGGAATGAACTTAAGATTGGTTCTTGTTTGACATGTAAATAAATGGTTCCTTCATACCATGATGCTGCAATCAGCAATTATATTTTCTTCAATCTGCTGTTTAGGCTGTTACCCTGTTTTCTGCAAGGGCACTTGTGGGATGTAAAATGTTGATTTACTTGTTGTATCAATAGTTCATATATTAACTAATATCAATTATTGTATCCCGGGGGTACATATTGGATATTTATAATCTGAATGGAGCAAAATGTGGTAAACTGTATTCATATTACATATAATGTTCCTGTGCAAAAGAATAGGGATGGGTTTGAATTTCAGTTGTCAAGTTGAATATGATAATTCCCAAAATGGTATAGGTAGTCAATACTCAAGTATATGAATGGAACAACCAATATATTATTAATGGCTACAGCAATGTACCAAAAAACTATACGACTTTTTCCTATCATTTGGCTACTCTTGAATGATTATATATGTTTATTCAAAATTCGAAATCTGCTGTTAATATGACTCCTTCATTTGGTTCTTAAAAATCAGTATCTATTTCACTTTGATATCTTATTGTTGATGCACTTGGAGCCGTGTAATCTCTAAGTGACTGTGGGGCTGCTTGATTCCTGTTTTACTTGGTTATTTTTATTCTCTGCTGACATCCTGCTATTTGATTATAGCAATCCTCAGATGAATCCTCACATCTCACCTTCATGTATGCAACATCACATGCTATCATCATCCGAGCTTCTATCATTCTGCATGTTGTATCTGCTAAGTACTGGCAAGGGCATTGCCGTTGATATTCTGAATGATCTTCCTGAACCCATTGTAGTTCTGCCCTGCATTCTCCCAACATCTTTGCACACATTATCCAATATGGAGAGAAAATCTCGTATAACCATGAAAATCCTCAAAGGATGGCCCTCTCTTTTCGCGTCATCTCCATGGAAATACTGGGTTAACTCTTTCACCAACGACAGAGCTTTTCTTTCTTCAGCCTTGACCCTGGAAATTTCATCAACGGCCTCTTCCTGAAACACTTTCATTGAGTCAACAAACTTGTCATGCATGATATGATTCTCAAATTGCAGAACCTGTCTGACTGTCTGAAGCCCCATTTCGAGCTTGGATACATAGCTACTCAAAACATCTGAATCCATCCCTGCTGCCTTTTTAACATTTCCAAGCTCTTTGCTTAACCCTGCTACTACTTGCAGTCCTTCTTTCTTAAAATCCTCTTCATTAAATTTTAAATTGCTCTTTTGTGGCCGATTTTCACCTGTGCTATCAGCACCTGATCCTTCTGACTTGATAACCTCTTGGACGACGAAGTGAAGCAAGGTTGTCTTACCATCTTTTCCTTTTATGTCCACTAGTTTCAGCAGAGTATCCAATTTGAAAGCTTTTGCATCGCCCCGATTAGTACCATCATTCATGTGATTTCCTGTCCTGAGAACAGCTTCAAGTAGTTTAAGAAATAGGCGACTATTCTTCAATTCTTCACTGGCTTCCTGCATTCAATCAAAAGCCGTATATGAGAAAATTTGTGTGGCTAAAGAGCAATTTAGGTGTGCAGGTGCACGAATGGTTAGTTGAGAAGAAAATATATAGTGCATGTTATAGCAGCACAGATTAGTCAGTAATACCTCTAGGGTTTGAAAAGACTTCCTCAAATATTTCACTTCTGTGTTGAAGTTTGCTTTATACAGCAGCGCCTCCACTCTTTTAAAAGCAAATGGAATATCAAGTATTGCCTTGAGGAATCGCTCAGCTGGGCCTAATTTTGAGATCTCATCATTGCACTCTCTAAGTTTTATCTCCTCCTCCTTGCTTGGTGCCATCTTCACTAAAGTCTCGAAAAGCTCTGGACCTAGTCCCTCTTGATTTCCTGTTGCACCAAAATAAATATTTTTACCAGTTTATGGCATTCTCAAATTCCTCATTTTGAATCTAATAATTATGCATTTTATGTAAGAGTTAGAACAGTATGTGGCAAACTTAGCATCAACCAGCAGCATTCCAATCCCTTTGCTGCATCACGTGCTTATTATCTTTATATGCTGTTATTCCAACTTTCATGTTAACTGCAGCATGGAAGTTTAATTTCTTAATACTGAGCAAGCATGTGTGTTTATTTGATGTGGAGCTTTATTTTCCGTTCCGATGAAGAACGAAGATGGCTCCTAAAATGTGGCATCCTTCCAGTTACCTCTTAACAAGAAAGTGATGAAACATAATCTTAGCTCTGTTTGACCCTCAAACTTTGATTTTGTTAATTTGTCTATTTATTCTAAATGGAACATTTGTTTATGGAGTGTGAACCACAAAATATATCCACATGCTTTTGAAAGTTGCTTCAGGTTGTTTTTTCAGAAAAAAAAATATATGTGATTGAACATAAATCCTAGAGATATTGAAATAATGGTTTCTTTGCATACACCTTAATAAGTCTTCTGTCTGAATGGACTCTGAAATTGAACAGATTGTCCATTTTCAGTCTCCTTCATACTCTTATAGTTCTCTATTCTATTTTTACCATGTTTATACTTATGTCTTTTCTGCCATTAGATTAACAGCCAGCTAGATACTAACTTATTTCATTCCTGTGCTACAGGTGCTGGAATAGGGGAAAGGGATGCATACCATCTAAAAGTGCTTCAGAGACTTCCTCTCTTGTCACATTCAATGCACGGAGTAGAATAGCAATATTCTGAGACTTCTTTGAATCTAGTATCCGGTTCTCCTGCTCAGAACAAGGGAGGACAAACTTCCTAGTTGCTTCTTTAGGTACTGGAGTCACAGAATTACATCCAAATAGCGACTCCATGGCCCCCTCGTTCAACCTGTGAGTACATAAATAAATATCGCAGGACCACTCTTAGTTTCCTATAAGAAAGTTTCTGGTATACTTACTGGAATGAAGTTGACTTTAAATGATCCCAAACGGTGGCTCTGTCTGCAGTGGCCCGCACCTTGTCCCAATGCAATTGCTTCATTTTGGGTCTTGATCCTTCCTTGTTCTCAGCATCGAATTTTTCTGATGAATGGACACCTTTGTTAACTTCTTCGACATGCCTTCTCTTCTCGGATGATGGACTTGCTTTTGGGCTAGGACTCTTTGACTGTGACCTTCTTGTTTGCTTGAAAACTGGAGAAGGAGTATGTTTCTTTGCAGCCCCATACTTTTTTGTCATTGATGGAGGTGGTGGAGGTGGTGGTGGTGGATGTGGAATTACGATTTTAGATGCCTTCTGCTCATAATTGGTCATTGATCGACGTTGTTCTATGCCTGGCGATGGAGGTGATGCTGAAAATATAGTCCTGTTGGGAGAAAATGGCAGTGGTTTACTGGACTGCAACGGTCCCAAGGAAGTTGTAGGTGGTGGTGGTGGTGGTGAAGGGGCCAATGATAGCTTGATTGATGGTACCATCGCAGGCTTTGCATCTGGAGATGATGCTGAAAAGCGAGATTTTGGTGGTGTCCTCTTGGAATGAGGTACAGAAGGCCTAGAAGCAAGATTATCTGACCTGGCCTGGCTGACTTGGCTGATATTGTTGATGGTAGATGTCCCTCGTGGGGCGCAAAAACGGGTATCATGGCTCTCATCATCTGATGATGACATCGGTGGTGGCGAGCTCATTCTTGGAGGTGGTGGGGGCTTCGTCAATGGTGGCAGTGGCTGAATGTTAGGACTGGGCCTATAGTGATGCAATCGTGTTCCCGAGTTCAGTTTCCGGTATGGTGAGCCACTGGCAACACTGGCCTCATTTACTATGCCTCTGGTGGATGGCTCTGCTGACTCAATGCAGAGAAATGCAGGTGGTGGCACTCTAGATTCTTCGTCTATCCTTTGCGAATTATCGGCAACAAGCTTCTGGGACTCGTCGTGGTGTTTCCCACGGTTCTTGTAGAGAAAGAATGCCATTGCTGACAGCATTCCCACTGTTAGAACTGTTGATAGTATTGCAATCACCATTTTCTTGACGGGGTTGGATGGAGGAGTGGCGGCAGATGGACTTACCACTGCTGTGCCGATATCTGGTAATGCCGGGGGTTGATAGCTCTGATCGAATGTCGGCCCTGCTGGAAGTTCGTTTGAGAATGGCTGGTCGTCTTCTGGTGTATCTGGAGTCAGAGGTGGAGGTGGAGGCGGAGACGGTGGTGCTGAGTCGACGGGAAACAAAGGTTGGTGCAGAATTCTCCTGTTCTGCTCACAAATAGAGTCAGGGCAGTTGGATTGTGCTCCATTGGTTAATTGGATGCTGAAAGATGTAGCCAGTGATATGATCAGGAAAATGTTCATGTGACGAGCTCTCATGTTTGCTTCCATTTTGGTTTACTATCTTATGTTCTTTACTTACTCCTCCATTTCTTGGTTTTGTGTGTGTGTGTGTTTGTGTGTGTGTGTGTGTGTGTGAGAGAGAGAGAGAGAGAGAGAGAGAGAGAGAGAGAGAGAGAGAGAGAGAGAGACGCGTCTGAGGAGCAAGATCAAGAGATGGTATCAGATGATAGTGATGATCTCAGAAATAGCCTCACTTTCTATCTAATGTATTCAGTAACTATTTTTCGTTTCAGTACAGCAAACTTCACCAACGAGCTATCCAATGAGAACTCCACACGGCAACTCTCTCTCTCTCTCTCTCTCTCTCTCTCTCTCTCTCTCTCTCTCTCTCTCACACACACACACACACACACACAATGACAACGGGATCCTTTTTCACCCCATCCGTAAAGAATCTAAATAAATTGTTGTAAGTTGATGAACACACAAAATTCGTTAATGGTCCCGGTGGGGATGATCTAGTGGTGGAGTAAGATTGCTTAGAGATTAAAAGGTCACAAGTTCAAATCTCCTCAATACCACAGGTCGTGTATGTGAGTAAAAAAAATAAAAAAATCGTTAGTGTACTTTTTTGTGGTGCAATAATGAATGCAATGCAAAAAGTGCAATAGAAGATCTCATCCCGTTCATTAATCAATTTTGTAAGGCAAGTTCATGAAGCTTTAAATGTCTAGCATTTGGAGATTATTAGTTTTCTAGATCGAGATGAAGATTTTTGTACAGCTCCATGCAGGAATTTAACTCATTTGAACGGAGTGCCGCTCAGACTTAAAAAAAAATACAGATTTTTGAATTATATTTCAGTTAATTTATTTTCAGCTTTTCACGGGTGCAAGCCACACTAGAAAATGTGACAATTTTATTTTATTTTTCATTTTTTAGTCACAAATGGGGAAACTGAGGTGGTAAGGAAAGAATAACGGTTTTGCTTGCTCCCATTGATCACTGCCGTCGATAACAAAAATCATAAATCAATTTAATTTCAGATTATCTTGAGGTAAGTTATGATAAATATTACCCAAATTATTACATTCTCTTCAATACTATATGTGACTAAAATCATAAATCAATTTAATTTCAGATTATTTTGAGGTAAGTTATGATAAATATTAGGTATAACGGAAAAAATAATTATTAAAGAATCATACTTGACATTGAACAAAGTTACAGGTCCAAAAAGGATTAGACGATTAGTAGAAAATTGTAATGATCATAATTTCTTTTACGTTTATCCGATTTTAATCCATAACTTATTTTTATTTACTTATTTATTTATTATGAGTGATTATATTTGCAGTCCTATTTTTCTCTTTATAATCCCAAAATTAGTTAAAATTCAATAATTATTTTATTTAACTATTTTGCTCTTAGTGTCATCTCACTACTTAAAAACCCTAGCAAAATCAAAATAAAACCCTATTCTATAGTCTCCACCCCTCTTTCATAACTAATATATATATATATATATATATATAGGGAAAAGATCAAATGAGAACCTTTCCCCCAGGTGGGAACTAGGAATCAATCCTAGCCTTTGTTTGACTCAATCTGAACGGTCCAAATTAAATCAGATTTAAGTGGATGGGCGGTGTCATTCCTGTAATTTTTGGGAACTTTCTAGACGGAGGGGTAATATAGTAATTTAATAATTCTTCCCTTTTGTTCTGAGGCTAAAATGAGAATCACATGAGGCTAAAATGAGAATCGTATAATGCTAAAATTATCGAAGTCGGAGGCTCAAATTGATGTGACATTTTCCACTATGGTTCACCGTTCCCAATTAGGGTTTATTAAGTTTCTGATCCCAACTACTAATTATGAGATTCTCATTAGGGTTCACTGTCCCCAAATAGGGTGTATTGCATTTCATTTCAATGAAATCATTGTTCCATTTTTGTTTATCAACACATGCTAAAATGAGAAATGCATGAGGCTAAAATGTGCGAAGTCGGATGCTAAAATTGAATCTGGGCAATTTTTGAGTTCAGTTCCGATTTTACCCTTAATGAGACGCACAAATTGAAGATTTTCGCGATAATTATAAAAATGCTACCGAAAATTTGAATGGATCTGGGGCGTTGTATATATATATATATATATATATATAGTTCATAAAAAAAACTTAATAATATGGTAAATTTAATTAGGCTTTGAGTACTTTAAATAAAATAAAATCAAACTAATTATTTTACAAGGAGAATCGATTATTACGAGGCTAATGACATCTTAAAAAAAAATAGTTAGATTCAGCCACCATTCTATTAAATTAAAATCGAAAGTGCGTACTATTTAATTTAATTTGATTATCAATTTTCACCTTTCATTTATTTTTTCAATCCGATTCCATTGAAACGATTAGCAACAATTTTAATTTTATAAATGAGGTGAATGTACAGAAGGCGTTTATATCAAATTGAAAAATGTATTGCTTATAATATTAATAACTTATGCAATTACAACATTAAATGCACATTTTAAAAAAATTGGAATTGTGTTGTTTACGATCACGAGATTGAAACCAAATTAATTGAATTGATATTGTTTTCAGTCAATTAAAAATCATGCAGTTATAACATGATTCACGTTGGTTCCAATTGATTTAAAAGGTGAGAATGTTGTAATTATAAAAATTATTATATTTATATTATGAAAAATATGTTTTCCAAAATATGTGCAAAAAACATAATCAGTCCAAATTTCATATATTTTACAAGAATTATACCTTCTTTCTCGCAACATCAATTGTCTTCCAATATCCTATGTCCTATCATTAATTGATAAGAGTATTATTAATTATAAATGTGAGTGCGATCATTACTCTAATACTCATAATTATGTTAATAATAAAATAAGGCAGTTTGTTGAGTGTTTATTATTTGTGAAGGAAGCGGCCGCTGCCTTCATTTCTATGATAACATAAAGTCATATCTATATCTTCCCCAAACAAGAAAAATAATATATTTGATAAATAAAATTATAAGGCGCTATTTAAATGATACGCATTAAATAATGGAATACACAATTATAAAACATTATAATACTCCTCAAACGGGCGGATAAAATCATCTGCTACATTTTGCACAATACTTAGTACTACACAATTAAATTGATTATTTTTCTTCAATTTTATAATTCAATTTCAATTTATTGTGTTTTAGTTTAATTTTACACTTATTAATTAGGTTCATCCTACCTAATTAGGGTATATAATTAATTTTTGAATATTAAATTTTATTTTCTAATTAATAATTGATTATTTCATAAAAATGATTATATACTCTAATTGGGTGGGATGAATTCTGATTAATAAATTTAAAATTAAACTAAAATACAATCAATTAAAATTAAATGAAAAATAAAAATAATAATAAATTAAATTGCGTAGCACCAACTAGTAAAATGTAGGAAATGAATTCATCCGCAAACGACCGGGTCAATTCACGAATGATAATGTGAAAATTTTAACATTATATATATATATATATATATTAATTAATGTTAAACGTATATAATGTCATGTGCATATGAGTATTTTCCTATTTAAAATTTATCATTTTATATATGCGTAATATATACGTGGTAGCAAATATATAGCTACATCACCGGCTAACATGTTATTGTACGTACTCACATGGCACGAGGTGAACCATTTCTTATTATTTATTAGGATTAATTGTTCTAAAAATCATGAATTTTTAGTATGATTGTAAATTTAATATAAACTTTAAAAATAGATAAATAAAAAACACTAATTTTTAATGTAGTTGTTATTCAATATCCCCAATTTTTTGTATAATAAAATAACCTCTAATTTAATCTACAACTTATTTATCTCTTCAAATCCATCGTAGCTTGACCATCAATTTTTGAAAAATACGTTGGTGCGGTCGAATTTAACAATCCAAACATCCTCTCGTTGATGCGATTGTAAAATTTGGCCCCTATTACCTTTTTCAAAAATTGATGGTCGAACCATGTCAGGCTTACTATCAAGTTGGCGCTTACAAATTAGAGAGGTCAATTTATTTTACAAATAAAAATAAGAATGTCGCATAGCATGTAAGTTAAAAAAATTGATACTTTGATTGTCTGCTTTAAAAGTTCATGTTAAATTTATAATGATGCTCAAAGTTCATAATTTTTAAAACAATTAACCCAATTTATTATGCATGCATGCATACATACATACATACAGTATATATATATATGTATATATATAGGAATAGGTTCAAATAGGTACCACATATTGTTGTGAGAACTAAGAACTATTCCTAGCCACTAGATCTGACAAATCCAACGGATGAAATTGAGATTAGGTTTTTTAGGAGCTCTTTTTATTTTTAATTTTTTATAATCTAGAAGGTTAACTTAGTCTTTTGCAAATTAAATCCTTTAATATAAGATATTACCATATCAATAAAAATTTATTTCCATATCTTTTCCCATAACACGATTTTTCACTAATCTTCTATTAATTTTCAAAGTCTTTTATTCCTCGTTTTGTATGTTTCATTCCATCATTTTTTTTATCAATTATCAAAGTTGCGATTCAATTATTTAATCTCTCTCTCCACTTCTTTCTCGTTCGGAAATCCTAGAAAATCTTCACCATTGCTCATAGCTCTTCATCGTACCTTCTCAATCTCAAATTTTGTCATCAATTGCCACCACTACTTCGATTGGAACACCAAGATCCTCGCTCGATGCCCCACCAACACCTTCATCTTTCGCTGCCTGATAAGGTCTATGTCATCATCACGGTAATCCCGCAGGTCGTCGACCACATGCTCAAGTTCAACTTGGATAACAACCGAATGACCCCCGCTTCAAATCCCTCTAAGATTCTCTCAACGTCGACATCTTCAACATTGACGACGAGTTATTGATAATGCTTTGTAATTAATTGAAAACGTATATTTGGGATTTTGATGTTGGATTATTGCTTTGTCATTTGCTTGTTGTATTATTTTAAATTGATGTAGAAGACGAGTTATTTTTTATTTGTCATTATTGAATCGGTCTTAATGTAGCAATGAAACAGTATTAACGTAGCAATGAATTTTACTATTATAGCAATGAAGTGCTAACAATGAAATAATTTTTATGAGATCTAAAATTGTTGGATTATAGATTTGTATTTCATCATTTAGTACAAAAATATTTTTGTTTTATATACCAACTACTCATTTTGTTTACTCATCTTTAAGTAATAAATCAGTGATTTTTTTTTAATTACATTATATTTTTTTCATTTGGGAACTTATATTGTTTGTCGAATGTCCAAACTGAAATTTACTTGTAATGTTTAGCATTTCTACCATTTTATATAAGCTACAATTTATATGTATTTAAGCAATAATTTTAGGCTAAATGAAATATGGACTTATAATATGACGCAACAATTTATAATGAAATAAATAGCTTATTATGATTATTTTGAGTTATTGTTTGGTAGCGATTCATAGCTTATTATGTTGAAATTCAATGTTTCTAACATATCAAATCATAACTTTTTTATGATTTATTTATGTGCTTGTTTAGTAGACATTTAGAACTTCTTATTAATGATTTTGGTGACTCAATGATAGCATCACATAGTTTCAGAGTAGAGTTATTTTGAATTAACATATGAATTTATATAAAAGAAGCATAAAGACCAATCATAATAAGCTATGAATTAATATGACATAAATAATAAATTCAACCATAATAAGTTATGCATTTCTACAAAACAAGTGTCATATTATTTTTTGTATTAAGACCAGGCCAACATTTGAATATTTACTAAAAACAATCATGAAAAACTATGAATTGATATGAATCAAATATTGAAATCTAATAGAATAAGATATGAACGTTTTCACAATAATATATAAATTTGTTCTTAAAAGAAACAAAAAAAAATCATAAAAAGCTATGAATAACTACTATCTTCCTCATGTTCATCATCATTACGGTTGCAACATCTTTGTCATTGTCATTTTTCCTCTTTGCTCTCTATTTTTCAATTTGTTGTTTGTTCAAATATAATAAGGGATAGTAACTTTCTTGCTCTTTTAAAGACATCATGATTGGTGCATTTTCTGATTCACCTTTCTTCCTCTTGTTTGATTATGTATTGATCATAAAATGATAAAAAAAAAATATTATAACCAATAAAACTGAAAAATAACCAGAACTAAATATTCAAAGCAACAAAACATTATAAACATTTTTAAAAAGCTACGATACTCTAATAATCAATCACCAAATTACCTCATAAAAATCATCTCTATCAATAAAAAAAGGAAGTGCACGCCTCCTTCACTAATGCAGCATTCAAATTATTAAAAATATGCTTAATAAGCTATAAACTCTAAAGAAAGTAGCAACAAAATCGAAACATGAATACTCACATACAAATTATAATTTTTGAGTAACAAACACAATCATTCAACCCTCAATTGGCACACTAATAAATTTGATAATTAATAGCACACAAAAATATGTAATTGTTATATTGTTGCTATAAATCTGAAAATTAATAGGACACAAAAATAACCGCAACACTAATTTTCTGATTAAATCTGAAAATTAATAGGACACAAAAATAACTGCTATTAAATTTCTTTGTAATAGGACGCAATAGTACTTTGTAGCAGCAACAAACACAATCATCCAATAACTGCACAAAATATGATATGAATTTCTCTTACTATATCACCACCCTATTTTTCTATGTAATAAACTACAAAATAAAAAAATAGCAACAACAAGGAAGTGCATGCCACCTTCAATAATGCAACATTCAAAGTATAAAAAATATGCTCAATAAGCTATAAATTATAACAAAAGTAGCAACAAAATCGAAACATGAATACTAACATACAAAATATAATTTTTCAGTAACAAACACAATCTTTCAACCCTCAATTGACACACTAATTAAATCTGAAAATTAATAGGATACAAAAATATATATTTTCTTTCATAGCTACTACAAAGTACTACTGCGTATCAAATAAACCAACACAAATATCCACATAAATACGTTTGCATCTTAAATAAGCTACAAAATATTAATAATTTAGCTTCTGTTTCCACTACATTCATATGACATTCAAAACGTAAATATTACATACACTCAATACTTGCACTAAATAAGCAACTAAAAAATTACGCGAATCGTTCATTCATGCATTTAAACAAACACGTGGGGTACAATATTTGTAGGTACACACCAATGGAATCTTTAACATAGTTTCCAATGAGAGTTTGATTTTTTCAGAAGGCATTCTACAAAAAATTTCAACACACATTCGAAAACCACCAAAAAAATTCCTCTATTACCTTGTTTGCATCTCACCATGGAAACTGGGAAAATAACCGATGGAAGTGGTTCTTGCGGCAGTGATAGGTGCTGTCGAACGTGCCGGAACTAGTGATGGTGGTGATCAATTTTCTATTTGTACCGCCGCTTATGAAAGTGATTCCAAATTCTAGGTTTCTTAATCGTGATGAATCTCGATAAATATTTGATTGTTGTATCATTTAATGATACGTATCTTATCGATTCCATATATGCATGTTTCCATATAAAAGATTAATTTATAATTACATTAATGTCATTATGTATATTATTTTCAATTATATTATTGGATTTTAAAGATTTTATGCAATTTAATCTTATCCATAAATCTAGATAAAATCGAGGGTTAGGATTAGTTTCTAGTTCTCACTTAAAGTTTAGTACCCATAATAACCAACCCCTATATATATATATATATTATATTAAATATATATATATATATATTATATTAAAGAACAAGAATGATATGTTAGTGACGTTGAAATAAAAAGAACCAGCATTATATATAAATAGAAAATGCATGTGACTATGTGAGTAAACGTATATATGAACATATGTTGGGATTGCTTTTCAGCATTATTTTGGTAACTATCAAGGCCAAAGGTACCAATTAATATTAAGAAAGTTGAGATAATTTGCTTGGTGGACTAGAAAGTTTAAAATTCTATGTTCATTTCCCACGTCAAGCACCATCTCATGCCTTTGCTTCAATTTGATGACTTCGGACAATCTTATCAACTTTTTTTATTTTCTTTTCTTTTTTTATACCGTGCAATAAGTAATAGAATTAATCAAACGAGATTGAATGATTGATTTGCCGGGAATTTTTAAAATTTCCATAAATTTATTTTATGAAAAATAGAGTTAAAATTTATTTTATGAAATTGATAACAAATGACGAGATTTGCCCGGAATTTAGAGTTAAAATTATAACTATTTTATGTTTCTCCATAAATTTTTTTTAATTTATAATTATCCAATTTGTGGAAAACTATCGTAAAACGTTGTGTTAAAAATGCTTGTTATATATTTGTCTTAAAAATCATAATTATTAAGCCATTTTGCAATTAAACGTGATATCGTAATTGTTGAAAATAAAACACGAATTTTAATATTTTTTACAATTACAACACTCTCAAAATTTTTTAAGCCAATTTAGTCTGACATGTCTAACCAAATTTACCCATATAAACTCTACTAGTACACCACCTATGCAATGCACAGGAAAGTGAATGTTATTAAAAATATATATGAATAATAATAAAATCATATTCGATCTTGAATTTAGTATGTAAATATATGAGTTAGATCGACTGAATTATAAATTATTTGTGTATTTTTTAGGATTGTAGAAATCGGCTTGGCTGGAAACATCCAAGTCGAGTGTAAAATCGGAGAGGCCAAATCCTCATCACCCAGGCGATCTCGACGGCAGTTAATTGGCCAATTAGGTACCGATCAATTTTTATTTGAATTTTTTTTTCAAAATATGACTAAATAAAAAATTTGAGAATTTTCACTCTTTTATACAACCTATATCCAATTTCTTCAATCTACAATCAATGTGGGATGTAAGAAAATTGAAATAAAAATTACAGAAATAATTTGAGATTTCTATTTCAATTTAAGATTACACACTCTTTTATACAATAATTCATATTTCAATTTGTGAATCTACAACCAATGTGGGATATAGAAAATGTTGAAAAATTAATTTGAACTTTTATACAACAACCTACATCTCAATTTTCATTATACAACCGATATGGGATGTAAGGTAAATGAAAATCTAATATGTAAATAGCAATACGTAATAATATATAATAAAAAATAAAAGCGCCTAGAGCCTAAGCAACCAAAATGGATTATCATATATTATTACATGTAACTTTATTAACTTACTTACACAAAAACCAAATAGTGTGATTTCAATGATTAATATGCAAGTTTAGAACTTCACAAATCTACCAAATAAAAATTACGAATGACAAGTGGTAATATATAAATTATTATGATTATTATTATTATTATTATTATTATTATTATTATTATTATTATTATTATTATTAAAAAATCAAGTACACTAACTTTAAAGATTTTAGAAATGGATCTTTAATTTTTTTAATATATTTAGTTAACTTAAAAAAATTAAAATATTTTAAATTAAAGATGTATTTATTAGAATTGTATACTGAAAGCTTGTCTTTGTATACTATTAACAATGGTTTTGACGATATAGATTGAATATTATTGCAGTCACTGTTTGTGCATCTATTTACTATGTTATATGTTTGTATATGCATGTTTCCTTATACTTGCATTGTAGATGATATGGTATGGGTAAGCACACGGTGAAGATCATATCCTCGGTTCCTTGCAAAGTATTAAAAGGCTCGCAGTTTAGATGGTCTTGAACCAGCCATTGCAGACTGTAGAATGATCTGATAGTTAGTTTTCTCGACTAACTGATTATTCTGATACACTGACGCGTGTATTAAGGAGGATTGCGATAGGATACTGTTCTCTAGTCTGACCCTAAAGGGAGAGAATAAAGATCCACAGAGTTCGGGTTCTTAAGCCTTGCACAGTGGCGGACATGTGTGTGTTACTGTGTTATGATTATTGCTTTGATTTATCAATGAGTGAGATTCTTGATAGAGTCAATGATCTTGATATTTTGGGCAGTAACATATTCACACATATGGGTCGTGCACTGTGTTAGGTCACCATGTCCTGGTGCGCCAGGTTGATGATGTCCCCTTGAGTAAACACAAGTACATGTGAAACCCTGCAGGTGGAATTTATTCCGTACATGGTAAAGCTTGTGTGGTACTGCTCTAGGAATGGAAGAATTAATTAATTATAGCCGTCAAAGCTTACATAATTAATTAATGGACATCATATAAACATAGGGAATGACTGGACTAAAGAAAAATGCATTGAGTAAAATGTATTAAATTGGTAGGTCAGTGTTATTTCTTTAGCGGAATAAAAATAACACTTAATTTATTTAATTATATCCTAGGTATTGGATATTAGATATTAAATAAATTAGTGGGTCAATTTAATATTCTTCTAGATCCCTACTGTAGCCCAAATAATACCTTAATGGACTATGGGAATGAAATAAGTGGAGAAGCTCAAACCCATTAGGGTTAGGGGACACAGTACACGCCTCCCTCAGTATTAATAGAAGGAGGAGGCATGTATTATGAAGTACACGAGCAGCCCCTCTCAGTCACACTTAATTCCCTAGGTTATCCATACATTGTTTAGTAGCTTGTAACCCACTCTACATCTAAATGGGTATTAGGAATATAGTAGAAGATCGAGAAGTGGCACTGCAGCCCTGTAAGGCGTCGATCATAGTGAGGAAGAAGGCTGTTCAATAGTTACTTATACAGCAATGAGATTAGACCTGTAATTTCATCGTCAACCCTACTTGTCATGTAAGTTGATCTGTCGTGTTAATTTTTCCGTTGCAATTAATTCAACTATCATACATGATATGTTCAACATGTTCTTTTTGCATCACAACATAAAATCATGATTTGCATGCACTATTAGAATTATAGATTATCCGATTAGATCCTGTGGGGCGTAATTCGAAAAAACCCCAACAGTATTTGCACATTTTTCCTAAAAATAAATATCAAATATTACATGTGATCTCAACATAAATAGTTAAATACTGAGAAAGGTTGAAAGACTAAGCCTCAAGATTTATAGATTGTTCATGCACAATAATATATGTCGATTCTTTGATATTAGATAAATTTTAAAAATATTTAACATTAAATTGATAAGATCAATAAATACATTTAATTTAAAAAAATTAAATATATTTAATTTAAATTTTGGATTTGAATTTTGATTTTTAAATATATTTAATTATATTAAAAGGTAAAAATTTCAAATTAATATTTTTAAAATGTGTATTTGAAATTTTTAATATATTTAACTTCAATTTTAATTTTAAAATAGTTAAATTTTATAAATTTATAATTTAAAATATATTTAGAATTTAATATTAAACTGATAAAATCATAAATTATATATCAAATATCGAAACATTACACTTGCTCTCAAATCAAAGACCAAAAAAGGTTGAAAGATTATTGTTTGGCACTTTGGCCAAACAATTTATAGTTTGTTTATTCTTAGTTCATCGATGTTGGATAACTTTTTTATAAAAAATTCAAATATATTAGATTTAAGGTTTAAGGTTAAGATTTCTTATATTTAAAATTTCACAAATTATATATATTTATTTTAATTTTTTATATATATTTATATTTTTAAATTTAAAATTTAAAATTTTAGTTTTAATTATATATATATATATATATATAATAAGAATCCGATAGATATTTAAATGAAAAATTTTTAAATATATATTTTTTAATATTAAATTCCTAGATCATATATTATACTCGATCTCAATTTATAATATCAAGAAAGGTTTGAATATTTTATTATAACTATTAGAATTTACAATATGTTCAAGTAGAACAATACTTCTCATTTTTCAATATGAGATCAAACATTACGCTTGAACTTAGATGAAATATGAAGAAAGTAGTATTAATAAGAAACTGATAAATGTTTAAACTAAAAAAAATTATATATGTAATTTAATATTAAACTAATAAGAAAAAATAAATTTAAAGGATAAAAAAAGGTATCAAAATTTCATCTATTATAATTTATAGTATGTTCAGGTAGAAGAATGATCTTTATTTTTTAATATGGGATAAAATATTATACTCTGTAATACCCCAAAATTTTATTATCTAAATTTAATTAGGAATATAAATCTAATAGTTAGAATAAGTGAAATATCCAAAACTTTTCAGTATTAAAATATAAATATATATATATATATATATATATATATATATATATATATAGGGATGTGATCTGGTGAGAACCAGTTCCTAGGTGGGAACTGGGAACCAATCCCATCCATCCATTCGAAAATATGGATGGTCCAGATTAAACAAATAAAGTGGAGGGGGGCGGTGGCAATTTTGTAATTAAAATGAAAAATTTAAATTGACGCGTTTCATTAAGGGTAAAATTGGAAGAAAAAAAAAGTGACATCATCATGTTTTGAAAAAATTCTTAAAAACTTTAAATGATCATAATTTATTCGTTTTTAATCGGATTTACGCAAATCTTATATCAAATTAAAGCTCTTTTCATACTCTTTCATTTAAGATTCATATTGCATATGTTTATTTGAAAAAAATAGGTGAAAAATATAAAAAAACATTTTTAGGCATAATTTCCGCATAAAGCAACCCCAAATTTATATTAGCATGTTGTACACAACATTTTAGCATGAGCTATATAACATTTTATCATATTGTGTAATACATTTTAGCGGGTGATATTATGAATATATTTCTAACAGTTTTATATAAACACCTACACCTATATAGATACTACAAAATGAAAAATACGAGTTGATGATAAAAAGGAAAAAAGAATGAGAAAGTGAAGCAACGAAGGAGATGACTGACAACTAAGAAAGAAAATGCGTAAATATTTCCCGAAACGAGATAAAGCTTATGAGAGCAAAATATATGCTGCAATTCTAAGTGCAGACAGTAACATACAAATTTAGCCTCCTACTTCGCTCATTTTAGCCTCATTCATTTATCATTTTAGCATGTGTTGATAAACAAAATATGGAACGGTAATTTTGTTGGAATGAAACACAATACACCCAATTTGGGGACAGTGAACCCTAATGAGAATCTCATAATTACTAATTGGGATCAGATGAGCCATAATTGGAACGTAATAAACCTTAATTGGGAACGGTGAACCCTAGTGGAAAATGTCACATCAAATTTAGCCTCCCACTTCGCTCATTTTAGCCTCATTCATTTCTCATTTTAGCATGTTCTGATAAACAAAATATGGAACGGTGATTTCATTGGAATGAAACGCAATACACCCCATTTGGGGACAGTGAACCCTAATGGGAATCTGATAATTACTAATTGGGATCAGATGAGTCATAATTGAAACGTAATAAACCCTAATTAGGAACGGTGAACCATAGTGGAAAATGTCACATCAAATTTAGCCTCTTACTTCGCTCATTTTAGCCTCATTCATTTCTCATTTTAGCATGTTCTGATAAACAAATATTGAACGGTGATTTCATTGGAATGAAACGCAATACACCCTATTTGAGGACAGTGAACCCTAATGGGAATCTGATAATTACTAATTGGAACGTAATAAACCCTAATTGGGAATGGTGAACCCTAGTGGAAAATGTCACACCAAATTTAGCCTTCTACTTCGCTCATTTTAGCCTCATTCATTTCTCATTTTAGCATGTTCTGATAAACAAAATATGTAATGAGAATCTGACAACGTATATAACCTCATGCTTCCGTTATTTTAGCATTATATTTTAAACGGTATTATGATTAATAAAACTTAATAGTAATATAATTACCGCAAAGAAAATGTCATAAACACTTTTATTAAAAATCATATATATTCTTAAAAATGAATGTGTTGAAAATAATTAACAAACATGATAAAAACATGATATTAAACTATGTCCAATCGCTATAATAACATCAAGCTGGACAATTCCTAGCATCATGATCTGACAACTTGTAGCAATTGCTGTACATTCTGAGTGGTTTGTTCTCCTTTCTCTTCCTTACCTCCTTCTTAGATACCAAACGACTGTCGCTACCTTTTATTTTAACTGGAATAGGTGGATGAACAACAACTTCAGAAGGGGCACGTAAACCGTAGAATTGCTCAAACATCATTATTTTGTTATGTGAAGTAGAACCCTCCATATCACCATATGACTAATCTTACTACGGTCACTTGAAACAGAAGAAGCTGACACATTAAAATCAAACAATTATAAACTGAACAAGGTAAAATATAATAATACAATCACATCAAGAGATGTTCAGAAACATAAATTGATTTTTAGCATTAGCTATGTACCATTCTAGCATCATGCAACATACATTTTAGCACCAAAGTATTCTAATGTTTACATGATGTCTGTAACATTGTGTAGCCGAGTCACAAAAACACACACACACAAAAGAAAAAAATAAAAAAAGCAAAGCATGGTTTGTATGACATGTTTCACAGAATGCAGTAGAAATAACATTAAACCAGCATGTTACGATGCTAAAACATATGTGACGACGGGCTAAAATGAATACATTAACATGCTAAAACATATGTGACGACAGACTAAAACGAATACATTAACATGCTAAAATAAAATAAAAAACAGATCAAATTAATGCATAGTCTGTATATTCTCGTACTAAACCCTAGGATTCCTAACAATTAAAAAACAACTGATACATCACAAAACTGAATGAAACAGATCAAATTAGTCAATTTTATAGCTTATTTAGTACAATTTTATAGCTTATTTTATTGTATTTTAGCAATCATGGTTTCTAGTTCTCACATGAATAACTAGTACCCATTATAATTAACCAACCTCTGTGTGTGTGAACTAATATGAGCCACCCAATTATTTAATCCCTGCGTTCAAGATTGATCTCAAATAAATGGGTAAAAGTCTCTAGAATATCAAATCCCCATATTTTATGGAATTTCCTATATTGATACAATATATTATGATTTTACTTAACTAAAAATTTCATTGATCTTTTGCAAGAAAATCATTAATTTCATTTTTTTAATTTATTCTCTACCAATAATTTATTTATATTTATTTTTTTATAACAAACATGAAAGAGTTTGTATATATTAGTATCGGTTACATATTAGCAATATTTATATATCATATTAGCACGTCATTATTATAATATTAAAATCAAACAATTATAAACTGAACAAGGTAAAATATAATAATACAATCACATCAAGAGATGTTCAGACACATAAATTGATTTTTAGCATTAGCTATGTACCATTCTAGCATCATGCAACATACATTTTAGCACCAAAGTATTCTAATGTTTACATGGTGTCTGTAACATTGTGTAGCCGAGTCACAAAAACACACACACACAAAAGAAAAAAATAAAAAAAGCAAATCATGGTTTGTATGACATGTTTCACAGAATGCAGTAGAAATAACATTAAACCAGCATGTTACGATGCTAAAACATATGTGACGACGGGCTAAAATGAATACATTAACATGCTAAAACATATGTGACAACAGGCTAAAACGAATACATTAACATGCTAAAATAAAAAAAACAGATCAAATTAATGCATAGTCTGTATATTCTCGTACTAAACCATAGGATTCCTAACAATTAAAAAACAACTAATACATCACAAAACTGAACGAAACAGATCAAATTAGTCAAACATAAAAACATAAATACAAAACCGTAATGAACTCCAATAGAACGAACTGTAAAATCAATGCAGATACAACGAATTGCGAAATTAATCAACATTAAAATTTCAAAACTAAATCAAATAATGCAAAATTAAAACCATACCTGGAGTCTCCATCGAATCACAGATATAGAAACTTCACGACAAATAGATAATTACAGAAATAAAAGGATGTTGAGAAATCAAAAACGCGATCCAAACGCAGATTAGGAACGATGAAGAAGTAGAAGACGAACTAAATGAGAGAGAGAGAGAGAGAGAGAGAGGAGAAGAGAAGGGAATGATAATTAAATACGGGAAAAAAAAATCTGAAGATGGAAAGTTTAATTACTGAATTACTATATTACCCCTCCGTCCAGAAAGTTGCCTAAAATTACAACAATGCCACCGCCCCATCACTTAAATATGTTTTAATCTGGGCCGTCCAGATTTACTTAAATAAGGGCTAGGATTGGTTCCTAGTTCCTACCTAGGGGGAGGGTTCTCATTTGATCCTCTCCCTATATATATATATATATATATATATATATATAGCATATGCTAACCATAAGGATAATCTAGGGAAGAAAATGGATCCTTCTAGGTCACATGTTTAGGTGATGTGTGCCCATTGACTGTGTTAGAAATACCCTTAGAACATTCTTGTATTTAATTTAGAACTGTAGATATGAACTTAATTAGATTAATTAGAATTTATTTATTGAGTCTAATAGATTTATTATGAGAAATACATACATGCGAATAAAAATAAAACTGAATATATATATATATATGTATGTATAACATTTATTTATTTATATATAATGATAAAAAAAATATTATTTCGTGTATATATATATATAAGTATATGTATATTGCAATTTGAATTGTCATTGATTTTTTTGTCCATACGTGTCATAAGTTTATTTTACAAATTGATGTGTCAAATTAGGAATAAAGCAATTGATGACTCATAAATTATTTTAAATATTTTATTCGGAACTCTATTACTATTAAAATTAATTCATGCCAAACTTTAAGTAAGATTAGGTATTCCAGTTTCTTTTACATTTGAGGGATTTAATCCACAACCACCATTTAATTTCTCAACGCAATCCCATATCTACATACAACATCTAATTAGTTATCCTAAGTACATAATCGACCAAAATTCTTATTCAAGGTAATCTTCTACTTTTCTATTAGTTTAACTAGTATTTCACTCGTGCGTTGCGCGGTGGCCAGCTGCCGACCTGTATAACATTATTTAGTCTGATTGATGTCACACTCGGTATCTCATCCTATGTTTGAAATTTTTTATTATAATTATTTTATATATAATATTTCTTTTATTATATTACAATCTTTTTAAAGATAAAATTAGATGCGGATTAGGTTAATTCTATCTAATAATAATAACTCAATAAGCACAAGTTGTTTTGCATTAGCATGTTGCAAGGAGAATATTTTTATACATCATAGTATTGAATAATAATAATAATAATAATAATAATAATAATAATAATAATAATAATAATAATAATAATAATAATTTTAAAAAGAACAACATGATATTACATCTAACCTAATAATAATAATTTTAAAAAGAACAGTATGATATTACATCTAACCTTCTATTTTCTTACATGCGACATTTATAATTTGATAAATATATAAGCCACTTTCTCATTGTAATGAGAAGATTGTAAATGTTCTAAATTTTTATGTAATAAAATAAATAATCTAGTATCAATAGCTCATGTGCTAGTTTGTAACATATCTTCTAATAAATGTTAAGAATCCCATAAAAGAATAAAATCAAACCCCGATCAATCAAAACAAAGTGAGAAAAATACAAAAGGTTCTTTCAAGATAAAGATTTGGATTGTTAAGGAAAAAGAAAAATTTATGATAATATATGCTATTAATAAAGCAAAAAACTGACGAAAGATTAAGAAAAATACTGACTCGTACCTGAGAAAGAATGTAAAATAAAGAAATCAATTACAAAATATCCCAAATAATATTTCTAAATATGTTTTGTATTTAAGAGGCTTTAGTAGAAAAGCTGAGAGAGATGAAGGAACATTTCATTGATATTTATAAAACAATATGAAGAGTATTATTATATGGAGTGCTTGTGCAACAATCTCATAATTTAATATTTCCTTCTTTTTTCGAAATGATAGAATAGTGGACTACGTCGTTTATAACACAATCTCACAACGAAACACATGATTGAGATAAGAAAATGTTGAAAAGATGAATTAACATGAAATCCTTTGGGTCTGGCTCTTCCAAGTGAGATGTCAACTATGCTGGTGTATGCATATTTGAGATGGCTGCAAGAGGCAATTCTTCTCCATGATCCATGTCCAACAGTGTCTACTTCGCACTCAAATTGATCAAGTTTCAATTCATTCGCTGTTGATACATGTGTTCAATAAATAAAAAATAAAAAAATAGAAAATGAAAACTGTCAGCATAAATTATAGAAAGTACAGACATTGTGTATCGTCAAAATGCCTTCGAATGGTAAATAATTATTATCAGCCAAATCCCAAAAACACATCACAATCTTCTAAACACCACATACATAAACAGTACTGGACCAGAAGGGGAAAAAATCATTAAATAATAAAAAAATAGCAAGAAAAAATTGCAAAAAGTGAGAAAAAAGCACATAAAGATGCTTACTTATAAATCTCTTTTGTGTAGGATCTCACATTCGCAGGATTAGATGATGTAACTAAACCATGATATATTGAAATAGAAAAGAAACAAAAAATAATAATAAGGATTTCTCCCGACCAAGTCAAACAACCGATCAAGAATAAATTCCTGCCCAAGTTATAAATCTGCCCTAATTCTAATTAATCTTTCGATGTTCTAAAATGACACATCACCTTAAGATTGAAATAAGAAAAGAAGTAACCCAAAGATGAAGTCCAAGCAAAATCAACCCAATTTCATTATTCTAATGTACAAACTGCTACTGAGCTCTTAGTGAACAATTTACTTTAAGTATCTTGTCGTAAAGTATAAAATCAACTTGCCAAGTTCCCCTGTTCATATTAACAAAGAACTGTCATAAAATATAATATCAACTTGTCAAGTTCCCCTGTTCATATTTACAAAGACTGAGGAATATTATATGACGATAATTTAAACAATTAATAAAGCAAAAGTTTATAGATATCTCTATCAAGCTGCATAAATATAATCCCCATTCTTAATATTCATGTCATAAAAAACTATGAAAAATTGTCAGAAACTATCCTATGTGAGTGAAACAAACAAATTGCAAAGTGTGAGGCCTCTAGTCACTTCACATACTCAACAATTTAATTAAAGAGTAATTGAAATAAATTACTTGTGTGTTATGACCAGGGTCTCTATGAACCTCAAACTGTTGAATTTCGGAGCCAATATTCCCTTCTCCCCTAATTCATTAAATTTACCTTCAAACAAAAACAAATAGAATAAATTATAAATTAATAATTAGATTCATTCCATTTCTTCAAGAACGACCAAATCAGATCCATATTATACAAATATAATTGGGAATCAAAGTGCCAATATTCCATCATAGAGAAAGTTGAAGCCAGAGACATTCTGTAAATGAGATAAAAATGGATTTATAATAACCAAGATATTTTTACCTTGAAGGATCTTTCTGCTCTGCAGTCGCACCATACTTCCTTTGCCACAGATTTCACGCCTCATCATTCGTCAGTTTCGACTCATAGCATTATCAAATCGAAATCATCTATTTAAGTACCTGAAATTTAAGCATGATTGAGAGAGAGAGAGATAGATTAAATAAGACATGAATTGTTACTGGTGAAAAGAACAAAATCTGCATATGCGAGTGTTCAGTAAATATACATGAAGTACAAAATTCAACAAACATACATTGAGGAAGAAACAGACAAAGATCAATATATAATAGAAAACCACTGTGAATTCAAATTAGAGTATCCCCGCATTCAATTTCGAGAAGTTTGAGTTATTCTGCTCCTAGAAGGAGTTGCGGTTAAACTGTACTCGTGTCCTTCGAGAGACAGAAGAATTCCGGGAATTACTGCTAGAAAACAAATTAAAACACACGAGAGAAAGAAAACATTCAAACCTGAAGAAAGAGATCAGTAATGGTGTTGTAATCAGAGGACAACCTCCTTTCATTTGAGACATCATAAGGGCAAAATTAATAGCTCCTTTCAAACAGAAATAAATCATTACAACTTGCCAATTAGAAATTATCGAATTTGCTTTACACAGATCCAAGAATACCTGTGGGATCAGATCGGAGAATTGTTTGCAGAAGGAACAAATAATCAGGGGTATACCCAACCTGTTTCAAAAGGAATATATTTTCTCATTTATTAAACCATTATATAACATCAGATATCAGAGGGCAATATTAACGTAAAAATGCAACTGAAACTACTTAAAAGAACACCACAATTCCAATACTACAAAACTTCCATAATATAATAGTTCGATTATTATACTAAGATTATTCGAATAGAACCGTCCAAAAAATAAATTCATAGCTGCGTTCGTCCTCAAACATTTCCCGCAGAGACAGAAAAATGTGAGAATAAAGCAACGCAAAGTTTCTCAATTCGTCGTCACGCAACAACCAAAATATACCAAATCATACCTCAATTCACCAGAAATCGGCAACCACGAACTACATAAAAGAGCATTTTTTCTCACTCCGAAAAATAGCAAACGTCGTCCACTTGCACCAACTGCTATCCTCCATACCATCTCAATCGCCTCCGCTAGAGCCCTGCACTGCGCCTCACCGTGTCCTCCCCATCTCTCAGATTATACTAATCAACTAAACCATATGCATACACAAGCCAACAACAATCTAAGCAACTAAGATAAATTGTTTTAATCTACAATTATAAACTCAAACCCAAATTCGTAATAATTAAAAATCACCTTGGCTCTAATTCAAAAAAAAGGCCAAACATATCTATGGTTATTATTGTTTCAGCAGTCTTAGGATTTAAGGTTGTCTATTTGACTCTCATCCGCGCATGATCTTTCTCAGTCTCTCTCACGCCCAAATCTGCCGTTCATTCTCTTCTGCAAAAAAACCGGCACCATCTTTTTTTCTCCGAAAATCTGCCACTCCTCTCCTCTTCCCCAAACGTCATGCCCCATTCTCCTCAATCTCTTCTGGAGCCCTAGGTTTGGCTTGAAGTTTTCGAAAAAATGGAGTGAAAAAGTTTTGGGAGTACATTGTTTTGAGTCTAATGGTTTGTGGCGGAAGCTTAGGGTATTAAAATAATAACTGCTAGAGTCGTGGTTCCATCCTCACACCAATTTTGCAAATAATTTTATTTGAAATTGGTCCATTATTTAAAAATTTAAAATAAAACTGATATTATACTCATAACACATTGCAGATTTTTAGTTAAAAAATGCCACAAAATATGATTTAATTTACAAAATTGCCATCAATTTTGGAGGAAAAATCAGATTTTTTCTGTTTTTATATATAGTATAGATATAGATTTTATGAATTTTAATTTTGTAGTGAGAATGTAAAATCTCAATTTGTACTCAAATATAAAATAATAATACAAATATGTTAATATAATTGAATACAACATTCCATTATCCATTTCTCCAAAAATTTCGTATTCAATTTATTTTTTTAGTGCTAATCATGAATCATAGAATAAAACATTCAATTATCATTTCTCATAATCTGGAGAACGTGCGTTATAGTTTCAAGTTATTGTGATGTTCTTAGTTTTAATTCGTTTAGCTAGGGCAATGACAATTAATTACATACCAATAGTAATTAGTGAATTAAAATTTATATTTGAGAAATAATTATTAATTTAAATATCTCAACAAATATATATATATATATATATAGTATACAGATCAAATGAGAACCAATGTCCTGTGTAGGAACTAGGAACTAATATGGAGCGTTGGATCAATGATTTTCTAAGGCTCAGATCAATCTCAAAAAAACAGGGTCAAAAATGCAATATGTTAAGACTTATATTAAGTTGAGGGTATATGTGTCATTGTAATGCATTTTAAAAATCTGCAATAAATATATCCCTTCCATATATTGTGGGATTTAAATGGAACGGTTTTTTTTATATTTTGGACGGTTTTCATAAATAAATTTTTTACAGAGTTGTATCTATCGGTGTTTCATATATTGCTTGCGTTCTCTTACGATTGAGGATTCGTTCCGGATAATTTTTTTGTCGGCTTCCACAAGTTCTTACTCCATCGTATATTATCATCACTCTAGTCATCGTCTGACTATGGAAGAGACATGTATTATGTTCTCCATTAATGTATCGTTGTAGGTGTAGAGATATGGGTGAAATCTGGAACAGTCGCGTATTTATGACGTTTAGCAAACTTTTTATTCATAATTAGCAAATTATATATAAATTAATAGCAAATCGGGAATACTTTTTATGTACAAATACGATTTTATTTAAATGGTTTCAATATGCTTTGCATGATACTGAGATGTTCGCAGACTATGGGCATTTCATATTTATTATAGACGATAGATTATTTTCATAGTTGGTTGTGGTATTTATGAAGTTATTAAAAAAATAGTTAAAATTGGATGAATTGTTTTGTGCAAAATAAGATTTTTTTTTAAAAGTTATTAATCCATCGTATATTATCATCATTCTCGTCATCGTCTGATTATGGAAGATATAGGAATTATGTTATCGATTAATGTATCTTTGTAGGTGTAGGGATATCGTCATATTCTGTTATGGACGCGTATGCCTGACGTTTAACAAATTTTGTCTTCATAATTAGCAAATTATAGATATGTTAATAGCAAATCGGGAATATTTGTATGTGAAAATAAATGGTTCGTTTTTTTTAAAAAAAATTGTTTCAACGTGCTTTGCATGATATTGAGATGTTCGCAGACAATGGGCATTTCATATTTATTATAGACGATAGATGCTTTTCATATTTGGTTGTGGAATTTTTCAAGTTATTAAGAAAAAAAATAGTAAAAATGGCATGAATTGTTTTGTGCAAATGAAGAATGTATTTTTTTTTCCACAAGTTCTTACTCCCTCGTATATTATCATCAGTGTCGTCATCGTCTGATTATGAAAAATACAGGTGTTATGTTATCGATTAGAAATATATTCATAAGTGTATGGATATTGACAGATTCAGTTATAAACGCGTATGTCAGACGTTTAGCAAATATTTTATGTATATATAGCAAATTACATATATGTTAATAGCAGATCGGGAATACCTTTATGTGAACATACGATTTGTTTTTTTTATGATAAGATGGTCGTTTGTGTTTTTTTAATGGTTTCCACGTGATTTGCATGATATTGATATGTTCGCAGAGAATGGGCATTTCATATTTATTATATACGGTAGATGCTTTTCGTATTTGGGTGTGGAGTTTTTGAAGTTATTAAGGAAAAAAAATAGCGTATTCATGATTACTTTTAAAGTTTGAAATTATTTATAGCATATTATATAATCGTGTATAGCATATATTGTATATGCTTATAGCATTATTTTATATAGCAGGAATTAATGCTAACTCAGTTTTGGGTCCATGTGGAAGCTACATACCAGAATGTAATCAATCTTTGAAGCCATTTGTTGGTCAGATGTTTAAAAATCTCTAAGAAGCAACTACCTTTTATCGGGTTTATGGTCAAGCAGGTGGTTTCGATATTCGGCTTGGATCGAAAAAAAAGATAGATGGTGTTGTTATTTGGAAGTATGTGGTATGTAATCGTGAGGGGAAAAAATTCACTTCCAGATGAAGTGAACAATGATGATGAGGAGGAGGAGGAGAAGAAGAACATAAAGAGACGTAGAGTTTCAAGAAGAGTGAATTGTATGGCTCGTTTGATTGTAAAATATGTTGCAGAGTATGGTTACACCGTGACTGTTTTTATTGAAGAACATACCCACACATTAGTTTCTGATCAATTTAAGAAATATTTGAAGGCTAACAGGAAGTTGGGATTTGTTCATCAGAATTTTATTTTGGATTGCCACAGAGCAAATATAGGTCCGATGTCATCTTATCGACTTTTTAAAGAAGTCGTGGATACTTATAATGATGTGGGATGCACTGGGAATGATTATAGAAATTTCTCTCGTGATCTGCGTGCATATATTTCTGGGTGTGATGCGCAAATGATGTTGAATACTATGTTCATGCGGAAGGAGGCATCTGATGTATTTTTTTTTGACTACTATGTAGATAAAGATGACAATTTAAAAATTATTTTCTAGGCTGATCCGATTTCGAGACGCAATTGTGCTGTTTTTGGCGATGTTGTTTCGTTCGATTGCACATACAAAAAAAATAGGTATGTTTTTAGCAACATAATGCTATGTTATTAGCAAATTTTTCACAGCATAATAGCAACATGTTTGAATATTTTGGTAGGTGACAATATCATCTCGTTCTGGCTGCTTCAATTTTACTTCTGCATTATCGTATAGAAAAAAATACACAACATTACCAACAGTATATTCAAAAAATAATTTTGTAAAAACATATAAATGAGAAATTTCTAATTGTTCATAATATCATTCAAATACCTTTTGCCCCACTATCTGACATTCCCTTTTTAGCACGATCACCTTTCTCATTATTACCTAAAAATTCGATTGAAAGGTTATAAACCAATAAAGTATTTGCTATAAACAACTTGTCAATTTGCTAAAATCAAATATTAATTCAGTATAACACGAATCATAGTTGCAAAATTTGCTAATCATATCTTTCTAGTTTGTTAAATACAACGGAACAATTAGCTAAAATAAAACAACATTAATAACTCTTATCAAAACCATAAAAAATGTGCCGAAATCTGATTCACAAAGAAAGGAGCAATGAAGTTTCTGAAACTTATGATAATAAACCTCCGATATATACAGCAGGTCTATTAAGCAATAACCAATAACCATAAATGAAAATCAGCTATAAACCAATAAAGTATTTGCTATAAACCAATTAAGTATTTGCTACAAACAACTTGTCAATTTGCTAAAATCAAATATTAATTCGGTATAACACGAATCATAGTTGCAAAAATTGCTAATCATATCTTTCTAGTTTGCTAAATACAGCGGAACAATTAGCTAAAATAAAACAGCATTAATAATTCTTATCAAAACCATAAAAAATGTGCCGAAATCTGATTCACAAAGAAAGGAGCAATGAAGTTTTTGAAACTTATGATAATAAGCCTCCTATATATACAGCAGGTCGAATAAGCAATAACTAATAACCATACATGCAAACCAGCTATAAACCAACAAAGTATTTGCTATAAACCAATCAAGTATTTGCTATAAACAACATGTCAATCGGCTAAAATCAAATAATAATTCAGTATAACACGAATCATAATTGCAAAATTTGCTAATCATATTTTCTAGTTTGCTAAATACAGCGGAACAATTAGCTACGACAAATTACCACTACGAGTTTTTTTTTTTTCATATTATCAAAAATGGTGTTCACATAGCAACAAGTTGATGCAGATGTCTGGTAAGATAATGACAAATTATTCGTTTAATGTATAATAGTGATTTGATGGTTACACATTAGCAATTTATTACTCACTTGTTAATAAATTATTCTAGTCATATTAACAAATTTTTGTCAGTATATTAGCGAATTGTTATTAACATATTAGCATGGAGTACACATGTAATCTCAATTAGTTACCGAGAATTGTTATTGATGTCTTAGCAACATATTATTACCATATTAGCAAATTTTGAGTTACATATAAGCCAAATGATTTTAACATATTAGGAAATCAATGGTTATATATAAGCCAATATGTTTCTGAATTTCAAAATTTGATGTTACCAATAACTTGATTACATTAACTAATAAGTTGATATCGTGAATATGTTTTAAACAATATATCACCAACCATTCATGCACAATATTTTTATTAGTGTCAACCATAGATCGACGAGTGCCCAAAATATTATAATCATGTCAAAAATATTACAATCAATATGTTGTGACATCACATCAAATACAATACAGATGGCTGCTCTTTGAAATGAAGTCGGTCATTGTAGCATCATGTTTATGCTCTGTATTTTTCTCCTTTTTTGATGACAACTTCAGGATGTTCTATAGTTGAAGTTTCAAGCTGTTCAACATTAAACGTTAATTGTAAATATTCATGCTAATATGAAAATTAAATGCAGAGAATTTGTCATGAATGGTTTACTAATTTATAATACAAAACAGTGTTTGTATTATTTCGGTCAGAATCCATTAATTTCATGCTAATATATGTTAACACACCAACAATAATTTGTTAATTTGACATACATCATATGCTAATATCAATAAAACAATAGCGATATTATGAATTTCAATCAGTCACATACCCACATCAAAATCAATCGAATATGATGTCTAATTTTATTTTATTTTTTGCTAATATGTTATACTCTAATTGCTAATAACATAGATATAAAAGTTTGCGAATACAATTTCGAAGATATTCCATTCTGTAAAATTAAAATTAGCTACTATTATAACAAAATATTGCTATTAAAAATAAAAGATTTGCTAATTAAGAAATTTTGTTGATAAATCATTAGTTCTTAAACTCTTCGTACGTACAAAACTAACTAGTGCATCTGCAACTTATCAAAGACGAGAGAGATAGATATCAAGCATGCAAAATCTTGCAAATATTGACACATGAGATTTTGGTCTGAACGTAATTAATTATTATCAAAGAGGTTAAGAGACCAATATATTTTAGAAGGATTCACATGTTGGTTCTTTTGAAAGTTTGCAACAACAGCAGGTTCTGTTTTGCATAAATTGGCAATGTTAAACATGGACTTTATTCATTAAAAATCAATCGATAGAACCTTGCTGAACAATTTCTCCTAAGTGAAAACTAACTGGGTCAATATTATTTGATTTTCATTACATAATGAATATATTATGCTATTACGTTCTATACGAGTTGCTAATAAGTATATCAAAGTTTGCTATTTTGTGTTCCACTGTAATTTTTTCTCTCAAAACTCAACCCCCATAATTCATTTTTGGTTTTGATAATGCATCATGTAGTTGCTAAGATAGTGTTCTTTAATTTCTATCTTGTACTATAAAATTTGCTAATATTTATTTTTGCACACAATTTAATGCTAAACTGAAATACACACAATTAGATTAGCGAATATGCTAAACTCATAATGCTAATTTGAAATATTTTGGTTGCAATCAAACAATATGAGATTTGCTAGCAGTAACACATGAAAAAAATATAAAAAATCTCACAAAAATCAACTATTTTGATGATGATATATTTACCATTAAGACACATAGTAGGAATTTGAAACCCTAGTTTAATGATATGATTGAGGATAAAATAGAAACAAAATCGTATGACACACAATCATATATTCAGAACACCTCCTATAATCAATACTGGATACATTAAAAGGCCATTAGAATACCTTTACTTCTTCTTGAATGACGTTTAGGAGCTGTCTCTAGATCTTCTCTGTTTTCGTTCTTGATTTGCTATGCTAAAGTATAGTCGCTTGATATTGTTGAAACAAAGGCTCGACAATCAACACTCATCTGTAGGATGAGATTTATATTGTGAGCGTTAAAGTCCATCTCGATTTTGCCTGATTTTGCCTCTGATGAATGAGTGGATTTGATATTCAGTTTTGCAGAGGAGTTGGAGGTGAAGCGGCGTATTGAATGAAATTTGCGATGGCAGATCTGCATTATGGAGTAGTTTCCATATCTATTGAGATTCCATGCGATTATGAGATCATATTTTTTCCAATTTTACCCTTATGAAATCCAATTTAATTTGAAAGGATGGATAAATTGCAATTAGATCCCTAAATATCCAATTGAATCATGATCATTCAAATGAAGTAGATCGATGGTTATTATTGGTTCTTAGTTCCTACATAGGGAGAGGTTCTCATTTTAACCCACCCCTATATATATATATATATATATATATATAAAAGAGAGCTCAGGGGTTGAGTTTTAATAGGGGCCTTAAGTTAAACTAAGCAAAGACTGGTTGTTGTAGGACCAGAAGAAGTAGCGGAAATTGAGCAGAACCAACCTAGAATTTGAAAGTTTATCTTCTATCCAGGTGGGCTATACTATATCTTTGCAAATTGTATCTTTCGAATTATTAAGCTCTGCATTGCTAAAATTGCATATGTGACTATTTGTGTTAAATATTTACGTGCTACTGTATGTTGTCGGAGTCTCATAAACCAGCGTTGTGTCAATGTGAGTAGCTATAGTATGCATGCATTATTCGTCATGCCCTATTCCTTGTCGGTGAGACTAAAATGAAACACTTATTGGTTATACTCATTGGGTATACTACGGTCATACTCAACTTTACGCGTTGGTGATGTAGTACGGGTTGTGAGCAGTGACTGGTTATACTCTAAAGTGCTTCATGATAAAATGTTTTGGTGTACTTAGGTTGCTTTCAATTTTAAAACCTCCTAAGCTTCACTATCTGCATGAACACAGATAGATTAATTTAACAAAATGATTTGCATAACTTGAATTGTGAAAACTTGCACTGGTACTCAGCCCAAATATTTCCAAACATTTTCAGGTCAGTAGGCTGGCGCGTGGATGTGACGATACTGAGAGATGGGCTTTTGTTATTTACGTATTTTTCCAATATCTCTTTTTGTTAAGTATTCTGTTAATAATGAAGTTTCCGCACTTGTAATATCCTTTTGTTAAACACTAAGAACTTTGATCTTGGTGTTATAAATATGTATATATTACTATAAGGCATGTTTGATTATTCTGAGCCTTCTGTTGAGGTTGTGTTAATCAGATTATTCTCCTTTCTTTTCCACTTCTTAAGTCCAACCCCCGTGGCGTCCATTTCCACAGTCTTTCAGGACCGGGGCGCTACAAAGTGGTATCAGAGCTAGGTTTGCAACTCTGTAGACCTGCTGGGTCATCTTTCATTTGTGAGTCATAAATTCTTTTGTGATATTATATAAGCCCTCATCTTGTCACTCACGCAACAACCAAAAGATACGCATGTTTTATGCGGATTTTAGATTTTAAAAGTTTACATTATTTGTTGAAATGTTAAGATTGTCCGAAAATGAAAGATTAGGATTCGCCATAGTGATGGGAATTCCTCGAAACATTGATTTTTATGCTGATTGCATACTCTGATTAACTACGCGGATTGCGTACTCTATTGCTATATTGATAGCATACTGTTTTTGAAATATGTCTGCGAGCATATTGGTTTCTGTCTAAAAACTATGTTGATTACAAAATTGTACGGACTTATCTATCTATGCCTTGTGCATACTTGTGATGTTGGTAATGTGCAGAATGCATACTATTGAACTGTGATAGCTGAAAAGCGTTTGTTATATATACTCTGGAATGAGAGCGAGAACTTGAAAGCTTGATAACGTAAGATTAACTTAGCCTATAGTTGCTAAACTTAGGCTGAACTTGTACACACTTATGAGATTGCTAAGAATATAGTTTGATTGAGAAAACGTTTCATTTTGATGACTGAACATAAACTTATGGCTCAGAAGAATTGCCACACGTATATCATGATTGATGAGCGGATTATGAGATTTTGTACGTATACTAAGAAAGAGATTAATTCGGTGTTCGAGTTCATTGGGGAAATAACCTACTCTATGAGGGTCAACATCCGGTTAGAAAAAGTCTTTCAGATTGAGACCGTGTTAAAGTTGACCAAGAATTTGCGTTGTTGCTTGGAAGATGGACACATTAAGCAATAAAATATTGTTAAAACAAAAACATAAGTCAACAATGTATGTGGAGACTAGGAATTTTCATGAGTAGATATGCTAGACGATGATGGCTGCTACAAACAAGGTTCAAGATCAGAATTATCACCTGAGCGAAATATTGAGGTAGACCGATCACCGCCTTTTATACCTCCCTGTGGAGATGAGGTTATAAATTTTACTCAACAAGCGATAGCGAGTTCATAGACTTTGGCACCATCATTTGAAGTTGTTGCCACTATATTTTGCATGCGTTGTGTTTGAACTTTATCGTTGGAAGCCGTTGAGCAATGAGCAGATGAACGATGTTGAAGGTACGAGGGCCATGGACGATTGTGCAATGTTGTTGGGTCAAGTTTGACAATTTGCTGTTAGATCAACTTGGCATTTTTTTAAGATCTGGAATGTTGTCTTCTTTTAATAAGTCTACCCCAATGATGTGTGCAAGAGGAGATCGGAATCTATCACTGTGGAGAGCTAACAAGGTTAGCACTTTGACTCAGTGGATGGCTAATCAAGGCCATGGCGTGTTTCATGCCCAAGATTTGTCGCTTGTTTTAGATCGATTTATAGAATGAGGGTAAAGATGGTTATCACGACTGCAGCCTAAATAATTCGAAGATATATCCATCGGTGTTCTACTGAACTTCCATGAGGCGTTAAATCAAACTATTGTGAGTACATGAGGCACCATAGATCAAGTCATTTTGTCGTACCCTTTCGGTGGGTATAGAGTGATCTCCAGATATCGCTTTTCCAGCCAGGCGCAACCAATTTACAGAATAGTTAGACTCACGCTATTTCATAGCAACCTCTTGGAGACGAGAGTGAGAGATGCTTCAGAAAGAAAGAGGACCTGAAGAAGATCACTGAGTGAGTAAGAGATAGACCTAGTGGTTGGTAGACCGAGAGCATTAGTATGATAAGAAGTTTTGATAAATCTATCCATTCATTTTACATATCAGTTGGATCGATCGCCCTGAAATAACTTCATTTTTATTATTTAAAACTCCTTGATTAAATCCTCTTGGATAACTTGTAATCTTTTGATAATATTCCTTTGATCGTCCAGAATCAGTAATAGCACTTTCTTGTTAGGCTATACTGACACCTTTGTGAAAAAATTTCATCACGGTTCTCAGTTGCTAAACATTGATTTTCTTCTGTTATTCATATATATCTTTGTAATGTGTGAGAACCTTTCAAGTTTATAAGTCCTCTAAAAAGGCATTTTTTTTGCATAAATAACCTAGTATTTTATCTCTTCCAGCTTTTGTTGATCATATAAAGTCCTCACTCGGAGGTGTTTGATTTATTTTACTCTCATTCATAGAATTCGAGTGTGAGTCTTCAAATAAAAAAGAGAGCTTATAGAAGTATTCATTTAAGTATATTGTCAGGAGAGCGAGTGATAGCATTCCATTATGGGGAATGGAACCGAAACAGTGCCAGTTTGTGCTCTCCAAAGTTGAAAGTATATCTCTAAAGTAATTTCCAAGTTTGTAACGTTTAAGACGATCTAATGGATGTTGACGAGTAAGTTCTGAGCTTATAGTTAAAGCCTTGATGTGCGGTCTTTATCCATGCAAGCGACATTGATCAGTAGTGGTAGCTGGATAGTCAGAGTATTACTTTGAAGAAAAAGAGAAGAGTACAACGAGGAAAATAAGACTGAGTTGTATCAGAAATACGATTGAAGCACGCTTCAAGATGGTGTGAACGTCGAATCTCCAGATTTTAAAGAAGGAGATAAAACACACTTTGAACCTGATAGAATTTGTAATCCAACCATCCAAGGACGTGCTTATTCGAATCATGGGGAGATTATATGAAGTCAGTACATCGTGATAGCTCTCATAAAGGATAGAGAAAGGTGACAAACGTTCAGGTTCTCGGAAGGATAAATCTGCATGGAAAAGAAGAACGAGTATCTTCAAAGAAGTATTTAACTAAGAAGAAAGCGGAAAGAGGGCTAGAGGTTGAGAATCAACCTAAAGAATAGGAGAACCTTATTGGTTCTAGGCGGCAAGTACAAAAATTGAGATTTTGAACCCTGAGGATATACTTTGATACTTCTTCTTAAGATATGAAAATTTCGGGACGAAATTTATTTAAGGGGGCAGCTGAACATCCTCAACCATGAAAACAATGAGCAAGCATAATGAAACATGACTAATTTATCTTCTTTCTCTCTATCATCTCAGCCCTCTCCTCCCCAAACAACCATCTTTCTTTCAATCTTTTAGGAATGAAATATGTTGAGAAAATTCTAAAACTTTATACATACATTTCTTTGTCATAATGGAACAAAATTTGTTTTGATGTTGTTTTCAACTGGTGCTCGAAAAGTTGAGAAAATGGGCTTAGAACTTCAGTGGTATTGCCAGTCACCGAGTTGTGTTGTAGTCTCATTACGACATCTTATTCCATTAATCCAGCCATTTCTTCCCCCAATTTACGTCATTGTAAACCTAGCACTTCAAGGTTTTCATAACAAGTCTCGAATCATCAATTTCATATCATTTGGTATATCAAAGACACATCACGAATTGACTCGTCAAAATCTACCATAAAAATCCTTGTGTTGCGAGTGCAACTTTAGAGGTTGTTTTCCGCTGTTTCCTCCAATGTATGGACTTGATTTTTGGTCTATAACAACTCTCCGTGTAGTCTTTCAATCTCTTATGTCTTATCTAAGATCAGATATCATTTTATTCTTTGAATCCGAGCTGTAAATTTTCTTGACAACCACACTCTTTTCTGGCAGATTCCATCTATGTTGAAGATGCTATATTCTTTGCTCATTTCTAGTCATTGTAGCCATTTTTATTATTGACCCATTTGTTTCATTAAAATCCTTATCTTCCATACTATGAAAAATTGTACTTTTGATCAAAAATCCGTTGAGTATCGAGCTTGATCGACACCTAAACTTTTTGTTGATTAATCAGTTCGGGTGAACAGTTACAATTGTTTTTTCGGCCAATTTCAGGCCATGGTGATCAGAATTTGTCTTCAACTCCTTCTGACCGATTATAGGTCTCTTTGTAGTGGACGCGTGGCCGCTGACCGTGTCTCAATCAGATTTGAATTGAATTTTTTATGATTTTTCGAAGTTGCTGCTCTATTTTAAAGTTGTTCCATCTTTTTCATCAGATTTGTTTCAAGTTAATTGAAAAATATTGTAAGAACCTATTATCAAGTAGTGTTGGGTTTAAAACCCGAATATTGCACTTTTCTAGTCAAATTAAAATGAATAAAGCTCCCATTAAATTAAAGTAAATATTAGATTAATTTCGAATGTGGTTATATTAATCGTGAATCAAGGATTGATCTTTATAGGACTTGAAAATATATTTCTCATAGAATTATATGAAAAGAGAGATAGTGGCATTTATAAGGAGACATGTAATAGGTTAGCAAGTGAAAGTCGTATATTAACGACCTTCAGGTTTATTGCAGTCATTGGAAATTCCAGAGTGGTAATGAGAGCATATAATGATGGATTTTATGGTATACATAACAAGATTAGTGAAAGGGAACTCAATAGTGTGAGTCATCTTGGATCGATTAAAGAAAGCAGCACATTTCGTGTTGATCAATACAACAGTGGAGTTAAGCAAATTAACATAGATTTATGTAAAAGAAATTGTTTGGTTGCATGGAATTCCAGTTTCTATCATGTCGGATCATGATACTCTTTTAACATTAAGATTTTGGAAGATATGCTCCGTAGAGTTGTGTTGAACATAAATACCAGTTGGTAATATATTTTACCCTTGGTAGAGTTTGCGTATAACAATAATTATCAATCAACTATAAAGATGGCACCATATAAAGCCTTGTATGGTCGCAAATGCAGATCACCCTATACTAGGATGAAGTTGGAGAAAGGAAAATATTAGGTCCAGAGATTGTACATACCACTGTTGAGATAATCGATTGAATTCGAACGAGAATGAAAGAAGCACAAAACAGACAGAAGACTTATGTAGATAAGCGCAGAACATACTTACAATTTCAAGTGGGTGAAAAGGTCTTCTTGAAAGTATCTCCAACACGAGGTGTTGTGAGATTTGGAAAACAAAAGCAAGTTGAGACCATGATTTATTGGGCCATTTGAGATACTAAAAAGAATTGAAGAAGTTGCTTATCGATTAGCTCTACCACCGGACCTATCACAAGTTCATGATGTATATCACGTTTCAATACTCAGGAAATACTTGTTTGACCCAGAACACGTTAAAAAAAATGAATTAGTTCTACATTCTGATATGACGTACGAGGAAAAACCCCATGAGATTCTTGATAGAAAAATTCAAGTCCCAAGCAAACTCCATTGATGCTTGAGCAATGGAATCATCATGATCAAAACAATGCAACGTGGGAACTTGAAAGCAAAATGAGATAGCAATATCCTGAGATGTTTTTAGGTACGTGAATTTCGGGATGAAATTCTTTTAAGGGGGGAGGAGTGTAATACCCCAAAATTTTATTATCAAAATTTAATTAGGAATATAAAGCTAATAGTTAGAACAAGTGAAATATCCAAAACTTTTTGGTATTAATATATATATATATATATATATATATATATAGCATATGCTAACCATAAGGATAATTTAGGGAAGAAAATGGATCCTTCTAGGTCACATTTTTAGGTGACGTGTGCCCATTAAGTGTGTTAGAAATACCCTTAGAACATTCTTGTATTTAATTTAGAACCGTAGATATAAACTTAATTTGATTAATTAGAATCTATTTATTGAGTCTAATAGATTTATTATGAGAAATACATACATGCGAGTAAAAATAAAACCGAATATATATATATATATATATGTATGTATAACATTTATTTATTTATATATAATGATAAAAAAATATTATTTTGTGTATATATATAAGTATATGTATATTGCAATTTGAATTGTCATTGATTTTCTTGACCATACGTGTCATAAGTTTATTTTACAAATTGATGTGTGAAATTAGGATTTTAAAGCAATTGATGACTCATGAATTATTTTAAATATTTTATTCGGAACTCTATTACTATTAAAATTAATTCATGCCAAACTTTAAGTAAGATTAGGTATTCCAGTTTCGTTTACATTTGAGGGATTTAATCCACAGCCCTTTAATTTCTCAACGCAACCCCATATCTACATACAACCTCTAATTAGTTATCCCAAGTACATAATCGACCAAAATTCTTATTCAAGGTAATCTTCTACTTTTCTATTAGTTTAATTTTATGAATTTTAATTTTGTAGTGGGAATGTAAAATCTCAATTTGTACTCAAATATAAAATAATAATAAAAATATGTTAATATAATTGAATACAACATTTCATTATCCATTTCTCCAAAAATTTCGTATTCAATTTATTTTTTTAGTGCTAATCATGAATCATAGAATAAAACATTCAATTATCATTTCTCATAATCTGGAGAACGTGCGTTATAGTTTCAAGTTATTGTGATGTTCTTAGTTTTAATTCATTTAGCTAAGGCAATGAAAATTAATTACGTACCAATAGTAATTAGTGAATTAAAATTTATATTTGAGAAATAATTATTAATTTAAATATCTCAACAAATATATATATATATATATATATATATATATAAAAGAGAGCTTGGGGGTTGAGTTTTAATAGGGGCCTTAAGTTAAACTAAGCAAAGACTGGTTGTTGTAGGACCAGAAGAAGTAGCGGAAATTGAGCAGAACCAACCTAGAATTTGAAAGTTTATCTTCTATCCAGGTGGGCTATACTATATCTTTGCAAATTGTATCTTTCGAGTTATTAAGCTCTGCTTTGCTAAAATTGCATATGTGACTATCTGTGTTAAATATTTACGTGCTACTGTATGTTGTCGGAGTCTCATAAACCAGCACTGTGTCAATGTGAGTAGCTATAGTATGCATGCATTATTCGTCATGCCCTACTCCTTGTCGGTGAGACTAAAATGAAACACTTATTGGTTATACTCATTGGGTATACTATGGTCATACTCAACTTTACGCGTTGGTGATGTAGTACAGGTTGCGGGCAGTGACTGGTTATACTCTAAAGCGCTTCATGATAAAATGTTTTAGTGTACTTAGGTTGCTTTCAATTTTAAAACCACCTAAGCTTCACTACCTGCATGAACACAGATAGATTAATTTAACAAAATGATTTGCATAACTTGAATTGTGAAAACTTGCCCACTGAGTGCATTAGTACTCAGCCCAAATATTTCCAAACATTTTCAAGTCAGTAGGCTGGCGCGTGGATGTGACGATGTTGAGAGATGGGCTTTTGTTATTTACGTATTTTCCCAATGTCTCTTTTTGTTAAGTATTCTGTTAATAATGAAGTTTCCGCACTTGTAATATCCTTTTGTTAAACACTAAGAACTTTGATCTTGGTGTTATGAATATGTATATATTACTATAAGGCATGTTCGATTATTCTGAGCCTTTTCTTGAGGTTGTGTTAATCAGATTATTCCCCTTTCTTTCCCGCTTCTTAAGTCCAACCCCCGTGGTGTCCATTTCCACAGTCTTTCAGGACCGGGCGCTACATACTCGATCTTAGTTGAAACACTGAAAAAGTTGTAGGAATATTATTGTTCACCTTCACAATTTATAGTTTGTTCATTCAAAATAATATTTGTTAATTATTTGATATGGAACAAAATTAGTAAAATAATTAAATTATATAATATTTAATTGTTTATGATTTAGTTTTCATATATTTAAAATTACAAAATTATATACATTTAAAATTAAAAAATTAATATATTTATATTAACTTTGATACATACATACATATATATATATATATATATATATATATATATATATATATAGAGTTGGGTTCCAGAAGGAACCACACCCTAGGTGAGAACCGAGAACTAATCTGAGCCATAGATCTGCTATATTTGGACGACCAAGATATGCTCTAGATTTTAAAAATCGCGGTGGCAATCTCGTAATAACGTCCAACTTCGCTGCCCCTGAATCTTAGTAAGGGTAAAATCAGAAATTTTGAAAATATATGTGTAGCGCCCCAAACCCGGAGGCCCAGTGCACTAACGGGAGCACACACGATGAAATAAAATCACAATAAATTTCTGCAAACTAACATAAATCATTTTCTTGAATTATAAAAATTCGGACAACACTTCATTTAAAATATTAATAAATTCCACGCCCAAAGACGTTTACCATTTAATAACCAATCACATAAGATAAGACTTTTCAACCAACCTATAATTTTAAAATCACACCTTTCGAACCACCAGTTAAAACATGTTCATCCTTGACTAGTCAAAAATCCAATATTCCATTCATATTATGCCAGCAAGGCCACGACGATCACACGCGTTCATAAAATATTTAAATAATCCATAAACATATAGCGGAAGCATAAATAATTATATTTGTTGACCAAAACTAAATAGAGTAAATATTTCAAAAATAAAGTATGATCAACCATACAAAATGTCCACATTAGTCCACGTCCGCCACCTGCCGTCATCAATTATCTGAAAATATTTTAAATAGTGGGGCTGAGTGTCAGACAATACTCCGTGGGAATACTCATACATTCATCCAAAAGTTTGCAATAAGAGTATCAATAAATTCATATTTGACATGTCATAAATCATACACTCAATAAACATAGAGGAGACCGACCCTAATGTGATCACATATAAACTATAACATATTCATAAGTAATTGCACCGGAGCACCATATTCGGAATTCCTCATATGAGTCATGTTAATCCACATTGAGCAACATAAGCATAAATAATTTTTTATAGCGGACGAAAGTTTAAATATATTTTCGAAAGCATTTTAGCAAGTAAACCCACCTTATAGCTAAATTAGCTGAAGCTTTATTCATGACTTCTCGTCCTAAGCTTGTTGTCGCGGATTAGGACCTTATGCTTAAATATAGGAATAGCCTTAATCGTCGTCCTAAACGAGTCTTGGATTAGGACCTATACATAAGAACTATGTCTTAATAACATATCAATCTTCTGAACTTATACTATAACGTAAATAAGGATTTAGGGAACGAGTCCCTAAAGTAAGAGTATAACCTGACGTCGCCTAAAGTCGAACTTGATCATAACTTTAAAATATATCGGAGTCCTTGATCATACAAATAGATGCCTTAAATTCATAGGAAAATTATAAAACTTAATTTAAGATTTAAAGGATCATATCATATTAATATGGAAATATTGATTTATTATATCATACGCTTAATTTTGAACTTAATCTAAATTAAGCAAAATAGATCAAATAAAAATAAGATAAAAATATAATATGATTATGTAGTCAAGAGGGCTTGAACCCTTGACCAAAAAATATAAGTAAAATAATAATCACTTAACCACTAGACTAGAAAAGTTTATACAACATTAATTAAATTGCTTTAATTAAATATACTCATAAATGCTTGAGTAAAAAGAGGATTATAAAATACATATTGAACCTTAGACCTCTAGCATAAAATCTAAACTCTCACCATTAGACTAAACACCATTTTCGAAAATTATTTAGTGGTTTTAATTAAATAAAGTTCATAATTATCTTGGAATAAAAATAAATAAAATGCATTCTAAAGGTTTTGAACCTTTGACCTATTCATAATAAAATGCAAAACACAACCATTGGGCCAAAGGCCATTTTTGAAAATTTTAACAGATTTTTATTTATATATATATTGCAGAATCATATTGGAATAAAATCCATAAACAAAATGTTCAAAAGAGGTTTTCAACCCTGACCTCTCAAACAACATTCTGGACTCCTGACAGAGGTTCAGTTTACCTTGGAACCTACTATGATGTGTTTCAATATTTATAAACTCGTGTCTATGCCTACAAGTATACAAGCATATATTTGTAGCAAGGATGATACGAGGTCGATTCATATGGAAAAAGGAACTAAATAAGAAAATGCAAGTACCACAACATTCGATGCAAGGATTATCTAGACTATGCTTAAGTGGGGGTTGATTTTGATCAATACCAAAACAATAACTTAAGTAACAAACACCAAACCACCAAAACAAATAATCAAGAACAACAACTAACAAAAAGAGAGATTTAGAAATGAGATTAAGCAAGACTCTAGGACATGAATTGACAATACTCCTCTTGATTCAACAACAAAATCTAAACACACAATCATGCTAAGTTCATAGGTAAGGAGACCGCGAATATAGAAGGAGCATCTCTCGAATATCTCCTAAATTGCGAATGCGACAAGGATGGCTATCTCTAACACATTCCAAGGTCGCACCTACCAAAAGCTCAAAGGAGTCACTCTTCCTTCCACATACTCAACTTCAACAAAGAGTAAAAGTACATGAATTCAATCCACACATGCTTATGTTCACGGGATGGGCAAGATGCAAGTGAAACATACATGTGATGCTAGTAAGGAGGCCACTCAAACAACATCATTCAAGACCAATGTATGGATTAAAAACTTGACAAAGCATGAACATATATTTATCCTTCATCAAGAATAAGAGTCACATTGTTTCACCACATCCAAGAGCCCTAAGGGGTCTAGCCTACCATATTTACAACAAGATCAAAGATACAAGACAAGGATCCAAAACCCATTCTCAATACAAAGATAAAAGAGTGAAGGAGAAGATAAAACCCAATGTAGAACAAACTCCTTCAATCCCTTGGCTTGAATCTTCAAATGGATGGTTGGATCTTCCTTCTCCTCTTGATGTTCTTGATCTTCCAAAATCTCCAATGGAGAGTGTTTTCTCCCCTATTTTCGTCTGTAAGATGTGTCTTTTGAACTCTCACAATGATATATCATATATAGGACCAATAATGGAGTGCCAAAAGTTAAAAACGGATTCGTCAGTCTCGATCGCGACCCCGTCTGGGTCGCGCCAGGAGGTTGAGCTTGGAACTCATGAAAACAGCTCTCTGAAGTGCCGAGACATGGGCTGAACAGGCCGCGCCCGGAGCCCGCATTGCAGAGCCCCTGGGGCGCGGCCTGCCCTGCGATCGCGCCAGGAGACTGCGCCCGGAGGTGCCTGCGACGCGGCCCGGGCTGGGTCGCACCAGGTGGTTGCGCCCGGGCTGAAGGTTTTTTCCTCTCTGTTTGATGCTCTGCAATGCGACCTACGGTCGCGCCTCTTGGCCGTGTCTGAGCCCGACCCTTGGTTTTCTTCAATTCTTCAAGTCTTGTGCGGCCTTTGATGATCGAAATCCTATTTTAACTTCGTTTTGTGCGTACTAACCCAAAAATACCCTGTATTGGCCACTTTAAACAACATAAACGAAAAATAACAAATTTACAAACATATAGACTTAAACATAGAGCAAAAGCACTCAAAAGTAAGTGCAAATGAGTCCAAATGAGTGCTATTTAAGCACTCATCAACTCCACCCATTTAGCTAAATACCATTTTCAAAAATTATTAGATATAATTAATTATATAAGGTTCAAAATCATCTTAGATAAAATAAAAGGTAAAAATTAGTTAAAAACTGTAATTAAGCAATTCCGAACCCTTACCCTATACTTAAGGAAACAAGATTTCAAACATTAGACCATAGCTAATTTTCAAAATTTAAAGTATGTTTTTAATTAAATAAGGTTGTATAACATTAGAAATGGGTCTTAAAAATGTATTTCATAAGATTCGAACATTAGACCTATCATTATTAAATCAAGACTCCAACCATTAAGCAATATATCATTTTCGAAAATTACATCATGCTTTAAATTTAATAACTTTGAAAATACGTGAATTAATTAAAATAATAAACTACTTCAAGCATAATTGAACCTTAGACATTTACACATGAAATTAAATGATTATCCATTAGGCTATAATGGAATCTTAACATATATTCCAAGATTCATAATTAATGTGTTATAAACATATGTCTTAATTAAAATTAAATTGCTACTAATAAAGATTGATCCATATTCATTAGAATAAGATTAATTTTGATAAACATTTCCAAACTTTTTAATTATATTTATCTATATCATGAGTAGAATTAAATAAATAGCATTAACAAAAAAAAGTAATAATAATAATAATAATAATAATAAAAACATAAAACTGACGCACACACATACAACACACACGCACACACATCAACACCCACTGGACACACACATGAAATATTAATTTACTTATCTTCATTTCTTCATCAACCTATTCAACTTAACAAGTGTTCAAGAACATCAAGAATACTAAAAATTAAGATAAAAATAATATTTAAAAATATGTAATCAAAACAGCCCATAAATCCACTATGAAATACATAGAATCGAAAATAAAATGCAATAACATAGAAAGAAATGAGATATTTCAAGGCTAGGGTTTAACCCTTTCTTAGATCCAAAAATAGGAAGCCTAAATCTCTTAAAAATAATCATAGAAAATGAAATAGGAAAGAAAGGGGAATCTAAAAATGGTATTGCATGTTAAAAATTCTGCCGGAAAATTTTTCCAGCGGTGGAGGAGGCGGCGGCGACTGGCAGCGGTGGTGGTCGGCAGTGGAGGTGGTGGCGGCGAGGGGAGGAGTAGAGAGAGGGGAGAGGGGGTTGATCCCCTTTGAGTGAAGTAAAATGAACTGTTGGTCCCGGGCGAGTCGATGTCAGTTTAGAGGGGGAATGAATAAACTGATATAAAAACTTTACTTCAATTGCGGAATGATAAGGGCCCTTGACTCGCTTAGGAACTTATCTATGAACAAATCAGTTGAGCACTTTTTAGACAGCTTGGGTGCAGATTGTGTGAGCTTGTGTACAGTTCAAAGATATGGGAGTATAAGCAAAACAGTACAGCACACAGATGATTTATAGAGGTTCGAAGTCTCAAACTTCTACGTCCTCTCTTCCTTCCGCAGAAGGGAAACTCCACTATATAACTTGAGTTTCTTTACAAATTACACAATGAAGGACAGTTGGCTGAACCTGGTAACTGCTCGCTACCTCAGCGGGTCGACGGCTCATACTTCCAGTCCCTAACTACTCGCTAGGAAGGTAGGTACTATTGACGTCTTTACAAGGTTTTAGATCTCTTTCGATCTTCAAGAGATTAGTCTTGAACATGGGATATCAACTGATGTGCTCCTTCAATTGAGCTGGGTAGTTGATCGATGTATTGCTGGAACTGAGAAGGTTGCTCTGGCTGGATTATCAATAGCTAGCTGAATGCTTTGATTATATGGATTCTTCTTCTCAATTGGACTCTCACAGTTTTAGCAAATGCTGAACTTGAGCTATGTGGGAGGGAGAAAGAAAGCTCAGTTGTAAGTTGAGACAACTTGAATGAAGGCTTCAAGAAAAGTCGTGAAAAGTCTTTTTAAAACTTTGATTCACTCGTCTTTTATAGAGGAGTGATTTTGTGACCATTGAGTTCCATTGATCGGTGGCTCTGTTGGTTCATCAATGGTAGATGGTCTTTATGATCGTTGGAGCTTTTGGTTGAAGTAGCCGTTGTTTTGCCAATCGATCTCTGTTGGATGTTTAATTCTAGTAGCCGTTGCTTTGCCAATCGATCTCTATTGGATATTTCATTCCAGGATCTCTACTGGAGCATTTATTCCAAGATCTTCATTTGAGCATTAACTCCAGGACTCTTTGGCTGGCAGTTCTGAGCTTCAGTTTAGTATGTTTGAGTTCCAGTTGGCAGTTCTGAGCTTGTCTGCTCAGTTCAGCTATCACTCCAGTTTGGCAATTCTGAGCTTGTCTGCTTAGTTCGGCTATCACTCCAGTTGCGCAGTCCTGAGCTTCTTCCTCCAGTTCGACTGATCACAAGTTGTTGAATAGCTTGTCAGTTCGACTATTCTTTCTTTGAGCTGTCTTGTCAGCTTAACTGATCACAAGCTGTTGGCTAGCTTGTCAGTTTGACTGATCTTTCTCAAGCTTCCTTGTCAGATGTTTTCTTGTTTTCTCCTACAAGCTGGCTGAAGTTAAGTTTGGCCATCAGCTGGATATTTCCAGTCTTCAGTTAAACTGATCTCTTATCAGTTTCTTCAGTTTTGTTTATTTTTCTCTCAGCTTAGCTGACTTAGCTGTCAGTTTGTTTTGACTGGTTCGACTCTTTGAACCCTCAGTTGGATTGAGTTCTGAATGGTTGGCATATCCGTCCAGCTGGTTTACCATGCTCTAATTGGGTTGACTCTAGCTTCAGTTGAGTTTCTTCTTGAGGCTCTGGATTGGTCAGCTCAGATCTATAGCTTGGATCTTGGTCAGTTTTTCAGGAATAGTTTTGACATCTCATCAAAAGCTTATCTAGGGATTCCTTGATAGTTTTTCCTAACAATTTCCCCCTTTTTGATGATGTCAAAACCTTGTCAATGATGATGGAAAAACTGCAAATGTTCATCTGAGAGACATGCTGTAGTTCGCTTATAGGCAAAGCTTGATATCAGAGCAAGTTAGAGCAGGAATTCAAGTATTAGAGCATACTTTCATGTTAAACATACTTTCATTTTGAACTATCAGAGCATGATTATCAAGGTATCAGGGAATGTGCATGAACATGAGCACGACTTGATATGATATTGAAGCATGATATTGAAGTATTGGAGCATGTATCATATATAGTTCTCAGAGCATGATATTGAGGGATTAAATCAAAGTATATAGATCAGCGCGAGCATATATATCAGAGCATATAGCTTTTAGCTTATAGATCAGAGCATATATCTTTCATTTTTAATATCATAGTTATCATATCATCTCTTGATAGTAGATAGAACTACTACTTCACTTCCTCAGCTGCTTCTTTTTGGTATACTTGATTCTCTTTTTTTCTTGAACTCCATGTGTTCTCCAAGCTTCCCCCTGAAGCTGAGCTTTCTCCTTAAGTTGTACTTCTCTTTGGATCTGCTCCTAAAGAGTTAAATTTTCATCATTATACCTTCCATCTTCCCCCTTTTTGGCATCATCCAAAAGAGTAAACTGGTGTAGATCGTATGATGGCATTGATAGATTTGGTAAGAAGGTGAATGTAGTTGCCAAGTTGTCATCACAGACTGAGAGAACTGAGGGAATGGACATGGGCTAGGAGAACCATGCATAAGCTTCTTCAGTCATCATGAACTGACCACGATCAGTGGTGAGAGAGAGAGAGAGATCCTGCTCTCTGAAGTCCATGGATGCTAGGTTGGTGAAGATCTCATTGTTTGATGCGATTGGTAGGTCTTCAAGAAATGGGGTGCAGGAGGAGTTGGCTGGCTCATTGTCTGGAAGAGGAGCGTCGGCTGGTACGCTGTATTAGATTCATTTGATCATTGAATCCATTATTTCCGAGAGTGTTGGCGGTGAACAGAGTGGATGGTTCATCCAATTTCTACTCTAGTGACCTTCGTTCATCCAGAAGAAGGATCCACGAGTGCGGATGAGGTGGAACATTATGGCCTCATCGATTTGAAATCTCCAGAGATGATACTGGAGGTATCTTCTCAAGTGCTCGAATAATGAGGGGTTGTTGCCCTCAATTAGATTGAAACAGCTTCGTAGCTGATGGTCTAGAACTTGCTAAAACTCATCCTCAATTAAGTCGCGATGTACTAAGGTGAGAGGTTGTGAGCTGGCGGGTATTGTAGACTGATCACTCAGTATAGAGAGAGGCTCATTCTCAATCAACAACTACCTTTCGTCTGAGGAGCTAGAAGTTGCTACCAATGGTCTCTTCCCACGACTTGAGTCGACAGTTCCTGATTGTTGCGATTTCTTCAGAATTGGATAGCAGTAGATGGTTGGGAGTATATCCCTTCATCCGATTGGCTCTCCGGTTGGAATCACCTCGTCAAATTGACTCAGAATGATGTGGCTTATGCGACCTATAAACCCAACATTCTCTCGGAATGTGCCAGTTGTCGGATCATATTCTGCTCAGTCTACATTTGTTCGCAATTGAGCAAGAATGAAGGAAGCCCAGTTGGCTTTGCATCCGAGGAATAGAGCGGCCATTAGATGAGCTTTGAGTTCGGAGAACTGGACCGTCTCAATGTTTCCGTGCAGGATGTGACCTGCGATATCCAGAAGTTGGATGATCTCACTAGACAGACTTTCCTTCAACTTGTGTGAACAGTCGTGGTGGTGCACGTGTGGATGTTTCCATAGACTTCACAGTGCATTTTTGCTCGGAAGCTCTAGATCCAGCACGTCTTGGCCTTCGCCGGGAAGGAGGAGTGTAGACATCATAGTGTCTAGACATCCTCTAGACCTAGGCATGTATGAAGAAGCTCTAGGTTAAGAGTCTTGTCTTTCTTCAGCTTGCTTATGAGCAACTTGACATTCACCATCTAAAATGAGGGTTTCATTTCTGCAAAGAAATGGTTGCATTAGATTTGCAAGTGCTCTGGTTAGGCGATATCAATGCGAGAGAGAGAGAGAGATTAGCAGATGATCTGAGCCTTCATCTCCTTGCATATATATATTCAGCTTTGCATGCATTAATCGAGGACACTCGATTGCTATCTTAGCTGATCAGCTATCAGATTTGATGGATGATAAGCTGAATAAATGATGCATGCATCCTAGCCGTCCGATTGTGAAGCAACTTTATGATCATGTGGCTGAGAGAGAGCAAATTTAAAAATGGGGTGGTTGCCATAAATAGCAAAATATTTTCTGCAGATTTTGCTATTTATATCTCATAGATAATTATACCCTCATTTTCTCCTTTGTGGAGTCGATTTAATATCAATGCAGAGATATTAATGGCAACTTGTGAGAGAGGAACCCATGTTCAAATTGTAACCATTGGATGTAATATAAGGAATTTTATAATCACAACGAAAACAATTACGTTAAGATAAGCTTGAGGATTAAGAAAAACTTATCCTGAGTCAGTTGTGATACAGTCTAACTAGTTGGCTTGATGATTCAGCGGTTGGATGATCAGTTACATCACGTTTCCAGTCACCTTTGATGAGCTAACTTTGAGACTCTAACTGAACTGAATTGACCAGTTCGTTTGGTCAGTTGCTTAGCCTTCTTTGTGATGAGACCATGGCAATCATCAAATCGGTCCATCCAAAGCTGCCATTAAAGGATCCCAAGATTGTTACTCCTTTAATAATTAAAGATTGGAGATCAAGATTTGAAGAGCAATGCATGAAGATAGAACTCATCAAATTGTGCATGCATGGCAGATTCGCGTTGCATGGAATTTTCATCCCTTATTTGATTTAATTAGGGATTGAATTTTATTTAGACTATAGTATTTATTTAATTATGTTAGACTATAGTTTAGTTCAGATTTTTATTTAATTTAATGTAATTTTCGTCCATATTATAGTCAAGGTTGACTAGAATTGTATTCAAGGCAATTTCCTACCTTGAATAGAATTCTAGTTTAGGTATCTTCCTAGTATAGTTAGAGATCCCTTTTGGATCAATTTTTGAGTCTTTTTGATGCAAATTTCGTCCCCCTTATGTCTTATAAATAGGGGAACCATGTTACATTGATACTTTAGACATTATTGAAGATATTTTGCTTTTGCATCCAATTGTGTCTCAAATCTTATATTCTTTTGATTGTTTTCCATCAAGAAAATTATCATTCTTAGAATTAGCACATCTAAGTCTTATTAAAGGGTATTGCTTAATCCACTTGAGGGATTAACCGGTATTCGCTAATCGAAGATCAACTTAGAGATTTCATCCTTGGGTACGTTCGAGATTCAAGGAGGCTACCGGGTTGTGATTCACCTCAACGAATCATCATCCATCTACACCAAATGATGACTTCCATCAAGTCATCCACGTCCGTAACCGTCCAGCCACCAATCGATCGAGTCTCTTCCACAAGACGAGTTCGAGTTCTACCCATTTCATCTACACGTAAGTTCGATTCATCTCTAACATATCCTATCTACCCAAGTCTTTCTTCACCATCAAACACATGTTCCATACACCAAATTACAATCATAATCTCGTCCCTATACAGCCCTCTATTCCTTTGTTTTGTGTTACATAATTCGTGTCATTCTCCTAAGTATTCTCATTGTCTAGATTGTCATCTTTTCATTGTTTATCGAGTCGGATTGAAGCCCTTCATTAAGTTGACGTGTTTTGTTCCTAAGTCTTCCGCTACGTTATTATTATCGTCCTAGATTAATTGTCCGGGTCGTATCATATTTTGGCATCAGAGCCACGTCAGCTCTGCTGGTCGTGGTTCAAACCGACGTGTCAAGTTTCATCCTACGTGTCATCGTACGTGTCGTTTATTTTCTTACGTTTCTTTTGAGTTGTAATAGCTAGGGTACATTGAAAAAAAAAAGAAAAAAAATTCGGTTAAAAAAAAAAGGAAAACCGAAAAAAAAATTGTAAAAAAAAATAAAAAAAATCCGAAAATTAAAAAAAAAAAGAAAAAAAAAGAGAAAAGAGGCATATTCATTGTGTTACCTTTTGAGTCTTGTTTTAATTTTGGTACTTTCCTTTTAGTACTTCTCTATAGTTGGTAATTACCTTGTGAGTCTTTTCTTATTTGGTAATTTCCTTCTAGTATAGTTCTTTAGTTGGTAACTTCCTTTAGAGTCAAATTTTATTTTTGGAACTTTCCTTCCAAGTTCTATTTTATTTTGGTAATTTCTTTTAGAGTTATATTTTATTTTTGGAACTTTCCTTCCAAGTTCTAATTCTATTTGGTAATTTCCATTAGAGTCTTATTTTATTTTAGGAACCTTCCTTCCAAGTTTTATTTTTATTTTGGTAATTTCCTTTTGAGTTGTAATTTATTTTTAGGTCTTTCCTTTTAGAGTCTAGTTCAATTAGGATATTTAGATTGTGTCACAATTGTGTAACACTTTCCAAAATACATAATTCCTTTTTCATTTTCCTTCCTAATTCTTACCTTCCATACTTTTGGATTTATTTTTGGATTCCTATTCTATTTTGGAACTTCAAAAATACATCTAATTCTTTCCTTATCTTGATTTCTACCATTCCAATCCTTTCAAACCTTCCATATACTCTCCATACCCTATAATTTTCGTTCCTTACAATATAAGGGTTCGAAAAATCTGCCTACACCACATTCTACACCATACACCACTCATACACCATCCGAACCATACTCCATCCAAGTTAATATGAATCCATACGATGCACCCAAGTCATCCAGTCAGTTCCTTGCATGGGACACAAAGTACCATTTTGATGCAATGATTAAGAGCATGGAAGCAAATCTACAAGTAATGAGAGATGAGCTGATTAATCCACTAGCCAAGTTAACGAAGCAGCTTGAGAGTCTCAACACGCAAAGAGCATCGCCTCCACCACTTAGAGCTCAACGTCAAACAGCCCGTTCGATCACCAGATATGCGTTCACTATGAGTGAACCTGAGTCATTCGAGGAGTTTCTACGTACCTATGTACCACCTACACGGCTTGCATCACCAGTTCAACCGGTCATGCATGTGCCAAGCCAAGCTAGCAACATTCAAGATGAGATCCACGTTGAGTTACCATCTGAGATCGTTGCCATCAAAGAAGATTCTACTTTCGAGGTAACAATTTCAATTGATGCATCTATTGAAGAACTGATCGATGTTGCAACTTGTGAGAATGTTGAACAAGAAGAGAATGTTGTTAAAGAGCTTGATCTAGAAGAGTCGGATCAACCTTTGAGTGAAGAAGAAGAAGAAATGGAGATCATTACTGCAGTTAAAAAAGTTGTAGAGTTGTTGGAGATAAAACCTTGTTATGAAAAGGAGAATGATATCCGTGAAGCAATGGTTGAAGATCATAAGGAGCTCGATCAACCTAGTATCGAGAAGCCACTGATTTCTAACATTTTTTGTCAACCTTGTACTTTTAATGTTTTAATCTTACAGGTTGCCAAAGATGTGCCACATGTTATTGATGTTCCACCAGACTTATTCGCGGTTCCTATGTCCATGCATCCCATGAAGTTGAAGGTTGAGCTAAAAGAGATTGATGATCAGTTCGTGTTCATTTTCGATCCAGACCGTTCAAATTCGAGGACGAATTCGTTTCAAGAGGAGGGGAATGATGAGACCATGGCAATCATCAAATCGGTCCATCCAAAGCTGCCATTAAAGGATCCCAAGATTGTTACTCCTTTAATAATTAAAGATTGGAGATCAAGATTTGAAGAGCAATGCATGAAGATAGAACTCATCAAATTGTGCATGCATGGCAGATTCGCGTTGCATGGAATTTTCATCCCTTATTTGATTTAATTAGGGATTGAATTTTATTTAGACTATAGTATTTATTTAATTATGTTAGACTATAGTTTAGTTCAGATTTTTATTTAATTTAATGTAATTTTCGTCCATATTATAGTCAAGGTTGACTAGAATTGTATTTAAGGCAATTTCCTACCTTGAATAGAATTCTAGTTTAGGTATCTTCCTAGTATAGTTAGAGATCCCTTTTGGATCAATTTTTGAGTCTTTTTTTGATGCAAATTTCGTCCCCCTTATGTCTTATAAATAGGGGAACCATGTTACATTGATACTTTAGACATTATTGAAGATATTTTGCTTTTGCATCCAATTGTGTCTCAAATCTTATATTCTTTTGATTGTTTTCCATCAAGAAAATTATCATTCTTAGAATTAGCACATCTAAGTCTTATTAAAGGGTATTGCTTAATCCACTTGAGGGATTAACCGGTATTCGCTAATCGAAGATCAACTTAGAGATTTCATCCTTGGGTACGTTCGAGATTCAAGGAGGCTATCGGGTTGTGATTCACCTCAACGAATCATCATCCATCTACACCAAACGATGACTTCCATCAAGTCATCCACGTCCGTAACCGTCCAGCCACCAATCGATCGAGTCTCTTCCACAAGACGAGTTCGAGTTCTACCCGTTTCATCTACACGTAAGTTCGATTCATCTCTAACATATCCTATCTACCCAAGTCTTTCTTCACCATCAAACACACGTTCCATACACCAAATTACAATCATAATCTCGTCCCTATACAGCCCTCTATTCCTTTGTTTTGTGTTACATAATTCGTGTCATTCTCCTAAGTATTCTCATTGTCTAGATTGTCATCTTTTCATTGTTTATCGAGTCGGATTGAAGCCCTTCATTAAGTTGACGTGTTTTGTTCCTAAGTCTTCCGCTACGTTATTATTATCGTCCTAGATTAATTGTCCGGGTCGTATCATATTTTGGCATCAGAGCCACGTCAGCTCTGCTGGTCGTGGTTCAAACCGACGTGTCAAGTTTCATCCTACGTGTCATCGTACGTGTCGTTTATTTTCTTACGTTTCTTTTGAGTTGTAATAGCTAGGGTACATTGAAAAAAAAAAGAAAAAAAATTCGGTTAAAAAAAAAAGGAAAACCGAAAAAAAAAATTGTAAAAAAAAAATAAAAAAAATCCGAAAATTAAAAAAAAAAAGAAAAAAAAAGAGAAAAGAGGCATATTCATTGTGTTACCTTTTGAGTCTTGTTTTAATTTTGGTACTTTCCTTTTAGTACTTCTCTATAGTTGGTAATTACCTTGTGAGTCTTTTCTTATTTGGTAATTTCCTTCTAGTATAGTTCTTTAGTTGGTAACTTCCTTTAGAGTCAAATTTTATTTTTGGAACTTTCCTTCCAAGTTCTATTTTATTTTGGTAATTTCTTTTAGAGTTATATTTTATTTTTGGAACTTTCCTTCCAAGTTCTAATTCTATTTGGTAATTTCCATTAGAGTCTTATTTTATTTTAGGAACCTTCCTTCCAAGTTTTATTTTTATTTTGGTAATTTCCTTTTGAGTTGTAATTTATTTTTAGGTCTTTCCTTTTAGAGTCTAGTTCAATTAGGATATTTAGATTGTGTCACAATTGTGTAACACTTTCCAAAATACATAATTCCTTTTTCATTTTCCTTCCTAATTCTTACCTTCCATACTTTTGGATTTATTTTTGGATTCCTATTCTATTTTGGAACTTCAAAAATACATCTAATTCTTTCCTTATCTTGATTTCTACCATTCCAATCCTTTCAAACCTTCCATATACTCTCCATACCCTATAATTTTCGTTCCTTACAATATAAGGGTTCGAAAAATCTGCCTACACCACATTCTACACCATACACCACTCATACACCATCCGAACCATACTCCATCCAAGTTAATATGAATCCATACGATGCACCCAAGTCATCCAGTCAGTTCCTTGCATGGGACACAAAGTACCATTTTGATGCAATGATTAAGAGCATGGAAGCAAATCTACAAGTAATGAGAGATGAGCTGATTAATCCACTAGCCAAGTTAACGAAGCAGCTTGAGAGTCTCAACACGCAAAGAGCATCGCCTCCACCACTTAGAGCTCAACGTCAAACAGCCCGTTCGATCACCAGATATGCGTTCACTATGAGTGAACCTGAGTCATTCGAGGAGTTTCTACGTACCTATGTACCACCTACACGGCTTGCATCACCAGTTCAACCGGTCATGCATGTGCCAAGCCAAGCTAGCAACATTCAAGATGAGATCCACGTTGAGTTACCATCTGAGATCGTTGCCATCAAAGAAGATTCTACTTTCGAGGTAACAATTTCAATTGATGCATCTATTGAAGAACTGATCGATGTTGCAACTTGTGAGAATGTTGAACAAGAAGAGAATGTTGTTAAAGAGCTTGATCTAGAAGAGTCGGATCAACCTTTGAGTGAAGAAGAAGAAGAAATGGAGATCATTACTGCAGTTAAAAAAGTTGTAGAGTTGTTGGAGATAAAACCTTGTTATGAAAAGGAGAATGATATCCGTGAAGCAATGGTTGAAGATCATAAGGAGCTCGATCAACCTAGTATCGAGAAGCCACTGATTTCTAACATTTTTTGTCAACCTTGTACTTTTAATGTTTTAATCTTACAGGTTGCCAAAGATGTGCCACATGTTATTGATGTTCCACCAGACTTATTCGCGGTTCCTATGTCCATGCATCCCATGAAGTTGAAGGTTGAGCTAAAAGAGATTGATGATCAGTTCGTGTTCATTTTCGATCCAGACCGTTCAAATTCGAGGACGAATTCGTTTCAAGAGGAGGGGAATGATGAGACCATGGCAATCATCAAATCGGTCCATCCAAAGCTGCCATTAAAGGATCCCAAGATTGTTACTCCTTTAATAATTAAAGATTGGAGATCAAGATTTGAAGAGCAATGCATGAAGATAGAACTCATCAAATTGTGCATGCATGGCAGATTCGCGTTGCATGGAATTTTCATCCCTTATTTGATTTAATTAGGGATTGAATTTTATTTAGACTATAGTATTTATTTAATTATGTTAGACTATAGTTTAGTTCAGATTTTTATTTAATTTAATGTAATTTTCGTCCATATTATAGTCAAGGTTGACTAGAATTGTATTTAAGGCAATTTCCTACCTTGAATAGAATTCTAGTTTAGGTATCTTCCTAGTATAGTTAGAGATCCCTTTTGGATCAATTTTTGAGTCTTTTTTTGATGCAAATTTCGTCCCCCTTATGTCTTATAAATAGGGGAACCATGTTACATTGATACTTTAGACATTATTGAAGATATTTTGCTTTTGCATCCAATTGTGTCTCAAATCTTATATTCTTTTGATTGTTTTCCATCAAGAAAATTATCATTCTTAGAATTAGCACATCTAAGTCTTATTAAAGGGTATTGCTTAATCCACTTGAGGGATTAACCGGTATTCGCTAATCGAAGATCAACTTAGAGATTTCATCCTTGGGTACGTTCGAGATTCAAGGAGGCTATCGGGTTGTGATTCACCTCAACGAATCATCATCCATCTACACCAAACGATGACTTCCATCAAGTCATCCACGTCCGTAACCGTCCAGCCACCAATCGATCGAGTCTCTTCCACAAGACGAGTTCGAGTTCTACCCGTTTCATCTACACGTAAGTTCGATTCATCTCTAACATATCCTATCTACCCAAGTCTTTCTTCACCATCAAACACACGTTCCATACACCAAATTACAATCATAATCTCGTCCCTATACAGCCCTCTATTCCTTTGTTTTGTGTTACATAATTCGTGTCATTCTCCTAAGTATTCTCATTGTCTAGATTGTCATCTTTTCATTGTTTATCGAGTCGGATTGAAGCCCTTCATTAAGTTGACGTGTTTTGTTCCTAAGTCTTCCGCTACGTTATTATTATCGTCCTAGATTAATTGTCCGGGTCGTATCATATTTTGGCATCAGAGCCACGTCAGCTCTGCTGGTCGTGGTTCAAACCGACGTGTCAAGTTTCATCCTACGTGTCATCGTACGTGTCGTTTATTTTCTTACGTTTCTTTTGAGTTGTAATAGCTAGGGTACATTGAAAAAAAAAAGAAAAAAAATTCGGTTAAAAAAAAAAGGAAAACCGAAAAAAAAAATTGTAAAAAAAAAATAAAAAAAATCCGAAAATTAAAAAAAAAAAGAAAAAAAAAGAGAAAAGAGGCATATTCATTGTGTTACCTTTTGAGTCTTGTTTTAATTTTGGTACTTTCCTTTTAGTACTTCTCTATAGTTGGTAATTACCTTGTGAGTCTTTTCTTATTTGGTAATTTCCTTCTAGTATAGTTCTTTAGTTGGTAACTTCCTTTAGAGTCAAATTTTATTTTTGGAACTTTCCTTCCAAGTTCTATTTTATTTTGGTAATTTCTTTTAGAGTTATATTTTATTTTTGGAACTTTCCTTCCAAGTTCTAATTCTATTTGGTAATTTCCATTAGAGTCTTATTTTATTTTAGGAACCTTCCTTCCAAGTTTTATTTTTATTTTGGTAATTTCCTTTTGAGTTGTAATTTATTTTTAGGTCTTTCCTTTTAGAGTCTAGTTCAATTAGGATATTTAGATTGTGTCACAATTGTGTAACACTTTCCAAAATACATAATTCCTTTTTCATTTTCCTTCCTAATTCTTACCTTCCATACTTTTGGATTTATTTTTGGATTCCTATTCTATTTTGGAACTTCAAAAATACATCTAATTCTTTCCTTATCTTGATTTCTACCATTCCAATCCTTTCAAACCTTCCATATACTCTCCATACCCTATAATTTTCGTTCCTTACAATATAAGGGTTCGAAAAATCTGCCTACACCACATTCTACACCATACACCACTCATACACCATCCGAACCATACTCCATCCAAGTTAATATGAATCCATACGATGCACCCAAGTCATCCAGTCAGTTCCTTGCATGGGACACAAAGTACCATTTTGATGCAATGATTAAGAGCATGGAAGCAAATCTACAAGTAATGAGAGATGAGCTGATTAATCCACTAGCCAAGTTAACGAAGCAGCTTGAGAGTCTCAACACGCAAAGAGCATCGCCTCCACCACTTAGAGCTCAACGTCAAACAGCCCGTTCGATCACCAGATATGCGTTCACTATGAGTGAACCTGAGTCATTCGAGGAGTTTCTACGTACCTATGTACCACCTACACGGCTTGCATCACCAGTTCAACCGGTCATGCATGTGCCAAGCCAAGCTAGCAACATTCAAGATGAGATCCACGTTGAGTTACCATCTGAGATCGTTGCCATCAAAGAAGATTCTACTTTCGAGGTAACAATTTCAATTGATGCATCTATTGAAGAACTGATCGATGTTGCAACTTGTGAGAATGTTGAACAAGAAGAGAATGTTGTTAAAGAGCTTGATCTAGAAGAGTCGGATCAACCTTTGAGTGAAGAAGAAGAAGAAATGGAGATCATTACTGCAGTTAAAAAAGTTGTAGAGTTGTTGGAGATAAAACCTTGTTATGAAAAGGAGAATGATATCCGTGAAGCAATGGTTGAAGATCATAAGGAGCTCGATCAACCTAGTATCGAGAAGCCACTGATTTCTAACATTTTTTGTCAACCTTGTACTTTTAATGTTTTAATCTTACAGGTTGCCAAAGATGTGCCACATGTTATTGATGTTCCACCAGACTTATTCGCGGTTCCTATGTCCATGCATCCCATGAAGTTGAAGGTTGAGCTAAAAGAGATTGATGATCAGTTCGTGTTCATTTTCGATCCAGACCGTTCAAATTCGAGGACGAATTCGTTTCAAGAGGAGGGGAATGATGAGACCATGGCAATCATCAAATCGGTCCATCCAAAGCTGCCATTAAAGGATCCCAAGATTGTTACTCCTTTAATAATTAAAGATTGGAGATCAAGATTTGAAGAGCAATGCATGAAGATAGAACTCATCAAATTGTGCATGCATGGCAGATTCGCGTTGCATGGAATTTTCATCCCTTATTTGATTTAATTAGGGATTGAATTTTATTTAGACTATAGTATTTATTTAATTATGTTAGACTATAGTTTAGTTCAGATTTTTATTTAATTTAATGTAATTTTCGTCCATATTATAGTCAAGGTTGACTAGAATTGTATTTAAGGCAATTTCCTACCTTGAATAGAATTCTAGTTTAGGTATCTTCCTAGTATAGTTAGAGATCCCTTTTGGATCAATTTTTGAGTCTTTTTTTGATGCAAATTTCGTCCCCCTTATGTCTTATAAATAGGGGAACCATGTTACATTGATACTTTAGACATTATTGAAGATATTTTGCTTTTGCATCCAATTGTGTCTCAAATCTTATATTCTTTTGATTGTTTTCCATCAAGAAAATTATCATTCTTAGAATTAGCACATCTAAGTCTTATTAAAGGGTATTGCTTAATCCACTTGAGGGATTAACCGGTATTCGCTAATCGAAGATCAACTTAGAGATTTCATCCTTGGGTACGTTCGAGATTCAAGGAGGCTATCGGGTTGTGATTCACCTCAACGAATCATCATCCATCTACACCAAACGATGACTTCCATCAAGTCATCCACGTCCGTAACCGTCCAGCCACCAATCGATCGAGTCTCTTCCACAAGACGAGTTCGAGTTCTACCCATTTCATCTACACGTAAGTTCGATTCATCTCTAACATATCCTATCTACCCAAGTCTTTCTTCACCATCAAACACACGTTCCATACACCAAATTACAATCATAATCTCGTCCCTATACAGCCCTCTATTCCTTTGTTTTGTGTTACATAATTCGTGTCATTCTCCTAAGTATTCTCATTGTCTAGATTGTCATCTTTTCATTGTTTATCGAGTCGGATTGAAGCCCTTCATTAAGTTGACGTGTTTTGTTCCTAAGTCTTCCGCTACGTTATTATTATCGTCCTAGATTAATTGTCCGGGTCGTATCATATTTTGGCATCAGAGCCACGTCAGCTCTGCTGGTCGTGGTTCAAACCGACGTGTCAAGTTTCATCCTACGTGTCATCGTACGTGTCGTTTATTTTCTTACGTTTCTTTTGAGTTGTAATAGCTAGGGTACATTGAAAAAAAAAAGAAAAAAAATTCGGTTAAAAAAAAAGGAAAACCGAAAAAAAAAATTGTAAAAAAAAAATAAAAAAAATCCGAAAATTAAAAAAAAAAAGAAAAAAAAAGAGAAAAGAGGCATATTCATTGTGTTACCTTTTGAGTCTTGTTTTAATTTTGGTACTTTCCTTTTAGTACTTCTCTATAGTTGGTAATTACCTTGTGAGTCTTTTCTTATTTGGTAATTTCCTTCTAGTATAGTTCTTTAGTTGGTAACTTCCTTTAGAGTCAAATTTTATTTTTGGAACTTTCCTTCCAAGTTCTATTTTATTTTGGTAATTTCTTTTAGAGTTATATTTTATTTTTGGAACTTTCCTTCCAAGTTCTAATTCTATTTGGTAATTTCCATTAGAGTCTTATTTTATTTTAGGAACCTTCCTTCCAAGTTTTATTTTTATTTTGGTAATTTCCTTTTGAGTTGTAATTTATTTTTAGGTCTTTCCTTTTAGAGTCTAGTTCAATTAGGATATTTAGATTGTGTCACAATTGTGTAACACTTTCCAAAATACATAATTCCTTTTTCCTTTTCCTTCCTAATTCTTACCTTCCATACTTTTGGATTTATTTTTGGATTCCTATTCTATTTGGGAACTTCAAAAATACATCTAATTCTTTCCTTATCTTGATTTCTACCATTCCAATCCTTTCAAACCTTCCATATACTCTCCATACCCTATAATTTTCATTCCTTACAATATAAGGGTTCGAAAAATCTGCCTACACCACATTCTACACCATACACCACTCATACACCATCCGAACCATACTCCATCCAAGTTAATATGAATCCATACGATGCACCCAAGTCATCCAGTCAGTTCCTTGCATGGGACACAAAGTACCATTTTGATGCAATGATTAAGAACATGGAAGCAAATCTACAAGTAATGAGAGATGAGCTGATTAATCCACTAGCCAAGTTAACGAAGCAGCTTGAGAGTCTCAACACGCAAAGAGCATCGCCTCCACCACTTAGAGCTCAACGCCAAACAGCCCGTTCGATCACCAGATATGCGTTCACTATGAGTGAACCTGAGTCATTCGAGGAGTTTCTACGTACCTATGTACCACCTACACGGCTTGCATCACCAGTTCAACCGGTCATGCATGTGCCAAGCCAAGCTAGCAACATTCAAGATGAGATCCACGTTGAGTTACCATCTGAGATCGTTGCCATCAAAGAAGATTCTACTTTCGAGGTAACAATTTCAATTGATGCATCTATTGAAGAACTGATCGATGTTGCAACTTGTGAGAATGTTGAACAAGAAGAGAATGTTGTTAAAGAGCTTGATCTAGAAGAGTCGGATCAACCTTTGAGTGAAGAAGAAGAAGAAATGGAGATCATTACTGCAGTTAAAAAAGTTGTAGAGTTGTTGGAGATACAACCTTGTTATGAAAAGGAGAATGATATCCGTGAAGCAATGGTTGAAGATCATAAGGAGCTCGATCAACCTAGTATCGAGAAGCCACTGATTTCTAACATTTTTTGTCAACCTTGTACTTTTAATGTTTTAATCTTACAGGTTGCCAAAGATGTGCCACATGTTATTGATGTTCCACCAGACTTATTCGCGGTTCCTATGTCCATGCATCCCATGAAGTTGAAGGTTGAGCTAAAAGAGATTGATGATCAGTTCGTGTTCATTTTCGATCCAGACCGTTCAAATTCGAGGACGAATTCGTTTCAAGAGGAGGGGAATGATGAGACCATGGCAATCATCAAATCGGTCCATCCAAAGCTGCCATTAAAGGATCCCAAGATTGTTACTCCTTTAATAATTAAAGATTGGAGATCAAGATTTGAAGAGCAATGCATGAAGATAGAACTCATCAAATTGTGCATGCATGGCAGATTCGCGTTGCATGGAATTTTCATCCCTTATTTGATTTAATTAGGGATTGAATTTTATTTAGACTATAGTATTTATTTAATTATGTTAGACTATAGTTTAGTTCAGATTTTTATTTAATTTAATGTAATTTTCGTCCATATTATAGTCAAGGTTGACTAGAATTGTATTTAAGGCAATTTCCTACCTTGAATAGAATTCTAGTTTAGGTATCTTCCTAGTATAGTTAGAGATCCCTTTTGGATCAATTTTTGAGTCTTTTTTTGATGCAAATTTCGTCCCCCTTATGTCTTATAAATAGGGGAACCATGTTACATTGATACTTTAGACATTATTGAAGATATTTTGCTTTTGCATCCAATTGTGTCTCAAATCTTATATTCTTTTGATTGTTTTCCATCAAGAAAATTATCATTCTTAGAATTAGCACATCCAAGTCTTATTAAAGGGTATTGCTTAATCCACTTGAGGGATTAACCGGTATTCGCTAATCGAAGATCAACTTAGAGATTTCATCCTTGGGTACGTTCGAGATTCAAGGAGGCTATCGGGTTGTGATTCACCTCAACGAATCATCATCCATCTACACCAAACGATGACTTCCATCAAGTCATCCACGTCCGTAACCGTCCAGCCACCAATCGATCGAGTCTCTTCCACAAGACGAGTTCGAGTTCTACCCGTTTCATCTACACGTAAGTTCGATTCATCTCTAACATATCCTATCTACCCAAGTCTTTCTTTACCATCAAACACACGTTCCATACACCAAATTACAATCATAATCTCGTCCCTATACAGCCCTCTATTCCTTTGTTTTGTGTTACATAATTCGTGTCATTCTCCTAAGTATTCTCATTGTCTAGATTGTCATCTTTTCATTGTTTATCGAGTCGGATTGAAGCCCTTCATTAAGTTGACGTGTTTTGTTCCTAAGTCTTCCGCTACGTTATTATTATCGTCCTAGATTAATTGTCCGGGTCGTATCATATTTTGGCATCAGAGCCACGTCAGCTCTGCTGGTCGTGGTTCAAACCGACGTGTCAAGTTTCATCCTACGTGTCATCGTACGTGTCGTTTATTTTCTTACGTTTCATTTTCGATCTAGACCGTTCAAATTCGAGGACGAATTCGTTTCAAGAGGAGGGGAATGATGAGACCATGGCAATCATCAAATCGGTCCATCCAAAGCTGCCATTAAAGGATCCCAAGATTGTTACTCCTTTAATAATTAAAGATTGGAGATCAAGATTTGAAGAGCAATGCATGAAGATAGAACTCATCAAATTGTGCATGCATGGCAGATTCGCGTTGCATGGAATTTTCATCCCTTATTTGATTTAATTAGGGATTGAATTTTATTTAGACTATAGTATTTATTTAATTATGTTAGACTATAGTTTAGTTCAGATTTTTATTTAATTTAATGTAATTTTCGTCCATATTATAGTCAAGGTTGACTAGAATTGTATTCAAGGCAATTTCCTACCTTGAATAGAATTCTAGTTTAGGTATCTTCCTAGTATAGTTAGAGATCCCTTTTGGATCAATTTTTGAGTCTTTTTGATGCAAATTTCGTCCCCCTTATGTCTTATAAATAGGGGAACCATGTTACATTGATACTTTAGACATTATTGAAGATATTTTGCTTTTGCATCCAATTGTGTCTCAAATCTTATATTCTTTTGATTGTTTTCCATCAAGAAAATTATCATTCTTAGAATTAGCACATCCAAGTCTTATTAAAGGGTATTGCTTAATCCACTTGAGGGATTAACCGGTATTCGCTAATCGAAGATCAACTTAGAGATTTCATCCTTGGGTACGTTCGAGATTCAAGGAGGCTATCGGGTTGTGATTCACCTCAACGAATCATCATCCATCTACACCAAACGATGACTTCCATCAAGTCATCCACGTCCGTAACCGTCCAGCCACCAATCGATCGAGTCTCTTCCACAAGACGAGTTCGAGTTCTACCCGTTTCATCTACACGTAAGTTCGATTCATCTCTAACATATCCTATCTACCCAAGTCTTTCTTTACCATCAAACACACGTTCCATACACCAAATTACAATCATAATCTCGTCCCTATACAGCCCTCTATTCCTTTGTTTTGTGTTACATAATTCGTGTCATTCTCCTAAGTATTCTCATTGTCTAGATTGTCATCTTTTCATTGTTTATCGAGTCGGATTGAAGCCCTTCATTAAGTTGACGTGTTTTGTTCCTAAGTCTTCCGCTACGTTATTATTATCGTCCTAGATTAATTGTCCGGGTCGTATCATATTTTGGCATCAGAGCCACGTCAGCTCTGCTGGTCGTGGTTCAAACCGACGTGTCAAGTTTCATCCTACGTGTCATCGTACGTGTCGTTTATTTTCTTACGTTTCATTTTCGATCTAGACCGTTCAAATTCGAGGACGAATTCGTTTCAAGAGGAGGGGAATGATGAGACCATGGCAATCATCAAATCGGTCCATCCAAAGCTGCCATTAAAGGATCCCAAGATTGTTACTCCTTTAATAATTAAAGATTGGAGATCAAGATTTGAAGAGCAATGCATGAAGATAGAACTCATCAAATTGTGCATGCATGGCAGATTCGCGTTGCATGGAATTTTCATCCCTTATTTGATTTAATTAGGGATTGAATTTTATTTAGACTATAGTATTTATTTAATTATGTTAGACTATAGTTTAGTTCAGATTTTTATTTAATTTAATGTAATTTTCGTCCATATTATAGTCAAGGTTGACTAGAATTGTATTTAAGGCAATTTCCTACCTTGAATAGAATTCTAGTTTAGGTATCTTCCTAGTATAGTTAGAGATCCCTTTTGGATCAATTTTTGAGTCTTTTTTTGATGCAAATTTCGTCCCCCTTATGTCTTATAAATAGGGGAACCATGTTACATTGATACTTTAGACATTATTGAAGATATTTTGCTTTTGCATCCAATTGTGTCTCAAATCTTATATTCTTTTGATTGTTTTCCATCAAGAAAATTATCATTCTTAGAATTAGCACATCTAAGTCTTATTAAAGGGTATTGCTTAATCCACTTGAGGGATTAACCGGTATTCGCTAATCGAAGATCAACTTAGAGATTTCATCCTTGGGTACGTTCGAGATTCAAGGAGGCTATCGGGTTGTGATTCACCTCAACGAATCATCATCCATCTATACCAAACGATGACTTCCATCAAGTCATCCATGTCCGTAACCGTCCAGCCACCAATCGATCGAGTCTCTCCCACAAGACGAGTTCGAGTTCTACCCGTTTCATCTACACGTAAGTTCGATTCATCTCTAACATATCCTATCTACCCAAGCCTTTCTTCACCATCAAACACACGTTCCATACACCAAATTACAATCATAATCTCGTCCCTATACAGCCCTCTATTCCTTTGTTTTGTGTTACATAATTCGTGTCATTTTCCTAGGTATTTTCATTGTCTAGATTGTCATCTTTTCATTGTTTATCGAGTCGGATTGAAGCCCTTCATTAAGTTGACTGTTTCGTTCCTAAGTCTTCCGCTACGTTATTATTATCGTCCTAGATTAATTGTCCGGGTCGTTCCTAAGACTTCCATATACACTTCCTCCCTTCAAATTTTCGTCCACCATCATCAAGGGGATCGAAAATTCATCCTAGTCCACATACACCATCTGTTCACACTCATATACACCATCCGGACCATAGACATATGCACCCATGTACCATCCGGTCCATACACCATACACCTGTACTCCCTATACACCAAATTCTCGCCATCTCTACCGCAACAATAATATGATCATCCCTGAGTTTGAAGGTCTATACTATCCCGACATCTATTTGGATTGGGAACGCAAAGTAGACACACTTTTTGAGTGCTATGACTTCCCTGAGAAAAAGAAAGTGCAGCTAGTTTCGTCAAAGTTTAAAGGCTACACAACAACATGGTGAGGATTCCAGCAGAACCGGTGCCACAGAGATCACCTTCCACCTATCGACACATGGCGTGAGTTGAAAGATTTGATGCGGAAATGCTTCATTCCAGACCACTACCAATGGGAGTTGGAGGAAAAGCTATACAAGCTTAGGCAAAGAGATCGAAGTGTAAATGACTACTACAATAAAATGATTGAAGCCATGAGACGAGTTGATGTAGAAGAATATCCAGAAGATACCATGGATAGATTTCTAGCTGGTCTACGAAAGGCAATTCGTGAAAGAGTAGCATTGTACCGCTTTGACGAGTTAGAAGACATGGTGGAATACGCCATCCGGATAGAAAAATGGCTAGAGGAACTAGAGATGAAGTCAAAGGAAGAGGTTCAAGTAGAGTCAACCACGAGTTACCAACTTGAGTCATTCAAGGAGTTTCTACGTACCTATGTACCCCCTACACGGCCTGCATCACCAGTTCAGCCGGTCATGGAGGTGCCAAGCCAAGCCAGCAACATTCAAGAGGAGATCCACGTTGAGTTACCATCTGAGATCGTTGCCATCAAAGAAGATTCTACTTTCGAGGTAACAATTTCCGTTGATGCATCTATAAAAGAACTGATCGATGTTGCAACTTGTGAGAATGTTGAAGAAGAAGAAGAGAAGATTGTTGAAGAGCTTGATCTAGAAGAGTCGGATCAACCTTTGAGTGAAGAAGAAGAAATGGAGATCAATGTTGCAGTTGAGAAAGTTCAAGTAAATAAAAAGTTGGAGGAATTACAACCATGTTCTAAAAAGGAGATTGACATCAATGGAGCAATGGTTAAAGATCACAAGAAGTTCGAACCAGCGAACTTAGAGACATTGCCGAGTTCTAATATTTTTTATCAACCATTTTCTTGTGATGTCTTTATTTTACAAGTTGTCAAAGAAATTCCATTGGAAGTTGATGTACCACCTGATTTGATCATGAATGCCATGACAAGGCAAACTATGGAGCTAGAGTTTCGGCCATTTGACACCAAGTGGATGTGTACATTCATGAAGAAGTGTTTTATGCAGCTTGTGCAAAAAGAATTTGATGGCCAGTTCGTGTTCATCTTTGATCCCGGAGCTTTGAATTCGAGGACAAATTCTTTTCAAGAGGAGGGGAATGATGAAGCCATGCAAGGCCTTGAAGAACTAAATCCGGAGCTGCCATTTAGAGGTTCAATTACACGATTTCGAGCCAAGAAATTGCAAGGTTGTTTCCAAGCAATTATTCGCAAGAAATTTGAAGAATTAGAAGAAGTTAAATGCAGCCCCAAGATTGTTACTTTGTTAACAATTAAAGATTGGAGATCAAGATTTGAAGAGCAATGCATGAAGATAGAACTCATCAAATTGTGCATGCATGGCAGATTCGCATTGCATGGAATTTTCATCATTTATTTGATTTAATTAGGGATTGAATTTTATTTAGACTATAGTATTTATTTAATTATGTTAGACTATAGTTTAGTTCATATTTTTATTTAATTTAATGTAATTTTCGTCCATATTATAGTCAAGGTTGACTAGAATTGTATTTAAGGCAATTTCCTACCTTGAATAGAATTCTAGTTTAGAGAACTTCCTAGTATATTAGAGATCCCTTTTGGATCAATTTTTGAGTCTTTTTGATGCAAATTTCGTCCCTCTTATGTCTTATAAATAGGGGAACCATGTTACATTGATACTTTAGACATTATTGAAGATATTTTGCTTTTGCATCCAATTGTGTCTCAAATCATATATTCTTTTGATTGTTTTCCATTAAGAAAATTATCATTCTTAGAATTAGCACATCTAAGTCTTATTCAAGGGTATTACTTAATCCACTAGAGGGATTAACCGGTATTCGCTAATCGAGGAGCAACTTAGAGATTTTGGCCTCGTGGTACGTTCGAGATCGCAAGGCAACTATCGGGTTGTGATTCACATCAACGAATCATCATCCATCAACCATAATCGACGCCATCCATACTCCATCAACGCACGCCTCGATTCAACCCCATGTTCGAGTTCAAGTTCTACACCGGATCGTTCATACCGTAAGTTCAATCGTACTCTATCATATCCTACCTTCTCCAGCCATTCTTCACAAGCCATCACACACGAAAACCTCCATAATTCCAGCCATAAAATTATCCCTTTGCAGCCTTTATCCCTTGGATTTTGTGTTACATAGCCGTGTCATAGTTTAGGTATTTTTTAATTGTCTAGATTAGTTAGTGTTATTCATTTATTTGAGTCGGATTGAAACCCTTCATTCGCTGACGTGTTTCGTATCCTAAAGTCTTCCGCTACGTTCTCTAGATTCGTCCTAGATTAATAGTCTGGGTCGCATCATATTTTAGTCAGTTTTTTCTTCTTGAAGGGCCGAACTGGACTACGTGCACTGCTTCCTTTTGAACAGTTTGATCACTTTGTTGTCGATGAGATCCAGTTTTGTTCTTTGGCAGTTCGGGCCGTGCTGTCTTCCTGGCTTGGTGAAGTTGCTGAATGGCAACTGATGAGTTTTTCATCCTTTGATTAAGGTATTGTGAAATTCCCTTCGGCGACTGTCTGAACTGATCAATGTTCAGAATCAGTTGCACGCATTTTGAGCTGGATTTGAGTAGAGGAGTGACATAGCTCTTGGATAGGAGACTTGGTGATGTGGTAGTGTCCTCATCATCACTATATCTTTCATCATCATGCCTGTGATTTTTCTGAGGACCCACGACTTCAGTATGTGATAGATGTGGTTCTATCCTCTCTGTGGCAGTTGGAGTTTGTCGTGATGGCTCAGCTGACTGTCTTGATAAATCATCAAAGTTCAGTTTTCGACAGAGGGAGCCAGTTAGGCAGTCGACTGATTGATTTGCAACCATAGGTCCTTGAGGCATGATGCTGATTTTGAATTCAGCTAACAAGGAAGCTACTGGAATTCAGCTAACGAGCCTGTGATTCATGATGTGTTGAACTTGCAGAATGGTTGGAGGGAATGGATTTGACGATCCTATCCATTTAATGCTCCAAGTTTCTTCACGTTGCCAATAGCTCATGCCATGAAAGGCAGTTAGCAGAAAATGAGACTGGATGGACATAGAATGTCTCCAGTTATACCAGTAGAAATACCTGTGGAGTTGTTTGAACAACTCTTGGCCACGTTGTGCAACAAAAGTGAAGTGCGTGAGAAGAAGATTAGTCACTTCCTTTTGTGCACTTTTGACTGCATATTCACCACTATAGAAGGTGCGAATATTTTCTTCAGTCAGCTGGAGAGGAGGGCATGTGCTTCTGAAGTAGTCCGCTCCATAATTTGAATGAGGGATTCCGATGAATGGAATAAGCTCATCTAGATCAGAGCAAACTTGGAAATCAACTGGTGATCCATTCTTTGATTTTGGAGAATGAACGGCGTTGGCAGTTGAATTGCTCGAAGAGATGTTGCTCGTCTTTACCTTGGCTCTTCATTTCTTTCTGAGTGACTGAAGATGGGCAGTTCCCTTCTTGGGAATCCAGTCAGAGAATGAACGGCGTTGGCAGTTGAATTGCTCGAAGAGATGTTGCTCGTCTTTACCTTGGCTCTTCGTTTCTTTCTGAGTGACTGAAGATGGGCAGTTCCCTTCTTAGAGATGAGGACTGGTAGTGCTTCGTCACTTGGAAGATTCAGCAGGTCTTCAATCATTTTGCTCATCCTTAGAACAAGTCCTACCTTGGACTCAAATTTGCCAGATTTCTTCGAGTCAGAGGCCTTGATGATTTGATGCTTGAATTGTTGGAAGACAAATTCTGCCCAGTTTGTTTGTCGCCCTTCAGCAAGTGAATCATAACCTTGTATCTCTCTTGGGTGAGTTGACTCAGGCTTCCAATTGCCCCGAACATCATTTTGTTCGTTATGTCGAGTAGAACGCCATACTCAGGCTTCAGATCAGTTTTAGCTGTTGTAAAACTAAATTGCTTGTTGTATGTGGGAGCTTTCCATTCTCTCCAGTATGATTCTGCAGGTTCCTTTAGTTCTTGAACGGATGATCCTTTCCCTGGAAGTTGGAAGACTTCTGCAACTGTTCTTTCAGTGATTTGGAGTAGCCGTCCTTGAATCACTGATGACACTGTCTGTCCATCTGTAGACAATTTTGCTTGAAGTAAAAACTCACTCACCAAATTTTATCTGAAGAACTTTGGTGGTGTTTCCAGGTAGTGAAGAATTCCTGTCTTGTGAAGATTTGACAGAAGGGTTGGGTTGTTTGATTCGTTTAGAATCAACTGAAATTTCTTCCTTTCTAGGAATTTGTCTTTCAGTAGTTTCTCTTTAAAGGAACTTAAAGATCTGGGTAATTCGGCCATCTTTGGGGTTGGCTGAAATTTTGGAGGATTTCAAGAGCTTTGAGAGGGAGAGAGAGCTTTGGAGAGCACAGGAGGGGTATTTTTGAGAGGCTTATAACAGGCTCATAAATCTGATGGTTGAAATGGTACTGGCCCTGGCCTCTTTTATTTTGGTCATTGGCATTTAATGACTTTGAGACGTGTCATCCTTTTGCAACAGTCAAAATATTCAAAATAAATACTAAGTTGACATTTATTTGAAAGTAAAAAGATAATCTTTTTATAAATCAAAACGAGTGTTAACAAACTGAGTTACAAGAAGTAAACTTAAGGCTTTCTAATCAGTTGAACTTGATCAGCCACTAGTCCTTCATGTGATCAGTTTTCCTCCTCTTAGCAAGCGGTTCAATGGAGTCACCTTCATCATCCTCATCACTGCTTGAGGGCTCAGTTCCTGGATTTGCTCCGTGTGCAGTTTCACCTGTTGCTGCAGGATTTGGATCAAGTTTGCATAGTAGGCAGGGAGCTGGACTGCTGAGCTGCTTGGTTGAGTATCGAGCTGAACTGCTCTCGAGTTAACCTCTTCTCCGTCTTCACTTCCTATCAGTTCCTCACATGGAACTGTGTGGGTTTGCTCATCCTTCTCCATGCTGACGGATTGATCATAGCTGGGCTCTAGTAGAGTCTCCGGTGCAGCAGCTTGGGCTGCAGCTTGAAGAGCCCTTTGAACTGGATCAAAGTACACAGTTAATGCTAGTGTACCTTCGTAGGTAGGTTGATCATCATTTTGATTTGTCTAATCAGCTGGCTCGTCAGACTCAGCTGGCTCTGTAACTAGAGCAGTGGGAGGAATAGTTGAGGGAGATCCTTCATTAGCAGTTGGCTCTTGGGGAGGAGCGATTTGGGGTTCAGCTGACTCCTCAAACTATTGAGCCTTTTCAGCTGGCTCTTCTGACTGCTCTTCACTCGGCAGAACTGGTAGAGTAGGTGATTTGAGCAGTTCTTCGAACTCCAGATCACTGGCAGTTCGCTCATCAGCTACTTCTAGTTCTGGAGAGTCATCAAGGAGATTAATGATGACTTCGGCTGATCAGGGGGATTCTTCAAAAGTTAACTGTCTAGCAACAGATGCTAAGATAGTTTGCCTTGAGTTGGAGGCTTATGCAGTTTCAGTTCCTTGGTGACTGCTCTGAGCTTCTTTGTGAAATTTTTCTTGTCCCTGTCGGTGCTGTCGTTGCCTGAAGATGAGTATTTCTCTAAGCAACCAATGCTGTTGTACTTGGGGATTTCTCCAATGTTGCTGTTTAGCCTCTATTTGTAGTGGTGGCAGTTGGATATTAGCCCAATTGAGCAGATCGTCCATTACTTCTAATAGCGTTTGTTAATCTGGGTGAGGATGATTTCTTCGTATGGCAAGCATTCTTTTCAGAGTAATGATTGGATTCTGTTCAGGAGTTGCTTGTCCAACCCATTGCATGCTCCATCTCTCTTCTCTTCTCCAGAAACTCATCCCATGAAGGGTGGTTAGGAGAAAGTGGGCTTCAGAATTGAAGCAATGTCTCCACAAGTACCAATACACGTACCTCGAGAGAGCTTTGTATAGAGCAGTTGTGCCAATCACATCCTCAACAAAATTCTCAGATATGAATTTGGTTAGTTGTTCATTGGCCCAGCTTTTGATGACCTTAGCTCTTGTGAGAGCTCTTATATTTTCTTCAGATTCTGCCATTGGGGGACAGGCAGTTCTGAAGTAGTCAGCCCCCGTGCCTCGTGGTGGAACTCCCCTAAAGGGCACAATGTCATCTCCCTGAACTGATGCCATATCAAATGCTTTGATGTTGAAGGGAGGCAGTTTTGGAGGGGGTGGGGGTCCTGATTGCTTCTTCTTTCCTCTCGGTTGATGTGTTGTTGACTTCTTCTTTGCTTTGCGTTCTTCCTTGGTTTGAACTGGTCTGGTGGAGGTTCCTGCTTCAGTGAGCCAGCCATTGATCCAAATCGAACTTGCTGTAGCTGCCTGGCTCTGATTGTAGTTCCCGTCATTAGACTGATTGAGATGTTGTCTTCAGAGTCAGAGTCCTCTTGCTGTACTTCTGTGGCGATCTCCTTCTCTTTTCTTTTAGCAGACTTCTCTGCTTTCTTTGAGGGAGCATCAGTTCGCTGAGTGCTTTTTTGATGCTTATTGTTTTTGAAGCTGGTTGTTGATGTGACCCGGGACCTATGGGATACGACACGAACGACTTATGCGGAAGCTAGAATCAGAACTACGTCGGATGCGTAAGGGATCAATACGACTCGAACAAAATAATGTAAATTACAACTCAACTATACGAACAATTAGACTCGAATATAAGCGAATAACGACCTGAATTAGACTCGACACCTAAAAACTCTAGATGATGACCAAATGATATAGAATGGGACGAATACGGCAAAACACAATACCAACGATATAGAATGGGACGAATACGGCTGGAAAGAAAACGACTTGAATAGGAATAGAACTTACTAGAAATACGAACGACGAACAAGGACTCGATGATGAACACGAATAGAACACGGTGGTCATGGATGGAATCACGGTGAATGACGGTGGTGGAGGAAATCTCGGCGGCGATGGAAGGTAGAAGGATAAATCAGGATCGACGAACCCGTGTTGTATCAACTCGAACGCGTGACTAATTCTCCGGATAGCAATTCTCCCAAGTACTCATTGTACCCTGAAGAACTTGAATAAGACTATTGTATTGCTAGAACAATAGAATTGTAGGTAACAGTTTGATCAACCAAAGGATCGTGAGACAGATTGAGAATAACTCTTTATTTCTTGCAATTGTCTGAAAAATAAAGTTCACAACTGATCGCTTTATATAGATATAAGGGATGGAGGAAAATTCTAAGAGAAATCCTAAAAGAAATCAAAAATTAAAGCTATCCTAATCTAACTAGGATTGTTTCCTTATCTAAAATCCGCTTTTAAGGAAAGAATCAAAAGATACCAAAAAATAAAACTAGAAAAATCTATCTAGATAAAGATAAATCCCAAATTGACTTTGGGCCTTCTAAATTCGCCACATATTAGACTTGGGCTCTTCAATAACGTGTTGGACTATTATTGGATAAATCCACACATTATTTTCAACGTCAACCCAGTCAGTATGCCCATACCGACTTTCTTCATGCACTCTGGTCAGTATATCCATACCGACTGTCTCTTCGAACTTCCATCTTCAACTTCTTCAAGTGTGATATCCCATGTTGTGATTTTGATCATCATGTATTGTTCTTCAAATCTTGATTTCCAATCTTTGATGGCCCTCATTCTAACAATCTTCGGACCTTTGAATGATAGCTCTGGATTTAATTCTTCAAGGCTTTTCAGGATCATATCATTCCCCTCCTCTTGAAAAGAATTCGTCCTCGAATTTAAATCTTCGGGGTCAAGGACTACCATGAATGGATCATCAAACTCCTTTGTGTGCACAACTAAATCATATGGAACATTCTCAACAACCTGTGAAATAAAGACATCAAAAGTACAGGGTTGATCAAAAACGTTAGAACTCGGTAACTCCTCCATGACTGCTTCTTTGAGTTCTTTGTGCTCCACAGTCTTTACTCCATTAATTTCAATCTCCTCTTGAAAACATGGTTGCATTTCCAACAGCTCTTCAACTGTTTCAAACTCCTCAACTTCGAACAGCTCTTTAATGATTCTGATCTCCTCTACGGCGGTAACAACCTTCATTTCTTCTCTCTCAACTTCTCCAACACCTTCACAAGTAGCAACATTTATCAATTCATCAAGAGATGCTTCAACTGAAATTGTTACCTCGAAAGTAGAATCTTCTTTGATGGCAACGATCTCAGATGGTAACTCAACGTGGATCTCCTTTTGAATGTTGTTGGCTTGGTTTGGCACATCCATGACCAGCTGAACTGGTGATGCAGGCCGTGTAGGTGGTACATAGGTACGTAGAAACTCCGCAAACTTCAGTTGTGATTCTGTCATCATATCCTTTTGAGTTCAAATAGAACTCAACTACAGGTTCAGGATAGATCTTTGTCAGAGTGACTTCAGTGAATCTCTTCAATCCTGATTGTTCGATCTTCGAGATTAACAAGTTGCAGAGTGGAGAATTTGAGCACCTTTCTCTATATGCGGCTTGATCTAAGAATTTATCTTTGTATAGATTCACTTGGAATCTTTGAGATGATTCACCAGTTCTTCTGAAGTTGAACTTTCGTTGAACATCTGGTGCGCTCCTTTCAGCCATGGAGTTTTTGTGACGCTTGGAGAACGATTTGAAGAAAAGGGTATAATCTGGTTTTGACTGGATTTGAAACTGAATCCTTGATTCTCGCAACTATTTTGCAGAACTTTTAAGACAACGGAGGGAGAGAGGCTTGAATTCTTGACTAAGTCTTGGATCGATAAAAGTGATACTAGAATTCATCCATCCTTTTTATAAGAGGAGATGGGGCTCATCTAACGGTTGGGACGTTTCGTATGCCCAGATTTCAAAGGTCAGATTTATTCAATTGACCCATCGATTGGCTTTTGATTCTATCCGTTGGGGATTAATGAGGAGAGAGAGTGAGTCCAACGGTAATATTGGAGTGACACGTATTTTTACCATTCCCACTATTAAAAATTTTTGAACTTATCTGTTTCTCTCTTGTGGCTTCCTCTTGGCTGGAAACTGATTACGTCATCAGTTAGCTTCGACTGTAGCTGATCATTTCCATGTTGATCAGTTCCAACTGAGATGTTTTCTCATCAGTTCCTTCCTGGCCTCGACTGCTGGAATTTTAATTCAACTGTTTCTCAGTTCAAAGGAACTGGAATCAACTCAACAGGAGACATCAGTTCAGCTGCTCCTTCAGTTTCGCTGCTTTCCTTCAGCTAATTTTTGAACTGATGTCTCCTGTTGAGTTGATTCCAGTTCCTTTGACTTCTTCATCAGTTTGAGCATTTTGCAGCTGGTATGTTCTGCTTGACTAACTGGATCATCAGTTGAGACCATTTGGCTGACTCTGCCTTGCTCATTGCCTTAGTTTGAGCAAATGAACTGATGATTCAGTTGAACTGATGGGGTAGGGTGATCAACTTCAATTTACTTTCTTTGCACAACTTCTCGCTTCAGTTTGAACTGATAGCTTATGTGTCCAACTGATCAGTTCAACAATTTTCTCAGTTGTGAACTACTTATTCTGATGAGTTGAAGCCTTTTGGTTCAGTTCCTCTCTTCAACTGGAATTGTTTTCTGACCTTTTTCTTCCAGTTGACTATCTTCATCATTTGATGCTAGTTCAAGTAGTCTCAGTTGTATGCATAGCTCCATAAACCTTGCTTCAGGCAATGGTTTGGTGAAGATGTCATCTATCTGCTTTTCCGTGTTGACGTATTTGATGCATATGTCCTTCTTCTCGATGTGATCTCTGATGAAGTGGTGTCTTATGTCAATGTGCTTAGTTCTTGAATGCAGAACTGGATTCTGAGATATTGTAATTGCACTATTGTTGTCACAGAATATATGTACTTCTTCAGTTTCGACTTTGTAGTCCTTCAACTGTTGCTTCATCCAGAGTATTTGAGCACAGTAGCTTCCTGCAGCTACATATTCTACTTCAGTTGTTGATGTGGCAATGGAGTGTTGCTTTTTGCTGAACCAGGATATGAGTTTGCTTCCAAGAAACTGACATGTTCCACTGGTGCTTTTTCTGTCAATCTTGCATCCACCAAAGTCTGAGTCTGAATAGCCAATTAGACTCAAACTGTTGTCTCTGGGATACCATAGTCCATGATTTATGGTTCCTTTGATGTATTTGATAATCCTATTTGCCGCTTCAAGATGACTTTTCTTCGGGTTGGCTTGGAACCGCGCCCATAGACCGACTGAATAGGAGATGTCTGGTTGGCTAGCCGTTAGGTAGAGTAGCGACCCAATGTTTCCTCTGTAGTATGTCTGACTAACTGATTCTCCTTCTTTATCAAGAGTTAGCTGAACTGATGTGTTCATAGGAATCTTGATAGTTTTTCCTTTATTAGCTCCAAACTTTTTGACTAGCTCCTTAGTGTACTTGGCCTGGCTGATAAAGATCCCATCTTTCAGCTGCTTCACTTGGAATCCTAGGAAGAATGTCATTTCTCCCATCATGCTCATCTCGAATTCGCTTTGCATCAGTTGAGCGAATCGTGTGCATAGATCTTTGCTTTTTGATCCAAAAATTATGTTATCCACGTAAATTTGAACCATTAAGATCTCAGTTGATCCTTCTATTCAGAATAGAGTTCGATCAATGACTCCTTTTTGAAACCCATTCTTTAGCAAGAAGGTTGTGAGAGTTTCATACCACGCTCGAGGAACTTGCTTTAGTCCATAGAGAGCTTTCTTCAGCTTGAAGACTTGATCACCAATTTTGAAGCCTGGCGGTTGCTCGACATACACGTCCTCCTTGAGCATTTCTTGAAGAAATGCACTCTTGACATCCATTTGATAGACTGTGAAGTTGAAGTGAGCTGCATAGGCTAGGAACACTCTGATGGCTTCCAATCTTGCAACTGGTGTGAATGTCTCATCAAAGTCGATCCCTTCACTTTGTGAGTATCCTTTGGCTACCAGTCTTGCCTTGTTCCTTGTGATCACACCTTGTTCGTCCAGCTTGTTGCGAAAAACCCATTTTGTGCCAATGACTTTCTAGGTTTTTGGTCTATCAACAAGAAACCATACGTCATTTCTTGTGAATTGATTGAGTTCTTCTTGCATGGCCATGATCCAGTCTGAATCTTCTAAGGCTTCTTTGACGTTTGCTGGTTCCTTCTGAGATATGAAGCATGTGAATAGTGCATGCTCAGTTAAACTTCTGGTTTGAACTCGACTTCTTGGATCACCAACTATCTTGTCAGTTGGATGGCTTCGGAGCCATTTGGGCAAGATAGCTTCAGCTGGGTCGTCAGCTGGTTCTACTGTGGTGACGTCATCAGTCGTCCTTTCATAAGTTGGTTCGGCATCTTAATCAGTTCTTCCCCCTGTTTCAGTTGTGGGGTTTATGGTCTCAGCACGATTTGTGTCCTCATTGACCAGATTATTCTCAACTGGTCTAGTGCCAGTTTCATTGCCTTCTTCTAGTGAAGCTTCAAGCCGCTCTGGAACAATGTGATCCACATAGTCCTACGAGTTTTCAGTTTCACTAAGTAGTACTTGAACTGATGTGTCTATTGTTTCTTTGTTCCTGTACTCATTAGCAAATTCATCCAAAACAAATTAAATATTATTTCCACAACAAGAGTTTGTTTATTGAACACTCTGTAAGCTTGTGCGTGAGGTGAATTATACCCAAGAAATATTCCCTCATCAGCTTTAGCACTGAAAGCTTTCAGTTTAGTCTTGCCATTTTTGTGAATATAACATTTACAGCCAAATATTTTAAAGTATGAGATAGAAGACTTATGACCCTTATACAGTTCATAAGGTGTTTTGTCATGTGCGGTGACAATGGCACTTCGATTTTGAGTGTGGCAGGCTGTGTTGACTGCTTCAGCCCAGTAACCTTCAGCTATGTTGGCATCAGCTATCATTGCTCGGGCTGCTTCTTTGAGTGTCCGGTTTCACCGTTCAGCTATACCGTTTTGTTGTGGAGTTCTTGCAGCTGAGTATTCGTGAGTGATTCCAAGTTGGCTGAGAAAACTGATCATTTGCTGATTCACAAATTCAGTTCCATTATCGGAGCAAATCCTTTAAACTGATCTCTCTTTTTTAGTTTGCAGCCTTCTGATCAGCGCTGTTAGCTTGGCGTAAGCTTCATCTTTGCTCCTCAAGAATTCCACCTACGTATATCTTGAGAAATCATCAACTACTATGAGCGTGAATCTTTTGCCTTTTGGGGTCTGTGGTTTGACTGGACCAAATAGATCCATATGTAGCAGTTGGAGGCATTCAGTTGTTCCTGGTGGATGACTCATATTCTTGAAGGATGACGTCACTTGCTTTCCTTTTTGGCATCGTCCACACACACCTGATTTCTTATATATCTCCTTGGAAAGCCCCTTAACTAGCTCTTTCTTGGCTAGGTAGTTGATTGTTTTGAAGTTGAGGTGGTTCAGTCATCGATGCCATAGCTAGCTTGCTTCAGTCGATCCTTTTGAAAGGAAACAAGCTTCTGAGTAGTCGGTTGACCAGTCAACAATATACATGTTGCCTCTCCTTATTCTAATAAGAAGAATTGCTCCAGTTGACTTGTCTCTTATGTTGCAGGAGTTTTTGGTGAAGTCAACTGAGTGGCCATTGTCACACAGCTGGCTGATGCTGAGTAATTTATGTTTTAGTCCATCCACATGGGAGACTCCATTTACTACAACTTTTCCCTTGAACCCTTCTCCAATGGTTCGGCTTTTGGAGTTGTCTCCAAATGTGACAAATGGACCTTTGACTTCTTCATAACCGTCGAGATCTTCTCTGTCTCTGGTCATGTGCTTGGAGCACCCGCTATCTAGATACCAGATATCTTTGGTTTTCTTCATAGATAGGATACTCTTATCCTGCAAAAATAAAGATTAGCATTTAGGGACCCATTTCATATCGGGTCCTTGTTGATACATCAAGCTCTTTGGAATCCAAACTTGCCAAACTTTCGGCTTTTTATCATTCAGAGATCCAACTAATTTGGATCGCTTGATCAGTTTAGATTTTCTTTCAACTCTTCTATTTTGAGATGAATCGGTTAAATGGTACCTGCGTTGAGAGTTAGTAGGATAAAACAATTCAACTAAAATGCTTTGTCTTGAGACCTTTGAGCTCTTTGATCAGGCCAATGCCTCGTATGTTTCCAATTTACTGGATTGAACCCTTTTGTAACAACTCTCGGTTCATTTCTGGAATCCAGATACTCGTTATAGTGATGGTAGTGTTCATACGAGTTTCTTTGATCTCTCCTATAGGTGTTCTGATTGAACTTCTTGGTAGGGTAGGCTTGAGATCTAAACTGGTTTTTCTTTCTGAAGTGGACTGATCTATCAGTTTGCTTTGGGGGCATTCTGTGTTGAGCTGGTGGTCTTTTGTGAGCTAGTGGTCTGTTGAACTGAAGACCTTGAATGAAAGGATTGTTTGGATGAACTGATGGACTTGACTGGAATTTTGGCTTCAGTTGACCTGGTGTTTTTGGTTGGGAGAACTGTCTGAATTGTCTGGGCTGAGTTTGAGGATTTCTCAATATTCCTTTGCCTTTCGATGTCTCAGCTGGCTGATCATGAGTTGATCTGGTGAATCCTTTTAGGATTCCTTTATCACTGGGTTGAGCAACTGCCTTTCCTTTCTCTAAGGCGGTGAACTTGCTGTATCCCAGCCCTGTGCTGCTGGTTCCAGTTCTCTGATGATTCAATATCTCATCTATAATTTGAGATCCCTTTTTAAACTTGAGATTTACTTTTTCTCTCTCATGGATCTCTTGCTTGAGTTTTTTATTCTCAGCTTCTAGATCAACAGTTTTCAATTTCAACTTTTCAAATTCCACAAACTGAGATTCAAGATAACTAATTCTTTCATGATCAATGCTCATTTTTCTAACTCTATTTCTCAGTTCATTGTTTTCATCTCTCAATTCAACATGCAAGCAGGATATTGAAGCTAATTGATCTTCTAGCATCATAAGTTTCATATCAAGTTCATTGCTAGAGATAGTTGCTTCATTAATATGATAGAAAGAGGTTTGAGAGTTAGCTGTACTAACCTCTTCATCATTGTCAGCCATGAGGCAGAATAACGCTTCATCATCTGAGCTATAGCCGTTAGAATCCATTCCAGATAGATAGTCTGAATCATCTAGCACGACATTCTCTAAGTTTGCAATCATTGCTTTTCTTTTGAAGAAGTTTCTCCTCACTTTGGCCTTCTTGTCTTTAGGGAGTCTTGGACATTCATATCTGTAATGTCCTTGTTTGTGGCAGTGAAAGCATTCTTCTAGATTTCGATTGCCACCCCTGAATGGTTCAGCTGGTCGTTTAGCTGGTTGATGAGTTCTCTCATCTTTTGGGACTTCATCAGTTTGAGGTAGAACTGATTGTTTATCCCTGACTTTCTTCAGCTTTTCTAAAAATCTGGTAACTGACTGAATTTGATCATTGGTGTCTTCAGTCAGGTTTTCCTTCTTTTCGGTTGTGACCCTTCTTCATTCGGACGAAGATCCGCCTTGATTCTCTTTGGCTAGTGAGCTTCTGGGCCGGAAGTTGTTCCTTCCTCGAGTATCTCTAAAACGGTTCCTTTCACCATAGAAGGCTGCATCTTAAGCTGATGATGTTGATGCTTCCTTCTTCCGATTTAGGCTGTACTTATGAGCTTTGAGAGAGCCAAACAGTTCTCTGAGAGTGATCCTGTTCAGATTTCTTGATTCTTTTGTAGCTATCACTTTCATGTCCCATTCTTGGGTGAGATTATCCAAAATTTTGGAGTTCATCTCAGAATTGGGATAGCTTCTTCCCAGGTTGGTCATCTCACTGATGATACCTAGAAATCTGGTTTCAAGGCTTGAGATAGACTCTTCTGGCTGCATTTTGAATGACTCGTATCCGTCGACTGCCAGTTGGAGCTTGTTTCCTTTGATGTCTTCGGACTCTTGGCACAGATCTGCTAGTAAGTCCCATATCTCCTTGGTAGTTGTGCAGTTTTTTGTGTCCTTCATTCTGTCTTCATCTAGAGTTTGAAATAGTGCAGCTTGAGTAACAAACTCTAGATTCTTCAACTTCTTCTCTTCACTGGTGAGAAGATTAGTTGGCTTTGGAATCCTGGCTGGTTGATTGATATCAACTATATGGGCTTCATTGTCCATCATGATAATGATTGGACCATCTTCAATAACTTCCCACATGTTCTTATAGATCGAGCAGAGATGCGCCTTCATTCACCTACTCCAATTATCATAATTCTCAATTGAAAACAAAGGTAGCTTATGGTTTCCCATAGCTTGAAATATTAGCACAAATAAGTAGATATGATTCAGTTGATCTGCAGAAACGGCCGATCCTTAGAATCAACCGCTCTGATACTACTTGTTGGTCCCGGGCGAGTCGATATCAGTTTAAAGGGAGGGTGAATAAAATGATATAAAAACTTTACTTCAATTGCGGAATGATAAGGGCCCTTGACTCGCTTAGCAACTTATCTATGCACAAATCAGTTGAGCACTTTAGCTTGGGTGCAAATTATGTAAGCTTGTGTACAGTTCAAAGATATGCGAGTATAAGCAAAACAGTTGCTTATAGAGGTTCGAAGTCTCAAACTTCTACGTCCTTTCTTCCTTCCGCAGAAGGGCAAATCCACTATATAACTTGAGTTTCTTTACAAATTACACAATGAAGGACAGTTGGCTGAACCTGGTAACTACTTGCTACCTCAGCTGGTCGACGGCTCACACTTGAAGTCCCTAACTGCTCGCTAGGAAGGTAGGTGCTATTATCGTCTTTACAAGGTTTTAGATCTCTTTCGATCTTCAAGAGGTTAGTCTTGAACAGGGGGGTATCAACTGATATGCTCCTTCAATTGAGCTGAGTAGTTGATCGTTGTATAGCTGGAACTGAGATGGCTGCCCTGGCTAGATCGTCAATAGCTGGCTGAATATCTTGACTCTGTGAATTCTTCTTCTCAGTTGGACTCTCGCAGTTTTTATCAAATGCTGAACTTAAGCTTAAGTGGGAGGGAGGAAGAAAAGCTCTTGCTTGAGTATTTCAAGAATGCATGCGTGAAAGTAGTGTAGGCGAAGAGTTGTTTAAACTTTGATTCACTCGTCTTTTATAGAGTAGTGATTTTATGACTGTTAAGTTCCATCGATCGGTGGCTCTATTGGCTTATCAATGGTAGACGGTCTTTATTGATTGCTGGAGCTCTTGGTTGAAGTAGCCGTTACTCTGCTAATCGATCTTCATTGGATATTTAATTCCAGGATTTCCATTGGAGCATTTATTTCAAGATTCGTCGGTTTGAGCAATAACTCCAGGGTTCTCTGGCTTCAGTTTTGAGTCCCAGTTAGCAGTACTGAACTTATCTGTTCAGTTCGGTCATTGCTCCAGTTGGTAGTTTTGAGCTTGTCACCTGAGTTTGGCTATTGCTCCAGTTGGCAATTCTTAGCTTGTCAGCTGAGTTTGGCTGTTGCTCCAGTTGGCAGTTCTTAGCTTGTCAGCTGAGTTTGGCTATTGCTCCAGTTGGCAGTTCTTAGCTTGTCAGCTGAGATTGGTCGTTGCTTCAGTTAGCAGTTCTGAGCTTGTCAGCTGAGATTGGTCGTTGCTCCAGTTGGCAGTTTTGAGCTTGTCAGCTGAGATTGGTTGTTGCTCCAGTTGGCAGTTTTGAGTTTTCTTGTCAGCTTGACTAATCGCAAGCTTGGCTTACTTTAGTTTTGGCCTTCAGTTGATCTGTCTTGTTTTCTTCAGTTCTCTCAGTTGGATACTTCCAGTCCTTAGCTTAAACTAATGTTTTATCAGTTCCTTCAGTCTTAGTCAATTCTTTTCTCCCTCTGCTCAGCTGACTTAGTTGTCAGTTTGTTTTGACGTCTTTACAAGGTTTTAGATCTCTTTCGATCTTCAAGAAGTTAGTATTGAACAGGGGATATCAACTGACGTGCTCCATCAATTGAGCTGGGTAGTTGATCGATGTATTGCTAGAACTGAGAAGGTTACTCTGGCTGGATTATCAACAGCTAGGTGAATGCTTTGATTATGTGGATTCTTCTTCTCACTTGGACTCTCACAGTTTTACCAATGTTGAACTTGAGCTATGTGGGAGAGAGAAAGAAAGCTCATTTGTAAGTTGAGACAACTTGAATGAAGGCTTCAAGAATGAAAGTCGCGAAAAGTCTTTTGAAAACTTTGATTCACTCGTCTTTTATAGAGGAGTGATTCTGTGACCGTTGAGTTCCATTGATCGGTGGCTCTGTTGGTTCATCAATGATAAATGGTCTTTATGATCATTAGAGCTTTTGGTTGAGGCAGCCGTTACTTTGCCAATCGATCTCTGTTGGATGTTTAATTCTAGTAGTCGTTGCTTTGCCAATCGATCTCTATTGGATATTTAATTCCAGGATCTCTGCTGGAGCATTTATTCCAAGATCTTTATTTGAGCATTAACTCTAGGACTCTCTGGCTGGCAGTTCTGAGCTTCAGTTTAGTAATTTGAGTTCCAGTTGGCAGTTCTGAGCTTGTCTGCTCAGTTCGGCTATCAATCAAGTTTGGCAGTTCTGAGCTTGTCTGCTTAGTTCGGCTATCACTCCAGTTTGGCAGTCTTGGGCTTCTTCCTCCAGTTCGACTGATCACAAGTTGTTGAATAACTTGTCAGTTCGACTATTCTTTCTTTGAGCTGTCTTGTCAGCTTAATTGATCATAAGCTGTTGGCTAGCTTGTTAAATTGACTGATCTTTCTCAAGCTTCCTTGTCAGATGTTTGCTTGTTTTCTCCTACAAGATGGCTGACTTCACTTCTGGCCTTTGATTGATTTATCTGTCTACTTCAGTTTAGCTGAAGTTAAGTTTGGCCATCACCTGGATACTTCCAGTCTTCAGTTAAACTGATCTCTTATTAGTTTCTTCAGTTTTCTTGATTTTTCTCTCAGCTCAGTTGACTTAGCTGTCAGTTTGTTTTGGCTGGTTCGACTCTTTGAACCCTCATTTAGATTGAGTTCTGACTGGTTGGCATATCTTTCCAGCTGGTTGACCATGCTCTAGTTGGGTTGACTCTAACTTTAGTTGAGTTCCTTCTTGAGGCTCTAGATTGGTCAGCTCAGATCTACAGCTTGGATCTTGGTCAGTTTTTCAGGAATAGTTTTGACATCTCATCAAAACCTTATATAGGGATTCCTTGATAGTTTATCCTAACATGAACTAAGGAGGCTTAAGTGATAATGAGGGGATATTTATATCACTCCATAAATTAACCCTAAAATCCAATTAAATCAATAATTAAATCTTAACTTGATCAATTGAAGTCTAACAAAGATGAAATCAAGTTCTATGGATTCGTATCGACAAGCACTATCATCTAATATATTCGTTCATCTCGTTTCGATAATAATTGGGCCGTAAATAATTAAAATTATAATTGGGCTAGAAAGCCCATCATTTGGGCCTTTTAATAAAATAGACTCAACTTAAACATTTGGGCTCTAGAAAAATTCATTGGGCCTCTATAATTGGTTTTGGGGTGTTACAATATGAATACTCAGAATTTACGTGTATATTTTTCAATTTAGGGTTTTAGCACTGTCATTTCCTATTTTAGCAGTGTTATGGCCTTTTTTTAGCATTGTCATGACTTATTTTAACATTACTCTTTTTTAGCATTAACATAAAAAAATATCATCGACATTGTAAAAAAACCACGAACAAACACTGTTACATGTTGAATTATCAATATATGAATACTCAGAATTTATGTGTATATATTTTTCAATTTAGGGTTTTAGCATTGTCATTCCCTATTTTAGCACTGTCATGACTTATTTTAGCACTAACATGATCCTTGTTTAGCATGACAATTGTTTAGCATTACAATAAAAAAAATATCATCGATATTGTAAAAAAACAATGAACAAACACTGTTACATGTTGTTGAATTATGAATATAGTGCAAACACTATTACAATTGCAAACTCTCATTTTTAGCATTAATATAACCCTATATTAGCATTGTGATTAAAAACTTGTCATGATCATTACAAACCCAACATATGTGATTTGTGGTACTAGCATCATTGTTAACTGTATTTGTATCATCATATCTCATTTTAGCATTATCATTAAATTATAAAATACAATCATAAATATAAATGCGATTACAGTTTTTACAATGTCATAAATCGAACCTTATCATTATTTCGTAATGATTTAGTAGTTTCATTTTTTTTGTAAACCTAACATTTTTGTCCATCTGTAATATATCTGCGTATTTTCTTGGTTTTAACACTATAGTTTAGAGTTTTAGCACTGTAATCTCATATTTTAGCATTCCGATTATGTTTTTTTAGCATTGTTATTTTCATTTACTTAACAATATTATATCCAAAATTATAGTTGCTAAAAGGACTGCAGAAGATGAAAGTAGCAGAAACAAAACATCTAAAACTGCCCCAAATAATGAAGATAATAGAAGCAGTGATGTATATTACAAATATCCATTCTTAGAAGCAACAACATGCCCATCAACTCTCTTAGAGGCTGTAAGGGAAATGAATAAAGAACAATGGGAAGCAACCCCAAAGGTCACAAGCTTCCCATGATTGTCCTTTCAAATAAATGGTGCAAAAATCATTGAATACCTGCAACCATGTAAAAATTCACAAATCTCTGTTATAATCATGTCTTTCTCATCGTAAATGAAAGACTACAAATATTCAAACATTAACTAACAGTGCTAAAAAAGGAAATGGAAGTGCTAAAATATAAACTATTAGTGCTAAAATATAAACTACCGGTGCTAAAATATTAAAATGGAGGAGTTCGGCAACAAAATGCGGGAGCCTCACAACTGCGTTGTAATACCCTAAATTCTATAATTTAAAATGTTACTCTTTCTGTTTTTTTAAAGCAGAAAATGATTCTAATAATAATAGTTCAAGTAATTATTTTTTTTTCTAAACTAATCTTGCTAGAAAATAGAAAAAAAATAATCATAACCGAAATCCTAAGAAGAAAACAGATCACAATATATTTATATATAATTTTTAGAAATATATATACTTAGATCAAAAGACCTGCATTTAATAATGTGATACCCCGACCCTTTTTGCTAAATTATAAACTATAATTTTAGTAAATGATTTCGAATTGACATTGTTGAATTATAATCATGTGAGTATGTTTGTATGTTATGCCGTTATTTTTATTTCAGGTTGCCTCACTCGAGCCGGTATGTCATAGCACAGTGATGTTATACAGAGTATATAACACAATTTAAATTTTAATACTAAAGTGTCGAGTTATACGATAATGAATGTTATTGCATTGAAATTTTTGTTTGCCAAAACCTTGAACGCCCTAACGCTGAGTTGATCGGGGGTTCAGGGGGCGAAGCGCCCCAACGGGGGCTAGGGGGCAGCGCCCCCTGCTTTTTCGGTATGTATTAAAAGTGCTTTGAAAATTTAAAGGAAAAAAGAGTGGTTTAAAATAAGGGGGATGATTTTTGGCATGTCGCGCGCTCGCGGGGAGGTGTGCGCCCGCGGGGCTGGCGAGGGACGCGCGCCCGCGAGGGCTGCGCGCTCGCGGGGAGCGTTGGCCGAGAGAGGGGATCCGCGGTCGCGGGGGCTGCGCGGTCGCGCGGGTCCGGGGATTTTCTACCTATAAATACAACACTTATTCATTTCCTCCTCATTTCCTTTCCATATGGGCGATTTTCCTCCCCCTTCTCTCTACAAATCTTTCATCTTTTGAAGTAGATTCTTCCATCATCATCCATCAACAAAGGTAATCTCTACACCTCTCCTTCTTAGGGATTAAACACCAATTTCTTGTTGTTTTGGAAACTAGGGTTTGTATCCAAATTTGAGGATTTTGGAATTTTGTTGATCTTCTTGCCTTGACATCTTAAACATATGGTGTATTTATCTCCTTGAAGCTATATGTGAAGTTATATCAAATTCCTATGGTTCTTTGATGCTAGGGTTTAGAGTTTTTGCCCTAATTTCCCCTTATTTTGATGATGTGGTTTGGAGGTGTTGTGATTGTTGCTTGGGGTTGAATTTCAAGTATGTTAGAACCCTAGGGTGAAGGTGTTTGTATTTGAAATGTTGAGTCTAAAGGATTTAAAATGAGTTATGAGCATGTGGTATAAATGTGTGCCCGTAACGTGTTCTATCAAATGCTTCAAAGAGTTTTAATGCGTATTTTGAGTCCAACATCATATTATGAGCTTGTATATCCATGATTTTGTACATGGATATGTTTGAAGACTTTAAAGCAAAGTATAGCATGAGTTTGGTCTAAACCATGCTTTAATTAAATAACTCGACGTCTAAAATGAAAGATGATTGAAAAGGGTGCTAGGTGACGTGTTGGAGCTCGAGGAGGACAACTTGTGCACGGCCAAGAAGTATTTCAAAGGTTGAGAAATTGTGAAAGCGTCTCATAAGGTGGGGTAACTCTAAACTGTGAAGACGTGTAATGTTATAGTTATTGTTGTGCTTTGATTGTATAAATATGAAGGGTCTTCGGATCGGTGAATGAAAGAGATCCTTCGGGGTCGACAAAGAGACCCTTCGGGGCAGAGATCCTTTGGGATCGAATATAGACCTGTTAATGTCCTCCCTGGGGGGTAGTATGTCTGCGGGCATCCCTACAGGGCCAAAGATGTTCATTAACGGGGGCATCATGATGTTTGGACCCTACGGGGTTGAGACTAGTCTCCACAATGTAAAGAAAAGTCCATATGTTATATTTTCACTTGTGCAATTAGCTATAACTGTTTTCAGTGTTCCCCACTGAGTATGTTGTTAAATACTCACCCCATTCATTCAATGAATTTCAGGTTGAGGAGTCGGAGCCCGAGTAGGAGCGTTGTGAACACAAGAGAACCCCACAAGCTTGTGTTTATCTTTTTACATGCTCTTATTTTGATAACTTTCATATTATTATTGTTATTATTACATTGATCACTATTTTTGCTTATGATCAATGATTATTGGGGATGGGAATAGCCCGATCTTTTGTAGGTTATCATGTATATAACTTGATATTGTGCAACAATTTAAAGGCGGGTCGTTCGACCTTGGAGCTTATTACGTATGAAGTATGTTGTCGACCCTATACTTGCATGTTGATTTAGGATGTTAGACGGGCGGGTTATGACAACCTATGAGCCCGATAAGTTAGACGATTGCATGCTAATTTGCGAAAATTTTACGTTTAGAATTATGACGTCATGCCTAGTCATGCTTTTTGAACTAAGCTTCCGCTCATTTTATTATAAGCACACAAAAATATATATAAGTAAATTGTATGTTAAGTGACGTGGCCAAACGGAGTAGTTTGGGGTGTTACAAATAAACACCGAGTTCATTTCAAAAAGTAACTCATGAATTCAAAAATATAAATTTTACACTCCTAGCTATTATTAATAAAACTAAAATATTCAACCACTACATTAAGTTAATCCAAACACCACTAGCAAACATAAAATACTAAATTCAAAATAGTTTATTTTAAGAAACAAGTGCTAAAGTTAAGGTCAAGTAATGAAAACATTTTGAGAAGGTTCACCCCCATTTCCCTCGCGTTGCTCCCAGCTCACTGACCTGAAAACATTTAAAAATGTGGGATGAGTACTCTTAAAACGTACTTAGTGGTGGGAATTGTGGACATTTCTTTCTATTTATCCAACTGAAATAAATCGCAGGAATAATGGATTTAGGGTACTCTTCTTCTGATTCTAGAATACATCTTGAACTATGCATAGGACATATTCTGGTGCGTACGAAACGCCTCTGTGCGCATGAAACGCTATCCATATTCCATCCACGATAATTCAAATTGGATTAAAAATATTTCTGTCAAACATCGTATATCATATACTTTTATTTCGAATATAATAATTTCACCCACCTGATAAAAGAGAGTGCGTAAAATCAAGTAGAGAATCACACAGTGGACGAGGGTCCTAATTGCGCCGTACCTAATATATATAAAAAATAATCTCAATAAATTATTTAAGTGAATTCTAATTTTAACAAATCTGAAAATTTAAGATTTATGGACCTAAATGATTAATTTATGAGTTTTGGGTTAATAATATATAAAATAAATAAAACTTTATGGACTAACTTCTATATTTAAGAAAGATTTATTAACCAAAATCTAGAGTCAATAAACTTACTGGGGCCATTTTCCAATTTTTGAAAATTAGTGAGAAAGGGTCTAAATGCAAGTAATTTAATTACAATTAAACTCTTCCATTCTCTTTTGTAAATTCACGACAACAACAGAATGGAAATCAAAATCCTCAATTTCATTCTTAACTCCCTCTCTCTTTCTCCCCTAAAATCACATGAGAATCAATTAGAAATCAAGATCCGCAAATTCATTTTCATCTCTCCTCTTACTCACCCCCCTCTCTCTCGACTAGCAATGAGGAACAAAATAGAAATCCCCAAATTCTCTTCCCAAAATCCCTAACTCTCCTTCTCTCTCTTCTTCCACTCAATTCCGATGAACCTATCGCCGCCCTCCATCAACCAGCCCACTCCAGCCAGATGAGTTCATTCATGACTCAGACTAGACCCGACTCAATGACAACATGTCTTGAGTTCAGTTGCAGCGGCGATTCACCAGTGACTCCAAGACTCGACTCCATTTTGAGCTCCATGCCAACGACTATTCAACATAGCTCGGACCACAGCCGTAGCCCAGACCTGCTCGATATTCAACCCGACACAGCCCGAGCCCGACACCACTCTCCCCAGCTTCGACAGTCTAGACCCATGACTCGAAGCTACACACACACTCACACCAGCTGGCCCCCGACGACAAGACGCGACAAAGATAAACGTCACCGAGACTTGAGCCCAACCGACGTTGCCTTCCACTGCTTCGGCTCCCAATAACAGTTCAACCTTGACGAAGCTTCTCTCTCTATTTCTATTTATTTTGTTTTCTGATTTCAGTAAGCTTATTGGCTATCTACAAGTTTTTGACATTTTAAATTCTAGTTTCTAAATTCCCAAGAACTTTATATTACTATGAAATTCTCATATATATGTTGGTGAAAAAGAAATAGCCATGTGGAAATTGATGTAGAAATATCAAGTTGATGGTAGATATTGTTTTTGTGAAACCTTATATTTGTGTTTTTCTGAATTGCAAAACCATGAACAGATTATTTTGATTGTTTACAATTGGAAAAATGTATTCAGATTGTGAGGCCTCTGTGAATTAAACTACTTGTATATTAATTTTGGGAACTTTATGATATATCAAGAGCAATCAGACGGTTAATGTTAGTGGTGTGAAATTATGCAGTTAACAAAAGAAGAGATGGAATTGAAAGAAAAGCTTACCAAGAGGTTTTGAAGTGCTTCAATTAATAAGTTGGCAAGATGTCTTTTATTTAAATAGAGATAGAGATCAGAAGTTTCTAGCCTTCAGATGAGTATTCTGTTTTTAAAGACTATTCTTATCGATAACTAGGGCTGAGCATTCGGTTTTTTGGTTCGGTTCGGTCCTGAAAATGTTAAAACCGAAAAAATCAAAATTTTTAAAAATAAAACCGAACCGAATTTCTCATCAGAACCGAACCGAACCGGACCGAAATATTTCGGTTCGGTTCGGTTTTGAACCGAAATTTTTCTTAAATTTTCTGATTTTTTTTACTTTAAATTCTCTTCATTCAATATAATTAAATATGTACAAGTATGAATTAGCTAATTATCAAGATTCTAGTTTAAAAAAACCAATAATCAATTGAATAAAGTCCAAAAATGTATAAATTCCAACAAAACAAAGCCGAATAAACTATAAAGTCCAACAAAGTTGAGTATTTTTATTAATTCGGTTTTTCGATTCGGTTCAGTTATTTTTTCTCAGAACCGAACCAAAACTGAAAACTTAATTTTTACTAGAAAAAAAATCAAACCGAACTGAATTTTCAAAAGAACCGAACCAAAAAAATCGAATTAATTCAGTTCGGTTCTCGGTTTTCGGTACTTTTTGCTCACCCCTATCAATAACTTAAGAATATTAATATTAGATTTTTTTTAACTTCACATTTATCCCTATCAAAACATTTTTTTAAAAAACAAAAAAAGAAATAAATTTGACAATATTTTCACAAGTCCTTATAATTAATAATTCTAAGACCAAAGTTAAAATTCTAAAATTTCTTTCTAAAACTAGGGATGCAATGTTGGATTCTCTCAAGTCCATCTAATTACATTAAGCATTATCAAATAAATTAAAACTCAAATTTAAAGCAATTAAATAATCAAATAGTTCAAGTCACGTAGAAGTGGGTTGTTACATGCGTGGTCAATCTGGTTAGCTCAACTCTAACTTCATCAAATCACTACATAATTGGTGAAAAAGTAGATTATAATCAACAATTTCCCGTTCATATTAGTATTTTGACGACGGTTTGCTTCATCTGCAGAGGCGGAACCCAGTAAGTGTTAGGATTGTATACTGAAAGATAGTCGAATAACACGCAGCAGAAAATACGATTCGACAGAACTACTTACAACGTGTGTAGGGTTGACGACGAGATTACAGGTCTAATCTCGTTGATGTAGCAGAACCGATAAAATGGCCTCTTCTTCATTGTAGTCGATGCCTAGTAGAGTTGTAGTGATACTCCTCGATCTTCTACTGTATTCCCGATACCCGTTTAGATGTAGAGTGGGATACAAACTACTAAACTGTGTATGGATAATCTGGGGAATTAAGTGAACTGAGAGGGGCTGATCGTGTGTTGCATAATACAGGCCTTCTCTCTCTATTAATACTGAGGGAGGCGTGTACAGTGTCCCCTAACCCTGATGGGTTTGGGCCTCTCCACTTATTCCATTCCCACAGTCCATTAAGGTATTAATTGGGCTACAGTAGGGATCTAGAAGAATATTAAATTGGCCCACTAATTTATTTAATATCCAATATTCAATACCTAGGATATAATAAATAAATTAAGTGTTATTTTTATTCCACTAAAGAAATAACACTGACCTACCAATTTAATACATTTTACGGAATGCATTCTTCTTTAGTCCAGTCATGCCACATGTTTAAGATATAATAATGTCCATTAATTAATAATGTAAGCTCTGACAGCTATAATTAATTAATCCTTCCATTCCTATAGCAGTACCACACAAGCTTTACCATATACGAAATAAATTCTACTTGCAAGGTTTCACATGTACTTGTGTTTACTCAAGAGAAGATCATCAACCTGGAGCACCAGGACATGGTGACCTAACACAGTGCACGACCCATATGTGTGAATATTTTATTGCCCAAAATATCGAGATTATTAACTCTATCAAAAATCTCACCCATTGATAAATCAAAGCAATAATCATAACACACACATGTCCGTCACTATGCAAGACTTAAGAACCCGAACTCTGTGGATCTTTATTCTCTCCCTTTAGGGTCAGACCAGAGAATAGTGAACTGTCGCGATCCTCCTCAATACACGAGTCAGTGTATCAGAATAATCAGTTAGTCAAGATAAACTAACTATCAGATTATTCTACAGTCTACAATGGTTGGTTCACGACTATCTAAACTGCGAGCCTTTTAATACTTTATAAGGAATTCAATAATATGATCTTCACCGTGTGTTTACCCACACCATATCATCTACAATGCAAGTATAAAGAAACATGCATATATAAACATATAACAAAGTAAATAGATGCACAAACAGTGACTGCAATAATAATCAATCCATATCGTCAAAACCATTGTTAATAGTATACAAAGACAAGCTTTCAGTATACAATCCTAACACTTACTGGGAATGGAATAAGTGGAGAGGCCCAAACCCATCAGGGTTAGGGGACACTATACACGCCTCCCTCAGTATTAATAGAGAGAGAAGGCCTGTATTATGCAACACACGATCAGCCCCTCTCAGTTCACTTAATTCCCCAGATTATCCATACACAGTTTAGTAGTTTGTATCCCACTCTACATCTAAACGGGTATCGGGAATACAGTAGAAGATCGAGGAGTATCACTGCAACTCTACTAGGCATCGACTACAATGAAGAAGAGGCCATTTGATCGGTTCTGCTACATCAACAAGATTAGACCTGTAATCTCGTCGTCAACCCTACACATGTTGTAAGTAGTTCTGTCGAATCGTATTTTCTGCTGCGTGTTATTCGACTGTCTTACATGAGTATTCAATATGGTATATTTAATCAACTCACACATAAAATCATGATATGCATGCTAATAGAATTAATAGATTATCCTGTTAGATCCTGTGGGGCGTAATTCGAAAAAACCCCAATAGTAAGGCGTAAGGGGAAGGTAGTGATAGGCTGCAAAGCTGGTTTCGCCGGCGATCGGCCGGCTGCAGCGCTGGAATTGCTTCAGAGTGAAAGAATTGCACTATTTGGTACTCGAATGCTTAGCGGAACGCATGCTGGCGGATCAATACAGAGATGCAAAGTCCGGCGGTAAGGGTTACGATCCTCGCAGTATGTGTGGTTTGCAACTGAATGTAGCTAATTACAAAAATAACCCCAGTTCATTAAAAAGTTGATAATATTACGAGATTGCCACCGCATTTTTTCAATCTGGGAATAGATCTTGGCCGTCAAAATAAGCGAGATCTGTGGCTAAAATTGGTTCTCAGTTCTCACAGGGGGGTGTGGTTCTCACATGATCCCATCTCTTTCTCTCTCTCTCTCTCTATATATATATATATATATATATATATTTGAATTTAAAAGTATAAAAGTAAAAATTAAATTTTAAATATATATTTAATAAGAAACTGATAGATATTTAAACTGAAAAATTTAAATATATATCTAATAAGAAGTTGTTATATATTTAAACTCATCTTAAAAGGCCAAGATATGTGAAATTTCATTATTGAATATTATTTAAAGTATGTTCAAGCAGAACAATGATCATTATTTGTCTATGTGGGATCAAACATTACACTTAAAAACTTTTATATCTTTTTAGTTAAAAAAAATTCAAGTAAATTGTCTTTAAAGATTTGAAATCGTTAAAAGATTTTGGATGTTGCGCGTGAGTTTAGAGTTGAAATAATACGTCATTATGAGTCTTATCCAACCAATGTGTAATATCGACTTTATTATTACGGTTGATTAAAATATCAAATTTCAATTGTGATTTGAAGTAATTCTTTTATCTAAGTTATTTATCAAGATAATATTGTCACTTTGTTTCGCAAATTACAGCTACTTCAAATTAAGGCTAGTACATGTAAATATAAAAAAACATGAGTTTATATTAGTAAAATTAATTTTCAAATATTCATATTTAATTTGAAATTTTAATTTAAATATTAAACTGATATATTCAAACACACTATTTGTTCTCAAGTCTGAGCTGAAAAACCAAGAAAAGTGTGAGATGTGAACATTTTCATTATTGACCATGAAAATTTATAGTACATTCAAGTAGAATAATTATCTTCAAAATTCGATGTGGGATAATTATCCTTTAAAAAATTTGGCTACTTACTACTTTTTCAGTTTTTCCAACTATGAAAGCATTTGAAACTTCGCAGACGTTTTACCATTACATAATAATAATTATCTTCAAAATTCGATGTGGGATAATTATCCTTTAAAAAATTTGGCTAGCTAGTTACTATTTTTTAGTTTTTTCAACTCTGAAAGCATTTGAAACTTTGCAGACGTTTTACCATTACATAATACTAATAAATTTGAAGTAATACTAATTGAGTAAATGCGTGATGTGTGTAATATATGTAATTAATAAGGTTATAAAGTAAAAATATTAACATCATATTGTTTGTATAAATAATTACACTAAAATTTACCAACTCCGTTTGAATGTGTAGCATATAATTTTATTTCGCCTCTCGAAATGACATGTCAGTCAATACTGAATGCTGAATTTGTAATATACAATCTCTAGCATTGCTATCAAGTTAGTAGGAATTTCAAAAATTCAAATTTATTCATTCAAATTAATAGCATACAAGGTTGTTAGAATTTGCAAAAGATTTGTTGTATGTTTTCAACAACATTTCCTTTAATTATTTCTTTTTCAAAATATATATGATTTGAATTTGAAGGCGCAAACTCCAAAACTGACTTGTTGGCTGTTAGTATAATTTGTTGAAGCAAGAAATTACAAATTACATTTCATAATTATTATTAAATTCAGATTATTACAAAATACACTTTAATAAATATTATTCAATATTTGTTGGTGCTCAATGTAGGCTATATTTAATTTTAAAATTAAAATAAATATAATTTAATTGATTAAAATATATTTAAAATTACAAATATAAACACTTTTTTAAATTCATATGATAAGATAAATTATTGACCATTAAACTTGAATATATTTTTAAAAATTCAAAAATACACATTTAATTGTTGAAATTTAACTCAATTATTTTAATATGTATTTAAATATTAAACTAATAAAATCAAACACAAAGTTCATTCTTAAATAAGAGACCAAGAAATGTATGTGAATTTAATTGTTGACCATTAGAATTTATAATATGTTAAAATAAAATAATTTTTTTTTAAAATTCAATGTGTGATAATACAGTGTGTATATATTATCCTCTTATGGACTTGGGTGGGGATTGCTCATTTTTATTAATTAAACATGATATTGCACACGTAGGAATCTGAGTATACTTTTATTGGTAGATGCAAAAGTCATGAAATGTGATGTTTTATTTACAATAATTATAATGTCGTGTATATAATTATTACAAAATGACCTCAATGTTCTGATTTTTTTTAATGCATATAACCCTAAAAATAAAGTGAATCTTTAATCAAATAAGATTAAAAAAAAAAAGTAGTTATCTTGCACAAAGTGGGAGTAAGGGCTCTCACAATTGATTACGTAATGATTTTTTTTCTTTTTTTTCTTTCTTAATTTTTTTTCATGGAAGCCTATTCATCTAAAACTGCCTAAAATGGAGAAACATACGCTAATATAAAAATGTTTAGAAGACTAAGAATTGTAGAGCATTACCCCGGTGAGAGGGTTGCTCTTCCAGAAATTCTCGACGGCCCGAATCAAGTCCGGGCCGAAGAGGGGGTTTGGAAATAGTTTTCAACCAGCAATAGACACGCTTAAGGATCTTACACATACAAGCCTCCCGCCTTATGTCGCCCGTTCTTCTCCTCGAACTCTTTCGCTAGCCGAAAGTTGTAAGATCCCCTCACAACCGTGACACTAGACTCCCTCTAGCTACCCACGACTTCAACTTACAATCTCTCCCGAGATTGCGTACAAAACAAGAGTAAAATCCCCTTACGTGTTTCACTCGAAAACACTCAAAACTAGTCTATCATGTTGAACGTATTAATGAACAACTATTAGTTACAATGACCACAAACAAACTGACTCTCAAACAATCTAACACGAGAATCTAAACAATATATGAGTGGTACCGATTGCTCCTCAATTCGGCCTTCATATAGACTTTGGTGTCGATCTCCATCCGCCGCCAACATGGTAAGTAGATTGTGGTTTATGGCCTTCCAAACGTGTGTAGATACTCTCCAAGTGTAGTGGGGTTAATTCAGCACTGGATCTACACCACAAGGCAGTAAAATGAATATATCTTGACCTTCCAAACTGGTTCGGCACAAAATCTTTCCAACAAGGAAACTGCCATAAATAGAGTGTCCCTGGTTCTGTCTGGGACATAATCTGGAACAATTCGCCAACTGTTCTCCTTTTCTTTGCACAACGAATATATCCAGGCACACATTGTCGAACATATCTCACCAATACAACAACACAGATACTTAATGCATGATGATGGCACTAACAATCTCCCCCTTTGGCGTTTATGGTCGACAATTATCATCACGATCTGCACAACACTTGAATAAACATCGCAGATCAAAAATATATAAAAAAGAGAGATATATTTAACAATTGTCAGGGACAGTTCAAATCACACTCCCATTTAATCTGTCCTGAGAGTGTCTTCATCATCATCAGAACATTGTGTCGCAGTGTAGAACTGCATTATCAGTTGATCATAAATATATTACAGACCAACAAAAAGAATAGGGTAAACAGCATCCCGAAGAAAAACAGTTGTTCAGAAAAACATCAAAATATATAAAAATGAGCACACGCTCAAAACAGCAGCAGCTAAGGCCATCCTTCACCAACATCGGTCTTCATTTACCAACATCCTTCTCCCCCTTAATTGTTTCCAGAAATGGCAAACAACAAGCTTCAGACCGGGGAGGCACCAAGCTCATCATCAACATCAGCAGCAGTAGGCTCACCAGCAGCTGGGGTAGAGGAGGCGCTCGGCACATCAAATGGCGAGGCAAGTCCAAGAGCTCTGGCTCGAAGATCAATCAGCAAAGCCTCCAACTCCTGCTTCCTGGATTTGAATGTCCGAATGGACTTGGTCAGACACACCACTTCACGCTTCAGGGACTTTATGTACCTGTCAAAGAAAACAGAGGTGATAGGAAAAGAAGCAGCAGATCTGTCTGGGACAAATGATGGCACAGGTTCAGAACGTTCATCAGCATCTCGGGCAGGGACATCCGGAGCATGCTGGGATGAGAAGAGCTTGTGGCTGAGTGTCAAAGGCTGTGAAACTGGTGCATACATATCATTGGCAGAGACCATATCATGCTGGGCCATTATGATGCTGAGGATGAGGCCAGGATATCCAATCTGTTGCTGGGCATGAGAGGATTCATCATGAGCAAACACATGCTAAAAAATGATCAGACCAAGGTTGAACTCACTATGAGTGCCCACTTTAAATAGCAACAAAGCCATGGGCTTGCTCACAGTAGAATCGTGGGTACTGGACAACCAATTTCGAACGACAACCTTGTGAAGTATCAAATACTTCACACTCAAGTCGGAGGCTAACAGAGCACGGCCAGATGGCCAAACACATCGATTCCCCCCAGTCAACTCAGACACCACCTCATTCAAATCAAATACCGGCGTAAGAACAACAACATTCTCACAACCCAAAAACTCATTAATCACCGCAGGGGAGAAGGCAATCCAATTACCATGCAGAAAAATAGAGAAAGCATGTTCATACGAGGCATCACACATGCGTTTAGACAGGTTAGCATTGAATTCATGTAAACAGCAGTAATGAATGGGGGTGTAGTATAAGTAGATTTTTCCAACCGAAGATCATGCAACAAGGTATCAACACCAGTCCCCTCTACATCAGACTTAATCAAACAACGCTCGGAAACTAATGAGCGACCAACAAAAATCTTAAATTGCTTTTGATGAAAAGTAGAGATGAACTTACTTGAATCAAAGTCTTCAGAATCAGAGTCCGACCTGTTCGAGACATCCACGAGCACACTTTCACGCTCATCCTCAACGGGCGGAGGAGCACTTGCCTTCTTCATCAACGGCCTTCATTTCCCCGAGACCAAGCCAATCCTCTGCTCAGAGACACTCCTAGTCACACGTCGAGTAACAGTAGGCGTCTTTCTCGCATGAGCCTTCTTCTTAGCACTCTTCTATACAGATGGCCTTTTCACTTTGGGAGCAGCACTTCCCTTTCTTCAGAGTTAACTTTGAGAGAACCTTAGTTTTCAGATTGGCCAGAATAATGTGATCTTCATCGTCGGATTGAACTTCCTCATGTAAAACAAGCTTACGCTTTGTGCCATGGCGGCTATCAGGCTTCTTGAGGCTAAGAGGGACAGATTTTGTCTCAGAGGAGTCAAGAAATGAGACATTGAGATTGTCAACATCTTCTTCTTCTTTTTCATCAGGAATTTTCTCAACATCGGGCGGAGAAACCTCACTTAGAGAAACTTGAATGGTGATGACTGGAGCATCAATACGAATGGGAGCACTGGAAAGAGCAGACAGTGTTTGAACAACCTTCAAGGCATCAATTGCCTCGGCAAACTCAATAGCAGAGGCAGAGAAATCACCTTCATCAAGGGTCAAGGAGACTTCAACACCTCCAACATTCTCTATTGCGACTGCAATCGAAGCATCCACGGTTTCCACAGTCACCATGGGCGGAAAGGATGGCCCTTCAGAAACCCTAGGAGAGGGTTAAATAGTGAGATCTGTCTCAGACACAGACCTAGGCGGTGAAGCAGCAGGAGGTGCCACAAATGTAGGCATAGAAGCAAGGGCTTCGGAGGTAGAGACAGATGTCTTCACAGGAGCAGGGACAGAGGAGCTTGAAGAGGAAAACACAATCGATTGAGAAAGTTCTGCTAATTGTCGCCGTAAATCCACTGTGGAGATTCTGGGTTTCTTGGCTTGAGATGGCTTAGCAGACACAGCTTTGTCCGCCATTGAATACGAACAACAAAATTCAAGAAAATACCAGAGAGAGAGAGAGCAAGAGAGCGAGTGGAGAATTTTCTTCAAAAATTCTGTCTCTTTTGAAAAAAAATAAGGTTAATACTTTAATTAGGAAATTCTATTATGTTAATTTCCTTAACTTACGCACCCCACACACACCATCCCACTGCTCGGTATGGGGAAGTGGAATCAATCGTGGCGCGAAAAACAAGACACTACTAGCCGTTAAAAAATAATCATTCCTCCATAGCACAAACTGTCCGAGACAGATATTAGCACAACACTTACATACCATATTAACCATGGTCATTTTATACTCTCTATACATACATCACTGACCAAGACTGTATAGAGAGTCTTCTCACAATGGAGAAGTTTAGAGAACACAAAGACCCAATGAGGATCTTAGTGTTTCAAACCTTCTACTATCAAATGCCTTAGTGAAGATGTCCGTAAGCTGGGCATCTGTTTCAACATATTCAATCACAAGTGATCCGTCTTCAACAAGCTCCCGGATCAAGTGGTGACAGATGTCTATGTGCTTTGTACGTGAGTGCTAAATAAGATTCTTTGAAATGTTTATTGCACTCATATTGTAACAGTATATGGTAAGGACAGACTGTGGGACACCATAGTCATGCAACATCTATTTCATCCACAAGAGTTAAGTACAATAACTCCCAGTAGCAATATATTCTGCCTCGGCAGTAGAAAGCGAGATAGAATTCTGTTTTTTGCTGAACCATGAGACCATGTTATTTCTAAGGAAGAAACATGCTCCAGAGGTACTCTTTCGATCTTCAGTACATCCGGCCCAATCTGCATCGCAAAACCCAACTAAACTAGGGTTCGTATCATAGGAAAACCAAAGTCCCAACTCTGCAGTTCCTTTTATGTACTTGATTATGTGCTTGACAGATTTCAAGTGACTTTCTTTGGGATCAGATTGATACCGAGCACATACTCCCACACTATACCATATGTCTGGCCTACTTGCTATAAGATATAGCAGACTCCCAATCATACTCCGGTACAAGGTTTGCTCAATAGCAATACCAGCTTTATCTTTTGACATCTTCGAAGATGTCCCCTTCGGAGTTCTTTTCGGGCTACAAGTCTCCAAGACAAACTTGTTGATCAAGTTCTTTGCGATTCCATCATCCTTTTGCTTCACTTGAAGCCCCAGAAAGTAGGTTAGTTCACCTACCAGACTCATCTCAAATTCAGAAGTCATGTCCTTCACAAATTCTTTCACCATTCTGTACGAGACAGATCCAAAGACAATATCATCAATATAAATCTGAATGATTATCACGCTAGATTTTTATCTCTTGATGAAGAGAATTCTATCAGCTCCACTACGAACGTATCCTTTCTCCAGAAGGAATTTGGTAAGTCGTTCGTACCAAGCTCATGGAGCTTGTTTGAAACCGTAGAGGGCCTTCTTCAGTTTGTACGGGTCTTCAAAGCCTTTAGGTTGGCTCACAAATACATCTCCAAATAGGTACCCATTCAAGAAGGCACTCTTCACGCAATTTGGTACAATTTAAACTTCATCCATGCAGCCATGGCAAGAAGCAGTCTGACAGATTCAAGATGGGTAACTGGAGTGAAAGTCTCATCGAAATCTATACCTTCAACTTGGGAATAACCTTGAGCAACAATTCTTGCCTTATTTCTGGTTATGTTTCCTTCCTCATCTGTTTTATTCTTGAAGATGCACTTTGTTCCGATCACATTCACGTCTTTAGGACATGGAACAAGGTCCCATACTTCATTTCTTTCAAACTGCAAGAGCTCTTATTGCATGGCGTGTATCTATCGATTATCTTGTAAGGCCTCTTTAACATTCTTAGGCTCAGTTGTAGAAGTGTAGCAAACATTAGCTATTATATCACGATAGTTCTTTCGAACTCCTCTTGTTCTAACTCATTCACCTACATCACCAATGATGTCTGCTGAAGAATGATTTTTCTGCACACCTTTTGAAGGTCTGAAATCATCCAATTTTTCATTTCTCACCTTAGTTTGGTCATTGTGCTCCGAACTATCTGGAACAGAAGCTGGCACATGAATAGTGACATCAACAATTTCCTCATCAGTCTGGGCAACAAGTTCTTCCAGATTATCTACAGCAATGTAGATGGACTCCATCACCATCTTGGTCCTCTTGTTGAACACTCGATAGGCCTGAGACACAGATCTTTGAATGTATCAAAGGAACTATCTCTAAGGAACTCAATCCATGTGAATCGAGTGAAGTCATCCATGCACACAAAAATAAACTTCTTCTATCTACTACTTTCAGTTTGAATAGGTCCCATCAAGTCCATATGCAACAGCTCCAATGCCTTTGAGGTGGTAATCTTTTTAACAGATTTATGTGAAGTATTGTTGAGTATGACGTGTTCTAGATGATGTTATCACTTCATTGATAACATTGCAATCAATGTCATACCTAATGTTGTTCCGTCATTCTCGTCACATTGAGTATATGTGATACCCCGACCATTTTTGCTAAATTATAAATTATAATTTTGGAAAATGAAGTTGAATTAATATTGTTTGAATATTAATTATGATGGTATGTTCGTATTTTATGCCGTTGTTTTGTGCAGGTTGTGTCACTCGAACCAATACGTCATAGCACGGTTATATTATGCTGAGTGCATAATAGAGTTTGAAATTTAATATTAAAAAAATTTGTCGAGTTATATGATAATGAATGAGGGTGATTATATTTGATTATATGTTTTACCATACCTTGAACACCCTAATGCTGAGTTATCGGGGGTCTCGCTGAAAATGTCCGGGAGTCGAGATAGATAAGGGAGTTGTTTTGGGCACGCCCGCGGGGAGGCCGCGTGCCCGCAGGTCGGGTGAGGCGCGCACGCCGGCGCGGGGCTGCAAGCTCGTTGGGAGCATTTGGCTGAGAGCCCTCATGCGCAGTCGCAAGGAAATGCGCGGTCGCGCGGGCTGGACGACTTTTCTGTCCGGATTTCTACCTATAAATACCACACTTATTCATTTCACCTTCATTTCTTCTCTCTTTTGGGCGATTTCCTCCCAAATCCTCTCAAGAAATTCTTCAAGTTTTGGGTGGATTCTTTCATCATCCTCCATCAACTAACATGACTTCATACCCTCTTCACGTTGGTGATTAAACACCATTTTCATGTTAATTTGAATCTAGGGTTCATACCCAAAAATTAGGGTTTTCGATTTTATTGATCCTCTTGCCTTGACATCTTGAACATATGGTTTATTTACCTCCTTGAAGCTATATGTGAAGTTATATCAAATTCATATGGTTCATTGTTGCTAGAGTTGAGATTTTTACCCTAATTTCCCCTTATTTTATTGATGTTTGGTTGGAGGTGTTGTGATGCCTTTATGAAGTTGATTTTCATGTATATTAGAGCCCTAGGATGAAGGTGTTTGTATTTGAAATATTGGATTTAAAGGATTTAAATTGAGTATTGATCTTGTGGTTTAAATGAGTGCACGTAACGTGCTCGATTAAATGTTTCAAAGAGTTTTAATGTGTATTTTGAGTTCAAAATCATAGTATGAGCTTGTATATCCATGGTTGTATATGTGGATATGTTTGAAGACCTTAAAGCAAAGTATAGCATGAGTTTGGTCTAAATTATGATTTAATTGTATAACTCAACATCTAAAATGAAAAAGGGATTTAAAGGTGCTAGGCGACGTATTGGGGCTCGAGGAGGACAACTTGTGCACGGCAAAGGAGTATTTTAAGGTTAAAAGGATTCGAAAGCGTCTCTTAAGGTGGGATAACTCTAAACTGTGAACACGTGTAAAGTTATAGTTATTGTTGTGCTTTGACTGTATACGTATGAATGAGACCCTTCGGGCAGAACAGAGATCCTTCGGGGTTGACAAAGAGATCCTTCGGGATCGATAATAGACTCGTTAATGTCCTCCCTGGAGGATAATAAGCCTGTGGGCATCCCTACAGGGATAAAGACGTTCATTAACGGGGGCATTATGATGTTTGGACCCTACGGGGTTGAGGCTAGTCTCTACAAAGTAAAGAAGTATCCATATGTTATATTTTCACTTGTGCGATTGGCTATAACTGTCTACAGTGTTCCCCACTAAGTATGTTGTTAAATACTCACCCCATTCATTCAATGAATTTCAGGTTGAGGAGTCGAGGCTTGGGTAGGAGCATTGTTGTGATACCCCGATCCTTTTTGCTAAATTATAATTTATAATTCTAGTAAAATGATTTCAAATTGATATTGTTGAATTATAATCATGTGGTATGTTTGTATATTGTGCCGTTGTTTTAATGCAGGTTGTCTCACTTGAGCCGATACGTCATAGCACGGTGGTATTATACTAAGTGTATAATATATGATAACATTTAATATTAAAATTTGTCAAGTTATATGATGATGAAGTGGGGGTGATTATATTTGATTATGTGTTTTGCCATACCTTGAACACCCTAACGCTGAGTTGATCGGGGGCAACGCCCCCTGCTTTTTCGGCGTGTATTAAAAGTGTTTTGAAAATCTAAATCGTTTTAAAAAATGGAGTTAAAAATGTCCGGGAGTCGTTTGAGATAAGGGGGGGTGATTTTGGCACGCCGCGCGCCCGCGGGGCTGGTGAGAGACGCGCGCCCGCGGGGGCTGCGCGCTCGCGGGGAGCGTTGGCCGAGAGAGGGGTTTTGCGGTCGCGGGGGCTGTGCGGTCGCGCGGGTCCGGGGATTTTCTACCTATAAATACGACACTTATTCATTTCCTTCTCACTTTCTTTTCATTTGGGCAATTTTCCTCTCCATTTCTCTCTACAAATCCCTCATCTTTTTGGAGTAGATTCTTCCATCATCCTCCATCAACAAAGGTAACCCCTACACTTCTCCTTGTTGGGGATTAAACACCCATTTTTTGTTGTTTTGGAAACTAGGGTTTGTTACCCAAATTTGAGGATTCTCGATTTTGTTGATTTTCTTGCTTGATATTTTGAACATATGGTTTATTTATCTCCTTGAAGCTATATGTGAAGTTATATCAAATTCCTATGGTTCTTTGATGCTAGGGTTTAGAGTTTTTGCCCTAATTTCCCTTTATTTTGTTGATGTGGTATGGAGGTGTTGTGATTGTTGTTTGGAGTTGAATTTCAAGTATGTTAGAGACCTAGGGTGAAGGTGTTTGTATTTGAAATGTTGGGTCTAAATGATTTAAAATGAGTTATGAGCATGTGGTATAATTGTGTGCCCGTAACGTGTTCGATCAAATGCTTCAAAGAGTTTTAATGCGTATTTTGAGTCCAAAATCGTAGTATGAGCTTGTATATCCATGATTGTGTATATGGATATGTTTGAAGACCTTAAAGTAAAGTATAGCATGAGTTTACTCAAAGTTATGATTTATTTGTATAACTCGACATCTAAATTGAAAAGAGAATAAAAGGTGCTAGGTGACGTGTTGGAGCTCGAGGAGGACAACTTGTGCACGGCCAAGAAGTATTTCAAAGGTTGAGAAATTGTGAAAGCGTCTAATAAGGTGGGGTAACTCTAAACTGTGAACACGTGTAATGTTATAGTTATTGTTGTGCTTTGATTGTATAAATATGAAGGGTCTTCGGACCGGTGAATGAAAGAGATTCTTCGGGGTCGACAAAGAGACCCTTCGGGGCAGAGATCCTTTGTGATCGAATATAGACCTGTTAATGTCCTCCCTGGGGGGTAGTATGTCTGCGGGCATCCCTACAGGGCCAAAGATGTTCATTAACGGGGGCATCATGATGTTTAGACCCTACGGGGTTGAGACTAGTCTCCACAAAGTAAAGAAAAGTCCATATGTTATATTTTCACTTGTGCAATTAGCTATAACTGTTTTCAGTGTTCCCCACTGAGTATGTTATTAAATACTCACCCCATTCATTCAATGAATTTCAGGTTGAGGAGTCGGAGCCCGAGTAGGAGCGTTGTGAACACAAGAGAACCCCACAAGCTTGTGTTATCTTTTGCATGCTCTTCTTTTGATAACACTCATATTATTATTGTTATTATTACATTGATCACTATTTTTGCTTATGATCAATGATTATTGGGGATGGGAATAGCCCGATCTTTTGTAGGTTATCATGTATATAACTTGATATTGTGCAACAATTTAAAGGCGGGTCGTTCGACCTTGGAGCCTATTACGTATGAAGTATGTTGTCGACCCTATACTTTGCATGTTGATTTAGGATGTTAGACGGACGGGTTATGACAACCTATGAGCCCGATAAGTTAGACGATTGCATGCTAATTTGCGAAAAATTTTACGTTTAGAATTATGACGTCATGCCTAGTCATGATTTTTGACCTAAGCTTCCGCTCATTTTATTATAAGCACACAAAAATATATAAGTAAATTGTATGTTAAGTGACGTGGCCAAACGGAGTAGTTTGGGGCGTTACAATTGTGAACACAAGAGAACCCCACAAGCTTGTGTTTATCTTTTTGCATGCTCTTTTTTTGAAAATACTCATGTTATTATTACTATTTTAATCATTCTTTTTGCTTTAATGATTAATGATTATTGGGGATGGGAATAGCCCGATCTTTTGTAGGTACGCTATGTTAACTTAACATATTATGTATGTGTTTTAAAGGCGGGTCGTTTGACCTAGGAGCCTACGATGTAAATTATATGTTAATGAACCCCTATGCTATGTATGTTAATTTAGGGTGTTAGACGGGCGGGTTGAGTAAGACCTAAGAGCCCGATAGGTTGGATGATTGTATGATTTTGTGGATGGGCTTACATGATGCTTCTACTTAATACTATGTTGTGTGACAAAATATATATGATAAATTGCATGCTTTAATTGCAAAAAATTTGTATTGAGAATTATGATGTCTTACCTTACTATGCTATTATCATGCTTTTGACCTTAGCTTCCGCTCATATTAAAATATGCAAACAAAAATAAGTAAGTAGATTGTATGTTAAGTGACGTGGCCAAATGGAGTGGTTTGAGGCGTTATAGTATATGTTAGGAAAAACTATCAAGGAACCTCTAGATTAGGTTTTGATGAGATGTCAAAATTAGTTATGAAAAACTGACAAAAATTCAAGTTGCAGATCTGAGCTGACCAATCCAGAGCATCAAGGAACTCAAGTAAAGTCAAAGTCAAACAATCTGAAGTTTGGTCTGCAAGCTGAAGGATACGTCACCCAGTCAGAATTTAACTCAACTGTGGAGTCGAACCAGTCGAAACAAACTGACAACTAAGTCAGCTGAGCTGAGGGAGAAAAGAATTGACTAAGACTGAAGGAACTGATAAAACATCAGTTTAAGCTAAGGACTGGAAGTATCCAACTGAGAGAACTGAAGAAAAGAAGACAGATCAGCTGAAGGCCAAAACTGAAGTCAGCCAAGCTTGCGATTAGTCAAGCAGACAAGAAAGCTCAAAACTGCCAACTGGAGCAACGGCTAATCTCAGCTGACAAGCTCAAAACTGCCAACTGGAGCAACAGCCAATCTTAGTTGACAATCTAAGAACTGCCAACTGAAGCAATAGCCAAACTCAGCTGAGAAGCTAAGAACTGCTAACTGGAGCAATAGCCAAACTCAGCTGAGAAGCTAAGAACTACCAACTAGAGCAACAACCAAACTCAGCTTACAAGCTAAGAACTGCCAACTGGAGCAATAGCTAAACTCAACTGACAAGCTCAAAACTACCAACTGGAGCAATGACCGAACTGAACAGATAAGTTCAGTACTGCTAACTGGGACTCAAAACTGAAGCCAGAGAACCCTGGAGTTATTGCTCAAACCGGCGAATCTTGAAATAAATGCTCCAATGGAAATCCTGGAATTAAATATCCAATGAAGATCGATTAGCAGAGTAACGGCTACTTCAACCAAGAGCTCCAGTGATCAATAAAGACCGTCTATCATTGATAAGCCAACAGAGCCACCGATCGATGGAACTCAATAGTCATAAAATCACTCCTCTATAAAAGATGAGTGAATCAAAGTTTAAACAACTCTTCACCTACACTACTTTCGCACATGTATTCTTGAAATACTCAAGCAAGATCTTTTCTTCCTCCCTCCCACTTAAGCTCAAGTTCAGCATTTGATAAAAACTGCGAGAGTCCATCTGAGAAGAAGAATTCACAGAGTCAAGATATTCAGCCAGCTATTGACGATCCAGCCAGGGCAGCCTTCTCAGTTCCAGCTATACAACGATCAACTACTCAGCTCAATTGAAGAAGCATATCAGCTGATACCCCCTGTTCAAGACTAACCACTTGAAGATCGAAAGAGATCTAAAACCTTGTAAAGACGACAATAGCACCTACCTTCCTAGCGAGTAGTTAGGGACTTCAAGTGTGATCCGTCGACCCATTGAGGTAGCGAGCAGTTACCAGGTTCAGCCAACTGTCCTTCATTGTGTAATTTGTAAAGAAACTCAAGTTATATAGTGAAGTTGCCCTTCTGCGGAAGGAAGAGAGGACGTAGAAGTTTAAGACTTCGAACCTCTATAAATCGCTTGTGTGCTATACTGTTTTGATTATTGCATATATGTAAACTGCAGAAAATCTCACACAAGCTGCACTCAAGCTGTCTTAACTGATCAACCAGTCTGTGCATAGATAAGTTTTACAAAGCGAGTTAAAGGGCCCTATTATTCAGCATTCAAAGTAAAAGTTTTAATCAGTTTATTTACCCCCCCATAAACTGATATCGACTCACCCGGGACCAACAAGTGGTATCAGAGCGGTTGATTCTAAGGATTAGCCATTTTTGCAGATCAACTGAATCAGATATACTTATCTATGCTAACATTCCAGCTATGGGAAACCATAAGCTACCTTTGTTTTCAGTTGAGAACTATGATAACTGGAGTAGGAGAATGAAGGCGCATCTCTGCTCAATTCATGAGAATATATGGGAATTCATTGAAGACGGTCCAATCATCATCATGATAGACAATGACGCTCATATAGTTGATATCAATCAACCGACAAGGATCCCAAAGCCAACTAATCTTCTCACCAGTGAAGAGAAGAAGTTATAGAATCTAGAGTTCGTTGCTCAAGCTGCATTATTTCAAACTCTAGATGAAGATCGAATGAAGGACACAAAGAACAACATAACTGCCAAGGAGATATGGGACCTACTAGCAGATCTATGCAAAGAGTCCGAAGCCATCAAATGTAACAAGCTCCAACTGGCATTCGACAGATATGAATCCTTCAAAATGCAGCCAGAAGAGTCCATCTCAAGCTTTGAAACCAGATTTCTAGGCATTATCAGTGAGATGAACAACCTTGGGAGGAGTTATCCCAATTCTGAGATGAACTCCAAGATATTGGATAATCTCACTGAAGAATGGGATATGAAAGTGATAGCTACAAAGGAATCAAGAAATCTAAATAGCATCACTCTAAGGGAACTGTTTGGTTCTCTCAAAGCTCGTGAGTACAGTCTAAACCGAAAGAAGGAAGCATCAACATCGTCAACTCAAGATGCAACTTTCTATGATGAAAGGAACCGGTTTAGAGACACTCGAGGAAGGAACAACTTCCGACCTAGGAGCTCACCAGCCAAAGAAAATTAAGGCGGATCTTCAACTGAACGAAAATGAGAAGCAACTGAAAAGAATGAGAATCTAACTGATGACATCAATGATCAAATCCAATCAGTTACCAGGTTGCTAGAAAATTTGAGGAGAGTTCGGGATAAACAATCAGTTCCACTTCAAACTGATGAAATCCCAAAAGATGAGAGAACTCATAAACCAGCTGAACGGTCAGCTGAACCATTCAGGGGTGGCAATCAAAATCTTGGAGAATGTTTTCACTGCCACAAACAAGGACACTACAGATATGAATGTCCAGAAAGCCAAAGTGAGGCGAAGCTTCTTCAAAAGGAAAACAATGGTTGCAAATTATGAGAATGCCGTGCTAGACGATTCAGACTATCCATCTAGAATTGAGTCTGACGGCTACAACTCAGATGATGAAGCGTTATTCTGCCTAATGGCTGACAATGATGAAGAGGTTAGTACAGCTGATTCTCAAACCTCTTTCTATCACATCAATAAAGCAACTGTCTCTAGTAATGAACTTGATATGAAACTTATGATGCAAGAAGACCAATTAGCTTAAATATCTTGCTTGCATGTTGAACTGAAAGATGAAAATGATGAACTGAGAAATAAAGTTAGAAAACTGAGCATTGATCATGAAAGATTGAATTATCTTGAGTCTCAGTTTATAGAATTTGAGAAATTGAAATTGAGAACTGTTGATCTAGAGGCTGAAAATAAAAAACTCAAGCAAGAGATCCATGAAAGAGAAAAAGTACCTCTGAAGTTCAAAAAGGGATCTCAAACTCTAGATGAGATATTAAATTTTCAAAGAACTGGAACTAGTTGCTCAGGTCTAGGATATAGCAAGTTCACTACCCTAGAGAAGAGAAAAGCAGTTGCTCAACCCAGTGATAAGGGAATCCTAAAAGGGTTCACTAGATCTCATGATCAGCTAGTTGAGCCAACCAAAGGAAAAGGAATATTGAAAAATCCTCAAACTTAGCCTAGACAATTTGGTCAGTTCTACCAACCAAAAACATCAGGTCAACTGAAGCCCAATTTCCAGCTAAGACCATCAGTTCAATCAAATCAATACACTCGTTCAAAGCCTCCAGTTCAACAAAGACCACCAGCTCAGAACAGAATGCCTCCAAGGTAAACTAATAGATCAGTTCATTTTAAGAAAGACCAGTTTAGATCTCAAGCTTACTCTATCAAGCAGTTCAATCAAAGCACTTCTAGGAGAGATCAAAGAAACTCATTTCAACCTTATCATCATTATAATGAGTATCTGGATTCCAGAAACGAACCAAGAGCTGATCTAAAAGGATTTAATCCAGTAAACAGAAAACACACAAGGCATTGACCTGATAGAAGAACTCAAAAATCTCGAGATAACTGCGTGTTAGTTGAATTGTTTTATCCTACTAACTTTCAACGCAGGTATCATTCAACTGATTCTAGAAGAGTTGAAAGAAAGTCAAAAATGATCAAACGATCCAAATCAATTGATTTTCTGGGTGATAAAAAGCTAAAAGTTTGGCAAGTTTGGATCCCAAAAAGCTTGATGTATCAACAAGGACCCGATATGAAATGGGTCCCTAAATGCTAATCCTTGTTTTTACAGGACAAGAGCATCCTATCTATGAAGAAAGCCAAAGACATTTGGTATCTAAATAGCGGGTGCTCCAAGCACATAACCGGAGACAGAGAAGATCTCGACGGTTATGAAGAAGTCAAAGGTCCACTTGTCACATTTGGAGACAACTCCAAAAGTCAAACAATTGGAGAAGGGTTCGTAGTCAAGGGAAAAGTAGTAGTAAATGGAGTCTCCCACGTGGATGGACTAAAACATAAACTACTCAGCATCAGCCAACTGTGCGACAATGGCTACTCAGTTGACTTCACCAAAAACTCCTGCAGCATAAGAGACAAGTCAACTAGAGTAATTCTTCTCACTGGCATAAGGAGAGACAACATGTACATTGTTGACTGGTCAACCGGCTACTCAGAAGTTTACTTTCTTTCAAAATGATCAACTGAAGCAAGCTGGCTATGGCATCGACGACTGAACCACCTCAACTTCAAAACAATCAACTATCTAGTTAAGAAAGAGCTAGTTGAGGGGCTTCCTAAGGAAATATACAAGAAAACAGACGTATGTGGGCCATGTCAAAAAGGGAAGCAAGTGAAATCATCCTTGAAGAATAAGAGTCATCCACCAGGAACAACTGACTGCCTCCAACTGCTACATATGGATTTGTTTGGTCCAGTTAGACCACAAACTCCAAAAGGCAAAAGATTCACTCTTGTAGTAGTTGATGATTTCTCAAGATATACATGGGTGGAATTCTTGAGGAGCAAAGATGAAACTTATGACAAGCTAACGGCGCTGATCAGAAGGCTACAAACTGAAAAAGAAAGATCAGTTCAAAGGATTCGGTCCAACAATGGAACTGAATTTGTAAATCAGCAAATGATCAGTTTCCTCAACCAGCTTGGAATCACTCATGAACACTCAGCGGTAAGAACTCCACAATAAAACGGTGTAGCCGAACGGCGTAACCGGACACTCAAAGAAGCAACTCGAGTAATGATAGCTGATGCCAACATAGCTGAAGATTACTGGGCTGAAGCAGTCAACACAGCTTGCCATACTCAAAATCGAAGTGCCATTGTAGCAGCACATGATAAAACACCCTATGAGCTGTATAAGGGTCGTAAGCCTTCTATCTCATATTTTAAAATATTTGGCTGTAAATGTTATATTCACAACAATGGCAAGACTCAATTGAAAGCTTTTAGTGCTAAGCTGATGAGAGAATATTTCTTAGGTATAACTCTCCTCATGCACAAGCTTATAGAGTGTTCAATAAGCGACCTCTTGTTGTGGAAATAATATGTCATGTGGTATTTGATGAATTTGCTAATGAGTACATGAACAAAGAAAGAAAAGACACATCAGTTCAAGTACTACCTAGTGAAACTGAGAACTCGCAGGACTATGTGGATCAAATTATTCCAGAGCGGCTTGAAGTTTCACTAGAAGAAGGCAATGAAACTGGTACTAAACCAGTTGAGAACAACTTGGTCAATGAAGACACAAATCGTGCTGAGACCATAAACCTCACAACTGAAACAGGGGGAAGAACTGATAAAAATGCCGAACCAACTGATGACGTCACCACAGAAGAACCAGCTGAAGCTATCTTGTCCAAATGGCTCCGAAGCCATCCAACTGACAAGATAGGTTGTGATCCAAGAAGTCGAGTCCAAACCAGAAGTTCAACTAAGCATGCATTATTCATATGCTTCATATCTCAAACTGAACCTGCAAACGTCAAAGAAGCCTTAGAAGATTCAGACTGGATCATGGCCATGCAAGAAGAACTGAATCAGTTCACAAGGAATGACGTATGGTTTCTTGTTAATAGACCGAAAACCCAGAAGGTCATTGGCACAAAATGGGTTTTTCGCAACAAACTAGATGAACAAGGAGTGATCACGAGGAACAAGGCTAGACTGGTAGCCAAAGAATACTCACAAAGTGAAGGGATTGACTTTGATGAGACATTCGCACCAGTTGCAAGATTGGAAGCCATCAGACTGTTCCTAGCATATGCAGCTCACTTCAATTTCACAGTCTATCAAATGGATGTCAAGAGCGCTTTTCTTCAAGGAATGCTCGAGGACGTATATGTCGAGCAACCACCAGGGTTTGAAATTGGTGATCAAGTTTTCAAACTGAAGAAGGCCCTCTACAGACTGAAACAAGCTCCTAGAGCATGGTATGAAACTCTCACAACATTTTTGCTGAAAAATGGGTTTCAAAAGGGTGTCATTGATCGAACTCTATTCCGAATAGAACGATCAACTGAGATCTTAATGGTTCAAACTTATGTGGATGACATAATTTTTGGATCAAAAAGCAAAGATCTATGCACACGATTCGCTCAACTGATGCAAAGCGAATTTGAGATGAGCATGATGGGAGAAATGACATTCTTCCTAGGACTCCAAGTGAAGCAGCTGAAAGATGGAATCTTCATCAGCCAGGCCAAGTACACTAAAGAGCTAGTCAAAAAGTTTGGAGTTAGTAAAGGAAAAACTCTCAAGATTCCTATGAACACATCAGTTCAGCTAACTCTCGACGAAGAAGGAGAATCAGTTAGCCAAACATATTATAGAGGAATCATTAGGTCGCTACTTTACTTAACAGATAGCCGGCCAGACATCTCTTATTCAGTCGGTCTGTGTGCACGGTTTGAAGCTAATCCAAAGAAAAGTCATCTTGAAGCAGCTAAGAGGATTATCAAATATCTCAAAGGAACCATAAATCTTGGACTATGGTATCCCAGAGATGACAGTTTGAGTTTGATTGGTTATTCAGATTCAGACTTTGGTGGATGCAAGATCGACAGAAAAAGCACCAGTGGGACATGTCAGTTTCTGGGAAGCAAACTGATATCCTGGTTTAGCAAGAAGCAGCACTCAGTTGCCACGTGAAAAACTGAAGCAGAATATGTAGTTGTGGGAAGCTACTGTGCTCAGATACTCTGGATGAAGCAACAATTGAAGGACTACAAAGTTCAAACTGAAGAAGTACCTATCTACTGTGATAACAATAGTGCAATTGCAATATCTCAAAATCCAGTTCTATATTCAAGAACCAAGCACATTGATATAAGACATCACTTCATCAGAGATGACATCGAAAAGAAAGACATATACATCAAATATGTCAACACACTGAGAAGCAGATAGCTGACATCTTCACCAAACCACTGCCTGAAGCAAGGTTTATGGAGCTATGCATACAGTTGGGATTACTTAAGCTAGCATCACAGGATGAAATGATCAACTGGAAGAAAAAGGTCAAGAATCCATTCCAGCTGAAGAAAGAAACTGAACCAAGAGGCTTCAAACTCCTCATAAGCAGTTCATAACTGAAAAAGTCATTGAAATGATCAGTTAAACACAAAAGCCATTAGTTTGAAGTAAAGCGAGAAGCTGTGGAGAGAAAGTAAATTGGAGCTGATCAGTTTTACCACATCAGCTCAACTAAGTCATCAGTTCAGTTGCTCAAACTGATGACCCAGTCAGTTATGCAGAACATATCAACTGCAAATTGACCAAACTGATGAAGAAATCATAGGAGCCGGAATCAACTCAAAAGGAGATATCAGTTCAAAAGTCAGCTGATGGAAAACAGCTGAACTGAGAAGCAGCTGAATGAAGGTCCAAGCAGTCAAGACAAGTCAAGAACTGATGAGAAGACATCTCAATTGGAACTGATCAAAGATCATCAGTTACATTCGAAGCCAACTGATGACGTAATCAGTCTCAAGCCAAGGAGAAACTGCTAAGAGAGAAAAGATAAGTTCAAAAATTTCAATAGTGGAAACAGTAAAAACACGTGTCACTCAAATATTATTGTTCAACCTTCTCTCTCCCCCTTCAATTTATCCCCAACGGATAGAAATGAAAGGCCAATCGACGGGTCAATTGAATGCATCCGACCGTTGAAATTGGGCATACGAAGTGACACAACCGTTAGATGAACCCCATCATCTCCTATAAAAGGGATGGCTGAATTCTCATTTTTACTTTTACCGATCCAAAGTTCAGTAAAGAATTAAAGCTTTTCTCTTTCTTCATCTCTTGAAACTAATCTGCAAAATTTACGAAAGTAAAAACTCAGTTCTAAAATTCAGTCAAAGCCAAACTGTCCCTTCTGAACCATTCATCTCAAAAACTCAATGGCTGATAGACGCACACCAACTGTTCGACAAAAGTTCGACTTTAAGAGAACTGGTGAATCTTCACAAAGATTCCAGACGAATCTCTACAGAGGCAAGTTCTTGAATATAGGCGCTTACAGAGAAAGATGCTCAGATTCTTTTTTCTGCAACTCACTGATCAAGAAGATAGAGGAAAATGGATTTAAGAGCTTCACGGAAGATTATCCATCAAAGATCTACCCAGAAGCCGTGGTTGAGTTCTACTTAAACTCAAAAGGTTATGACGACAGAATAGTAACTGAAGTTCATGGAGTAGAACTGGTAATAACTCCAGAACTGCTAGGAAGATTGTTCAAACTTTCCACTACTAGAACACGATTACAAGATGTTGAAGTTGATCAAGAGGAAGCCTATCGTCAATGGAAGCGAGTGGAATGCGTAGATCCTTATAAAAGTAGTACACTCATGTCCAGCTTTCAAGAAGAATACAGAGTTCTAGCAGCAGTTGCGGTTAGAATGATTATGGGGACAACTGGGAGCCATGCAGAGATGTCGGAGCACAAGTACAAAATCTGTGCAGCAATCATCAGAGGTATCAACGTAAACTGGGCTCAGTACTTCTTTGAGTAAATAAAGAAATATGTTGATATTGTTGAAAAGCACTAGACAGTAGCTGAGTTCCATCAGAAGATGTGCTACCCCTGCAGGATAAGTAGCATATTGGAGAACTCTCTAAACTCCATGTCAGAAGAAACTGACACGTTGGCGATTGATAAGACGCATTTTATACCAGCAACCAGCAGAAGGCAGCTAGCTGCAAAGTCAATAAACATTAAAGATAGTCAGCCAACTGTTGCCATCTCAGAGAAAGCAGAGGAGTCTGCAAAAATAAAAGGCAAGGAGATTGCAACTGAAATACCTCAAGAGGACTCTGACTCGGACGACAATGTTCCAATAAGTCAGATGATTGGAACCACAATCAAAGCTAAGCCTCTGTGACAAGTTCGATGTGGATCAACTATTGATTCACCTAAAGAAGAGATTTCTACTAGGCCAGTTCAGTTCAAGGAAAGAACTGGCAAGTCGAAGAAGAAGCCCGCAGCAGTTCAACCAAAAGGGAAGAAGAAGAAATCAGGGCCTCCACCCCCTCCAAAACTGCCGCCTCACAATATCAAGGTGTTTGATGTAGCACCAGTCGCAGGAGATGACATTATGCCTGACAGGAGAATTCCACCAAAGGACACAGGAGCCGATTTCTTCATAATTGTGTGCCCCCCGATGGGAGAGACTGAAGAGAACATAAGAGTTGTATCAAGAGCTGAAATCGTCAAAAGCTGGTGATATGACCACGAAAAGCCTTGAAAAACCGAACCCGGAGCTGCAATTACGAGGTCCAATTGCACGACTTAGAGCTATACAATTGCAAGGATATTTCCAAGCATTTGTATGTAAGAAGTTTGAAGATGAAGAAGGAGTTGAGAGCAGCCCCAAGATTGTTGTGTTGTTAAAAATTAAAGATTGGAGATCAAGGTTTGAAGAATAATGCATGAATAAATTCGAACATGATGAGCAGCCCATGGAGTTAATTAATTCAGCCCATGTTTGAATTATTAGAGCCCAAGTTTGAAGGCCCAAAGTGTTGGGTTTTCTTTATCCATAGTTTAGATTTTTATTATATTTTTGGTCTTTTTGATTTTTACCTTAAATAGAGTTCTAATTAAGGTAGGAATCCTAATTAGATTAGCTTATCTTTATTTTTTCATTTCTCTTAGGATTTTATCTTAGAATTTTCGTCCATCCCTTATATCTATATAAAGGGATCAGTTGTGAACTTTATTTTTCAGACAACTGCATGAATTCAAGAAGTATTTCACTCTTGTCTCCTAGATCCTAAGATTGATCGAAATTTTATCTTCAAAGTTCTATTGTTTTAGCAAATCAATAATCCTATTCAAGTTCTTCAGGGTACATTCAAGTACTTGGGAGAATTGTTATCCGGAGAAGCTAGACGAGTGCGTTCGGGTTGATTCAACACGGGTTCACCGATCTGTCCTATCCTTCTACCAAACCACCGCTGTCCTCACCAACACTCCACCGCCATCCGCCATCATTCACCATTAGATTCCAGCCTCCCTTCGGCGTATCAAGTGTGTTCATCGAGTCATAGTTCGTGTCACCATATTCTAGTAAGTTCTATTTCAGTTCGAGTCTTGTCTTTTCTAGTCAAGTCATTCTTGTTTTCTCTTTGTTCGTATTGATCCCTTACGTATCCGACGTTGTTCCGTTCCTAAGCTTCCGCATATTTCGTCCGTGTCGTGTCCCATAGGTCCCGGGTCACATCATAAATTGGTATCAAGAGCCACGTCGGTTTCTATCGTTCGTGGTTCAATACGTGATTTTGTGTTCGTCTTATCGTTTTGAGTCTTTTGAGTTGTAATATCTGCATATTCATTGAAAAAAAAGGGAGCAAAGGGTCGAGCCCTATAGCAAAAAAAAAACGAAAAAAAAAGTCCGAAAAAAAAAACAAAAATTCAGATTTGTTCTACTTGATTTTAATTTTAATTCTTTGTTTTTGGATTTGTTCCATATATTTAGGGATTTTTAGATTGTGTTCACATTGGTCAAACTTATCCAAAAGTCTTCTACCTTATCTACTAGATTTCCTACCTTGTTTAGATTTCTTCCATCCTCATCCATATCTAATCAAGATTCCCCAACCTTATCCTTCCCCATAGGATGAATTTTCGTCCATATCACCACTAGTGGATCGAAAATTACCCCATACACCACTGTGTGCACCATACACCCATGCACCCATGCACCCCACGGTCCATACACCATACACCACTCATACTCCATACACCCGTACACCATATACACCAAATTCTCGCCATCTCTACATCCCCGAGTTTGAAGGTCTACACGATCCTAATGCATACCTTGATTGGGAACGAAAAGTAGACAAGGTTTTTGAGTACTACTACTTCTTCGAGCCAAAGAAGGTGCAATTGGTTTTTTGGAGTTTAAAGGCTACGCAGCAACATGGTGGGAATTACAGCAGAACTGATGCCATCGAGATCACCTTCCACCTATCGACACATGGCGTGAGTTGAAAGATTTGTTGTGAAAACGCTTCATTCCAGACCACTACCAATGGGAGTTGGAGGAGAAGCTATACAAGCTTAGACAAAGAGATCGAAGTGTAAATGACTACTACAACAAAATGATTGAAGCCATGAGACGAGCTGATGTAGAAGAATATCCAGAAGATACCATGGATAGATTTCTAGCTAGTCTACGAAGGGCAATCTGAGAAAAGGTAGTATTATATCACTTCGATAAGTTGAAAGACATGGTGCAATACGCCATTGAGATAGAGAAGTGGTTGGAGAGTCTAGAGATGAGGCAAAATAAAGTGGTTCAAGTAGAGTCAAATGTAGAGTTGTCACCTAGAGCTCATCGCCAAACAGCCCCGTTGCGTTGGAGTGAACCTGAGTCATTCGAGGAGTTTCTACATACCTATGTACCACCTATACGGCCTGCATCACCAGTTCAGCCGGCTATTGTTCCGTCAAGTCTAGCATGTGACGAACAATGCCCTATCTATCCAGTCCGTGAAGCAGCCTTTGATTGACGCCAAATCCGAGGAAGAACCAGCCGAAGTCGAGAAAGAAGAAATGGGGGCCAATGATACAGTTGAGGAAGTTGAATTAGTTGAGAAATTGATGGACATGCAGCCTTGTTTTAAAAAGGAAAATGACATTAGTGAGGAAATGATTGTGGAACACAAAGGACTTGATCAAGCAAACATGGAGGAGCTGCCGAGTTCTAACATTATTTATCAACCATTTTCTTGTGATATCTTTATTTTACAGGTTGATGAAGATGTTCCATTAAATGTTGTTGTTCTACCAGATTTATTCATGGAAGCCGTGTCAAGGTTTTGCATGATTGATCCAAGAAAAATTGATGTTCCTTCCATGTTCGTATTTGATCCCGGAGATTTGAATTCGAGGACGAATTCTTTTCAAGAGGAGGGGAATGATATGACCACGAAAAACCTTGCAAAACCGAACCCGGAGCTGCAATTACGAGGTCCAATTGCACGACTTAGAGCCATACAATTGCAAGGATATTTCCAAGCATTTGTATGTAAGAAGTTTGAAAAGGAAGAAGGAGTTGAGAGCAGCCCCAAGATTGCTGAGTTGTTAAAAATTAAAGATTGGAGATCAAGGTTTCAAGAATAATGCATGAATAAATTCGAACATGATGAGTAGCCCATGGAGTTAATTAATTCAGCCCATGTTTGAATTATTAGAGCCCAAGTTTGAAGGCCTAAAGTGTTGGGTTTTATTTATCCATAGTTTATATTTTTATTATATTTTTGGTCTTTTTGATTTTTACCTTAAATAGAGTTCTAATTAAGGTAGGAATCCTAATTAGATTAGGTTATCTTTATTTCTTGATTTCTCTTAGGATTTTATCTTAGAATTTTCATCCATCCCTTATATCTATATAAAGGGATCAGTTGTGAACTTTATTTTTCAGAGAACTGCATGAATTCAAGAAGTATTTAACTCTTGTCTCCTAGATCCTAAGGTTGATCGAAATTTTATCTTCAAAGTTCTATTGTTTTAGCAAATCAATAGTCCTATTCAAGTTCTTCAGGGTACATTCAAGTACTTGGGAGAATTGCTATCCGGAGAAGCTAGACGAGTGCGTTCGGGTTGATTCAACATGGGTTCATCGATCTGTCCTATCCTTCTACCAAACCACCGCCGTCCTCACCAACAATCCACCGCCGTCCGCCATTGTTCACCATCAGATTCCAGCCTCCCTTCGGCGTATCAAGTGTGTTCATTGAGTCATAGTTCGTGTCACCATATTCTAGTAAGTTCTATTTCCGTTCGAGTCTTGTCTTTTCTAGTCGAGTCATTCTTGTTTTCTCTTTGTTTGTATTGATCCCTTACGTATCCGATGTTGTTCCGTTCCTAAGCTTCCGCATATTTCATCCGTGTCGTGTCCCATAGGTCCCGGGTCACATCATAAATTGGTATCAAGAGCCACGTCGGTTTCTATCGTTCGTGGTTCAATACGTGCTTTTGTGTTCGTCTTATAATTTTGAGTCTTTTGAGTTGTAATATCTACATATTCATTGAAAAAAAGGAAGCAAATGGTCGAGCCCTATAGCAAAAAAAAAACGAAAAAAAAAGTCGCCGAAAAAAAAACGAAAATTCAGATTTGTTCTACTTGATTTTGATTTTAATTCTTTGTTTTTGGATTTGTTCCATATATTTGGGGATTTTTAGATTGTGTTCACATTGGTCAAACTTATCCAAAAGTCTTCTACCTTATCTACTAGATTTCTTACCTTGTTTAGATTTCTTCAATCCTCATCCATATCTAATCAAGATTCCCCGACCTTATCCTTCCCCATAGCATGAATTTTCGTCCATATCACCACTATTGGATCGAAAATTACCCCATACACCACTGTGTGCACCATACACCACCCGTACACCATTCGGACCATACACCCATGCACCCCACGGTCCATACACCATACACCACTTATACTCCATACACCCGTACACTATATATACCAAATTCTCGCCATCTCTACATCCCCGAGTTTGAAGGTCTACACGATCCCAATGCATACCTTGATTGGCAACGAAAAGTAGACAAAGTTTTTGAGTACTACTACTTCCCCGAGCCAAAGAAGGTGCAATTAGTTTCTTTGGAGTTTAAAGGCTACGCAGCAACATGGTGGGAATTACAGCAGAACCGATGCCATCAAGATCACCTTCCACCTATCGGCACATGGCGTGAGTTGAAAGATTTGTTGCGAAAACGCTTCATTCCAGACCACTACCAATGGGAGTTGGAGGAGAAGCTATACAAGCTTAGACAAAGAGATCGAAGTGTAAATGATTACTATAACAAAATGATTGAAGCCATGAGACGAGCTGATGTAGAAGAATATCCAGAAGATATCATGGATAGATTTCTAGCAGGTCTACGAAGGGCAATCCGAGAAAAGGCAGTATTGTATCACTTCGACAAGTTGAAAGACATGGTGCAATACGCCATTGAGATAGAGAAGTGGTTGGAGAGTCTAGAGATGAGGCAAAATGAAGTGGTTCAAGTAGAGTCAAATGTAGAGTTGTCACCTAGAGCTCATCGCCAAACAGCCCCGTTTCATTGGAGTGAACCTGAGTCATTCGAGGAGTTTCTACGTACCGATGTACCAACTATACGGCCTGCATCACCAGTTCAGCCGGCTATTGTTCCGTCAAGTCTAGCATGTGACGAACAATGCCTTATCTATCCAGTCCGTGAAGAAGAGTTAAAGCAGCATTGATTGACGCCAAATCCGAGGAAGAACCAGCCGAAGTCGAGAAAGAAGAAATGTGGGCCAATGATATAGGCGAGGAAGTTGAATTAGTTGAGAAATTGATGGACATGCAGCCTTGTTTTGAAAAGGAAAATGACATTAGTGAGGAAATGATTATGGAACACAAAGGACTTGATCAAGCAAACATAGAGGAGCTGCCGAGTTCTAACATTATTTATCAACCATTTTCTTGTGATATCTTTATTTTACAGGTTGATGAAGATGTTCCATTAAATGTTGTTGTTCTACCAGATTTATTCATGGAAGCCGTGTCAAGGTTTTGCATGCTTGATCCAAGAAAAATTGATGTTCCTTCCATGTTCGTATTCGATCCCGGAGATTTCAATTCGAGGACGAATTCTTTTCAAGAGGAGGGGAATGATATGACCACGAAAAGCCTTGAAAAACCGAACCCGGAGGTGCAATTACGAGGTCCAATTGCACGACTTAGAGCCATACAATTGCAAGGATATTTCCAAGCATTTGTATGTAAAAAGTTTGAAGATGAAGAAGGAGTTGAGAGCAGCCCCAAGATTATTGTGTTGTTAAAAATTAAAGATTGGAGATCAAGGTTTGAAGAATAATGCATGAATAAATTCGAACATGATGAGCAGCCCATGGAGTTAATTAATTCAGCCCATATTTGAATTATTAGAGCCCAAGTTTGAAGGCCCAAAGTGTTGGGTTTTATTTATAAATAGTTTAGATTTTTATTATATTTTTGGTCTTTTTGATTTTTACCTTAAATAGAGTTCTAATTAAGGTAGGAATCCTAATTAGATTAGGTTATCTTTATTTTTTTATTTATCTTAGGATTTTATCTTAGAATTTTTATCCATCCCTTATATCTATATAAAGGGATCAGTTGTGAACTTTATTTTTCAGACAATTGCATGAATTCAAGAAGTATTTCACTCTTGTCTCCTAGATCCTAAGGTTGATCGAAATTTTATCTTCAAAGTTCTATTGTTTTAGCAAATCAATAGTCCTATTCAAGTTCTTCAGGGTACATTCAAGTACTTGGGAGAATTGCTATCCGGAGAAGCTAGACGAGTGCGTTCGGGTTGATTCAACACGGGTTCACCGATCTGTCCTATCCTTCTACCAAACCACCGCCGTCCTCACCAACACTCCACCGCCGTCCGCCATCGTTCACCATCAGATTCCAGCCTCCATTCGGCGTATCAAGTGTGTTCATCGAGTCATAGTTCGTGTCACCATATTCTAGTAAGTTCTATTTCCGTTCGAGTCTTGCCTTTTCTAGTCGAGTCTTTCTTGTTTTCTCTTTGTTCGTATTGATCCCTTACGCATTTGACATTTTTCCGTTCATAAGCTTCCGCATATTTCATCCGTGTCGTGTCCCATAGGTCCCGGGTCACATCAGCTAGGCTGATGAACAAGTGCAGAAGTTCATCGCTGAAAATTTTATCGAAGATGTAATTGGCACTGCTGCTCTGTATGCATCTTTATGAAGGTATGTTTACTGGTACCTTTGGAGACACTGCTTCAACTCCGAAGCCCATTTCCTCCTCACCTCCTTCCACGGGATGAGCTTCTGGAGAAGGGAAGAAAGGTGGAGCATGCAATGGGCTGGACAGGAGACTCCTGAGTAAAATCCAGTCATCACATTGAAGAGAATGCTTACCATTCGTAGAAACCACCCAAACCCTGATCAGCAAACCCTGTTGGATGTGATGAATGATCTACTCAACTGGGCCAACATCAGACTGCCATCTCTGCAAACTCAAGCTAAGAAGCAATAATGGAAAAATCCTCAAGTTCAACAGCATTGGTTGCTTAATGAACTGCTAAAACTCACGCAGCAACAGCTTCGGCAGGTGCAGAACCAGTTCAACAAAGAAGCCCAAAGCAGTCAACAAGGGGTTGGAACTGCTACAGCTTATAGTCCAAGGCAAACTATCATAGCATCTGTGGCTAGGCAGTTAACATTCGAAGAATCCCCTCAACCAGATGACATTATCATCGATCTCCTTGATGATTCCTCTGAGGTGCAACTAGTTGACGAGCGAACAGCCAGCGATCTGGAGTTTGAAGAAATGCTCAAATCTCCTATTCTACCCGATCTACCAAGTGATGAAGAACCACAGAAGTCAACTGAAGAGACTCGACTGCTCGAGGAGCCAACTGAGACTCAAACTGCTCCTCCCCAAGAGTCAACTCCAACGCCAGCTGAGTCTAACCAGCCAGCTGGACAGATGGTTCAAGTCGATGGACAACCTGCCTATCAAGGTACACTGGCAATAACTGTGTACATTGATCCCATTCAAAGAGCTCTTCAAGTTGCCGCTCAAACTGCTGCACCAGAGATCTCATCAGAATCAAGTTATGATGGGACCATCATTATGGAAGCGGACGAGATATCCCACATAGTTCCTTGTGAGGAACTAGTTGGAACTGAAGCAGGAGAGAAAGCTGATTCAAGAGCAGTTCAGCTCAATGCTCAACCAAGCAGCTCAATGGTCCAGCTCCCTCCGTACTATGAAGAACTGATCCAAACCCTGCAGCAACAGGTTAAACTGCACACTGAGTAGATCAAGCAGCTGCAAGCCCATCCAAGGCTCCAGTCAGCTGAAACTGAGTCAGCAAGCAGCGATGAGGATGAAGAAGATGACAGCTCAGAACCGCTCGCCAAAAGGAGGAAAACTGATCACAAGAAGGACTAAATGGCTGATCAAGTTAAACTTGATTAGAAAAGCCCTAAGTTTACTTCTTGTTAATCAGTTTGTAATTATTTATTAATATATTTATAAAAGATTATCTTTTTGATTTCAAATAAATGTCAAGCTTCACATTTATTTTTGAAATTTTGACCGTTGCAACATAATGACACGTGTCAAAGTCATTAAATGCCAACAACCAAAAGAGACCAGAGGCTAGTACCATTCCAACCATCAGATCTATGAGCCTGTCCAAACACTCATAAAAAAGCCTCCTCCTTCAAGTCTCTCAAAAAGCCCCCTCCTCCTACAATCTCAAAAACTCTTTCTCTCTCAAAGATCTTGAAATTCCCAAAATCTCAGCCAACCCCATAGATGGCCGAATTATCCAGATCTTCAAATTCCTTCAAAGAGCAACTTATGAGAGATAAATTCCTTGATAGGAAGAAATTTCAATTGATTCTAGATGAATCAAATAATCCAACCCTTCTGTCCAATCTACATAAAACAGAAGTTCTTCACTACCTGGAAACATCACCAAAATTCTTTAGACAAAATTTGGTGAGTGAATTTTTGCTTCAAGCAAAATTATCTGCAGATGGAAAGATGATATCATCAGTGATTCAAGGACGGCTGCTACAAATCACTGAGAGAACAGTTGCAGAAGTATTCGAGCTTCCACAAGAAGACTCGTCCGTTCAAGATCTAAAGGAAGCTGCAGAGTCATACTGGAGAGAATGGAAAGCTTCAATCTGTGACAAACAATTCAGTTTTACAACAGCTAAAACTGATATGAAGCCCGAGTATGGTGTTCTACTTGACATTACGAACAAGATGATGTTCGGGGCCATTGGAAGCCTGAGTCAACTCACCCAAGAGAGATACAAGGTTATGATTCACCTTGCTGAAGGGAGACAAACAAACTGGGCAGAATTTGTCTTTCAACAATTCAAGCATCAAGTCATCAAGGCCGCTGACTCAAAGAAATCTGGCAAATTTGAGTACAAGGTAGGACTTGCTCTAAGAATGAGCAAAATGCTTGAAGACCTAATGAAACTTCCAAGTGATGAAGCATTACCAGTTCTCATCTCTGACTGGATTCCCAAGAAAGGAACTGCCCATCTTCAGTCACTAAGGAAAAAGAGAAAACCCAAGGCCAAGACAAGCAACCATTCATCAAGCAACTCAACTGCCAACGCCGTTCAGTCTCCAAAATCAAAGAACGGATCACCAGTTGATTTCCAGGTTTGCTCTGATCCAGATGAGCTTATTTTATTCATTGGAATCCATCATCCAAACTATGGAGCGGACTACTTCAGAAGCACATGCCCTCCTCTCCAACTGACTGAAGATATTCACACTTTCTATAGTGGTGAATATGCAGTCAAAGGTGCACAAAAGGAAGTGACCGATCTCCTTCTCACTCACTTTACTTTTGTTGCCCAACGTGACCAAGAGCTGTTCAAACAACTCCACTGGTATTTCTACTAGTATAACTGAAGACATTCTATATCCATCCAGTCTCACTTTCTGCTAACTGCCTTTCATGGCATGAGCTACTGGCAACGTGAAGAAACTTGGAGCATTAAATAGATAGGATCGTCAAATCCATTTCCTCCAACTATTGTACAAGTCCAGCACATCATGAATCACAGACGTGTCAACAAGATTCCAACAACCACCTTATTAGCAGAATTCAAGACCAGCATCATGCCTCAAGCAGTTGAGACTGCAGATCAACTAGTCAACTGCCCAACTGACTCACTTTGTCGAAAACTGAACTTTGATAATCTATCAAGTCAGTCAGCTGAGCCATCATGACAAACTCCACCTGTCATCAAAAAGATAGAACTTCATCCTTCACATACTGAAGCCGTGGCTTCTTAGAAAAATCCAAGGCATGCTGATGAGAACGACAATGATGATGAAGACACTGCCACATCACCAAGCCTTCTAACCAAGAGCTATATCACTATACTGCTCACATCTAGCTCAAAAGGCGTGCAACTGCCTATGAAAAATGATCAGTTTCGATCATCGCCAAAGGGAACCTCACAATCCCTTAGTCAAAGGATGAAAAACTCGTCAGTTGCCATCCAGCTTCACCTTCGCCAAGCCAGGAGAACAACAAGGCCTGAACTGCCAAAGAACAAAACTGCATCCCAAGGAAGCAGTGCAGCCAGTCCAGCTAGGCCCTTCAAGAAGCAGAAACTGTCTACTGAAAGTCAAGCGAACTGATCAAGTCAACTGATCAGTTAGGTTCAGTTGCAGCTTCAGCTTCAGCCAGCTCATTAGCGACAACTGAGAATCAAGACTCAACTGATCATCCAATCGCTGAGCAGTCAATCAGTTGGACTGTATCCTAACTGAATCCGGATAAGTTTTTTAATTTTTCAAAGCTTATCATAATTAAATTGTTACCGTTGAGATTATGAAATTTCTTATAATATATTCAACGGCTTCAATTTGAATATAGGGCTTTATCTCACAAATTGCCATTAATATCTCTACGTTGATATTAAATCAACTCTTCAAAGTCGAAAAAGAAAATATAATTTTCTACTGAGATATAAATAGCAAGATCTGCAAAAAATATTTTGCTATTTATGGCAACTACCCCATTTTCAAAATTGCTTCTTCTCAGCCACATGATCATAAAGTTACCTCACGATCAAACGGCTGGAATGCATGCATCATTAATTCATCTAATCATCCATCAAATCGGATGGCTGATCAGCTAAGAAAAGCTATCGAGTGTCCTCGATTCCTGCATGCAAAGCTGAATAAATATGTGCAAGGAGATAAAGGCTCCGATCATCTGCAACCTCTTTCTCACTCTTGCTTTGATCACCTGCAAGCCCTCTCTCTCTCTCTCTCCTCTCAAAACACTTGCATATCTAACCCAGAAAAGTATCACTTTGCAGATATGAAGCTCCCATTTCAGATGGTAGATGCCAAATCACTAGAGCGCAAGATTAAAAAGGATAAGACTCTAAATCTAGAGCTTCTTAATGCATGTCTAGGTGCAGAGAGCTTTCAAAGAATTTATTGGCCATTGGAGGCAACCGGGCTGCTTCCGTTCTTGACTCTCATGCCAGTCATGCACATACCTACTCAAGTTGCAGAGTTCTACTACAACGCAACTATCTTCGGCGACAACATCATCTCCACCATCCAGAATCAAGTGATCACAGTGATAAAAGAGACGATGATGTCTACCCTTCACCTCCCCAGTAACGGCCCAGAAGTCATGGACCTGGAACTGCTAAGGAAATACGCCCTGTGGGGTATTTGGAAACATCCTCACGTGTACCATCATGACTGTTCACACAGGTTAAAGGAGAGCATGCCCAACGAGATCATCCAACTCTTGGACATCACTGGTCATATCTTACATGGCAACTTTGAGACGGTTCAATTTTCCGAACTCAAAGCACATCTCACGGCCGCTCTATATTTCGGTTGTAAAGCCGACTGGGTCTCTTTCATTCTTGCTCAACTGTGAGCAAATGTAGAGCGAGCGAAATATGATCCCTCAACTAGCCCATTTTGAGAGAAGATAGGGTTTATGGGTCGCATAAACCACATTCTTCTAAGCCAGATTGATGAGGTCATCCCAACTGACGAGCAAATCGGAAGAAATGACATGCTCCCAACTATCTACTGTCATAAGCTCCCGAAGAGAACGCATCAACAAGGATCTTCCAACTCAGGTCGTGGAAAGGCACCTTTGGAAGCACCCGCTAGCTCATCTGAAGAAAGACAGCTGCAGATTGAGAGCGAACCTCTTTCAAGGCTGAGTGATCAGCCTACAATATCAGCCAGCTCTCAACTTCTAGTTTTAGTCCATCGCGACTCCATTGAGGTTGAGTTTAAAGAAGTTTTAGACCATCAGCTCAGCAGCTGCTTCGATCTCATTGAGGACACCGACTCCTCTCTATTCGAGCAACTTCAATGGTACCTCCAGTACCACATATGGCGATTTCAACTGGATGAGACAAAAATGTTCCACCTCATCCGCACCCGTGCATCTACTTTTTGGATCAACGAAGGAATATGGAGCAGAAATTGGATGAATCATCCACTCTCCTCGCCACCAACACTCTCGGAGATAATGGATTCGATGATCAAACCAATCCAGCTCAGTATAATAGCCGATGCTTCTCATTCTGACAACGAACCGGCCAACTCCTCATGCACCCCATTCATTGGTGATCCATCCATCCCTTCAACCGATGAGATCTTCACCAATTTGGCCTCGATGAACTTCATAGAGCAAGAAGTCTTTCTCACATCTGATCAAGGTCAGTTCATGACAACTGAAAAAGCTTATGCATGGCTCTCCTCACCCATGCAAATTTCTTCAGTTTCCTCATTCCACGATGACAATTTGGTAACTGCCTTCACATTCTTGGCAAACTTGTCCATACCATCATACGATCCACCCCGGCTTTTGGATGATGCCAAAAAGGGGAAAGATGGACAGTATGATGATGGATGCTTAACTCCGTATGATGATGGATGCTTAACTCTTTGGGATCAAATTCAAAGAGAAATTCATCATGAGGGGGAAGATCAGCTTCAGGGGGAAGCATGGAGAATACAAGGAGTCCAAGAAAGAGGAGAATCGAGTAGAAAGAAAAGAAGCAATTTTCAGGAAGTAAATTAGTAGTTTTAACTACTATTACTCTTAAAAGATGAAAGCTTGGATATAATATGCTTTAAGTAAATATATAATACATACTTCAATTCTTCAAATATCATGTCTCAAAATCACGTCTTGATTATGTTTATAATGCTCTGATACTTGAAGTTTGAATGTGCAATAATGCTCTGATATAACAGGCTCTAATACTTGAAGTTTAATGCTCTGATATTTAGATAAAAGCATGCCAGTTTGAATGCTCTGATTAACTAAATGAAAGCATGCCCAAAATAAAAGAATGCTCTGAAATTTGAAGTCTAAATGCTCTAATACTTGAATTTCATGCATACCTTGAATGCTTTGATACTTGAATGAATTTCATGAATCAAATTTGCTCTAATTTCGAGAATCTGCTTAAGGAAACCACAGTCTGTATATCAAACATACATTTGCAGTTTTTCCATCATCATAGACAAAGTTTTGACATCATCAAAAAGGGGGAAATTGTTAGGAAAAACTATCAAGGAACCTCTAGATTAGGTTTTGATGAGATGTCAAAATTAGTTATGAAAAACTGATAAAAATTCAAGTTGCAGATCTGAGCTGAACAATCCAGAGCATCAAGGAACTCAAGTAAAGTCAAAGTCAACCAATCTGAAGTTTGGTCTGCAAGCTGAAGGATACATCACCCAGTCAGAATTTAACTCAACTGTGGAGTAAAACCAGTCGAAACAAACTGACAACTAAGTCAGCTGAGCTGAGGGAGAAAAGAATTGACTAAGACTGAAGGAACTGATAAAACATCAGTTTAAGCTAAGGACTGGAAGTATCCAACTGAGAGAACTGAAGAAAACAAGACAGATCAACTGAAGGCCAAAACTGAAGTCAGCCAAGCTTGCGATTAGTCAAGCTGACAAGAAAACTCAAAACTGTCAACTGGAGTAACGACCAATCTCAGCTGACAAGCTCAAAACTGCCAACTGGAGCAACAGCCAATCTCAGCTGACAAACTCAGAACTGGCAACTGGAGCAACGGCCAATCTCAGCTGACAAACTTAGAACTGCCAACTGAAGCAATAGCCAAACTCAGCTGACAAGCTAAGAACTGCCAACTGGAGCAATAGCCAAACTCAGCTGACAAGCTAAGAACTACCATTTGGAGCAACAGCCAAACTCAGCTGACAAGCTAAGAATTGCCAACTGGAGCAATAGCCAAACTCAGCTGACAACCTCAAAACTACCAACTGGAGCAATGACCGAACTGAACAGATAAGTTCAGTACTGCTAACTGGGACTCAAAACTGAAGCCAGAGAACCCTGGAGTTATTGCTCAAACCGGTGAATCTTGAAATAAATGCTCCAACGGAAATCCTGAAATTAAATATCCAATGAACATCGATTGGCAGAGTAATGGCTACTTCAACCAAGAGCTCCAGCGATCAATAAAGATCATCTACCATGGATGAGCCAACAGAGCCACCGATCGATGGAACTCAACGGTCATAAAATCACTTCTCTATAAAAGACGAGTGAATCAAAGTTTAAACATCTCTTCGCCTACACTACTTTCGCACATACATTCTTGAAATACTCAAGCAAGAGCTTTTCTTCCTCCCTCCCACTTAAGCTCAAGTTCAGCATTTGATAAAAACTGTGAGAGTCCAACTGAGAAGAAGAATTCACAGAGTCAAGATATTCAGCCAGCTGTTGACGATCCAGCCAGGGCAGCCTTCTCAGTTCCAGCTATACAACGATCAACTACTCAGCTCAATTGAAGGAGTACATCAGTTGATACCCCTTGTTCAAGACTAACCTCTTGAAGATCGAAAGAGATCTAAAACCTTGTAAAGACGACAATAGCACCTACCTTCCTAGCGAGCAGTTAGGGACTTCAAGTGTGAGCCATCGACTCGCTGAGGTAGCGAGCAGTTACCAGATTCAGCCAACTATCCTTCATTGTGTAATTTGTAAAGAAACTTAAGTTATATAGTGAAGTTGCCCTTCTGCGGAAGGAAGAGAGGACGTAGAAGTTTGAGACTTCGAACCTCTATAAGTCGCTTGTGTGCTGTACTGTTTTTATTATTGCATATCTGTAAACTGCACACAATCTCACACAAGCTGTACTCAAGCTTTCTTAACTGATCAATCAGTCTGTGCATAGATAAGTTTTACAAAGCGAGTCAAAGGGCCCTATTATTCCGCATTCAAAGTAAAAGTTTTAATCAGTTTATTCACCCCCCCTCTAAACTGATATCGACTCGCCCGGGACCAACAGTATAACACTCGGATTATTAATCTTATCCTTTCCTAGTATTTTGGATTAATTTATTTTAAATTAATCTGAATATATTGTGATTTTTGTCACATATCATTTCCCACATTTTTAGGGATTTATTAGATATTTTATTTTGAATTAAAACGTGGATAATATTTGATTTTGACTTATTCAAAATATGTTCCGAATTTCATGGCGACGTGATGTTCCTACTCCTTCTTGGACACTAACTGTTGCAGGAGATCGTGGGTCACTAGAGCAACCGCTACTATTGCACGATGTTGAAGAACGTGTGCCATGCAATGCAGAAGACGGTTATCTCAAGTCCACATTCAGCAATGGGTAGTGGAAGACGGTTGATTCAAGTCCAAGTCACACAGGATCGTGAAGCAATTACCAATACAAGATGGAGGAAGTATTTAAGGTCTCCTTAGACCTTAAAATCATTTATGCAAGCAGGTTATCACCGTGGTTTGTGAGAAGCTCTGAATCTTGCATCTAGTGTCATCTCTGAAGTCCAAGACATCTTCCTCGACATCTGCCTAGCGTCCCAATCAGCTGGAGACTTTCATTCCAGTTGTGTGTGTAGGTTAGATAGTCAACTTTGAGAAGTCTAGGATTTAGAGTGACTGATTGTAATCTATATATGTGTTTAGATAGGTTTTTTTTTAGTGATTATTCGAGTGAGTGAAGCTATAATGGTCCTCTGTATGTTTTATGCAGTGTTGTCAAGGGAGTGAACCGAGATAACATCAGCATTGTTTTTGTGTTTCACTTGTGATAGTGAATTTCGCCTTGAGGCAATCACACACCGTAAGGAGTGTGATTTAAAACTTGTTTTGTGCAAAGTTCTGTTTACGTTTCCGCTGCATGTTGAAGGCAATGTGGTAACACTAGCTTTAACATTACTTTTAACTTTGCAATTTACATCCGTAATTCACATTGTTTCTGGCAATAAATTTTAACAAGTATGAATCTGTTTTTCCACTTGACACGGTCCACAAACTTTGCCACGATCAATATCAAGCTTCGGGACTCTACTCACAGATTCTATCTTCATGAGACGTTGCATGTTTTTGTAACTAACATGGCTAAGTTTTTCATGCCATATGTTTGCATCATCAAGCTGAGTTCTGAAACAATTACCTTTCATGTTGAGAAGGTAACAATTGTCCCTTAATCTGTCTTCATCCATCAACATCACACATTCTTTGTTCTTTATATGACATTTGTCTCTAGTAAAGTGAACTAAGAGACCTTGATCGCAGAGTTGACTTATGCTAATTAGGTTAGCTTTTAGTCCTTCAACAAGCAGAACATCCTCCAAGTTTGGTATTCCTTCAACATTTAGATGACCATGGCCTAGCACTCTTCCCTTGACACCATCTCCAAAAGTAACGGATTGATAAGAACAATCCTTTTGAATATTCTTCAGCATACTAGCATCTCCAGTCATGTGTCGTGAGCATCCGCTGTCAAAGTACCAGCTGCTCTTTGCATGGATATTGAGGGCAGTGTGAACTACGTAGTTCCTGTGGTTGTTCCAGGATCTGTTCCACACATTTCTTCTTCTGGAATTCAGGTCACTCTGAAATAGACCTTTCCTCCTCATTCTTCTGAGATCATTGATGTAGTTCCTACAGTATGGTCGAATGTGACCAGACTTTTCACGATAGTGGCAAACAACTCCACTCTTTTGAGGCTGTGACGTTGGAGACTGCCGAGTTTGTGGCTGCTTGATCTCTGGTCCAGTTTCAGATTTAGGAACAGATTCATTATGTGTTCCAGAAGTTTGTCCTTGACAGAAACTTTCATACACCTTTCCACCAGTGTATCCAAGTCCAGTACGGTCCTATGGACTTTTTCCTTTAGAAAGGATGTCATCGAGCTGAGATGATCCAGAGTTCATCATCTTAACGAGCTTCTTTAGATGAAGCAGTTCACCATTCTGAGAGTGAGTATTGTTTCTGGATTGTTGAAGATCGTTCTGCAGCTCACTGAGACGTATGGATAGACTATCTCTTTCTTTAATGAGATCACCATTCTCTTTCATTAGCCCTTCATTGACTTTTACTACCATGATCCAGCTCTCATGAAGCTTTTTGTATGCTTCTATGGCAGACTCTTCAGTGAATTCTTCATCGTCACTGCATTCAGACACTTTGTCTTCCTGATTGTTAGGGATAGAATTAGATACAGGATCTTTGTGAGATTGTGTCATGAAAGCAATATGATTGCTCACACATTCTTCATCACTTTCACTATCATCTGGATCATCACTTTCACTAAGTGTGTGGAACAATATGATTTATTCTTCCTTTTAAGGGTGTTAGCGCACTCGGCTTGATAGTGCCCAAGACCACCACATTCTCTACACTTGACCTCTTGTGTTTTTCTTCAATGGGATCTTCATCTTTAGTTCTCTGAGGTATGGAAAATATGTTCTTAATAGAATTGTTCTGTGAAGACTTCTCATAATGTTTGACAAATTTCAAGAAATTCTTTCTCAGCAAAGCAATTGACTCAGCGAGATCATGTTTGTCAGGGACATTGCTCGGCACATTAGTACTGGAACCGGCTTGAAAAGCTATGCTTTTCTTCTGGACTGTCTCTTCATCTGTTAGTCCCATTTCAAATGTCCTCAGGGACCCCATCAGCTCCTGCAACTTCATCTTGCTCACGTCCTTGGCTTCTTCAATTGTCGTGACTTTGTAAGCGAATCTCTTGGGTAGAGATCGCAGAACTTTCCAAACAAGTTTCTCCTCAGAGATTGCATCACGAAGCGCAAAGCTTTCGTTGGCAATGTCACAAATCTTGGTGTTGAAATCAGCAAGCTTTTCACCTTCATCCATTCAAAGGTTCTCAAATCTGGTAGTAAGAAGTTGCATACGAGATGCACGAACACTGCTTATTCCTTTGAAAGTAGTCTGAAGGAATCTCCCATGCATCCTTTGCCTTGTCACACATGGAGATGAGTTTGAAGATGTTCATGTCTACTGCAGAGAAGATAGCGTTCATGGCTTTAGCATTTAACCCCATGATCTGATAATCAGCATCGTCAAATTCTTCTTTTGGCTTTAACACCGCTTTGCCTTTCTCATTCTTCTTGGTAGGAAGCTTCCACCCTTCAGTCACCATCTCCCAGGCACGCTCATCAATTGAGTGAATAAAAGCTGTCATTCTAGCTTTCCAATAGGCATAGTTGTTTCCATCAAGGAGCGGAGGTCGCACCGTCAAGACTCCTTCTTTCATCAAATCCATCTCGGTAAAACAACACAAAGAACATGGATTAATACCCCAAGATCAACCCTGAATACAGGCAACCCGCTCTGATACCAATTGAAAAACAGTAATCCGTGCAATACTTTTTTTAGTTATCTGCTTAAAATATGTTCTATGATATGTGTGAGACAGATGCAAGAACATAAAAGAATAAAGTAGTAAAAACGCATGAGATGGTAACCCAGTTTGGTTTAAACAACCTACTTTGGGGGGATTGCTCCCAAACTTGCTGTTTCGACTGTTACACCTTTGAAGAGTGTATTAAGGATCTTACACATACAAGCCTCCCGCCTTATGTCGCCCGTTCTTCTCCTCGAACCCTTTCGCTAGCCGAAAGTTGTAAGATCCCCTCACAACCGTGATACTAGACTCCCTCTAACTACCCACGACTTCAACTTACAATATCTCCAGAGATTGCATACAAAACAAGAGTAAAATCCCCTTACGTGTTTCACTTGAAAACACTCAAAACTAGTCTATCATGTGGAACATATTAATGAACAACTACCAGTTACAATGACCACAAACAAATTGACTCTCAAACAATCTAACATGAGAATCTAAACAATATATGAGTGGTACCAATTGCTCCTCAATTCGGCCTTCATATAGACTTTAGCGTCGATCTCCATCCGCCGCCAATATGGTAAGTAGATTGTGGTTTGTGGCCTTCCAAACGTATGTAGATACTCTCCAAGTGTAGTGGGGTTAATTCAGCACTGGATCTACACCACAAGGCAGTAAAATGAATATATCTTGACCTTCCAAACTAGTTCGGTACAAGATCTTTCCAATTAGGAAATTGCCATAAATAGAGTGTCCCTAGTTCTGTCTGGGACATAATCTGGAACAGTTCACCAACTATTCTCCTTTTCTTTGCACAACGGAAAATAAATCTTCGTGAGACATACCCATGCACACATTATCGAACATATCTCGCCAATACAACAATACAAATACTTAGTGCATTATGGTGGCACTAACATAATTGAATCAAAATGATCACCTAGCCTAATAACAACAATTGAAATAACAATAAAAGGTCATGTTTTCGTTTATTTCTTTGAACCGAATTTTGTTTTGTTGGATTTGACTTTCTTTGAAATAACAATATGATTTTTTATTTATTTTTTTTGTTTAAGTTCAAGAAATGGGAGAGTGGTAAATCTCAAACCTGAGACAACTCCTTTTTACACGAAGGTTTCCAAATGTTTGAGTGCCCCCGATGATTGTTGACCTTAATGACTTGTTTAATTTTTTTTTTGGATGTTGAGGGTAACCCGTAGCCGCTACCGTGGTGTCCCTGTGTAATAACCTGCAAATCTTCACAAGGGAGGTAAACCACACTTGGCAAGCCATCTATGACAGACTTACACCTAGTGGTGTTGGTAGTGGGTCGAACTTGAGACCTTTGACCTCAAAAAACACCACTCTACCACTAGGCCATCCCTAAAGGGACAAAGACTTGTTTAATTTGATGATACACAATTAGGTGTATAAGTATTACAGTGAATATAAGGATTAAGGGAGTGGATAAAATGAGAACCTCAAAATCATATTAGGTATTTAGGTTGAGATTTTTTATTTTTGTCGAATAATATTGCAACAGATTGTGAATGTTATAACAATAATTATTACAAAAATGGCATAGATATGTAGATCGAATTTCAATGTTAATCATCAATTCGAATTAAGATCTAACGTCATCAGCCCTCACAACTTAATTATTAAACAAATCATCAGATGCAGTTGTAATTAAAGAATCCAAATTTCACTATCAATTGCATAAAGAGATTGAAAAACTACAAATAAATAAACACAAATTGAATGGCAAGATTATTTCAGTTCTCTACAATGGAAAGCAAACTGAACTCCAAATTTTGTTAAATTTATGAACAAAACTGATTTGAACCAAACGGAATAAATTTGGTTCAAATTTTAATGTTTTGTGACATGAAATCACTTATGAAGGCCCAAGCGACAACCCACAAAAAATATTTGAACAATTTTTGCGATGGGGTAATGACAAATTTAACAGACTGAAAAATTTGCCCATGGGAGGTTTCAAATTAAACATGAGACTTTTCCAGGTCACGGGTTCGAATCTCCTCAATATCACAGGTCGGGTGTGTGAGTAATAAAAAAAACACTCGAGACTTTCCCATAAGGTAATTCTAAACTCAGCCTCTACTTTTCTATTCATGCTCTTCAAAAATAAAAATAAAAAACTCTCTCATTATTATGGATCCCATCATTCACACTCTCTTTATAAATTCAGTATTTGTAAGTCTCTAGTGACCGCTGGTAGGAAACTAAATCAATAATGATCAAGAAATAAATGCATGTGTCACAAATGAATCGAACTACTATTAATTATTCGAAGATGAATCGTACAACACCAAAAATTTATTTGTTACTAGTAACTAAAATACGGAGAATTCAAGTTTCAAGTATTTTGAAACAATTCACTTGAGTAGCCGGATACCCGTGCAAGAAACTGTGTCTGGAGAACCAAAAATCGTTTCTTTTTTTTTCTTTATTTTGTTACAATTTTATTATAAATAAAGGGGCTATACATTGAGATATTTTATTTGATTTTGTTAGGGTTTTTAAGTTAAGAACTATAAGGATAAAAATATCTAGTATAATAATATTTACTTTTTTATTAATTTTGAGGATCATGAATAGAGGATTGGGTTCAGGTGAGAAAATATTTTGGTGTGAGAAATGAGAAAAATGCTTATTGTATTATATTTTATTGTTTAATTACCATAATTTTATTGCGTAAATACTTTATTGCTTAATTGTTAAAATTTCATTGCACACGTGGGGCAAAATAATCATGCAATAAAAGTATATCTATTAAGCAGTAAATTCCAATAAGATAAACATTTTCTCATTTCTCGCACCAATAAATATTTCTCACCCGAACCAAAACCCATGAATAGAAAAATAAGTATTGCGTTTAGAATTTCCCATAACATTATTAGCGCCACATTTTTAACCAACTGACCTAATAAGTCAAGTGGAAAAGGGTTAATAACATTTTTTATTTACCCAATATTAATAGTAAGTCATTCTCATATGGTCAAATAAAAAAGGGGATGTGATCCTAAATGAATTGTATGTAAAAAAAGAAGAAAAAAAACAAAGTGACCCAAATCTAAAAGTCCCGGATATCACAGAACGATAACTCAAGAGACCGAAACCTCATTAAAACCCATATGGAAAATCCATTGTCGGAAAAATCATATGGGAAAAAGAGTACCCTCTAGTGAAATTGAAAATAACCAGGACCACGAAAATCCTATGTAACAGCATTCTCAATACAAGGTAAAGAGCTAAGGAGAAGCTAACAAGTCTGCCACACTATTTCTTTCTCTATAAATATGAGAAACGCAAAAAGTAATAGAATTAATAAAATCAATCACGCTGCGGCAACGAGCTTTCAATACCCACAGGACCTGAAGACCTCTGGAAGCCAATAAAGAAACAACATACATTGAGTCCGTCTCTAGCCAAATAAAATCAAGAGATAAAGAATGGGCCCACTCCAATGCCACAATGACCGCAAAAAGCTCGGTGAGGAAAGCAAAGCCAACGCCTTTAGAGGTATGAAAACAGCAAAATACCGAACCATTTGACCTTCTGAAAATGCCACCTGTAAACATGCGTCCAGGAGCACCGTGAGAAGAGCCATCTGTATTAATCTTAACCCAGCCTAAAGGAGGCGACCTCCAACTAACCGAGATAGGTGAGCGAAACGGGATAGGTCTCGGAACCACTTTTAACTTCTTGAGAATAACCAGATCATCAATAGCATTGTGCATAAACCCACAGTCTCCCTGCATATAAGACGATTCTCGTATAGCAATACGAATAGAGGAAATGATAAGCAAAGGAGTCGGATGAACCCCTTCATATATAGCCTTATTCCGGATAGTCCATATGCTCCACACCGTATGTACCACGGCCAGTTTCCAAAGCAAAAGAATTTGAGAGTTAAACTTGCAATTTATGAACATCATGAAGGCCTCATGAATCGAAGTCGCTTGAACAGCCCCTAATTGAAATGCCTTAAAAATCCAACGCCAAATGATTTTTGCCAAAGAACAATCTCAAAACAAGTGATCTAAAGTTTCCGCATCATCACAGCACATCACACATCATTGCGGGCCAACAAAACCATGCAAGGTATCCAATGTTGGCAATCTAGAAAGCATAAGATGCCAGCAAACCAAAGAGCGCCGAATTGGAATTTTAGAATTCCAAATCCAACTTCCCCATTTAACGGTGGGAAATTGGACCTTAGTGTGCATACGAGCCAACTTAGCCGTAACATTCCCATGCACAGAATGAGACCACACACGTTCATCACCTCCAGAAACAATAGGCATACTCAGAATGTCATATAGAACCTCCAGATAAGAATTAACAAAATAATTCATAAATTTCCAAACACCGTTGGATAAAAAATCTCCCACCTTGTCCATGAACTTGGCATGAATTTAGGCCGGAATTTTCAGACGATCCACAATAATGTAGCCAAGCCAATTGTCATGCCAGAAGTCTACCTGAGACCCATTCCCGACAATACATCGTGAATCATTGATAAGCTCTTACACATGGCTCTGAATTCCTAGCCAAATTGAAGGAAGTGCAACTTTTTTTGCCATCCTAGGGACGGCAAGAACCGTGAACGAACTAGATACATGACCTAGGTATCCAAAGTTATGAGTCCCCAAGCAAGCTTCATAAGCAAGCCTTTATTCATCTGCATAAATGAAGAAATGCCCAGCCTCCCTTCTTCAATCAAAGCGCAAGTCCGAGACCAACTAACTACCGCATGTGATCGGACATTGATAGTGCATTTCCATAAAAAATTCCTGCCTGTTGTATCGAGCTTCTTTACCAGAGTAATAGGCCAATGATACACCATCATCGAATGAATAGAAGAACTCATAATCACAGACTTAATCAAGCACAACCGCCTGCCATAAAAAGATGTCGGCTACTCCATCTGTCGAATCTTGCAATAATCCTATCCGCAATCGGCTGCAAATAACTAACTCTAGGAATCCCCTCAAAAAGAGGAACACCTAAGTAATTCGTAGGAAAAGAGCCAGCCGCGAATCCCATAAGAGATTTGAGATCTGCACGCACACAAGGGTGAACGCATCTTCCATAAAACACTCAAGATTTAGCCTTACTACAAAACTGGCCCGACAAATTAGAATAAACATCCATAAGCTCAGTCAGCCCCTTAATATTTAAAGGCGCAGCCTGGCAAAAAATGAAGACATCGTCTGCATATAAAATATGAGTTGGAAAGTTAACTCTCCATCCATATGTCATAGGCTTTAGTTTTTTCTTCTCTGCCACCTCCAACAATAAGTAACTGAGCACCTCTTCTGCAATGCCGAACAAGAGAGGAGACAAAGGATCTCCTTGACGCACCCCTTATGAGCATGCGAAATACCCAACTGGAGAGCCATTAATCAAAACAGAAAGCCTAGCCGAACTCAGAATATTATGAACCATATCACAAAATTTCTGAGGAAAACCAAACGCACTAAGCACTCTTTGCAAAAATCTCCAGCTAAGGGTATCAAAGGCTTTCGTAATATCCACTGTGAATGCCACGTTCCAGCCAGCATGAGTACGATGAAGAAAATTAACACCTTCTGCCACTAGCATAATAGCATCATGAATATGTCTCCCCTGTATAAATCCAAATTGAAATAGCAATCGGAATTAAATTTTAAATTTCATTTTTTAAATCGAAATTCATTAAAATTTTAAGTTATTAACGGCTATTAACCCTTTATAACATGTAAGAGGTTTACTTGGGTTGGCTGTTTGATGTTTGTTCTTTCAAAAGTGATCCTAGTTAAGGCCAATTTTATTAGGTCCCTTTTTTTTTAGTCACACACCTGACCTGTGGTATTGAGAAGATTTGAACCTGAGACTTTTGGTCTCCAAACAATCTCACTCCACCTCTAGTCATCCCCACTGGGACCAATTTGATTAGTTAGTTCTGTCTAGTTCATTTAGGAGATTTTGTTGGAATATTCATTAAAGTGGAGCATTGTCTCAATTTGATTGATTTTTTGGTAGCCAAAATATTTAATTTTATAGGAACTAAATGGTGTATGACACGTGTATGGTACATTTACAAAAATAAAAACTTGGCGCCCGTGTTCAAAGATACAACGATTTGATCTTTTTGGCTTTGCAAAACTAGATGCTGTTGAGGAACTGGAGAGCTTAGACTGTATGAAATTTATGCAAATCATGCAATTTTCTTGCAATCAAATGCATGCTAGATGTGTCATTTATAAACGTGCAAGAATATACACATTGTTGAGAAATTAGCTTATGATATACACAACGAACATCTTGTATATACATAGTTTAGTAACAAATTAAGAATAGCATTATATCCAAGTTAACAAGAATACAAATTTTGGTATCATCACTACTATAAATATGCAAATTGATCACACTTTTAACAGATGGCAATTCAATTTAAAAAACATTGTAATATTGAATGTCACAAACAGTTCAATAAAAAACTGTTGCATTTGCCTCTGCATGTTTTAAAAAAGAAAATGATTTTGTAAATACCATTGTCATTTTATGTTGTATTATTTGTTATTGTAAATCGTTATATATTTGAATTTTGAGATCGACATGGGTTTTGTAAACCATTGTATTCTTTAAATGTTTGTAAAGACAATGAATAAAGTTCTTAAAACCATTGTATTTAGGAGTTGTCAAATTATACAACGGTTAACAACATTAGTGTACTTATGTGTTGTTATTAAATCAAATCAGATCCTCTGTGACATTCTCTGTAGGATTCATCATTCCCCAATTATGAGATATTTAAAAAATTAAAAATTAAAAAAAAAAGTAGTTATGACACACGGAATGTAACATCGTTGGACACGTGTTATCTAATTCGGTGAGACATGAGTGAAACTTCCTAAAAATTAAGGAGCGGTTTATGGACCATTTTATATTTTTGGTTCAATTTAAGACTTTTTTATGATAATTTTTTGAAATAAAACCTTTTAAACATGGTAATTATTTTTTAAAAATAATATCAAAAAATTGAGAAAATGATAAAAATAATATGTGGAATTATAATGTGTAAATTATAAATAACTACATATAATTGGAGTTATAAAAAAAAAAGAAAAATTCATTTCTGCCTACTTAATTTTAAACTAATTCCAATATATTTTCATACAATTCCTTATATATATATATATATATTCCTTCTAATTACCTTAATGTATTTTATCTACAAATTTAACTTCAAGTAATAAATTTTAACTGATCAGCCAATAAAAAAGAAAACCTCCAACTCTCTCTACGTATAAACCCCTCCGCCGGGAAACTACCTATTTGTGGCTGCGGAAAATCCCGGACTCCTGTAATTTTAAAATCGAGCAGCCTTAATTTTTATTTATCTGTCGAGTGGTGTTGATTTAGAACTATAATTTTTCCTTCGATTTCTCAATTAGTTCGGATGAAATAGATGTTGTCCTCTTTCCAACAATGATAGAGAACGCCTTCCACGAAATACTGGTGAGTAATTTAATTCGAGTTTTTAGATTCATTTTAATCCGACAAAGATAGAGAACGTCTGCTATTATAGTTTAGGGTAAATTTCACTTTTGGTCCTATTTGAATAGGATCAAAACACTTTGATCTCAAAAGTTACTCTTTTCATCCAAAATGATATTTTTTTGATAATTTTGATCTCATAAGATATTTTTTTCACAATTTTAGTCCCATAAAATATTTTTTCGATAATTTATTCTCATAAGATATTTTTCCGACAAATTTAGTCTCAAACTAACATTTTTGATAAATCTGAGATGTGCCTCATGCATATGAAAACAAACAACATGCGTTCCAAAATCCAAAACATCATGTCATTCTATCTGAGATTAAATTGTGTTGTCTAGTGCACCAAAGATCTCATTTAGTTTGTGACAAAAATTATTGAAAAAATATCTTATGAGACTAAAATTGTCCGAAAAATATCGTATGGGACCAAAATTATCGAAAAAATATCATTTGGGGACCAAAAAAGTAACTTTTAGGATTAAAAGTGTTTTGACACTATTCTAATGAGACCAAATACTTTATAGGTTAATCTGAATTTTTCTTATATTTCTTGTAACTTAATGTTTAGTTGTTTTCATATTAATGAGCATGAATGCTGTGTATAAATATTTCTGCATGACAAAACCAATTATATTTATAGTATTAACTGTTGGGTATCGGCCTCGCCGGAAATGCTCTGTCCCTTATCCCCGACGCGGTCTTCACCGTAAGACACTCAAGTGTCGGACAAAAGATGGCTCAGGTTATCCTTTGGGCCCGGACAATCACCTTGAACAACAACAACAACATAAGACCACGAAGGTCATTCCATAGCCCAACACCACAAAGCCCTGAACCCTAGATAACACTACACTGATGAAGCGCACGAGTCTGTCTCACGCAGAGAAAACACGAGCACGAAGCTCCAATATTGACAACTCACGAAGAGTAGGGGAAGCAACACCTCACAGAGAGCAGCCCACAAAGAACTCACGAAAAGTAGAGAACAGAGAGTGATTGCAGAGAGAGTGACCTGAATCGTGAGTGAATCTGATATTGAAGAAGAGGGAACAGTAGATCGGTATATAGGCTGCCAATAGGGTAAAAGGGCTATGGGCTGGGCTTAAGGGAGACAAGGAGTCATATGGGCCAAAGTCATTAAGCCCATAAGGCAAATGGGCCACAATAATATTAATCCAATCTCCACCTTGTGGCACATGTTGTTGTCAAATGTTGGTCCCGGACGAGTCGGTATCAGTTTAGAGGGGGGGTGAATAAACTGATTCAAAAACTTTTACTTTAGATGCGGAATAACAGGCCCTTTGACTCGCTTGATGAAACTTATCTATGCACAAACTTGATAATCAGTTGAGACAGTTTGAGTGCAGCTTGTGTGATATTGTGTGCAGTTAGAGATATGTAATGATCAATAGTACAACACACAAGAGATTTATAGAGGTTTGAAGTCTCAAACTTCTACGTCCTCTCTTCCTTCCGCAGAAAGGCAACTTCACTATATAACTTGAGTTTCTTTAAAAATTACACAATGAAGGACAGTTGGCTGAACCTGGTAACTGTTCGCTACCTCAGCTGGTCGACGGCTCACACTTGAAGTCCCTAACTGCTCGCTAGGAAGGTAGGTGCTATTGTCGTCTTTATAAGGTTTTAGATCTCTTTCGTTCTTCAAGAGATTAGTCTTGAGTAGGGGGTATCAACTGATGTGCTCCTTTGATTGAGCTGAGTAGTTGATGTTGAATAGCTGGAACTGAGAAGGTTGCCCTGGCTGGATCGTCAACAACTGGCTGAATATTCTTGACTTTGTGAATTTTCTTCTTAGTTGAACTTTCGCAGTTTATATCAAATGTTGCACTTGAGCTTGAGTAGGAGGGAGAAAGAAAAGCTCTGCTTGTATATGCGAAGGTTGGCAAAATGTTCTGGAGGTGAATAGTTGTTTAAAACTCTGATTCACTCGTCTTTTATAGAGGAGTGATTTTATGACCGTTGAGTTCCATTGTCCATTGATCAGTGGCTCTGTTGGCTCATCAACGGCAGGTGGTCATTAATGATCGCTTGGATCATTTGGTTGACGTAGCCGTTACTCTGCCAATCGATCTTCATTAAATTCCAGGATCTTTGAAGGAGCATTTATTCCAAGATACGTTGGTTCAACTAATAAACTCCAGGGTCTTTTGGCTTTAGCTTTGGCAGTTTAGAGTTTCACTTGGCAGTTCTGAGCTGATAAGCTGAGTTTGGCTATCGCTCCAGTTGGCAGTTCTGAGCTTATTAGCTGAGTCTGGCTATCGCTCTAGTTGGCAGTTCTGGACTTGTCAGCTGAGATTGGCCATTGCTCCAGTTGGCAGTTCTGGGCTTGTCAGCTGAGATTGGCCATTGCTCCAGTTGGCAGTTATGGGCTTGTCAGCTGAGATTGGTCATTGCTCCAGTTGGCAGTTCTGGGCTTAACAGCTGAGATTGACCATTGCTCCAGTTGGCAGTTCTGGACTTGTCAGCTGAGATTGGTGATTGCTCCAGTTGGCAGTTCTAGGCTTGTCAGCTGAGATTGGTCATTGCTCCAGTTGGCAGTTCTGGGCTTATCAGCTGAGATTGGCCATTGCTCCAGTTGGCAGTTATGGGCTTATCTGCTGAGATTGGTTGTAGTAACCGAGCCTCTCACTACTCAATAATTATCTTGATATATGTTTTATATAAATATTATGTGTTTATTTATATGTAAATTGTGTTTACATAGATATCTGTGTCAATGTGAGTATATTTATTTGTTTAGTTGACATGCCTATTATATTAATTATTTTTAGATTCTAATTTTAAAATTTTTATTAGCATAAAAGAGGATTTACGCACTAGATAAAATAAATGTGTGCGTGTGTATTAGGCTAGTTAATTGATATCCTATTATAAATAGTGAAATTAAATAGTGTATATCTATTTGTTAATCTGATATTATAATTATTCCACGATATTTAAACTTTCAAACGTTTTGTTTACTAAATAGAATGAAATTGCACAGAGCATAGTGAGATTAAAAAAATTAAAAAAAAAATTATGTGAATGGATATCTGGTATAAGTATATTTCTAATAAAATATGGATATACGTATAGTATATATATATATACTATAGCTTAGATATATATATATATATGTAAGTAGAAATTTATATGATTTATCCTAAGAGTTAGATTAGTCAATTACATGAAATTCATGCACAACTCCACGTTTATAGACACTTGGCAAACTTTGAGCTTATTATTAAATAAAAGTGGTATGTGTCTATTATAAATTGAAAAAAAATATACATATAATTTATACAAAAAAAAGAAAAGGAAATTAAATGGAATCATTGTCCAGGTTAGTACTTCTCGACCACTTTATGTTTTTTTAACAACAATGAATTTCTTTGGGACTTGTTGCTTAAAATTTAAAAGTTTGATAAATATATATGGTTAGCAGTAATATATATATTTATATAGCTTTTGTTTTAATTTCTAAAATTGTTAGCTCAAGTAATTAAGCTTTCTTTTGTTATATGTGATTTAGTCTAAACAGTTTCTTAATTGAAAAAAAAAGTAGTAGTTGGATTGAGTTTTATGTTCAAGAATCCATTATTATTTCAAAATATGTGACTAAATTAATTATAGAGTTAAACCAATAAATATTATTGTTATATATATATATATATGTTTGTATATGATCGAGTATATGATCATACATAAAAGAGAGTGTTCAAGTAATAGGTTTAAATTTATAGGTCTTGTGGTTTGTGGTGATGATAAAATCAAATAAGTGTGTAGTAATAGCATTTCATGTTTTATTTAATTGAAGAATTATCTTTCATTAGTTTATACAGTTAGTATTAGTTCGGATAGTTAATGCGTGTAAAAAAATATATTAATTTGGTAAGTTAATATAGTATATACTTAGTTATAATTTTAATAGCTTTTAAAAATAAAGAATCTAGCTTATGGAATACCAATACATTTTGAAGATTATTAAGCAAGCCAGAATTCGATAATGAAAGTCAAACAATATAGCTAGATTTCAGATTAAAAGTTTACTAATTCATCATTTGCTTCAAATTAATGTGAATTATTAATTACATTCAGGTGAGAGGTGCGGGTTTTAGGATCTCAAATATTATAAGTTTTAGACTTGAGGTAAGTAGAAATCCATTTTCAACTACAATGCATGAATATATTATTATTTGATTATATGTGATTATTATTTGCTATTGTGTTATAATTTATTATCTGATAAATATGTGGTACATACTTGTGAAATTCTATTTCCTTGCATTAAATATCTTGTACATGAGCATAGGCATATGCATGCACGACATGTAGATGTTGTTGAGGTTGCATGCATGAAATGGTTTTGAGAGAGGGAAAAATGTTTTGTTTGGGATTGGTCACCACCAGCCCGTGTTGTGATGTGTTGTATATTTGTGCCTCGAGTGGGATGACTTCCATGTGGGATCAAAGGGAACAGGCAGGGGGCGTGTCCCTTGGGGTCCAGGGAGGATGGTCCACTTAGACTGCACCTTTGAGGTGATGAGTGACTGATGTGGGATGACTTTCATGTGGGATCAAAGGGAACAGGCAGGGGGCGTGTCCCTTGGGGTCCAGGAAGGATGAGCCACATGAGTGCACTAATCACATTCTGGCCAAGTGATATTGAATATATTATGAGCTCATGACTCATGTTGGTGTCTGGTGAAGGGAGCCAAGTTCCTAAACAATGAAAATGCTTTTGAGATGAAAATATTTTATATCACGAGCATTAGCCATGGTGTGGTGTTTTCTTTATTCATCGTGTATGAGGTCGCATGCATGATTTCTGCTTACTGAGCTTTAGCTCATGTAGTTCATGCATTGTAGGTGACTCAGATGAAGCATGAGAATGCATGGTGCGGGACGTGGGGTTTCTACAAGTTCCTGTGGGTCTATGTATATGGATGACGACCTGATGGGCTTTTGTATATAAGCTTTTCGCACCACCTTTTGACTCTATTTTTGTTCAAGCGTGAAACTTCTTCGAAGTTCACTGTTTTGATTGTATATAAAATTTTATTTTCCCTGGTGTACTCTTTTGACTTCAGAGTACTCTTTCTTCCCTTAATATAACTATGTAAATTATGTGTGAAAGTAAATCTTATCCTTTCTCGAGTCTACCAATACTTTTCTTTCTATTTTAGAAAAAAAAAATACAAGAGACACTCACATTGATAGTCTGTTCTTTTATATCCGTTTGAGGGTGCCACATTGGTCATTGCTCCAGTTGGTAGTTTTGGGCTTATCAGCTGAGTCTTACTGTTGCTCCAGTTGGATACTGTCAGTCTCTGGCTTAAACTGACATTCTATCAGTTTCTTCAGTCTTTAGTCAACTCCTTTTCTCCCTCAGCTTAGCTGACTTGATTGTCAGCTTGTTTTGACTGGTATGACTTCTCAGCTAAGTTGAACTTAGATTGGATGACGTGTCTTTCAACTTGTGGGCCATTCTTCAGTTCGGTTGACTTTAACTCTATTTGAGTTCTTCTTTGATGATGCCCTGTGCTGATCAGCTTTGATATACAGCTTGAACTTTGGTCAGTTTTTCATAAATAATTTTGACATCTCATCAAAACCTGATCTAGGGGTTCCTTGATAGTTTTTCCTAACAATTTCCCCCTTTTTGATGATGTCAAAACTTTGTTGATTGATGATGGAAAAACTGCAAGTGTAGCGAATGCTTTAAATAGAAGCTTACAGTCAGTGTAAATTCATAGCATATTGAGAGACAAATTGATACATGATTTTCATTCAATTATCAGAGCATTTGTCATTCATGCTTATCATTCAAGTATCAAAGCATGTCAATTTTTTGATCAATTTGAACTTCAGATTTCAGAGCATTGTGCTTTCATTCTTTGCTCTTGAGCATGCTTTCATTCCAGTATTTGAGCATTATGCTTTTTCATTCAAGAGATAAATTATTCAAACTGAAGTATCAGAGCATAACTTAAGGATCAGAGCATAAGTTATCATGTCAAAACATTCAATCTTGAAATATCAGAGCATAATATTGAGGATTGAAGCATAGTATATCTGAGCAAGAGCATTATAATCATGACAAGCTTGAAGTAGAATCATGATCAAAACTTGTATTATATATTCACTTTTAAAGTATCATTTCAAGAGTTAGTACTTAAAACTGTTAATCTACTCCCTGAAAGTTGCTCCAATTGCTCTTTTTCCTTCTGCTCGATTCTCCTCTTTCTTGGACTCTTTGTAGTGTCCATGCTTCCCCCTGAAGCTGATCTTCCCCCTGAAGCTGATCTGCCCCCTCATGATGAATTTCTCTTTGAATTTGATCCCAAAGAGGCATGCATCCATCATCATACTATCCATCTTCCCCCTTTTTGGCATCATCCAAAAGGTGAAATGGATCGCATGATGGAAATGACAAATTTGGCAGAAAAGTGAAGGCGGTTGCCAAATTGTCATCATGAGCTGCGGAAACTGAAGGAATTTGCATGGGCGGAGAAAGCCATACACAAGCATCTTCAGTTGGCATGAACTGACCTGGATCAGAGATGTCTTGCTCTCTGAAGCTCATGGGGGCCAAGTTGGTAAAAATCTCATCAGTTGAAGGGAGAGGTGGATCACCAACAAAGGGTGTGCACGAGGAGTTGGCCGGTTCATTATCTGGGAGAGGGGCATCGGCTGGTATACCGAGCTAGATTCACTTGATCATCGAATCCATGATATCCGAGAGCGTTGGAGGCGAGGAGAATGGATGATTTATCTAGTTACGACTCCATGTGCCCTCGCTGATCAAGAAGACGGAGCCACGGGTGTGGATAAGGTGGAACATAGTTGACTCATTCAGTTGAAAGTGCCATATGTGGTACTGCAAGTACCGCCGCAGTTGAGCGAAGAGGGAGGGGTTATTGTCCTCAATGAGACCAAAGCAGCTTCGGAGCTGGTGGTCTAGAACCGCTTCAAAATCAACCTCAATATAGTCACTTTGGACTAAAGGTGGAGGTTGGGAGCTGGCTGATATTGTGGGCTGATCACTCCGCCTTAAAAGTGATGCACTCTTAAGCATCAGCTCTCTTTCTTCAGTGGAGCTAACGGGTGCCTCCAAGGGTGCTTTCCACGATCTAAGGTGGAAGGCCCTTATGGGTGTGAGCGCTTCGGGTTCTGATGGCAGTAGATAGTGGGGAGCATGTCCCGTCTTCCAAGTAGTTCGCCAGTTGGTATGATCTCACCAAACTGACTTTGTATGATGTGGCTTATGTGATTCATAAAGCGGACTCTTTCTCGGAATGTGCCAGTTGACGGATCATACGCCGCTCGCTCGACGTTGGCTCTTAGTCACGCAAGGATGTAGGAAGCCCAGTCGGCTTGACATCCAAAGTAGAGAGCGGCTATGAGATAAGCCTTGATCTCGGAGAGATGGACGATCTCGAAGTTGCCATGGATAATATGGCTGGTGATATCCAGAAGTTGGATGATATCACTTTGCAGGCTCTCCTTTAATCTGTGCGAACTGTCGTTGTGGTGCACGTGAGGAAGCTTTCAGGTTTCCCATAACTCATGTTTGGATGGCAGATTTAGGTCCATCACGTCTGGGCCTTTGCCGAGAAGGTGTAGAGTGGACATCATCGTGTCCTTTATGACCGTGATCACCTGATTCTTTACGGTGTAGATGATGTTGTTGCCATTGATGGTTGCATTGTAGTAGAACTCGGCAACATAAGTAGGTATGTTCTTGACCGGCAACAGTGTCAAGAAGGGGAGCAACCCAGTCGCCGCCAACGGTCGATAAATCTGTTGAAAGACATCAGGGCCAAGATGTGCATTTAGCATCTCTAGATTTAGAGATTTGTCCTTTCTCATTTTGCGCTCAAGAGCTTTAATATCCACCATGGGAAATGGAGACTTCATTTCTACAAAAGTATGATATTCAATTTAGAAATGCAAGAGTTTTGATGAGTGAGAGAAGGCTTAGCAAAAGATCGAATAAGAGAGAAAGAGAGATTTTCAGGTGATCAGAGCCTTCATCTCTTTACTCATATTTATGCATCTTATGCATGCAAGAATCGAGAGTACTCGATTGCTTTTCTTGGCTGATCAGCCATCCAATTTGATGGTTGATTAGCTGAATTAATGATGTATATATCTCAGCCGTTCAATGGTTAAATGACTTTATGATCGTGTGGCTGAGATGTAGCCATTTTGAAAATGGGGTAGTTGCCATAAATAGCGAAATATTTTCTACAGATCTTTCTATTTATAGCTCATTAAAATATATTTTCTTCGCCTGTTTGAAGGGTTGGTTTAAGATCCATGCAGAGATATTAATGCCAACTTTGTGATATAGAGTCCGATTTTCAAATTGTAACCGTTGACATATAATATAAGATATTTCCTAATCGCAACGGTAATAATATAGTTAAGGTAAGCTTTTGAATTTAAAAAGACTTATCCTTAGTCAGTTGGGATACAGTCCAACTGATTGATGACGTGGCGGTTGGTGGAGCAGTTGAGTTTTGATACTCAGTTGTCATTGCTGAGCTGGCTGCAGTTGAGGCTGCAACTGAATTGATCAGTTGGTTTGATCAGTTGCTCGGCTTTTCTGTAGACAATTTCCACTTCTTGAAGGGCCTAGCTGGACTAGCTGCATTGCTTTCTTTGGATGCAGTTTTGTGCGTGGATGGTGCAGGCCTTTCTGTCTTCTTGGCTTGGCGAAGGTGAAGCTGGATCTCAACTGACGAGCTATTCATCCTTTGACTAAGGGAGTGTGAGATTCCCTTTGGCGATGATCGACACTGATCATTTTTCTTGGTCAACTGCGCACCTTTTGAGCCTGACGTGAGCGGTGGAGTCACATAGCCTTTGTATAGGAGATTTGGTGACGTGGCAGTATCTTCATCGTCACTGTCTCTTGCATCATTGTGCCTTGTATTCCTTTGAGAAGCTATGACTGCAGTGTGAGATAGATGAGGTCCTATCCTTTTGACAGTGGTTGGAGTTTGTCGTGATGGCTCAGCTGACTGGCTTGATAGATTATCAAAGTTCAGCTGATGATAAAGTGAGTTATTTAGGCAGTTGACTGGTTGACCTGCAGGCCCAACTGCTTGAGGCATGAATCTGGATTTGAATTTGGCCAGTAAGGACGTTGCTGGAATCTTGTTAACCAGCCAGTGATTCATGATGTGCTGAACTTGCACAATGGTTGGAGGGAATGGATTTGATGATCCTATCCATTTGATGCTCCAAGTTTCTTCTCTTTGCCAGAAACTCATGCTATGAAAGGCAGTTAGCAAGAAGTGTGACTGGATGGACATAGAATGTCTCCAGTTATACCAATAGAAATATCGGTAAAGTTGTTTAAACAACTCTTGATCTCGTTGTGCAACAACAGTGAAGTGAGTGAGAAGGAGATTGGTCACTTCCTTTTGTGCACTTTTGACTGCATATTCACTACTGTAGAAGGTGTGAATATTTTCTTCAGTTAGCTGGAGCGGAGGGCATGTGCCTCTGAAGTAGTCTGCTCCATAGTTTGGGTGGGGGATTCCAATGAATTGAATAAGCTCATCTGGATCAGAGCAAACCTGGAAATCAACTGGCGATCCGTTCTTAGATTTGGGAGAGTGAACGGCGTTGGCAGTTGAGTTGCTCGAACTCTGGTTGCTCATCTTGGCCTTTCCCTTTCTCTTCTTCTTTAGGGACTGTAGATGAGCAGTTCCTTTCTTGGGGATCCAGTCGAAGATTAGAACCGGTAGTGATTCATCACTTGGAAGGTTCATTAGGTCCTCAAGCATTTTGCTCATCCTTAGAACAAGTCCGACCTTGGACTCAAATTTGCCAGACTTCTTTGAGTCTGTAGCCTTGATGACTTTGATGCTTGAATTGTTGAAAGACAAATTCTGCCCAGTTTGTTTGTCTTTCTTCAGCAAGGTGAATCATGACCTTGTATCTCTCTTGGGTGAGTTGGCTTAGACTTCCAATTGCTCCGAGCATCATCTTGTTCGTTATGTCAAGTAAAACTCCATACTCGGGCTTCAGATCAGTTTTAGCGGTGGTAAAACTGAATTGCTTGTTACAAGTTGAAGCTTTCCAATCTCTCCAGTGCGACTCTGCAGATTCTTTTAGATCTTGAACGGATGAGCCTTCTTGTGGGAGTTGAAATACTTCAGCAACTGTTTTCTCATTGATGTGTAACATCCTTGCTTGAATCACTGAAGATATCATCTTCCCATCTGCAGATAATTTTGCTTGAAGCAAGAATTCACTCACCAAATTTTGTCTAAAGAATGTCGGTGGTGTTTCCAGGTAGTGAAGAACTCCTGTTTTGTGAAGATTTGACAGAAGGATTGGATTCTTTGATTCATCAAGAATCAATTGAAATTTCTGTCTGTCAAGGAATTTATCTCTTATGAGTTGGTTTTTGAAGGAATTTGAAGATCTGGATAATTCGGCCATCTTTGAGGTTGGCTGAAATTTTGGAAAATTCAAGATCTTTTGAGAGAGAAAGATGTTTTGAGATTTTTAGGAGGAGGAGGCTTTTTGAGAGGCTTGAAAGAGAGAGAGGCTTTTATGAGTTTTTGGACAGGCTCATAGATATGATGGTTGAAATGGTACTAGCCTCTGATTTCTTTTGGTCGTTGGCAATTAATGACCTTGACACGTGTCATTGTTTTGCAACGGTCAAAATTTCAAAATAAATGTAAAGCTTGACATTTATTTGAAATAAAAAAAGATAAACTTTAATAAAAAAGATAATTACAACTGATTAACAAGAAGTATACTTAAGGCTTTTCTAATCATGTATAATTTTGATCAGCCTCTTAGTTATTCTTGTGATCAGTTTTTCTTCTCTTAGCCAGTGGTTCAGTGAGCTCTTCATCTTCATCCTCGGTGCTGCTAGCTGACTCAGTTTCAGCGAACTAGAGTCTCTGTTGTGCTTGCAGCTGCTTGATTTGCTCAGTATGCAATTTAACCTGTTGCTGCAGGGAATCAATCAGTTCCACATAATGTGGAGGGAGTTGGACTATGGAACTGCTGGGTTGAGCCTCGAACTAGATTGCTCTTGAGTCCGCTTCCTCTCCTTCTTCAGTTCCAACAAGTTCCTCGCAAGGAACTGTGTGGGAAATTTCATCTGTCTCCATACTGGGTTGGTAGACAGCTTGGTTATCCTTTTGAGCTGACTGATCAGTTGATTGATCAGTCTTATCCATCACTGGATCAGCTGGAGGAATAAGTGAGGCAGTTTCTTTCTCAACAGTTGGCCCTTGTGACATGACTGTTTGGGACTCAGCTGTCTTATCAAACTGTCGAGTCTGATCAGCTGATTCTTCTGGAATGACATTGATTTCGACTTCAGTTCTGTGAGGGGATTTCTCAGAGTGGAGTTCTCTTATCACTTCATCAATGATATCATCTACTGGATTCAATGTTTGGTCGCTTGCAGCAGCTGATTGTTGTTCAGGCTGATGGCTATGTGACTTCTTCATCAATTGATTGAATAGCCATTTATGTTGAACATGGGGATGCGATCACCTTTCTTGTTCCAGTTCAGTAGTGATGACTGGGCAGGGTTAAGCAGTGAACTCTGCACAGTTCATCAAACACATCCTTCATTGATCCTTCAGCTAGATTTGTGCATTCTTTCCTCAGTTGTAGCTACCTCATGAGGTGTTTGCCTTTAGTGATACTGACATTCTCACTATCTATCCACCCTAGGCTCCACTCTTCTTCTCACCTCCAGAAGCTCATTCCATGGAACGCGAGCAGTGAGAGAAATTGCTCTGACTGGTATACATCCCTCCATAGAAAGCAGTAGATGTACCTGGTTAAGGTGTGAAAAAGCTCCTCATGACCAGTTAGCTCCTGGGCATAGTGTAGAGCCATGTGCTTTTGCGTAGTTTCATCAGCCCATTTCTTCACAGACTCTCCTTGTGAGTAGGCTCTTATGTTTCCTTCAATTTGAGCCATGGGAGGGCACGTCATTTGAAAATAATCGGCTCCAGCTCCATTGTGAGGGATCCCTTTTGCAGGGATGATATCATCTGGGTTTTTGTACGGAGCTGTATCTTCAATAGTTAAATTTGGTGGGATTGATGGATCTTGTATAGGGCTTGATCTTTTTCTCCTTCTGGACTAAGAAAGTAATATTCGTCTCCTTCTCGATTGATCAGCTGACTTCTTCCTTGTAGCTGATCTGACAGCAGTTGGCCTAGCTGATTGTCCGATCATGTCAGTTCTGGTAACAACTAAACTATGTTGCCTGAATCTCTGAGCTATTGGAATTTCGTCAGCAGTAACTGGCTTCTTTCCCTTGCCTTCAGCTGCAGGCTTCTTTCTCCTTGACTGGTCAATTTGTTCCAGATCAATCTCAACAATTTTGAGAGGCTTCGAGATGAAGTCATTACTGACTATTGTTTTGAATTCTTTCTCCTCAGCTATCCATGGGAACTGCTTCTCCAGAATTATGTTGATCCGGCTGATATATCCAATTCTTTGAGGGAATTTGATACGACCCGGACTATTAATCTAGGATGAATCTAGAGATGTAGCGAAAGACTTTAGGAACGAAACACGTCAACTAATTGAAGGGCTTCAATCCGACTCGATAACAAACGAAAAGACGGAATCTAGACAACGAAAATACGTAGACGGTGACACAAACTATGTAACATGATACGAAGGAAAGAGGGGCTGAAAAGGGATGGATATGGGCTTGAAATTATGGGAGTAAATCGTGTGTGAAGGCTTGTGAAGAATGGTTTGGGTAGATAGGATATGTTAGAGATGTAACGAACTTACGGTTTGAATGATACGGGTGTAGAACTTGATCACGATCTTGTGGAATTGATGCTATGGGCGACGGTGGTTGGATGAATGATTCCAAGCTGGTTGAGAAAGCTGATCATGTGTTGATTCACAAATTCAGTTCCATTGTCAGAACGAATTCTTTGAACTGATCTTTCCTTTTCAGTTTGTAGTCTTCTGATCAGCGCCGTGAGCTTGTCACACATTGCATCCTTGCTCCTCAAGAATTCCACCCATATATATCTTGAGTAATCATCAACTACTACAAGAGTGAATTTTTTGCCTTTTGGAGTTTGAGGTCTGCTTCCCTTTCTGACATGGTCCGCATAAGCATGTTTTCTTGTATATTTCTTTGGGAAGCCCCTCAACTAACTCTTTCTTTGCTAGGTAGTTGATTGTTTTGAAGTTGAGGTGGTTCAGTCATCGATGCCATAGCCATCTTGCTTCAGTTGATCATTTCGAGAGAAAGCAAGCTTCTGAGTAGCCGGTTGACCAGTCAACAATGTACATGTTGCCTCTCCTGATGCCGGTTAGCAAAATTACTCCAGTTGACTTGTCTCTTATGTTGCAGGAATTTTTAGTGAAGTCAACTGAGTAGCCATTGTCGTACAGCTGGCTGATGCTGAGTAATTTGTGCTTTAGTCCATCCACGTGGGAGACTCCATTTACCACCACTTTTCCTTTAACTACGAACCTTTCTCCAATGGTTTGACTTTTGGAATTGTCTCCAAATGTGACGAGTGGACCTTTGATTTCTTCATAACCGTCGAGATCTTCTCTGTCTCCGGTCATATGTTTGGAGCACCCGCTATCTAGATACCAAATGTCTTTGGTTTTCTTCATAGATAGGATGCTCTTGTCCTGCAAAGAAAAGGATTAGCATTTAGGGACCCATTTCATATCGGGTCCTTTTTGATATATTAAGCCTTTTGGAATCCAGACTTGCCAAACTTTTGGATTCTTATCACTCAAAGAGTCAACTGATTTGGATCGTTTCATCAGTTTCGACCCTCTTTCAACTCTCTTTGAGTCAGTTGAATGGTACATGCGTTGAAAGTTAGTGGGATAAAACAATTCAACTAGTACACAATTATTTCGAGATTTTTGAGCTCTTTGATCAGGCCAATACCTTGTGTGTTTCCAGTTTATTGGATTGAACCCTTTTGGATCAGCTCTTGGTTCATTTCTTGAATCCAGATATTCATTGTAATGATGATAGGCTTGAAATGATTTTCGTTGATCTCTCCTAGAAGTGCTTTGATTGAACTGCTTAGCAGGGTAAGCTTGAGATCCAAACTGATCTTTCTTGAAATGAACTGATCTATCAAGTTGTCTTGTCGGCATTCTATATTGAGCTGGAGGCCTCTGTTGAACTGGAGGCTTTGGACGAGTGGATTGACTTGATGGTCTTGGCTGGGAACTGGGCTTCAGCTGACTAGGTGTTTTAGATTGGTAGAACTGATCAAATTGTCTAGGCTGAGTATGGGGATTTTTCAATATTCATTTTCCTTTGTTTGACTCAGCTGGCTGATCCTGAGATCTCGTGAACCCTTTTAGGATTCCCTTATCACTAGGTTGAGCAACTGCTTTTCCCTTTTCTAGGGCAGTGAACTTTTGCATATCCTAGCCCTGAGCTGCCAGTTCCAGTTCTTTGATGACTGAGTATTTCATCTAGAGTCTGAGATCCCTTTTTGAACTTTAGGTTTAACTTTTCCTTTTCAAGGATCTCTTGCTTGAGGTTTTGATTTTCTTCCTCTAGATCAGCAGTTCTCAGTTTCAATTTTTCAAATTCTATAAACTGAGATTCAAGATAATTTAATCTTTCATGATCAATGCTCAGTTTCCTGACCTTGTTTCTAAGTTCATCATTTTCATCTTTGAGTTCAACATGCAAACAGGAGATTGAAGCTAATTGGTCTTCTAGCATCATAAGTTTCACATCAAGTTCATTACTAGAGACAGTTGCTTCATTGATGTGATAAAAAAAAGTTCGAGAGTCAGCTGTACTAACCTCTTCATCATAGTCAGCCATGAGGCAGAATAGTGCTTCATCATCATCTGAGTTGTAGCCGTCAGAATCGATTCCAGAAGGATAGTCTGAATCATCCAGCACGGCATTCTCGAGATTTGCAACCATTGCTTTTCTTTTGAAGAAACTTCTTTTTACCTTGGCTTTCTTATCTTCGGGGAGTTCTGGACATTCAAACATGTAATGTCCTTGTTTATGACAATGAAAACATTCTCCAAGATTGCGGTTACCACTTCTGAATGGTTTAGCATGCCGTTCAGTTGGTTGGTAGGCTTTTTCAACTTTTGGGATTTCATCAGTCTAAGGTGAAACTGATTGTTTATCCCGAGCTCTCTTCAACTTTTCTAGCAACTTGGTAACTGATTGAATCTGATCATTGACGTCATCAGTTAGATTTTCCTTCTTTTCAGTTGCCTCCCTTTTTCGTTCAGTTGAAGATCTGCCTTGGTTTTCTTTGGCTAGTGAGCTCCTAGGTCGGAAGTTGTTTCTTCCTCGAGCGTCTCTAAACCTAGTCCTTTCTCCATAGAAAGCTGCGTCTTGAGCTGATAATGTTGATGCTTCTCTTTTTCGGTTTAGACTGTACTCATGAGCTTTAAGAGAACCAAATAGTTTCCTTGGAGTGAAGCTGTTTAGGTTTCTTGACTCCTTTGTAGCTATCACTTTCATATCTCATTCGTCAGTGAGATTATCCCGTATTTTGGAATTCATCTCTGAATTGGGATAACTTCTCCCGAGGTTGTTCATCTCACTGATGATGCCTAGAAATCTAGTTTCAAGGCTTGAGATGGACTCTTCTGCCTGCATTTTGAAGGATTCATACCTGTTAACTGCTAGTTGGAGCTTGTTTTCTTTTATGGCTTCGGACTCTCTGCAAAGATCTGCTAGTAGGTCCCATATCTCTTTGGCACTTGTGTAAATCTTTGTATCCTTCATACAATCTTCATCTAGAGTTTGGAATAATGCAGCTTGACCAACGAACTCTAGATTCTTCAACTTCTTCTCTTCACTGGTGAGAAGATTATTTGGCTTCGGGATCCTTACCGGTTGATTGATATCAACTATGTGAGCATCATTTTCCATCATGATGATGATTGGACCTTCTTCAATGACTTGACACATATTCTCATAAATTGAGCAGAGATGCGCCTTTATTCTCCTGCTCCAGTTATCATAGTTCTCAACTGAAAACAAAGGTAGCTTATGGTTTCCCATAGCTGGAATGTTAGCACAGATGAGTAGATCTGATTCAGTTGATCTACAGAAATGTCTGATCCTTAGAATCAACCGCTCTGATACCACTTGTTGGTCCCGGGCGAGTCGGTATCAGTTTAGAGGGGGGGATGAATAAACTGATTCAAAAACTTTTACTTTAGATGCGGAATAACAGGGCCCTTTGACTCGCTTGATGAAACTTATCTATGCACAAACTTGATAATCAGTTGAGACAGTTTGAGTGCAGCTTGTGTGATATTGTGTGCAGTTAGAGATATGCAATGATCAATAGTACAGCACACAAGAGATTTATAGAGGTTCGAAGTCTCAAACTTCTACGTCATTTCTTCCTTCCGCAGAAGGGCAACTTCATTATATAACTTGAGTTTCTTTACAAATTACACAATGAAGGACAGTTAGCTGAACCTGGTAACTGCTCGCTACCTCAGCTGGTCGACGACTCACACTTGAAGTCCCTAACTGCTCGCTAGAAAGGTAGGTGCTATTGTCGTCTTTACAAGGTTTTAGATCTCTTTCGATCTTCAAGAGATTAGTCTTGAACAGGGGGTATCAACTGATGTGCTACTTTGATTGAGCTGAGTAGTTGATATTGAATAGCTGGATCTGAGAAGGCTGCCCTAGCTGGATCGTCAACAGCTGGCTGAATATTCTTGACTTTGTGAATTTTCTTCTCAGTTGAACTTTCACAGTTTATATCAAATGTTGCACTTGAGCTTGAGTAGGAGGGAGAAAGAAAAGCTCTGCTTGTATATGCGAAGGTTGGCAAAACGTTCTGGAGGTGAAGAGTTGTTTACAACTCTGATTCACTCATCTTTTATAGAGGAGTGATTTTATGACCGTTGAGTTCCATTGTCCATTAATCAGTGGCTCTGTTGGCTCATCAACGGCAGGTGGTCATTAATGATCGCTTGGATCATTTGGTTGAAGTACCCGTTACTCTGCCAATCTATCTTCATTAAATTCCAGGATCTTTGAAGGAGCATTTATTCCAAGATACGCTGGTTCAACTAATAAACTCCAGGGTCTCTTGGCTTCAGCTTTGGCTGTTTAGAGTTTCACTTGGCAGTTCTGAGCTTATCAGCTGAGTTTGGCTATCGCTCGAGTTGACAGTTCTGAGCTTATCAACTGAGTCTGGCTATCGCTCCAATTGGCAGTTCTAGGCTTGTCAGCTGAGATTGGCCATTGCTCCAGTTGGCAGTTCTGGGCTTGTCAGCTGAGATTGGCCATTGCTCCAGTTGGCAGTTCTAGGCTTATCAGCTGAGATTGGCTATTGCTCCAGTTGGCAGTTCTGGGCTTGTCAATTGAGATTCGTCATTGCTTCAGTTGGCAGTTCTAGGCTTGTCAGCTGAGATTGGTCATTGCTCCAGTTGGCAGTTCTGGGCTTATCAGCTGAGATTGGCCATTGCTCTAGTTAGCAGTTCTGGGCTTGTCAGCTGAGATTGGCCATTGCTCCAGTTTGCAGTTCTGGGCTTATCAGCTGAGCCTTACTTTTGCTCCAGTTGGATACTGCCAGTCTCTAGCTTAGACTGACATTCTATCAGTTTCTTCAGTCTTTAGTCAACTCCTTTTCTCCCTCAGCTCAGCTGACTTGATTGTCAGCTTATTTTGACTGGTATGACTCCTCAGCTAAGTTGAACTTAGACTGGATGACGTGTCTTTCAACTTGTGGGCCATTCTTCAGTTCGGTTGACTTTGACTCTATTTGAGTTCTTCTTTGATGATGCCCTGTGCTGATCAGCTTCGATATAGAGCTTGAACTTTGGTCAGTTTTTCATAAATAATTTTGACATCTCATCAAAACCTGATCTAGGGGTTCCTTGATAGTTTTTCCTAACATCAAAGATGTACGGAGGAAATTCATCATCGCCATTTTCCTCTCCTACAATATCACATAGACAAAGAGGAGATAACATACAGTTAGAACAAATCATAAAGATCAAACCAAAAAAGCACACAAAGTGCAACAACATCACAGAGAAACAGCTCCATCTTAAACTGAAAGGATAAAGAACCTAAAAAAACAGCCCACAAAGAACCAAAATTCACACAGAAAAAGCAACTACAGCTCACAAAGAGCATCACAACAGATCTAGATTCACATAGAATTACAACAAAGCTCACAAAGAGCACGAACAAATAACAAAGCAACACTAAGCTCACAAAGAGCACCACATTTCACTAAGAAAATAACAACAACAACAACAACTCCACCTTAGTTGGAGCATATACCAGAGAGCACAAAACATCACAGTACATCGTTGTGATTATACTCGAAATCATTGGAGGAGGCAACATTAGCATGCTCACCATTTTGCTTGTTCTTATCTTTAGGTTTCTTACAATGTTTAACATAGTGACCCGGTTTACCACAATTATAACACTTCCTGTTATTATGTCTAGAACCCGAATGATTTTTCTCCCTCACATGCAAAACATTTTCAACAATAGTTTTAGCATCTCGACCATGCTTTAACTTCATTTTCTTACTTTTTAACCCATTAACGACTGTATCAAATGTAATATCATCCCTCCCATATTTGATAGCAGACTTAACATCGTTATAAGCCTCAGGGATATCATTTAAAAGTGCAATGGCAGTGTAATCATCAATATGCTAATCACCAAACATTTTAATATCTTGAACAAGCTTATTGAAATCATCAAGATTAGCATCCATATCATTGCTCAAATCCAGTTTATAATTGAAAAAAATTTCAAGTAAAAACATACGACTTGGAAGAGAAGTCATATTATATAACTCATCTAATTTATCCCACAAACTTTGGCAGATTCAATAGTACAAACTTTCCTTAACACCGAATCTGACAAATTCAACATGATAGAAGACAAAACATACTCATTCATCTCAGATTTCCTTTATTCAGTTTCTTTTTAATTATAATCAAGATCAGTGGCTTTAAACACATTTTCTTTAATCAAAACAAATTTTATTTTCTGTTTTCATAGATTAAAGTCAGTTTTACCATCAAAAGGAGCAAGCATGTATTGAGATAGAGGGGCATGACAGCAAGATTTAACACACAGAGGGAGCACCAGAGGATTTCTCAGTTCACAACACAGATTAATCTGTGGCGTAGAGGGTCACTCAAGCCCTCAATAAACACAAGGCAAATACGAGCACACAGAGTGCAGCAAGCGGAAGCAAATGACAGAGACAACAAGCGGAAGCAAATCAACCAATATGAAGCAGAATAGCAGGAACATATATACCCAAAAACTAAACACAGAGGCAGCACCTTGCCAAAATACAAGAAGCCCTACAACTACCAGAAACCAAGCTTAAGCCCGCTCACGGGGCACTAACTAGGAATCAAAAAGTAAGAGGATTCAGCCACTTTACCAGAGCGGGTATCCCAGACAGGGGATGACCCGTCTTACCTCTTCGAGGCTCGCTGAGGAGCAGAGGAATGACGCAGCCACATAGACGATGGGAGAGTGAAGATGCAGTGACAGAGGGTACCCGATGAGGATACCGTGGCTCTGATACCAGTGTTGGGTATCGGCCTCGCTGGAAATGCGCTTTTCCTTATCACCGACGCAGCCTTCACCGTAAGACACTCAAGTGTCGAGCAAGAGATGGCTTAGGTTATCGTTTAGGCCCTGACAATCACCTTGAATAACAATAATAGAACAAGACCACGGAGGTTATTCCATAGCCCAACACCACAAAGCCCCGAACCCTAGGTAACACTATACCGATCAAGAGCATGAGTCTGTGTCACACAGAGGTAACACGAGCATGAAGCTCCAACAGTGACAGCTCATGAAGAGTGGGGGAAGCAACAGCTCATGGAGAGCAGCCCACAAAGAGCAGAGGACGAGAACTCACGAAGAGCAAAGAGTAGAGAGCGATTCAGAGAGAGTGAGATGAATGTGAGTGAATCTCATATTGAAGAAGAGGGAACAGTAGATCGATATATAGGCTGCCACTAGGGTAAAAGGGTTGTGGGCTGGGCACAAGGGAGACAATGAGTCATATGGGCCAAAGCCATTAAGCCCATAAGGCAAATGGGCCACGATATTACAACATTAACAAAACTCTTTGATCCAGTTTTCGTGTAGAAAACTACTATGTATTTAAGTAGCTTTCTTGCTTGAAGCTCACGGACAAAATAATACATAGGCCAACTCCATCTAATTTAGTTTTAATTTGTAAAGTGGTGAGTGGCCGGAGATATATTTTGTAAAAACTCTATGCCTTCTGCTTTTGTGTGGTTGTTAATTGCTAATGGATTGATAGTGGTAAAAGAAATGAAGATTTGTTCATTTGGATTCATGCATGCTTATATGTATTGATAGTAGTAGTCTTTTCTCTGTATCAATGTCTATGTGCAATCTGGCTAGCATGCTCTTATATGGCATTAAGCATAATTAACCTTCTTGTTTTTGGTGTAAACGAGGAATTTCAAAAGGTTTCTACTGGAGGGATGGGTGAGAATGTATATTATTGGTTACTCATTTTCTTACTGTAAAAAACGCACATGGGCGCACAAAAAATATTAAGCGTGGGTATGGGTTTTTTTCTGACCAGACATGGGTTCCTATAGGAAGCCCATCCAGGCGCGCCTAGACGCATGCGCTAGAAACGCACCCAGGAGCCTTAGCCAGGTTTTTTTAAATTATAATTGTCAATCAAAACATAAACCTACGTGATTCTATTCTCCCTCACTCTCACAATTCTATTCTCCCTCACTCGCGCTCCGTGCCGCTCCCTCTGCCGCGCTGCTGAAGGTCAATTTCTGATTTTTGAATTTTAAGCCTATGTGATAGATGATGTAATTAACACTAAAATATAATGGAAAATGAGTACAATAGCAATAAATTTAAGAACGTACCAATTTTTTTTTCTTTACTTTTTTTCATTTTAAATTTTCTCATAAAATAATTTAAACATGAAATCCTTACTGTTTTGGTTGAGTTGTCTTTTTCTAGTAAAAATGGTACGTTTAATTAATGGGTGGGTCCAGTATTTTACTCTTTAAAAAAATAAATCACTAAGAATTAGAACATTAATTTCAAGGGTGAATCCGAATTATTATTTTCTTTCAAATAAATATATATTTTATAAGTAGATGTAAAAATTTATAAATTCTATTACATGCGGTCGGATATTTCTTAAATACAGTTTTATTATGAAAATCCTTAACAAGATAATTGTGCATAAGTTGAGAAAAGCTTGTATGGTTGCATCCAAATGTTAACTCCCGATCTTGAGACTCAAGACAAGATCATGCTTGAGTTAAATGCCTAGAAAAATGCTAGTGATCTATTTAGCAATGCAAGGCAATCTGACATATGAATGTCAAATCACCAATTGGTAATATTTTATATTCTAAATTTTCTAACTTATTTTGAAATTATCAATATTTTATATTCTAAATGTTTAAATTGTTAATAGCAGATTGGTGGTCTTGTTGTGGAGCTTCAAGTCCTAACCTCAAATCATCTGCTATAAAAGTATTAAGCCTCACTTGTGGTGCTACCGAATATGAGAGAAATTGAGGTGTCTCCCAACATGTAAGTAAATATTATATTTATTTCAATTTGAAATTTTGAAGATGTAATTTGTTATTTTAACTTATTTTATAATATTATTTTATATCTTCATACTAAGAAGAGGAACCAATTAGGGCAAAATCAGCTAAAGGACTTGATTTATATGAAGTATAATCGAACTTTGCAACGCCAATACGAGATAGAAGACACTATAAACCCTATTCAATTAGATGAGATTGATGAAGTCAATGAATGTTGATTGGGAATATGGATGGGGACAATTCTAATGAGGAGGAAGTTTGAGCCTGATGACTTTACATGGAATATGGTTAGTAGAGCCACGAGAGCCAATAAGTCTACTTGTGGCACTAGAGGAGCATCAAAGACAACAAAAATAATAGCATCATCATCTAGAGTTGATAAAGGAAAAATAGTTGCATCAAATTCAAGAAGACTCTTTGATGAGATTAAGGATGAGGTTAAGGATGTGCTTGAGGATATTAGGGCAGAAATGGAGATGTAGGAGGACATTGATGAAGACTAAGGGGGCGGCTGGTACAAAGGAATTGGGTAGGAAATGAATGACCATTCACAATTTGAACACTATTCATATGGCTGGTATATTTTTTGTATTAGGTCTCATCATTCCTTTAGGAATTATTATTCCTTAAAAATGGGATTAACCATTACCCCATCTCCATGCTATTAGATATTCTGTATCCTCGGCAATAATTTTTTTTCTTTTGTTCACTAAAATACCCTCAATTTATTTTTCACAGAACTTGTAAACGGATCTATCTCGTTCATCTTGATCCACTTCTTCTCTCCTCATCGTGAATTTCTAGGTGTTCAAGTTTCTAACCATCATCATCAGATCTCTCTCATTCGTCTCGATTTATTTTTCTCTCCTCATCGTGAATTCTCGATATTCAAGTTTTTAAACAACATTATCTTCCAAGTGCATAAGTTATATAGTAATTTTTTTTTGTTGCATGTAATAATTCTATCATACTCTTTTCTCTATAGGAATTTTTTTACAGAATTTATTTATTGAATTTTTTAGAATTTTCATATCTGAAGATTGAATATGTGAAATTGTGAATCGCCATTTCTGAAAAGATTTGTAGCATCAAACCATACATGAGGTGAATTAATTATGGAGATGATGTTTTGATAAATGAGAATTTGTGGTTGTTGGAATGATTGTGGAGTTTGTCCACTTCTACTTCTTTTGTTCTTGGAAATTGATTTTGTTGAGAATATTGTGTTCGAGAAGATGTTATCACTTCGTTTGATGACATCGAAGTCAATGGCATATCTAATGTGTTCCGTAATTCTCGTGATATCGAGTACAACTCTCTCAAAGCTAACCTTATCATTTTCTATTATTTAAGATTAATTTATTTTAAATTAATCTGATTATTTTATGATTTATGTCACATTTTTTCCACGTATTTAGGGATTTATTGGTTAAATAATTTTGGATTAAAACATGGATAATGTTTGATTTTGACTTGTTCAAAATCTGTTCCGGATTTATAGGGACGTGATGTTCCCATTCCTTCTTGGACACTAACCGTTGCAGGTGAACGTGGGTCACTGGAGTAACTACCACCATTCCACAATGTTGAAGAATGTGTGAATCGCAATGCAGAAGGCGGTTATCTCAAGTCCACTACAATAATGAGAAGTAGAATGCGGTTGATTTAAGTCCATGCCTCTTGTGATCATGGAACAACTGTTAAGACGAGATGGGGGAAGTATTTAAGGTCTTCTTAGATCTTAAAATCATTTGTGCAAGCAGGTTATCACTGTGGTTTGTGAGAAGATCTCTGAATCTTGCATCTAGTGTCATCTCGAAGATTCAAGACATCCTCTCCGACATCTACCTAGCATCCCAATCAACTGAAGATTAGTTTCAGTTGTGTGTGTAGGTTAGATAGTCAAATATTGAGAGTTTAGGATTTAGATTAACGTGTTATTTCTTCTACATATTTAGATAGTGTTTGTTCGAGAGATTGTTCAAGTGAGTGAAGTTAGGATAGCTCTCTTGATGCAATGTTGTCAAGGGAGTGAATCAAGACAACACTTATATTATTTTTGTATTTCACTTATGTTAGTGAATTTCGCTCTGAGGAAATCACACACCGTAAGGAGTGTGATTTAAAACTTATTTTGTTTAAAGTTTTATTTATTATTCCGCTACGTGTTGAAGGCATAGTGGAAACACTAGTTTCAACATTAGTCACAACTTTGTTGTTTACATCCAAAATTCATAACTTTTCATGCAACAGATTCTAACAGATTTGATAGGTTTTTTTTTCTTCATAACACCATTATCTAGATGAAGATTGGTGAATTTAAAAAAACACATTTTTTTCACTTGGATAAATATAGGCTGCTGTCTGGTATATCTGTTGCTGATAAAAATATCAGAGGTTACATGATAGATTAAATACTACATTTTGATGCATTTTTATATTCTCAGACTTGCTTTCGTGAGTGGATTATTGTCTAAATTTTTTATTTATATAATTTAGGACTTATCATGTGCTGATTAAGTTTGAAGTATCAGTTACAAGATTATTTCTACTTTCCTGCATACATTAATAAACTTATTTTTGGTTTTATATTTTCTATAAATATGTGATTCTATCTATTGATCATCTCATAAATCATGTACCGACTAATGACGAGATGGTTTAAATTCATAATTATTTTAGATTTAATAAGGGTACATGAGTATTTTAAGCATGCTTTGGTTTTTATCTCAAACTTTAGTCGTATTCGGAAATACTCAAAAAGTTATGTATTGTGAAATTAATGCATCTTGCTTTACTGGTTGATAAATTGAGATTTTACATTATTTTTGTTACACTTTTGTGTCGTATTTTGTATATCTTGAGTGTGTTTTATCTCAGTTTATTCGAGTTTCCTGAGATTTTGGGAGTTGGTAGCCCTTGACGTATTTTGCAGGTTTGTTCGTCAATTATGGATACTTTGAAGGTTTGAAGTGAATGTGGAATCCCGAGAGATTACACAAAGAAATTGGTTGAGAAAACGGGACGAAACAAGCCGAGAAGGAAAGTCATGAGCAAGCACCCGTGACCCGATCACGACTGCATGGTCGCGAATGAGAAAGTGGATGTTGGTCTCGGTGTGAGCCTTTGTCAGTTTAGAGGGGGGGTGAATAAACTGACATCAAACACTTTTAAGACAGATTACGGAATAGATAGGGCCCTGACTCGCTTTAGTGATTTATCTGTGCTAACTGATCAGTTGAGAGAGGCTGGCAGAGGCTTAGCTGGTGAGCTGATCAGTTTGGAACTGATAGCTTGATGACGTGGCTCAAGCTTGTCAGCTCAGTTTATGTGTGTAAATGTGTGCAGTTAAAGAACTTGCAAAACTGTAAAACAGTAAGAGCAGCACACACAGAACTTTATAGAGGTTCGAAGCTTCTTACTTCTACTTCCTCTCTTTCTTCCGCAGAAGGGCAATCCACTATGCAAGTGTAAAGTTTCTTTATTACAATTACACAGTGAAGAAATCATTTTGGACCTGAAACCGACACCCTTCAAACTGAGCGCGTCCTCCTTTCCAACTATTGTTATCCCAGAAGAATGTACCCGTCGGTACACGCTCCTCCTCAGCCGGTTTCTGGGTCGACAGCTTACACTTATCGGTCTTAACTCATCGCTAAGACTTTAGGTGCTATTGCCCATCTTTATACGATTTTAGATCTCACTCGATCTTCAAGAAGGCAGTCTTGAAACTGTTATCAACCTGGAATGCTCCTTTCTCTTTGAGCTAGGTGGTTGATCTTTAAGGGACTAAACTGAGAAGTTTTGCTCTTGCTGGAATTCTGCGTCAGCTTAGCAGCTTGCTTTGAAATTAAAGTACACCTTCTCAGTTTAAGACTTTTCGCACTTTAAGAATCTTGAGCTTTGAGCTGTAGAGAGAGAGAAAGAAATAGCTCGTTTTCTGCAAAAATAGCAAAGTTAGATTGGCGAAAGTCTTCTTGGCCAAAATTGATTTCGCCCTCTTTAAATAGATGAGTGATTTTTTACCGTTATGATTGGTGATGTTTAGAGATCACCGGTGGCATTTTAATGCCTGTAGCCATTTGAAGCTTCTTTTAATGAACTAGCCGTTTTGACTTTTAAAATTCTCTGCTCTAAGATCATCAAGATCTTTCAAAGATTTCATGTTGAGATCTTCATTAACTGCTTGTCAGTAGGAGCAGGTGATTCAGCTATCAGTTCTTGGACATTCAGTTGATGGGCTCTCAGTTGTCTCGGCTTTCAGCTCTGAGATAGACCGGTTGGCAGATCTTCAGCTGCATTGAGCTTCTGTCATGATATAGTCTAGTTCGGCTGACTCATCAGCTGAGCTTAAGAGCTTTCATTTCTAGACTTATCAGTTGGCTACTTGCTTGAGCTTTTTCTCTCTAACTGAACTATGGTCAGTTGAATAAAGACTCAAAGCATTTAGAGCTGTTTTATCAGTAAACTGATTGATCAGTTTAGGGTCAGCTCTGACGGATCTCTTGATTGGATCAGTTTTAGCTTTCAAGCTGACTCTGTTCATCAGTCTATCTTGGCTTTTCGCTAAGACTGTTGACTAACTCATCTGCGGATGTCTACCAGTCTCCAAAGTTCTCTTCCCACTTTACAGCTTATCTCAAGCTTTTAAGAGTTCACTCTGGCTGGTCTGATCAGGCAACCTATAAGATGGTTGACCATGCTTCTGAATAGTTATCTCTCATCTCAGCTCGAAGTCTTACTTGGTCATTGTCATGTATTTCCAGCTTATTATAATCTGCAGTTTTCCATTAAATCATCACACATATTTTGACATTTCATCAAAACCATCATTTGAGATTTTACCAATAATTTTCCTAACAATTTCCTCCTTTTTGATGATGTCAAAACCAGCTGATTTGATGATGGAAAAACTGTGCAAGGTTATCATTCATGAATAAGCATCTGAACTTGTACCAGTTCTGGTAACAAGGCTGGAAATTAGACTATGTTTAAAAGAACAATCTTAGATGCTGGTAGCTATTCAAAGCTAATATTCATGAGTATCAATCCTTTGATATAATCATCAGAGCTTTGATAAAAAGATGAGTACCAGAGTAATGGAGCATACATTAATATGTGAGCTCAACGAGTTTTATCTGTAAGGTATTAGAGTTTTGCTAATTGAAAAATACAGCTAAAATGACCTTCAGATATCTGAGTACTCATTTGGTCAGCTTGAAAAACTTCAAATGTTTCAGTTCTAAACACAGCTCAATTCTGATTATCATGCAGATTTTTCAAATTTTTAGAGCGCATGGAAAGGGACAAATCAGCATGATCAGAATAATTTGTATTATAAACAAAGAGCATGTTTTAGAAATTGATCGAGCACAGAAGATGAAGAATTATAGGAAGTAAAAGAGAGAGAGAATATCAAGACTTGATATTGAACTTCCTTCTTCAGTTGGAACTGTTCACCACTCAGTTCCGTCTTCTTTTGCTCGATTCTCCTTTTTCAAACTTGTAGAGAGAGATGTTGTGTATACTGTGAATACCCCATTCTTGCTGTTGTTTCAGCTAAGCATTCTCCCAAGTCTAACAGTATTCTTGAGCTGGGCATTGCTCAAGTTGGACTTCCCCCTAACGAATAGCTTCCCCCTGATGGGTAGCCTCCCCCTCGTGAGTAGCTTACCCCTAAGAAGCAGCTTACCTCTGAAACTGTACCTCTCTTTAGGCTTTTCTTTGGATCTTATCCCAAAGAGTTATATCACCCTGCCAGTAATCATATGGTTTTTCATCATCAACATATCCTTCCCCCTTTTTGGCATCACCCAAAAGGGTGAGTTGATGGAATTTATAATGAGGCAGTGACAACTGTTGCAAAGGAGAGAAAGAAGTGGCCAGCAAGTTGTTAGTGAAGTGGGGAGCTTAGGGTGCAAGCATAGAAGCAGACATCCATGCATAAGACTCCTCTGTCATCATCAGTTGGCCAAGATCTGGGAGAGAGAGTGGATCTTACCGAAGAGAAGAAGCTGATGCGATTTCGAGAAGTGGCTCGTCCGGAATGGTAATGATTGCATCTTTTTAAAGAGGAGTTGTGGACGAGTTGGAGGGCTCATGTTTAGGAAGGGGTGCATCATGAAGGACCGAGGTTTGAAACTTCTTAATCATGGAATCCATGATTTCTGGAACTGATGGAGACGTATTGAGTAGATAGTTAATCCAGCTACGGCTCCATTCACCTTTCTCTATCCAATATGAGTAGCCCCGCTTGTCTGCCATCATTAGCATGGTGGCATCATCCACCTGGTATCTCTAGAGGTGATACTAGAGATATCTTCGAAGGTGTTCGAAAAGAAAGGCACTATGATCCCTTATTCGACCAAAATAACTTTCCAGTTATTGGTCAAGGCTCCTATTGAAGCCTTCTTCTAGAGATTCTGGGGCAGTGACTTAAGGAGGTTCGCTGGTTGCAGGTGCATTGGACTCATCACTTGTAGAAGTGTAGGAGTCACTGTCAGTTAAGAACTGACCTGCGTCGGCTGGAGAATCAGTGTAAAGGAGCGGTTACTTGCCTTTAGCTGGGTTGTGGTCCTTTATGAGCTGGATTCTCGACTTTCTAGGGCGACCAGTTACATTTTGATATCATCCATTAATGTAGACTGTAGAAAGGAGATCTCATCTGGTGAGATAGTATCCACCAGGGACTGTTCCGAGTTGCTCCGCGATGATATGACTGAGTTGATTTGTAAATCCTAACTTGGCTTTGAATGTGCCAGAGGTTAGATCGATCTCATCATGCTTCACTTGACGGTGAAGCTATGCCAATATATAGGATGCCCAATCAGCCTTGCATCCATAGTATATTGCAGCCATAAGATGAGAGGTGGTATCATTGAACTGAGCGTTGGTGATGCTACTCAGAAAGATGTGCATCACTATGTCCATAATTTGGACCATGGTTGGAGAAAGACTATCTTTCAAGTTGTTTGAGAAGTCTTTGTGATCAACATGTGGATGTTTCCAGTCATTCCATACCTCCAACTATGAAGGAAACACTAGTTCAAACACCTTTGGGCCATGACCAGAAAGCTGGAACAGTTCGGTTAACACATCTTTGTTGATGATGATAACCTGATCTCGGACAATAGAGATGATGTTGTGTCCTGAGATTTCCGCGTGATAGTAGAACTCTGCGACTAGCGGAAGATGCTTCCTTGTGGGTTGTGTTGTTATAAATGACAAGAGCCCGCATGTCTCCAATAAGTGGAAGATCATGCTGGTCTTCTCACGATCGATTCGAGCTTGAAGAAATGCTCAATCGATGAACTTATCGATTTTGAGCTGCTTTACATAAAGCTCCATATCCATCAATTGGAATGAATAAGACATTCTTCAAAGATATGAGAAGAGAAGGACAGGGGCTATGGATAAGTGAGAAGACAAGGAAAAGGAATGAAAAATGGTTTTAGAGAACAATTATCACTTTTGCTACTTATTTTCATTCATCTTCTCGACTGCTTTAAAGGCAGTAAGTTTGCATGCATTAAACCAAAGCAATCAAGTGCTTACTGGCTGATCAGCTATCTAATTTGAAAGAAATTTAGATGAATAAATGATGCATGCATCTCAACCGTCCACTTGGATAATGCATTTTTAATCAAGAGGCTGAGATCTGAGGACTTGAAAATCTGAGTAGTTGCCATAAATAGTACAATATTTTGCCAGAAGATTTGCTATTTATATACCTCATAAAATTTGTCTCTTTATACTTTAATGCTAAGTATAGAGACTTTAATGGCAACTTAGATGAACAATAAGCTTATTTTGAAATGTTAACGAGGAATAGAGAGTAGAGAAGGTTGTTTAGTGTATATTTGTCCTATCTTATCTTAGAAGTTTAGTATCTCTTGTAGGTGTTTTTCCCTTATTTTTGTGTGATTTTCATGTTATTTCCTTCACTTTTGCTCTTTTGGTGAGTTGTGTAGATTTGCACAAGATCTTGAGAAAATGGTGAATTAATGAATGAAAAATTCGAGGGATTCAAGGTAATGGGAAGATAGAGAATCGAATAAGGAGCGCGTGCCAAGTTGAATCGGGTCAATCGGCCAAGAAATGAGGGAGAACGAGCCAAAACCGTGGAAGCTGCCGAAAGCTGAATTGCCAGGGTGCGCGACCGCGCGACCTCCCTCTCAGCCAAGAGTCTCCGCGAGCGCGAGGCTTTCGATCCCCGCGGGCGCGCAGGCTGCGTTCCAGCTCAGTTTTTCACGCGTTTTTTGTCCTATCTTTCCTCAACCACTCCCCTTTTTGACTTTCTTTCTCTCTCTCTTTCTCTCTATCTCTCTCTCTCGAAATAAAAGAGGGTTTTTCTCCCCATCAATTCACTTCACACTACACACCACATACACCCATCTCTCATCTTTTCTTTCTCTCCATTCACCACTTTCTCCACCACTTTTCTTCACCACCACCACCGATCCAAAGAGGGAGAAAGGAGGAGGAGAAGAGACAAGAGGGCTAGAGCTCAAGGAAGAAGGCCAACAAGGGCGAGTTGATGGAATTCATAATGAGGCAGTGACAACTGTGGCAAAGGAGAGAAAGAAGTGGCCAACAAGTTGTTGGTGAAGTAGGGAGCTTGGGGTGCAGGCGTAGAAGTGGACAACCATGCACGAGACTCTTCTGTCATCATCAGCTGGTCAAGATCTGAGAGAGAGAGTTGATCTTGCCGAAGAGAAGAAGCTGATGCGATTTTGAGATGTGGCTTGTTCGGAATGGTAATGATGGCATCATCTTGAAGAGCAGTTGTGGACAAGTTGGAGGGCTCATGTTTAGGAAGGGGTGCATTATGAGGCACCGAGGTTTGAAATCTCTTAATCATGGAATCCATGATTTCTGGGACTAATGGAGGCGTATTAAGTGGATAGTTCATCCAACTGTGGCTCCATTTACCTTCTTCTATCCAATATCAGTAGCCTCGCTTGTCTGCCATCATTAACATGGTGGCATCATCCACCTGGTATCTCTAGAGATGATACTGGCGATATCTTCGAAGGTGTTCGAAGAGAAAGAGACTGTGATCCCTTATTCGACCAAAACAACATTCTAGTTGTTGGTCAAGGCTTGCATTGAAGCCTTCTTCCAGTAATTCTGGGGTAGCGACATAAGGAGATTTGCTGGTTGCAGATGCAGTGGACTCATCACTTGTAGAAGTATAGGAGTCACTATCAGTTAAGAACTGACCTGCGTCAGCTGGAGGATCAGCGTAGAGGAGCGGCTGCTTGCCTTTAGCTGGGCTGTGGTCCTCCATGAGCTAGAGTCTCGACTTCCTAGGGTGGCCAGTTACATTCCGATATTATCGGTGAATATAGACTATAGGAAGGAGATCTCTTCTGGTGAGAATGTATCCACCAGGGACTGTTCTGAGTTGCTCCGCGATGATATGACTGAGTCGATTTGTAAATCCTACCTTGGCTTTGAATGTGCCAGAAGTTAGATCGATCTCAGCATGCTTCACTTGACGGTGAAACTGTGCCAATATATAGGATGCCCAATCAGCCTTGCATCCATAGTATATTGCGGCCATAAGATGAGAGGTGGTATCATTGAACTAAGCGTTGGTGATGCTACTCAGAAAGATGTGCATCACTATGTCCATAATTTGGACCATGGTTGGAGAAAGACTATCTTTCAAGTTGTTTGAGAAGTCTTTGTGATCAACGTGTGGACGTTTCTAGTCGTTCCACAGCTCCAACTTTGAAGAAAATGCTAGTTCAAACACCTTTGGGCCATGACTGGGAAGCTGGAACAGTTCGGTTAACACATCTTTGTTGATGATGATAACCTAATCTCAGACAACAGAGATGATGTTGTGTCTTGAGATTTCCGCATGATAGTAGAACTCTGCTACTAGCAGAAGATGTTTCCTAATAGGTTGTGTTGTCATAAATGACAAGAGCCCGCATGTCTCCAACAAGTGGAAGATCATGTTGGTCTTCTCACAACCAATTCGAGCTTGAAGAAATGCTCGGTCAACGAAATTATCCATTTAGAGCTGCTTGATAAGAAGCTCCATATTCATTGACTGGAATGAATAAGACATTCTTCCATGATATGAGAAGAGAAGGAAGGGGCTATGGATAAGTGAGAAGACAAGGAGAAGGAATGAAAAATGTTTTTAGAGAATAGTTATCTCTATTGCAGCTTACTTTCATTCATCTTCTCTACTGCTTTTAAAGGTAGTAAGTTTGCATGCATTAAACTAAACCAATCGAGTGCTTATTGGCTGATCAGCTATCTGATTTGAAAGAAAGTTAGCCGAATAAATGATGCATGCATCTCAGCCGTCCACTTAAATAATGCATTTTTAATCAAGCGGTTGAGATCTGAGGATTTGAAAATCTGAGTAGTTGCCATAAATAGCACAATATTTTACCAGAAGATTTGCTATTTATATACCTCAGAAAATTCATCTCTTTATACTTTAATGCTGAGTATAGAGACTTTAATGGCAACTTAGATGAACAGTAAGCTTATTTTGAAATGTTAATGTTAACTTTTTCAAAAATAAGCTATGAGGAATAGAGAGTAGAGAAGCTTATCGAAGAGGATTAATCAGGCAGCTGATGAAAGATGGGACTTAGGGGCTCGAGGCGTCAGTTTCCTGCTAAATTGATGATATCGCCTTTAATTGATTGAATCAGTTTTGTTGAGCAGCTGCTGATTGACTTTTTATCAATTTCCTCTTCTTGAGTGGTCGTATGGTACTAGCTTCACTGTTTTCTTTAGAGCTATTGGACTGTTTCCTTTTGGAAGCTGAACTGGAAATGTCCTGAGAAGGATCAGTTCTGACTTGAGTCTCAGCATGCTGCAGTTGTTGAAGAGCAACTACTGAGGTAGTCAGCTTCAAGGAGGTCAGCTATTTAATTCCTCTACAGGATGAGCTGGACTGATTTAGCATCAGCTTTATAGCTTTAGAGCAAGACTTGATAAGAGGAGTAACATATCTGTTGGACAATAGATCTGGAGACGTGGTAGTGTTTTCATCATCTTTGTCTTTATTTAGTCTAAAATGTTGACTCCTTGGGGTTACCACTACTTGAGTATGAGAGAGATCTTTGTCTATCTCATCACTGGTGCCCGCATCTTGTAGATATGCCTTTTTGGACTGTGCTGGATCCGGATTCAGTTATAGGCAACATAGATCGATTGGAGTGTTGGCAAGCTGGTTTTCAGTTGCAACTCCTTGTGATCTCAAGCTGGCTTGAACATCAGTTAGCGGGGTCTTAGCTGGAATGTTGTTGTCAAGTCGATGCTTTATAATCCGCTGGACTTGCACAATGTTTAGAGGAAATGGATTTGAGGCTCCAATCCATTTGATGCTCCAAGTCTCTTCATGTTGCCAAAAGCTCATGCCATGAAAGGCTGTAAGCATGAAATGTGACTGGATTGACATTGAGTATCTCCAGTTGTACCAGTAAAAGTACCGGTGCATCTGTTTGAACAGCTGATTGTCTTGCTTGGCAACATGCCTGAAGTGAGTGAGAAGGAGATTCATTACATCCTTCTGAGCACTCTTGACTTCATATTCGCTACTATAGAAAGTGCGAATATTATCTTCAGTCAGTTGGAGAGGAGGACAGACTCTCCTGAAGTACTCAGCTCCATAGTTTGGATGAGGAATTCCAATGAAGGGAATAAGCTCATCTGGATCAGTGCAGGGTTTAAAATCCACTAATGATCCATTTTTGGAGTGAGGAGAGGGAACTTCAATTGCATCTGAACTGCTTGAAGTTGTATGGCCAGATTTGGCTTTAGATCTCCTCTTCTTCTTGAGCAACTGAAGATGTGCTTTACCTTTCTTGGGAATCCAGTCGGATAAGAGGATTGGCAGTGCGTCATCATTTGGAAGATTCAGCATATCTTCCAGGAGCTTGCTCATTCTTAGAACAAGTCCTACTCTGGACTTAAATTTGCTAGTTCTTTTTTAGTCGGTTGCTTTGATGACTTGATGCTTAAATTGGAAGAAGAGAAATTATGCCCAATAAGCTTCCAATCCTTCTACAAGGTGTATCATTACCTTGTATCTTTCTTGAGTCAACTGACTCAAGCTTCCAATGGCGCCGAACATCATTTTGTTTGTGATATCGAGCATGACTCCATACTCGGGCTTCAAGTTAGCTTTAGCTGTAGTAAAGCTGAATTGCTTAGAACAATTTAAAGCACGCCATTCTTTCCAGTATGGTTCAACTGAATTTTTCAGATCTTGAACCCTGGACCCTTTTCTGGGAAGTTGAAAGATTTCTGCAATCTTTCTCTCAGTGATTTGGAGTTTTCTTCCTTGAATCACTGATTGTATGACCTTCCCATCTGCAGTGACCTTTGCTTGAAGCAAGAACTCACTTACCAAGTTTTGTCTAAAGAACCTTGGAGGAGTTTCTAGGTAGTGCAGAATTCCGATCTTGTGAAGATTAACTAGAAGAAAAGGACTGTTAGATTCTTGAAGAATCAATTGAAATTTCTGTCTTTCCAGAAATTTATCTCTCATCATTTGCTCTTTGAAGGAGGTAAGAGCTTTTGAAGCTTCAGCCATTTTAAAAATTATTGGCTGAGTTTTAATTGAAGCTTTCTTTTCTGGAGAGAAAGAGTGAACACACTCCTTTTTTTTATAAAAAAAAAAAGAGAAGAGAACAAGAATTCTCTTGAGAGACTGCTTGAGACAAAATGCAATGGATGTTGAGTGTGTTGTTGTATTGTATTCTCAAAATTTTGGCAAAGGGGTTTTTATGAGTGAGAGAGAGACTTATAAATGTGATGGTTGAAAGAATTAAATTCCCTTTGTCATTTTCAGTCATTGGTTTGAAATGAATATGCAACGTGTCAAAGTTTTACCAAAGGTCCGAAATTTCAATGAATGTTGATGTGTCATGTATAAAATTTATTTTCATTCATTCATTTTTTTTAAGAAATTCTTTGAAGTACATTGAATCACAAAATAATAACTAGAGAGTCTTGAATCAGCTGTGCTTGATCAGGCTCCTAGTCTTGCTTATGTTCAGTTCTTCTTCTTTTAGCGGCAGGCAAGGTGGGCTGCTTTCCCCATCATCAGAACTAGAAAACTCACCTTCAGATGATTGGAGTCCGGTATGTGCTTGAAGTCTTCTGATCAGCTTCTCATGTCGCTTCAACTGATGTTGAAGGCTCTGAAGAAGATTTTCCTGTTGAGCTGATACTTAACCTGATGACTGCCTGAACTGATCTTCTGCTTGGATTGATACTGATGGACTGTATTGGTCAGTTGCAATGATTAGCTACAGATCATCTCCCCTGGATGATACTTCGTCTTTATCTTCTGCAGTTTCCAGTTCTTCGTAAAGAACTGTTTTGGACTAATCAGTTGTTTACTCAGCAGTTGTTGCAGTTAACTGATCTGCAACCCCTAAGTCAATTGTCTCCTTGTGACTTGATTCAGGGAGAGTTTTTGGATTTGTCTGTACTTGAGCTTGAAGTGCTATCTGGACTGGATCAGCAAAGATCACTATGTCTAGCACTGGGGGAGCGGGTGTCAGCTGAACTACTTGATCAGCTGGATTAATAGCAGTTATTTCTTCTTCTGCTGATGGAGAAGAAACTTCAGTTGGAGCTGCTTGTGATTCTTCTGGGATAAGTTCAATCGATTCCTCAGTCGATTAAAGCTGAACTGAACGCCGATTATCCATCTCATAGGCATGTGGTGGCTCATCAAATACCAGCTGTCTTGCTACCTGACGAATAGCTATTTATCTTGAAGTTAGACCATTGTTTGTTACCCTGTTTCTAATCCAATGTTCTTCTTCTCTGATTGCTTCTAGAGTTTGTTGCTGCTGTTCTCTTCTGATTCTCTGAATTTCTTCTAACACCCAATGTTGATGAACTTGAGGGTATTTCCAGTTGTTCTGCTCTTTCTCAGTTCACAATTCTGGGACATCAATGTTGGCTGACTTGATGAGATCGTCCATCACATAAGCTAGTGTTTGTTCAGCCGGATGATTATGCCATTGTTGTATTTCTAGCATTTCCCTTAGTACCACAATTGGATTCTGTTCTGGAGTGCCTTATCCTGACCATAAAATGCTCCATCTTTCCTCTCTTCTCCAGAAACTCATTCCATGCAGGTTAGTCAGAAGAAAGTAAGCTTCTGAGTTAAAGCAATGTCTCCAGAGATACCAGTAGCAGTATCTTGCAAAAGCCCTGTATAGAGCTTCTAACCCAATCAGTTCTGCAGCAAAATTTGTTGTTATGAATTCTGTGACTTTGGCCTCTGCCCATCCTCTGACAACTTCTGCTCTTAGGAGAGCTCGAATATTTTTATCTTCTTCTCCCATTGGTGGACAGGTCGTCCTGAAGTATTCTACTCCTGAGTTGCATGGAGAAATGCCTCTGAAAGGCACAATAATCTTCTTCGACTTCACTGATGTCAAATATCTTGATATTTCGTGGTGGTAGTTTTGGAGGGAGAGGTGGACCATTTTCCATCTTTTCTTTATCTTTGTTCAATCTTTTTATTGGTATGACGTCTTTTCTTTTGGTTCTGGCTGATCCTTTTGCATCTTGAACTTTTGAATCTGCTCTTCTTCTTACTAGCACTGATGTTGATGTAGACTCTAAAGGTCTTTATTGTAGTGGTTGAGTCTTGATAGGTCTACCAATCAATTGGTTGATTGGAAGATTGTCTTCAGGATCATAATCTTCTCTGTAAGACTCTTTAAGAATAGCTTTTCCTTTTCCCTTGGTATCTCCTTCTTCCTTTCTTGTTTTGACACCAATTTGTATGCGGGCAGCTTTAGGACCTCTTGTCCGATTTATGGATGATGGAAAGTAATCACCTTTGTCCATTGGCAGTGTCTCAACTTCATCTTCCAGAACATTGAATGCACATTCGAACAGTTTGTTGATTTTGCTGATAAAGCACATCTTTTGATGAAAGTCTTTCTCACTCCAGTGCTTTTCGAAGATATCCATAAATTTCTTGATTTGTTTGAAGAAAAATCTAGCCCAGTCAACTTTGATCCTCATGTCAATAGCATGACATATTTTGTACTTGAGCTCTGTCATTTCAGAGTGATTCCCTGCCACTACAACCATCATTCTTCCAATAAGCACAACCAGAATCTGATATTATTCTTGAAAGTAGGAGATTGAAGTTGTAATCTTGTATGGATCATAACAATCTGCTCTTCCCCATCGGTTGTAGGCTTCTAGCTGATTGATCTCTACTTCATTTATCCTCAGCCCTTCATTTGGTAGGTGAAAAGCTTGTGACAGTAGTTATGGGGTGATTTCAATCACTACTCCTCTGACTTGAGTAGTAATTTTACGATCCTTTCCTTCTGAGTTCAGATAGAAATCACATACTGGCTCAAGATACTTTCTCGATGGTGTTTCTTCAAGAAATTATAGAATTTCTGCCTCAGTTATTTTCTGAATCACTTCTTCAATCAGTAGAGAATTGGAGCACCTTTCTCTATATGCTTCTAGAAGAAGGAATTGAGCTTTGAAAAGATTAAATTGAAACCCTTGGGATGATTCACCGGTTTCTCTGAAGTTGAACTTTCATCGAGTGGCTGGTGTGTTTGTCTTTACCATAACTTTTCAGGTGATTTTAGTAGGAAGGGGTTCACAAGATGAATCGTGGTTTTTGATAATTGGTTTTCTGAGGATTCGATCTTATAATTTTAGTTTGGCTCAGTGAAGACAGAAGTGTAGTTCAGTTGTTTCTTAAGTAGCAATAGATTAGAATAGAGACAATTTGAAGGTTTTATTTTCAGTGAATGGGTTCAAAGATTCAGTCGATTGGGCTTCAAATCTATCCGTTGAAAAATTTATGTGGAGAGAGAGAGAGAGAGAGAGTTGTTGAGGTCAACGGTAATATTTAAGAGACACGTCATTTTACCATTCAGTAATAAATTCAAATTGAACTTATCTGGTTTTCGGCTCTCCTCCAGTCTCCACGTGGCATTTGAGCTGCTGACGTCATCAGTTCTCTTCGACTGATGATCTTCTTGGCTTGGAGTGATCAGTTCCAGTTGGAGTCTCTTCAGTTTTGACTCATTGTCAGCTTAAGCTGTCTCCTTCAGCTTTGCTCAGTTTAAGCTTGTTAGTTAAAGCTTTGCCTTCATCAGTCAGTTTTATAATTCAACTGCTCTCATTAGTTGAATATGACTGATTGAGAACTGATGCCTTCTGCGATCAGTTTACCCATTTTCAACAACTTTCTTTCAGCCTTTTGCCATTCTATTCAGAACTGATATGGGCTCTATCAGTTAAAGCTCCAAAGCTTGCAAACCTGATGCCCTCTTGAGTCAGTTCTCATTATCAGCAAGAGTGCTCTTCTTCACTCCTTCTGTTGGATAATCATCATCTTCTTTTGAAGCTAGTTCGAGCAATCCCAATTGGATGCATAGCTCAACAAATCTAGCTTCTGGCAATGGCTTGGTGAAGATATCGGCTATCTATTTCTCCGTGTTGACATATCTGATGCATATGTCTTTCTTTTCGATATGATCTCTGATGAAGTGTTGCCTGATATCAATGTGGTTCGTCCTTGAATGCAATACTGGATTTTGAGATATTGCAATAGCACTATTGTTATCACAGTAGATTGACACTTCTTCAGTCTTCACCTTGTAATCCTTGAGTTGTTGCTTTATCTATAAGATCTGAGCACAACAACTTTCAGCAGCTACATATTCGGCTTCAGTTGTTGATGTAGCAACTGAGTGCTGCTTCTTGCTAAACCAGGATATCAGTTTTTCCCAAAAACTGACATGTTCCACTGGTGCTCTTTCAATCGATTTTGCATCCTCTAAAGTCTGAGTCTGAGTAGCCAGTTAGACTCAAGCTGTCATCTCTGGGATACCATAATCCAAGGTTTATAGTTCCCTTAAGATACTTCATAATCCTCTTTGCCGCTTCAAGATGACTTTTCTTCAAATTGGCTTGGAACCTTGCACACAGTCCGATTGAATAGGAGATATCTGGTCGGCTGGCTGTCAGGTAGAGAAGGGATCCAATGATTCCTCTGTAGTGCGTTTGGTTGACTGATTCTCCTTCTTCATCGACGGTCAGCTGCACTGATGTATTCATTAGAATTTTGAGAGCTTTTCCCTTGTCGGTTCCAAACTTCTTGACGAGCTCCTTGGTATATTTGGTTTGGCTGATGAAGATTCCGTGTTCCAGCTACTTCACTTGGAGTCCTAGAAAGAATGTCATTTCTCCCATCATGCTCATCTCGAATTCGCTTTGCATCAGTTGTGCGAATCGATTGCAGAGATCTTTGCTCTTAGATCCAAATATTATGCCATCCACATAAATTTGAACCATCAAGATCTTGGTTGATCATTCTATTCTGAATACAGTACATTCAATAACTCCTTTCTGAAACCCATTCCTTAGCAAGAATGTTGTGAGGGTTTCATACCAAGCTCTCGGTGCCTGCTTCAGACCATACAAGGCTTTCTTCAGCTTGTAGACTTGGTCTTCAATTTCGAAGCCTGGAGGTTGTTCTACATATGCATCATCCTTGAGCATCCCTTGCAAGAATGCACTTTTCACATCCATTTGATAGACCGTGAAATTGTTGTGAGCTACATAGGTAAGGAACAGTCTGATGGCCTCCAATCTTGCAACTGGTGCAAATATCTCATCAAAGTCAATCCCTTCACTTTGTGAGCAACCTTTAACTACCAGTCTGGCCTTGTTCCTTGTGATCGTGCCTTGTTCATCTAGTTTGTTGCGAAAGGCCCATTTAGTCCCGATGACTTTTTGAGTTTCGACCTATCAACAAGAAACCATACATCATTTCTTATGAACTGGTTCAGCTCTTCTTGCATTGCTATGATCCAGTCTGAATCTTCAAGTGCTTCTTTTATGTTGGTTGGTTCCATCTGTGAGATGAAGCATGTAAAGAGTGCATGCTCCATTGACCCCCTAGTCTGGACTCTGCTTCTTGGATCCCCAACAATTTTGTCTACTGGATGGCTTCGCAGCCATTTGGGAATGGTTGCTTCCTCTGATTGCTTAGCTGCTTCATCAGTTGTTCCAGCAACTGATCCTTCGGCTTCTTTATCAGCCGATTCTTCAGCTGCTCCTTCAGCTGTATCAGCACCGGATTGTTCTTCATTTTCACTGATTATTCCCCCTATTTCGGCTATAGGGTTTGAGGTTTCCTGACGGCTTGTATCCTCAGTGACCAGGTTATCTTCAACCGGCCTTAAATCAGTTTCTATGCCATCTTCTAGTGATACTTCAAACTGCTCTGGGACAATGTGATCAACATAGTCCAGCAGATTTTCACTAGGTAGCGCTTGCTCTGATCTACAGTTCTTCTTTTTGTTTCTATACTTATTGGCAAGCTCATCAAATACCACATGACATGTTACTTCCACAACCAGTGTTCTTTTATTGAACACTCTATAAGCTTAAGAATGAGGAGCATTATAGCCGAGAAAGATCCCCTCATCAGCTTTGGCACTGAAAGCTTTTAGCTGGGATTTGCCATTGTTGTGGATATAATATTTGCAGCTAAATATCTTAAAGTAAGAGATAGAAGGCTTACGACCCTTGAAGAGCTCATAGGGTGTTTTGTCATGGGCGATGATGATGGCACTTCTGTTCTGTGTGGCAGGCTGTGTTAACTGTCTCTGCCCAATAGCATTCGGCTATGTTGGCATCTGCTACCATTGCTCTGGCTGCCTCCTTTAGCGTGTGATTTCTCCTTTCTGCTACGCCATTTTGTTGAGGAGTTCTTGCATCAGAGTGTTCATGAGTGATTCCCAGTTCACTCAGAAACTTGATCATTTGCTGATTGATAAATTCAGTTCCGTTGTCAGATCTTATCCTTTGAACTGATTTTCCTTCCTCAGTCTGCAGTCTTCTGATAAATGTTGATAGCTTCTCAAAAGTTTCATCCTTACTTCTTAGGAACTCCATCTAGGTATACCTTGAGTAGTCATCTACTACTACAAGTGTAAACTTTTTACCTCTAGGGTTGGTGGTTTTACAAGTCCAAACAGGTCCATGTGAAGTAACTGAAGAATGTCAGTTGTTCCTGGAGGATGGATTTTGTTTTTGAAAGATGACTTTACCTGCTTTCCTTTCTGGCATAGTCCGCAAATGCCAGTTTTCTTGTAGATTTCCTTGGAAAGCCCATCAACTAGCTCCTTCTTAGCCAGGTAGTTGATAGTTTTGAAGTTGAGATGGTTCAGTCATCAATGCCACAGCCAGCTTGCTATAGTTGATCCTTTGGAGAGAAAGAAAGCTTCTGAATAGCCAGTTGACCAGTCAACTACATACATGTTACCCTTTCTTACTCCAGTCAGGACTATGGCTCCCGTTGACTTGTCTCTGATGTCACATGAGCTATTGCTGAACTCGACTGAGTACCTATTATTACAAAGTTGACTGATGCTCAGTAGTTTGTGCCTCAGTCCTTCAACATGTGACACGCCATTCACAACAACTTTTCCTTTGACCACGAACCCTTCTCCAATGGTTAGGCTCTTCGAGTTGTCTCCAAAAGTAACTAGTAGTCCCTTAACCTCTTTATAACCGTCAAGGTTATTCTTATCTCCGGTCATATGTTTTGAGCACCCGCTATCCAGATACCAAGTATCTTTGACCTTTTTCTTGGACATGATGCTCTTTCTCTGCAAAGCAAGAATCAGAGTTTAGGTACCCGCATGATATCGGATCCTGTGAGGTTAATCAGGTGTTTGGGAATCCATATATGCCACGCTTTTGGCTTTTCATTTCCAAGAAATCCTTCATAATTGGATCTCTGGATATGCATTGGACTGCTTGTGACTCTTCAATTAAGAGTCGAGTCTAGTGATCTATACCTCCGATGAGAATCAGGATAGAAGACTTCAACTAATATCCTCTCATCTTGTGACCTTAATGCTCCTTATCTTGGCCAATTTCGTCAGACCTTTTGACTTTGAGCTTTTTGGCCTTTGTGAAATGGCCAATCTGCAAACCAGTTGTAATGGGGATTGAATCTTGCTTCATCCATTGAGTTTAAAAACTCATTGTACTTGATTGCAAAGTCACTTAGAGGGAACTCTTCCAAAGAGATTGGATTATGATGTCTTGCATGATACAATCTCAAGTGTTCATTCCTTCTGGGATTTGAAGAACTCCTAGGTTGAAATGTACTGGTTGAGTTTCTAGATCGTTGAACTGATGGTCTGCTTTGAGCTGATGCTCTTGTCTGAGCGACTAGCCTTGGGTGAACTTCAGGTCTTGGTTGAACTGATGACCTGGAATGATGTGGAGGCTTTCGAGGATTTGGCCTCTAATGAGCTTTGGATTTTGATCTAGCATGGATTGCTGAGCTGATCAATGTTAAACTGGTGGCTTTGACTGAGCACCAAGCCTTTGAAAGACCGACTGTCTTCGAGTTGCCCCTCTCGAAAGATCAGTCCGATCTTTGGGCTGAGTTTGAGGAGTTTCAAGGATGTCCTTGCCTTTTCACTCCTTAACTGGGGGGACTGAGCTGGTCTTGTGAATCCTCTCAGGACTCCAGATTCACAGCTCTGTACAACTGTCTTGCCCTTCTCTGCGACAGTGTACTTACTATATCCCAGCCCTGGGCTCCCAGATTCAGTTCTCTGATGACTCAAGATTTCATCAAGAGTCTGGGATCCCTTCTTGAATTTGAGAGATAATTCCTCTCTTTCAAGAATTTTTTACTTGAGCTACTCATTCTCAGCTTCCAGTTCTGCATTTCTCAGCCTCAGCTGATCCATTTCTGTTGACTGAGCATCAAAACTTTTTAGTCTTTCATTTTCAGCACTTAGCTCATCAACTCTGCTTCTTAGCTCATCATTTTCACCCTTCAGTTCAATATGCATACTTGATACATGAGCTAATTGATCTTCTAGGATTCTTAACTATTCATCTAGTTCATTTCTAGAGATCGATGCTTCATGTATGTGATAGAATGAGGTTATTGAGTCAGCTTGACTAACCTCTTCTTGATTGTCGGCCATGAGGCATAGTAAAGCTTCATCATCCGAGTTGTAGCCATCTGAGTTGATTCTAGATGGGTAGTCTGAATCGTCAAGCATGACATTCTCAGAGTTTGCGATCATTACTTTCCTTTTGAAGAAACTTCTCCTCACTTTGTCCTTTTTGTCCTCAGAAAGCTCTGGACACTCGTATCTACAGTATCCTTGCTTGTGGCAATGGAAACATTCCCCTATGTTCCTATTTTCCACCTTGAATTGTTCAGCTGGACGATCAACTGGCTGCTGGTTCCTCTCACTTTTAGCAGCTTCATCAGCTTGGGGTTGAGCTGATTGTTGATCTCTGACTTTTCTTAGCTTCTCCAGCAATCTTATCATTGACTGGATTTGCTCATTCAAGTCTTCAGTCAGGATCTCCTTTTTGTCGGCTGACTCTCTTCTTTGATCAGTCACCGATCCCCCTAGATTCTCTCTAACAGGCGAGCCTCTTGGTCGGAAGTTGTTTCTTCTGTGAGCTTCTCTGAATTGATTTCTTTCAGCATAGAAAGAAGCATCATGAGAAGAGGAAGTGGATACTTCTCTCTTTTGATTCAAGCTGTACTCATGAGCTTTGAGAGATTCAAACAACTCTCTGATAATAATGTTATTCAAGTCTCTCGACTCTTTAGTAGCAATTACTTTCATATCCCACTCATCAGTGAGATTATCAAGAACTTTCAAGTTCATCTCACTATTGGGATAGTTTCTTCCTAGATTATTCACCTCGCTTATGATGTCAAGAAATCTTATTTCTAGGCTCAAGATGCTTTCATCCAGCTGCATTTTGAAAGACTCATATTTATCAACTGCCAGCTGGAGCTTGTTTCCTTTGATAGCTTCGGACTCTTTGCATAGATCTGCAAGAAGGTCCCAAATCTACTTTGTTGTTCTGCAGTTCTTTGTGTCTTTTATGCGATCCTCATCTAGAGTTTGAAAAAGTGCTGCTTGAGCAACAAACTCTAGATTTTTCAACTTCTTCTCTTCACCCGTGAGAAGATAAGTTGGTTTTGAGATCTTGGCCGGTTGGTTGACATCCATGATATGGGCTTCATTGTTCATCATTATGATGATTGGACCGTCTTCGATCACCTCCCACATATTCTCATGGATGGAGCATAGATGAGCTTTCATTTTTTTGCTCCAGTTGTGATAGTTCTCAACTGAAAAGAGAGGTAGCTTATGGTTTCCCATAGCTAGAACTGTTAGCACAGATAAACAGATCTGATTCACGTGATCTGCAGAAACGGTTGATCCTTAGAATTAACTACTCTAATACCACTTGTTGGTCTCAGTGCGAGCCTTTGTCAGTTTGGCGGGGTTGAATAAACTAACATCAAAAACTTTTAAGATAGATTGCAGAATAGGTAGGGCCCTGACTCGCTTTAGTGATTTATCTATGCTGACTGATCAGTTGAGAGAGGCTGACAGAGGCTTAGCTGGTGAGTTGATCAGTTTGGAACTGATAGCTTAAAGACATGGCTGAAGCTTGTCAGTTCAGTCTGTGTGTATGAATGTGTGCAGTTAAAGAACTTGCAAAATTGTAAAACAGTAAGAGCAGCACACACAGAACTTTATAGAGGTTCGAAGCTTCTTGCTTCTACTTCCTCTCTTCCCTCCTTAGAAGGGAAATCCACTATACAAGTGTAAAGTTTCTTTATTACAATTATGCAGTGAAGAAATCCTGTTGGACCTGAAAACGGCACCCTTCAAACCGAGTGTGTGATACCCCGACCCTTTTTGCTAAATTATAAATTATAATTTTGGAAAATGAAGTTGAATTAATATTGTTGAATATTAATCATGATGGTATGTTCGTATTTTATACCGTTATTTTACTGTAGGTTGTCTCACTTGAGCCGATACGTCATAGCACGGTGGTATTATACTAAGTGTATATTACATGTTAACATTTAATAATAAAATTTGTCGAGTTATATGACAATGAATGAGTGTGTATATATCTAATTTTATTTTGCCATACCTTGAACACCCTAACGCTGAGTTGATCGGAAATCTTGCTGAGTTAATTTCGGTAAGTCTTAAAAGTGTTTCGAAAATCTAAGTCGTGTTAAATGAAGTTGGAAATGTCCGGGAGCTGAAATAGTTGGGGGGTCGATTTGAGCACGCCACGCGCCCGCAGGGTGGTGCGCGCTCGCGGGGAGGCCGTGCGCCCGCGGGACGGGTGAGACACGCGCGCCGGTGCGGGGCTGCGCGGGTGCGGAGAGCGTTTGGCCGAGAGCACTGGTGCACGGCCGCGGGAGGCGCGCGGTCGCGCGGGCTAGGACGATTTTTCTGTCCGAATTTCTACCTATAAATACCACACTTATCCATTTCATCTTCATTTTCTCCTCTCTTGTTGGGCGATTTTTTCCTCCATTTCTCTCTACAAATTCTTCAACTTTCAGAGTTTATTCCACCATCATCATCCATCAACTAAGGTAATGATGTGACCCGGGACCTATGGGACACGACACGGACGAAATATACGGAAGCTAAGGAACGGAACAACGTCGGATGCGTAAGGGAACAATATGAACAAAGAGAATAAATAAAGGACTCGACTAGAAACGAACAAGACTCGATGAATAAATAAACTTACTAGGAAACGTATACACGAACTAAACTCGATGGATGACTCTTGAATGACTTGTGCTGGCTGGAACTCGACGGCAGACGGTGGTGTGAACGGCGGAGGTCGTCGTGAAGGTGTATTCGGCGGTGATGATGGATAGAATGAATCGGCTATGCGGCGAACCCGTGTTGAATCAACCCGAACGCACTCGTCTAGCTTCTCCGGATAGCATTCTCCCAAGTACACGATTATAGCCTGAAGAACTTGAATAAGACTATTGGATTACTAATTCAATAGAATTGTTGTAGGATTTTCGATCAACAGAAGATCTTGGAGACAAAAGAGAAATAACTTCTTGTATTCATGCAATTGTCTAACTTTTAATGTAACACATGGTACTCCTATTTATAGGAGACATTAGGAATGAAATTTAGAGTCCTGGAAGTTAAAGAAATCGAAAATATACTAATCCTAATCAAACTAGGATAAAATCAAAAGATACCAAAAATAAGATAACAAAAATCTATCTAAATCTAACTAGATAAGGATAAATCCCAAACTGATTTTGGGCCTCAATATTCTTGCCTATTTGGACCTTATTAATCACAATGGGCTGAATTAATATGATTAATTTCGTGGCCCATGTTAATCTTGCCACCTTTGCATGAAAAACAACATCTCCCGATTTCCCATGCAAACGCGTATAACTTTTCATGCACACATCCAAATGGCGCGATTCTTCTTCTTACGTCTTCATGCTTCCTTCTTCATTATCAATGGATAGCATGGTGATCAATCTCGAGCTGCCCATCACATCATCTTCATGCATTTCAAATTTGCGACGTATAGAAGCTTGTAAATAAGCTTGTAACTTCTTTGCTCGCAAACGCGTCATAGGACCTCTAAACTACAGCTCCGGATCATCTTCTTCTTTGCTTGGTTCATTCTCATCATTCCCCCCTGCTGAAAAGAATTCATCCTTGAATTCACAGGCTCATCATCATCGAACTTATCATCTGCAGAAAAGGGAGACAAGTCAGCAACATTAAATGTAGATGAACACTTGTACTCACTGAGTAATTCAATACGATATGCATTGTCATTGACTCGACTCAACAAGGTGAACAGTCCATCTCCTCTAGGCATCAATTTTGATTTCCTCAAGTTAGGAAAACGGCCAGGACTCAGATGAATCCAAACGCGATCTCCAGGCTGGAAAATCACTTGCTTTCGCCGTTTATTCTTTTGAACAACATTACGTGCGCCAACGGCTTCATTACGCGCACGTATTTTCTCATGCATCTCATTTACTTGATCCTCTTTTCTTGTACCTTTAACACTTGTTAGATACTCAACAGGTAAAGGTAAAAGATCAGTAGGCGTTAGCGGATTAAAACTATAAACAACTTCAAATGAAGACATGTTGGTAGATGAATGCACAACACGATTATAAGCAAATTCAGCATATGGCAAACAATCTTCCCATGATTTCAAGTTGTTTTTAACTAAAGCACGCAGCAAAGTACCTAGAGTGCGATTAACTACTTCAGTTTGCCCATCAGTTTGTGGATGATAAGCAGTAGAAAACAACAGTTTGGTACCTATCTTACCCCATAGTACACGCCAAAAATGTGCAAGAACCTTAGAATCCCTATCACTAACAATAGTTCTAGGTATTCCATATAAACGCACAACATGTATAAAGAACAGATTGGCAATGTGTACAGCATCATCAGTTTTCCTACATGCAATGAAATGAGACATCTTGGAAAACCTATCAACTACAACAAAGATGGAGTCTCGACCAGATCTAGACCGTGGCAAACCAAGTATGAAATCCATATATAAATCAATCCACGGTGAAGACGGGGCTGGTAGAGGTGTGTATAGAATTAATAACTCACGCATAGAAGACTTAGGAATACACAACTGTGAACCCTTGAACAAGAACCCATCATGTACGAAATAACCATCATATGCACGCGACTTTGAACAACATTGAGCATAGATAGGGGCGAAAAAGTCATCACATGCATATAACTCCTTAATTGCATCAAATCACAACATCTTAGTATGCATTAGGTTCAAGAGAACGTATCTTCTTGATAATGCATCAGCAACAACATTATCGGCGCCTTTCTTGTACTTGATGACATATGGGAAAGACTCAATAAACTCTACCCATCGTGTATGTCACTTGTTTAGATTTTGATGGCCTTTTAGATGCTTTAAAATCTCGTGATCCGTGTGAATCACGAACTCCTTAGGCCATAAATAGTGCTGCCATGTCTCTAAAGCTCTCTTGAATGCGTACAGCTCCTTATCATAGGTGGAATAATGAAGGGCTGTATCGTGGAGCTTTTCACTGAAATAGGCGACTGGACGCCGTTCCTGAATCAAAACAGCACCAATCCCTTTGCCCGAGGCATCACATTCAATCTCAAAAGTTTTATTAAAGTTCAGAAGAGCAAGAACAGGCACATTACATAAACAAGACTTTAAAGTGTTAAACGCATGCTCTTGAACAGAACCCCACAAACTTTCGATCTTTCTTGCTTAACTCGGTAAGTGGAGCGGCTATGCTGGAAAAATCACGCACAAAGTGATGATAAAAGCCAGCAAGACCGTGGAAAGATCTCACATCACTCGCAGACTTAGGAGTGGGCCATTCCTCAATCGCCTTGATTTTGGAACGGTCTACTTCTATACCACGTAGACTCACAACAAAGCCGAGAAATACGACTTCATTCATACCAAATGAACACTTAGACAGATTACCATATACTTTTGACTCCCTAAGAAGCTCAAAAACATGTCTAAGGTGTTGCATATGCGTGTGCAATGTGTCACTATAGATCAAGATATCATCAAAATACACAACATGATTTATCAAACGCATAAATGTGCTTGGCGCATTAGTGAGACCAAAAGTCATAACAAGCCATTCATACAATCCATGTTTTGTTTTAAATGCAGTTTTCCATTCATCACCTTCTTGCATACGTACTTGAAAATAACCAGAACGCAAATCAATTTTAGAAAAGACACGCGAACCAGATAACTCATCAAGCATATCATCTAATCTAGGGATGGGAAAACGATACTTTACCGTGATTTTATTGATTGCTCTACAATCCATGCACATACGCCATTCGTTGTTCTTCTTTGGCACTAGGATCACGGGAACGGCACACGGGCTGAGGCTTTCACGGATTTGCTTCTTCTCCAACAACTCTTTAACTTGCCTATCTATCTCCTTAGTCTCGTCGGAAGACATCCTATATGCTGGTCAGTTGGGTAGCACAGCTCTGGGGATGAAATCGATCTGATGCTCGATTCCTCGCACTGGTGGAAGTCCTCCGGGTATCTCCTCAGGAAAAACGTCCTTGAACTCATCAAGTAAGGGCTGCACATCACTAGGCAAACAATCATTAGTAGCACTGCTCTTAAATGTGAGTAAGACAAGGGGCATACCTGCTTTCACGGCTTTCTGAACTCCTTTCACCGAAATAAACAAGCTCTTCATGTGTGGCTTGTTTGTACTCGATTCCTTCTTCTTTTCCACAGCTAAGGAGTCCGAATGAGGTAGTTTATAAGGGGAGGTGGCGTCACCAAGGGGTTGTCCGGGGGCTGCCATTTCAGCCGAGACCTTCGGGGGCCGTTTTGCGGCTGCTTGCTTCGCCTTTTCCTCTTTGAACCTCTCTTGCATGCGTTGCTGATCCATAGCAACGTCTTTAGGTGATAATGGCCTCAAAGTGCTAGTTCAGCCCTCAATGTCGACGGTATAAGTGTTCAGACGTCCATTGTGGACAACAACGTCGATCATACTGCCAAGGCCTGCCAAACAACAAGTATGCCACATCCATAGAGATAACGTCGCACAAAACAGTGTCAGAAAACTTATGGATTGAGAATGATACACGTACCTGATGAACAACGCATATCTCGCCTCTATCTGTAAGCCACTGCAATCTGTATGGCTTTGCATGTTGTTGTACGGGTAGACCAAGCTTTTCCACCGCGTATCAACTGATGGCATTTATCACACTGCCACTGTCAATTATCATGGAGCACGTGTGACCTTGTATCACTGCATGAGTGTAAAAGATGTTCTCCCGTTGGTGCTCTTGTTCCTCTTCTCGAATGATGCTTAAACTCCGGATTGTGACCAAACTGACTTGTTGAGCTTCCGGATCGACTTGTTCATGGGCTGCATCATTCTCAACTTCCCTCTCATGTGTGGCATTGTCCACTGGCTCTGTCTTATCCTCACTGGCTGATTCAACTTCATTTGATTCGGTTAAGTACAGAACTCGCCGGTTTGGACATTGAGCTTGAAAGTGGCCCCAACCTTGACATTTGTGACACTGAATGTCACGAGCTCGATGAGGGGCTGCATTGGGTGGCATCACACCTTGGGTTGGCCGAGTAGGGTTCGGCCGAGGCTGAGTAGTGGGTGTAGACTCGGGTCTACAGCTGGACTACGGTGTAGAACGGTCGAAACGCTGTTCGGGTGGTCTGGATGGACCTCTGGGTCATGTAGAGTCAGTAGAAGATGTAGGAAGTGATGTGGAAGGTATACCTTTACCCCATGAAGAACGTGTAGGGGCTGAAGTGTAGTGAGATCGACGACGACCCTCTCTTAACTGCCTTTCTACAATCGATGCGTACTACACCATTCTTTCTACACTGGTGAAGTCTCTGAGCTCGACTTCACATGCAATGTCGGGGGTTCATGCCTTCAATGTACTGAATAATGGTAACATTTAAGGTCTCTTGCTTCCCGACTCGGTTCAAAAGGGTCTCCAATTCCTTGTGGTACTCTTCGATTGACCTTGTACCTTGCTTGACCCGATTGAGCTTCTTTTCGAGCCCTCTTTCATAGTGCATGGGGATGAAACGTCCACACATGAATCCTTTCATCTCTTCCCAATTGTCGATTGGTGGGTTGTGGTTTTTGCGTCTTCTTTCTTGCTGCATTTCCCACCATGAAGTTGCATAGCCTCTAAACTCCGAGCATGCGAGCTACACTTTCTTTTGCTCTGAAAAGTTGTAGCATGCAAATATCTTCTCTACCTTACGTTACCAATCTAAGTAAACATCGGGGTCATGAAGGCCCTCAAATTCAGGTATGCTCGTCTTGATATTGTTGAGCCTACCATCATCATCATCATGGTAATATGCATGCCTATGGGGATCTAGGGGTCAGCCATGGCATCCTCATTGCCCTTGTGGTGTGTGATCAGCTTCATAACCACTGGCTGCATAGGACTCATATCCATAATCATAGTCCTCTTCAAAGACGGGCTCTCGGGGCGGCCTTTGATCAACTTGATGAATAGGAGGTGGATGTGGGACATTTCTCAGGGGCTGACGTCGTCCATGTCCCTCAACTTGAGGCTCGGGTCGCCTCTCTGTACCCTCTTGAGGCTTAGGTTGCCTCGCTGCATTAATTTGAGGCTCAAGTTGCCTCGTTGCATCAGTTTGAGGCTCGGGTTACCTCTCAGGTTCTCTTTAGACCGTTTGGGACGCGATCGACTGTGTTCTGAACCGTGTAAGCTCCTCTTGCAACTCAGCTACTTGGTTGCCAAGTTCGTCTCTCAGTAGATGATTCTGGTGCTCGAAGTGGCTGACTAGAGCTTCATATTGGTACTTTGGATCCCAGGGTGGCTTGGACAAATAAGACTGCTCGCCTGGTGTGTTTAGCGATTTAGGCTCCTTAAGAGGTGGAGTAGACGCCTCTTTGTTGGTACTTTTCTTCATTGTACCTGCAAAATGAACAAACGTGAAGAAAAAGTGGTATAGGACCTCACAATTCCTCACAAACACTCGTGTATGTTACTCTTGATTTTTCCACTCGTGTATGTCTCTCAAAGATGTAGTGCACGTGTGTGAATGAATATGGAAGTGGGCTGATCGAAAATAGCTGCTTCTGTTGATTAGCTCATCTGGGTCTTCTTCAAGCTCCAACAGATAAAATCAATCCGGAAGGTTGCTAAGAGTAGAAATAGGCGTGTGGGATGAGTATTTCAAGTAGATGGTGTATATGGACCAGGGGTGTACGGGTGTGTGGGTGTACGGGTGTATGGACTATGTGGTGTATAAGGTGAACCGGGTGTAGGTATATACAAGCTGAAAATTTCGAGCCCTATATATGATAGGAATCGAAATCTATGTGGATATGTACGCAAGATCTAGAATAGATATAGATAAGGATGGAAAGAAATCTAACACAAGGAAAGAAATCTAGAAGATAAGGAAAGAGACTTTTGGATGTGTTTGACCAATGGGAACACAATCTAAGAATCCCTAAATATATGGAAACAAATCTAACAACAAGGAATTAAAATCAATAACACAATAATTAAACTGATTTTCATTTTTTTTTTACGATTTTTTTTTATGCCGTAGGGATTCGATCCCTCTGCTCTTTTCTTCTTCTTCTTTTTTCAATGAACAATTCAAGTATTACAACTCAAAAGACTCAAAAATAATAAGACGAACACAAATGACGTATTGAACCACGAACGATAGAAACCGACGTGGCTCTTGATACCAATTTATGATGTGACCCGGGACCTATGGGACACGACACGGACGAAATATGCGGAAGCTAAGGAACGGAACAACGTCGGATACTTAAGGGAACAATACGAACAAAGAGAATAAACAAAGGACTCGACTAGAAACGAACAAGACTCGACGAATAAATAAACTTACTAGGAAATGTAGACACGAACTAAACTCGATGAATGACTCTTGAATAACTCATGGTGGCTAGAACTCGACGCAGACGGCGGTGTGAACGGCGGAGGTCGTCGTGAAGGTGTATTCGGCGGTGATGATGGATAGAATGAATCGGCTATGCGGGGAACCCGTGTTGAATCAACCCGAACGCACTCGTCTAACTTCTCCGGATAGCAATTCTCCCAAGTACACAATTATATCCTAAAGAACTTGCATAAGACTATTGGATTGCTAATTTAATAGAATTGTTGTAGGATTTTCGATCAACAGAAGATCTTGGAGACAAAAGAGAAATAACTTCTTGTATTCATGCAATTGTCTAACTTTTAATGTAACACATGGTGCTTCTATTTATAGGAGACATTAGGAACGAAATTTAGAGTCCTAGAAGTTAAAGAAATCGAAAATATACTAATCCTAATCAAACTAGGATAAAATCAAAAGATACCAAAAATAAGATAACAAAAATCTATCTAAATCTAACTAGATAAGGATAAATCCCAAACTGATTTTGGGCCTCAATATTCTCGCCTATTTGGACCTTATTAATCACAACAATGGGTGAATTAATATGATTAATTTCGTGGCCCATGTTATAATTAATCTTGCCACCTTTGTATGAAAAACAGCATCTCCCGATTTCCCATACAAACACGTATAACTTTTCATGCACACGTCCAAATGGTGCGATTCTTCTTCTCATGTCTTCATGCTTCCTTCTTCATCATCAATGGATAGCATGGTGATCAATCTCGAGCTGCCCTTCACATCATCTTCATGCATTTCGAATTTGCGACGTATAGAAGCTTGTAAATAAGCTTGTAACTTCTTTGCTCGCAACGCGTCATAGGACCTCTAAACTGCAGCTCCAGATCATCTTCTTCTTTGCTTGGCTCGTTCTCATCAGGTAACCTCTATACCTCTTCTTCTTAGGATTAAACACTCATTTCTTGTTGAATCAAACCTAGGGTTTGATATCCAAAAATTAGGGCTTTCGATTTTATTGATCCTCTTGCCTAGATATTTTGAACGTATGGTTTATTTACCTCCTTGAAGCTATATGTGAAGTTATATCAAATTCCTATGGTTCATTTGTTGCTAGGGTTTGGATTTTTGCCCTAATTTTTCCTTGTTGTGGATGTTTGGTTGGAGGTGTTGTGATGCCTTTATGGAGTTGATTTTCATGTATGTTAGAGCCCTAGGATGAAGGTGTTGGTGTTTGAAATATTAGGTTTAAAGGATTTAATTCGAGTCGTGTTCTTATGGTTTAAATGAGTGCACGTAACGTGTTCGATTAAATGTTTCAAAGAGTTTTAATGTGTATTTTGAGTCCAAAATCACAGTATGAGCTTGTATATCCATGGTTGTGTATGTGGATATGTTTGAAGACCTTAAATCAAAGTATAGCATGAGTTTGGTCTAAATTATGATTTAATTGTATGACTTGACATCTAAAAATGAAAAAGGGATTTAAAGGTGCTAGGCGACGTATTGGGGCTTGAGGAGGACAACTTGTGCACGGTAATGGAGTATTTCAAGGTTGAAAGGAACTTAAAGCGTCTCATAAGGTGGGGTAACTCTAAACTGTGAACATGTGTAAAGTTATAGTTATTGTTGTGCTTTGATTGTATACGTATGAATGAGACCCTTCGGGGCAGAACAGAGATCCTTCGAGGTCGACAATAGAGATCCTTCGGGGTTGACAAAGAGATCCTTCGAGATCGATAATAGACTCATTAATGTCCTCCCTGGGGGTAGTATGTCTGCAGGCATCCCTACAGGGATAAAGACGTTCATTAACGGGGGCCTCATGATGTTTGGGCTCTAAGGGGTTGAGACTAGTCTCCACAAAGAAAAGAAGTATCCATATGTCATATTTTTCACTTGTGCAATTGGCTATAACTGTTTACAGTGTTTCCCACTGAATATGTTGTTAAATACTCACCCCATTCATTTAATGAATTTCAGGTTGAGGAGTCGAAGCTTGGGTAGGAGCGTTGTGAACACAAGAGAACCCCACAAGCTTGTGTTTATCCTTTGCATGCTCTTCTTTTGAAACACTCATATTATTATTATTACATTGATCACTCTTTTTGCCTTATGATCAATGATTACTGGGGATGGGAATAGCCCGATATTTTGTAGTCCATGATGTATATAACTTGATATTATGCAAAACAATTTAAAGGGGGGGGGTCATTCGACCTTGGAGCCTTTTATGTATGAAGTATGTTGTTGAACCCTGTATTATGTATGTTAAAATTTAGGGTGTTAGACGGGCGGGTTGAGTAAGACCTATGAGCCCGATAGGTTAGATGCTTCTACTTAAATCCATGTTGTGTGACAAAATAGATATGATAGATTGCCTGCCTAATTGCGAAAAATTTATATTGAAAATTATGATGCCTTACCTCATCATGCTATTATCATGTTTTGACCTTAGCTTCCGCTCATATTAAAACAAGCACACCAAAATATGTAAGTAAATTGTATGTTAAGTGACGTGGCCAAACGGAGTAGTTTAGGGCGTTACAGAGTGCGGCCTACTTTCTAACTGTTGTTGTCCCGGATGAACGGACCCATCGGTACAAGCTCCTCCTCAGCCGGTTTCTAAGTCGACAGCTCACACTTACCGGTCTCAGCTGCTCGCTGAGACTTTAGGTGCTATTGCCCATCTTTACCCGATTTTAGATCTCGCTCAATCTTCAAGAAGGCAGTCTTGAAACTGTTATCAACCTGGAATGCTCCTTTATCTTTGAGTTGGGTGGTTGATCTTTAAGGGAGTGAACTGAGAAGTTTTGCTCTTGCTGGAATTCTGCGTCAGCTTAGCAGCTTGCTTTGAAATTGAAGCACGCCTTCTCAATTTAAGACTTTTCACACTTTGAGAATCTTGAGCTTTGAGTTGTAGAGAGAGAGAAAGAAATAGCTCGTTTTCTGTAAAAATGGCAAAGTTATATTGGCGAAACTCTTCTTGGCCAAAATTGATTTCACCCTCTTTAAATAGATGAGTGAATTTTGACCGTTATGATTGGTAATGTTTAGAGATCATTGGTGGCATTTTAATGCCTGTAGCCGTTTGAAGCTTTTTTTAATGAACTAGCCGTTTTGACTTTTAAAATTCTCTGCACTAAGATCATCAGGTTCTTTCAAAGATTTCCTATTGAGATCTTCATTAACTGCTTGTCAGTAGGAGCAGGTGATTCGGCTATTAGTTCTTAGACATTCAGCTGATGGGCTCTCAATTGTCTCGGCTTTCAGCTTTGAGATAGTCCGGTTGGCAGATCTTCAGCTGCCTTGAGCTTCTGTAATGATATAGTCTTGTTCGGCTAACTCATCAGCTGAGCTTAAGAGTTTTCATTTCTAGACTTATCAGTTGGCTACTTGTTTGAGCTTTTTCTCTCTAACTGGACTATGGTCAGTTGAATAAAAACTTAAAGCATTTAGAGCTGTTTTACCAGTAAACTGATTTGATCAGTTTAGGGTCATCTCTGACTCATCTTTTGATTGGATCAGTTTTAGCTTTTAAGCTGACTCTGTTCATCAGTCTATCTTGGCTTTTCGCTAAGACTGTTGACTAACTCATCCGCGGATGCCTACCAGTCTCCAAAATTCTCTTCCCCCTTTACAGCTTATCTCAAGCTTTGAAGAGTTTACTCTGACTAGTCTAATCAGGCAACCTGTAAGTTGGTTGACCATGCTTCTGAATAGCTGTCTCTCATCTCAGCTCGAAGTCTTACTTGGTCATTGTCATTTATTTTCAGCTTATCATAACCTGCAGTTTTCCATTAAATCATCACACATATTTTGACATTTCATCAAAACCATCATTTGGGATTTTCCCAATAATTTTCCTAACAGTGGAAACGACTGCATGGTCGCGACAGAGAAGGGGTACGGAAGAATAAAATTCACGACTCGGGTCGTGAATATGGTGGTGGTCGCGAATTTCATGCCACATGGTGTCACGTGGTGCCACGTGGATTTGTGGGCCAATTTGCGGGCGTCCGGGTCGTGACTCTGGTCACGAATGCAGAGGGCTTTTCTGATTTTTTCACTTTATTTTTGGGCTTTTTCTTAACTTGGTATATAAGGACTCCTTTTGGATGAAAATCTGAGACCAGTTGCCATACCTTAAGATTGAAAACAGAGGTTTGTTGTGGAGAAAAAGCATTGCAAAGAACAAGACCAAGGATTTCAAGAAAGTCAAGATTCAAGGTAGATTTAATCTTTCGGGTTTTATTTATTTCATTTCTTGTCTAGGCATGAACATCCATAAGTTAATTTTATTTGTTTATTTTATTATGAACAATTAAACCCTAGTATTCTAGGGTTGACTCATGATTCAATTATGAAGTCTTTTAACTAAATCCAATTTTTATGTCTATGATTTTATCGCACTTTAATTATTCTTATGTTACATTTGTATGTCAATTAACTGGCCATTAATTGATGTAATTAATTGTATTGATTCATAAATTGAGAGAGGAGTTTCGACACTAGAACGGAATAATTAACTTTGTAATTAACAACACTCGAGAGAGTTGAAATTACTGGAGAGAGCATTAAACCCATGGATCATTTAGGGGTCGCATGCTAGATAATGAATGGATACATTGTTATTTATTAAGTGATCTATGTTCTTAATCTCTGAGAAGAGGTTTTGAATACAACCACTTTAGTATGATTAAAATCCCAACATAGGCATGAATATTTGATTAGTTAATAAGATGGATTAATTGATGATTATTCAATCCTAGAATGCGCTTGTCTTTTTTATAAATTTTATCTGCATTTTTATCTACTGTTGAATTTTAGTAGTTTGGTTTCTTTAATTATTTTATTGAATTTGTTTAATACCACTAAATTTTGGGTAGTCTAGATAACAGAGTTAGGATAAATAGAATAACTAGTAGTTGGAATTTAAGTCTCTATGGATTCGACCTTCTTCGCCATTATACTAGAAACCCCGTTGTACACTTGCAGTTTAAGTGGAAGTTTTTGGCGCCATTGTCGGGGAATTATTTCTTTAATTACTATTATTCGAGTTTATTTTATATTGTTACTCTAGAAATTTTTATTTTATTTTTATTTTTTATTCCAGTTTAAATATTAGTTCTTTCCTCTGATTTCATAGGTTGTGTATGAGCACAAGATCAAAAGGAGAGCAATTACAAACTTTTGATCCTGAGATTGAAGCTACCGTTCGGCATAATAACGCAAGAAGAAGAAGGAGAGAAATGGCAGATCAACAGGCAGCACCTGTTACAGTCGAGGAAATGAGGTAATTGTAGAGACTGTTGGAGGAGATGCAGCGCCGAATGCAAGAGCAACAGGCTGTAAGAGAGGCAGCTCCGACACCAATAAATAAGATATTTACACCGGTGCTCAACCATGGCCATGTTCTCGGTCCCGGGATCAATGCTAACAATTTCGAACTGAAGTCAGGACTGGTAGGCATGGTTCAACATCACCAGTATGGAAGACACAATACTGAAACCCCAAATGCTTATCTACAACAGTTCTTGGAGATCTACAGTACCATTAAGATGAATGGGGTGTCGGATGACACTATTCAACTTCACCTGTTCTCATTCTCACTACGGGATGCTGCCAAGGATTGGTACCATTCACTGGATCTCAGTACAGTGGATAGTTAGGAATGCTTGGCACATAAGTTCCTCTATAAATTCTTTCCTCCCGGTCTAACTCTAAAGCTGAAAGGTGAAATCACTCAATTTCACCAATATGAGGATGAGAATTTATACGAAGCATGGGAGAGATTTCGAAAGCTGCTGAGGAAGTGCCCTAGTCATGGTTTTGGGGTTGATCATCGGTTTTGCATCTTCTATAACGGATGCGACATGGAGGTGAAGAGGCTTCTGGATGCCTCTGCAGGTGGGTCTTTACTGAATAAAGGACATGATCAAGCCGTATCTATCATTGAAGACATGGCAATCAACAGTTATCAGTGGACCAATGATTGGTAGGTGAAGATTATGAAGAGGGCTGCAGCAGTAGAAGACATTGATCCTATCTCTAAGCTGGCCGCCCAGCTTTCTACTCTGAATGCCACCATCAATAGCCAGTTTGATGCTATGACACGTTCAGGTGCAGACAATCATGTAGGAAATGCAATGGAGGGCGTGAATTACGTTAATCAAATAGGCTATGGGAACAATAACAATTATCGAGGTGGGAATCAATTCTACCAAGGTACTCATTCTAATCTATCTTATAGGAATCCCAAAGTCGCGTTATAGCCACTACTGGGTTTTTCAGTGACCAATGGTGTGATTGATGAAGACAAAAAGCCGAAGATGGACGAGCTTTTGATGGCTTTCATGGGCAAGACAGAAAAGTATATGGGAGAGTCTCAATCTAGAGTTGAGAAGCTTGAGAATGCCGTTGGAGCCATGCGAACTCAAATGAAGATGTTTGAAAAGCAGCTGGGACAGTTAGCCACAGTAATCGGGAATCAACATGAGCCAGGCCAGTTTCCTAGCAACATAACTGTCAATCCCCAAGAGCAGTGCAAAGCAATACAGCTGAGAAGTTGGACTTTTTATGAAGGGCTAAAAAAACTGAGACTTACACCTACTCCTAATGAAGATTCTGAGAAGTGAGAAGAAGATCCAGAAAGTCATAGTCCAGCCGCCGATAGTCCTGCATCACCGCCAATGCTACCTCAGACCACCCCTGCAATATCTGTGCCCATTCTTTATCCTCAGAGGTTGCAGAAGAAGAAAGTGGATGATCAGTTCTCCAAGTTCCTGGAGATATTCCGGAAGGTGCAAATCAACATCCCTCTGGTAGAGGCTTTAGATGTCGAGTTATGCTAAGTTCCTCAAGGATGTTATCTCCAAGAAAAGAAGACTGGATGATTATACCACGGTAAATCTTTCCGGGAATTACAGTGCTTTAATCCAGAAGAAGCTTCCAGCTAAGCTCAAAGACCATGGAAGCTTTACTATCTCAGTCACTATAGGAAGCGATCACACCGGGAAGGCCTTATGTGATTTGGGGGCTAGTATCAACATGATGCCATTATCATTCTTCCAAATACTGAACATCGGGAAGATCAAGCCCACCACCATATGTCTTCAGATGACAGACAGATCAGTGACACGTCCGTAGGAGATAGTTGAAGATGTCTTGGTTAAAGTTAATGAGTTAATTTTTCACAATGATTTTGTGGTGCTTGACATGGAGGCGGATGTTGAAGTTCCTTTTATCTTGGGACGCTCGTTCAAGGCATTGGTAGACATAGGGGTGAGCAAAAAGTACCGAAAGCCGAGAACCGAACCGAACTGAATTAATTTAATTTTTCGGTTCGGTTCTTTTTAAAATTCGGTTCGGTTCGGTTCGATTCGGTTGTTTTTTCTAGCAAAAATTCAGTTTTCGGTTTCGGTTTAGTCCAGAGGGAAAATACCCGAACCAAACTGAAAAACCGAATTTATATATATATTAGCAATAAAAATAATCGACTTTGTTGTACTTTATAGTTTATTCGGCTTTACTTTGTTGGAATTTACATATTTTTGGACTTTATTTAATTATTTATTGGTATTTTTTGAACTTGAACCTTGATAATTAGCTAATTCATACTTGTACATATTTAATTATATCGAATGAGGAGAATTTAAAGAAAAAAAATAGATTATTAAATTTAAGAAAATTTCAGTTCAAAACCGAACCGAACCGAAATATTTCGGTCCGGTTCGGTTCTGATCAGAAATTCTGTTCGGTTCGGTTCTATTTTTAAAAAATTCAGTTTTCTTCAGGTTTAATATTTTCAGGACCGAACCGAAAAACCGAATGCTCACCCCTAGATAGACGTGGCTAAGGGAGAATTGACACTTCATGTCAATGATGAGAGTGTCACTTTTTCCCTCTTCAAAGCCATGCAATTTCATGACAAGGAGGATGCCCAACAAGTTGAGGAGTGCAAAGTCCTTAAAGTGGTGGAATCCTGCATAAATGTGGCTGATTTTATGGATCCAAAGGATTCTTTGGAGCAAAGTTTTCTCCACTCGTACTATGCCACCAGTGAATCACATTTTTTTTATTATGATTTAACTGATACAATCGCTGAATTGAATTCACTGCAGAAAATTCCAAGGCGAGGATCCAAATTTCTACCGCTGAGGGATAAAAGCGCTAAGGATGGCGAGTCACAGACACCCAAAAAGATGGAGTTGAAGCCACTGCCCGCCCATCTCAAGTATGCTTTCTTGGGTGAAAATGAATCCAAACCGGTTATAGTTTCTACTTACCTCTCTGAGTCTCAGTTGGATAGTCTCTTGCGTGTGTTAAGAAAGCATCAAAGTTCTATATGTTGGTCGATTTCTGATCTAAAAGGGATTAGCCCATCTATATGCATGCACAGGATTTTACTTGAGAATGATTATAAACCACGTGTGCAAAACCAACGTAGATTGAATCCTATTATGCAAGAGGTAGTAAGAAAAGAGGTCTTGAAATTATTAGATGTTGGAATTATTTTTACTATCTCTGATAGTGAGTGGGTTAGTCCCACTCAAGTTATGGCTAAAAATGAGGGCATGACTGTCGTAGAAGGTGAAGGGAATGAATTGATTGCTACTAGAGTCGTGACTGGTTGGCGTGTGTGTATCGATTATCGTATGTTAAATATAGCGCTTGTTGGGAGGCAACCCAACGTTTTTTCAGTTTTATCTTTTCTTTAGAGTCTTTTTGGTCGTTTTGTTTTTTGTTTTTTTTTCATTATTTTGTGTGTTGTCTTGTGTCTTTTTGTTGTGTTATGCAGGTAATAGCTGCGGAATAGATCAACTGACGATAGAAGAGTTCTAAGTAACCTTCAATGTCGTGTCTTCACGCATTGGGCATACACAAAGAAAGTTGCGATTAGGGTTGTTTGAACGTTTACTTGGGACCTTCTATCATTCATTTGATCATATCCGGGCTTGAGGTTCAAGTACAGCAAATATAGGAGGTCAAAAAATCACCGGATGCACAGACCAAAATTCATGACCCGAGTCACGAGGCATCCAGTCGCAATTGCATGGTCACGAATCATAATGAAGGAATACTATAATGTCACGACAGAGAGGGGGTACCACAAGAGAAAATTTGTGACCCCGGTCGCGAATTTTCAACTTGTCCACGTGGCAGGTGTACTGACTGGGTCGCAAATTTTCCACGGAGGACAGAACAAAATTCGCGACCCAAGTCATGACCCGAGTCGCAGTCGCGAATCCTAAGCTGACGTGGCAACGCGGAATCTGGTTTAAACCCCTCTTTTCTCATTTTTTTCTCATTCTCCCTCTTCCTCTTCACACAAACACGCACACACACTTAATTTCTCTCTAAATCCACCACTCAAGGTATGTTTTCCACCCTCTAATCTTATGTTTTTCAATTACCCATGACATGATGACTTGATTTTCATAATTTTTTGCTTGATTCATGGTAGAAATTGGATTACCCAAATTCTAGGTTTTAAAAAGGGGAAAATTTTGGAATTGTGTGTTCTTCATGATTTTAGTTGCAATTGTTGGTCCTAATTGTCCCCATTCTATTGGCATTACATGTTTGCATGATTTGTAGCTTCATTTTTACTTTTTTTGGTTGAACTTTGTTATGCTATGGATTTGGGAGATATTTGGGTTTTTTTTTTGGAGATCGTATGTCTACATGCTTGTTTTTATGATAATCATGGTTGTGTTTTGTGCATTGTGGCATACTGATTGTGTGCGAATTTGTGCGGATGATGGTGTAGTTATGTCGTTGTGTTTTTTTTTATACCATCCTGTTGGCTTTGAGTGTGATGGAAGGGAATGGGGGATGGTGAAGTTTGATTTTTACCTTTGTTCAAGTTTGGGGGAAAAAGTGTGGGTTTAATCCCTGTTGTTCTTTGTAGGACTTTGCTCGTATAGGTGTGCTAAATGGCAAGGGAGAATTTTTTCAGTCGATTGGTAGGAGGGGGCAGAAGTAGACCTCCTATTCTTTCCACTCCTCCACCCACCTCCAGTTCAGAAGATGAGTTTGACGAACATGCTGATGAGGATGCGGATCAATCTGAGGAATTGGATCAATCTGAGGGTGAACATCAATCCAAGGAGAATAAACCACATGGGGGCTCTGAAACTGACGACTCTGATGATGAAGACTACGAGCCTGAATCTGAAGAAGATGATGTTGTTGAAGAGCTCGAGCCCAAGATTGCTGATGATGATGAAGCTACAGCTCCTCTTTACTACCTACTCAAATACGGTATCGAGTTGCAGACACAAGAGCACGAGATGATTGGGGACGATTAGCAGTGATGAAGATTTTCCCCATAAGATATCCCTGCGCTGCCACTACTACCACTCTCAGCATCCATGAGGATGTGTGGGGCCTCATTAACCGCATAGGGTGGAACCATGTTGTGGCCGGGGGATGGCCTACTTATCCGGTGCTGGTGTATGAATTTCTCAACACTCTTGAGGTGCCATCAACTTAGATTCGAGGCCCCCATACCATGACATTCCATTAGGTGAATGTGGCTTATATCCTCACCGCCCATGAAGTCAACGCCATTTTTCATATCCCCGATGGCGGTATTTTCAACCATTTTGGAGTTCGGACTGCATATTTTTGGTGACGCCTATAGTCTGAGACGAAGCAATATGATCACAAACAAGCTAAAACGTCCATAATGCCTAATCCAATATTTCATTACGTGCAGAAGATCATTTCTTCTACTGTGTTGGCACGACACGAGACATCGGGAATTCGGACGCCTGAGATCCTCTTTCTGTGGGCCATGTTGAGCGGCACCAATCTCAACTTTGCCGCATTCTTGATGCAACAATTTAAGAGGCAAAGCTCACAAGCCACAAATTCCATTGAGATTGGTGGCATGCTCACACCGATTGCTACATATCTTTGCATTCTATTGCATCAGTATGCAATCTCCCGGGTCCACGAGCCATCAATTTGCCAAATTTATACCAATCCTGGATGTTGGCCAACCATACGGACACTCATCTCCTCACCTTAAGGAGAGATCATTGCTTCCCCTTACCCAATTACCCACTCACCACAGTTTCTGATCTCACCAGCACCAACAACTGGCTGTTAGATACTCTAGCCCACTGTGCCGCCATTGATCCTGCAGCTGGCGAGGACCGGTTTGAGATTCCAGAGAGAGTTCAACGGGCGCAGGCTGAGTCGTTCGCTCAAGCTGAATGGAGAGCACGCACTCGGACACAGGATGACCGCATAGATGAGCAGTGGGATTCTCTCACTAACATGATGGCCAATATAAACACGGTCATCGGCTCGATGCACACCGCAATCGGCACCCTGAACACGAATTATGGTACCATGAACGAGGCCTTCCAAACTTTGCAGACGGATGTGCACAATATGCAAGGAGAGGTCCATGAAATTTGAGACATGGTTAGGGGACTCCAACCGCACCCGAGTGCGTATTTCCCCAACCCTTACTATGGTGCTGGACCTAGTGCACCGTCTACATATCCGCTCGCCCTTAAGAGCCCACCTCGTCTAGCCATTCTCAGTGTGGCCAGCCCTAGCATCAGATGCCCCCGCACCTGTACCCGTACATGTCATTTAGGTACCTGCCGTACCGGTCATCCCCGTCCTCCTAAACATACTGTAAGTGGTCCAGACCCCTTTATGTCTTCTTTTCAAACTTATTCTTCATCTGAGTGTTGAATAAGTTTGGGGGGATACGCGCTTAAGGTGTCTAGACCATTTTTTATTTACCTGTTTTCTTAGTTAGTCTTTTAGCTAGTTGTTGTTTTTATTTTTGTTTGGTTGTAGTGGTTTTGGTTGCCTTGGAAGAATTTTTGAGCTTATCTGCATTTATTCTTTGGGAACTTGTATGAACTATGTGCATAATTCATGACTTGGTAATTATGATTGAGAGAATAGGAATACGTTTGATTTAATTGTCATAGTCTTGATTTGAACATGCTTGTGTTTTTTAGCTTGATAAGCATGATTAAGACCAATGTTGAGCCGTGAGCTTTTGTGCCTATGGGGTGTTTAACCCATCTCTTTGTTTTGGTGTGTTGGTCGGACATGTTTTTATATCTCTAGGACTTGCATGATTTCTCTTTCAAAAACTTTGGTTGTGTCCGAAATTTAGGAAATGATATTGGGCCATCTTTTCTATAGTCATTTATGCATACATGGTCCAAAATAAGCATAATTCATTTGTGAACCTTGTTGTGCCTAATTGTTTTTTTTCTTGGACCCTCTTTGGTATTGAATTGATAAATGTATGGAAGATAGGAGTGAAGGGAAGATGGATGATTATGGATTGAAAAATGAAGTGATGAATGGGCTACATATGTGGTTGTTGTTGTTGGCACACAAATAAACTTGTCATTTTATGTCTAAAAAACTCGAAAAAATAAGTGGTGCCAACAACATAAGGAGAAAAGAATGGAAAAGACTCAAAGAGTCCCTAAAAAATGAGGTTGTGTAGAGGGAGTTGAGTTAGAAAAATTCTAGCTTGGTGTTTGAATGAAGAGAAAGGGGTGTTTAGTCTTGAATGGTGGAGATGAGTTGAGAGAATTGTAAATTTATGTGATCTTTACAAGTCTTTTAGTCACTTTAGCCATATTTTTCCAACCCCGACCCGAAACCTACATTACAACCTGTTTAAAAGTCCGTTTTGATCCTTTATTCTAGCATGATTTCCTTTGGTGAGTTGAGAAAGAATGCAAGCTTATGGTTGATATTTTTACATGTTCGACATTCGATGAGTGCTTACCTTGATTTATACGACTTGTGAGAGTTGAGAGATACACACACGCCTGAGAAGACCATTGGTTTAATTATGCTTGTTAAGTTTCAAGGGCATGTGTGTGGGATATGATGGGCTTTTGAGTTTTGAACTTTCGTGTTCCTTTAATTCTTGAAGTCTTAATTGCTAGATTGTGGACTGTATGCATATTTTGTCTCAGTCCTGCTTTGGATTTTGGTTCTTTGTTTGAGGACAAACAAACTTCTAAGTTAAGGGGAGTTGATAAACTGATATTTTACACTATTTTTATTACACTTTTGTGTCGTATTTTGTATGTCTTGAGTGTGTTTTATCTCAGTTTATTCCAGTTTCCTGAGATTTTGGGAGTTGGTAGCGCTTGACGTATTTTGCAGGTTTTTTCATCAATTGTGGATGCTTTGAAGGTTTGAAATGAATTTGGAATCCTGAGATATTACATGAAGAAATTAGTCGAGAAAACGGGATGAAACAAGCCGAGAAGGAAAGTCGCGAGCAAGCACCCGTGACCCAGTCGTGACTGCATGGTCGCGAATGAGAAAGTGGAGACGACTGCATGGTCGCGACAGAGAAGGGGTGCGGAAGAACAAAATTCGTGACCCGGGTCGCGAATATGGTGGTGGTTGCGAATTTCATGCCACGTGGCATCATGTGGATTCACGGGCGTCTGGGTCGCGACTCTGGTCACGAATGTAGTGGGCTTTTCCGATTTTTCGATTGTATTTTTGGACTTTTTCTTAACTTGGTATATAAGGACTCCTTTTGGACTAAAATTGAAAATAGAGGTTTGCTGTGGAGAAAAAGTATCGCAAAGAACAAGACCAATGATTTCAAGCAAGTCAAGATTTGAGGCAGATTTAATCTTCCGGGTTTTATTTATTTCAATTCTTGTCTAGCCATGAACATCCAGAACTTAATTTTATTTGTTTATTTTATTATGAACAATTAAACCTTAGTATTCTAGGGTTGACTCATGATTCAATTATGAAGTCTTTTAATTAATTTTAATTTTTATGTCTATGATTTTATCGCACTTTAATTATACTTGCGCTACATTTGTATGTCAATTGACTGGCCATTAATTGATGTAATTTATTGTGTTGATTCATAAATCGAGAGAGGAGTTTCGACACTAGAGCGGAATAATTAACTTGGTAACTAACAACACTCGAGAGAGTTGAAATTACTGGAGAGAGCATTAATTCCATGGATCATTTAGGGGTCGCATGCTAGATAATGAATGGAGACATTATTATTTATTGTATGATCTACGTTCTTAATTCTCTGAGAAGAGGTTTTGAATATCAAAGTGGTTGCTTTAGTGTGATTAAAATTCCAATATAGGCATGAATATTGGATTAGTTAATAAGATGGATTAATTGATGATTGTTCAATCCTAGAATGCGCTTGTCTTTCTGATAAATTGTCTCTGCATTTTTATCTACTGTTGAATTTTAGTAGTTTGGTTTCTTTAATTATTTTATTGAATTTGTTTAATACCACTGAATTTTGGGTAGTCTAGATAACAGAGTTATGATAAATTGAATAACTAGTAGTTGGAATTTAAGTCTCTGTGGATTCGACCTTATTCGCCATTATATTAGAAACCTCGTTGTACACTTGCAGTTTAGGTGGAATAAAAAGACCGAACACTCGTTGTTTGTATAATTGATGATTATATTGTCTCTACCTATTTTTGATGTGCAAGGACTAGGATTTTTTTGTTCAATTTTCACGTTGGGTATGCTTATTGTTTTTATGTTATTCTTTATTAAATAACTAATTTGATATCAGTTTTTTATGGGTCTCGATCTTTCTTGTATTGTTTATATGCTCAATAATATTATTTGTAACTTATATATTTTTCATTGGTTTATAGTGTCTCCTAAAATATATATCGTGTGGATGCTGGATATACAAACGGAGAAGGTTTTTTAGCACCATTTCAAGGTCAAAGATATCATTTGAATGATTGGAGCGAACGACATCGACCTACCACTGTCGAAGAATTCTTTATTATGAAGCATTCTTCTGCAAGGAATGTAATAGAGAGATTGTTCGGTTTGATAAAGAATCGATGGGCCATCTTTAGAAGTCATTCATATTATCTGATTAAAATTCAAAACCGTATTATTATGGCATGTTGTTTACTCCAAAATTTTATAAACACAAGAAATGGGTGATTACCAAGTAGAAGATGATGAGAGAGAAGGTGTAGATGGAAGCAATGATGGTGAAGATGGAGAAGAACTTATCACAACATTGAGCCTTCTGATGAATGGACTAACTTCAGAAAAAATCTTGCAATTAATTCATTCAATAGTTGGATAGCACAAAGGAATAATAGATAGTTTATTACTATATCTTAAGTTTGTGTTTAATTTTAAATTGGATATAATTGTATTTGGTACAACAGCTTGAAGGTTTTTTTTTTATTTTCTTAGTTTCTTATTTGATTTGATTTGGGGTATCTCGATGTTGACTTGTCTTGTAAAAACTCATGTTCCCTACCTATAATCTTGTTGAATTTATGATAATGATCTTTTATAATTACAGATGTGTGTGCAGAAAGTAGAGATGTTGGGAAGATTGTAATACAAGTTCAGCGGTGAGAGCATTATTCTTAGGAGAATACAATTCTTAGTATAGTATGCAAGATTAAGATTAGGATACATGTTTGCATGTTTTGTCGAAATCAAACCTTCTGATGGTCTTTTATGTGCAGTTTAAAGTTGCTTATTTTGCTAACAAAAAACCTATCATTCCATTTCCTTCATAATGTTAATTGCTTCCTTAATGCACTAACTATGCCATGAGACATATTGTAGTAAAAATTCATCAGAAATTGGCTTTTGCTAAGCGTTTCAGCAAGAAATTGCATGATTGGGTACTAAGTTGAATGCCAAGTCTCCTAGCATATGCTAAAGCCGTCATTCCATTCTCAACGCATGTGATGGGCCAAATAAATTGAGCTCAGCATTTTGACAACAACAACAACAATAACAAAAAGTAAACCAAATTTACCAAGAACTCCAAATCTCCTAGTAGAAGCTGTTGTGGCCTTTCTAAGACCAATAGAATGAGAGTAGAACCAAAAATAGAATTCTTCATTACAAGCTCATCATATGCAGCAATCATGAATTATTGAAAATGAATAGGTGATAATGAGCCCGATCATTAAGGTAATTACATAAAGTGGCAAGTTTCTTATATATAAAAGTGAATGGCAAGCAACTAAATTTAAATAAAATTGTTAAAACTGTAGACTAATTTGGAAAAATGGACTAATATGGAAAAGGAAAATACAGAACACTTAGCAAGGTGTAATACCAAAATCAATAAAAGAAAAGATAACGAACAAATTTATTCAATTTAAAACCAAATTAACCCCAACATAAACATGAGTGTATTCAACTAAAAAACCAAAGTCTAGAACATATAATTCTAGTTTTAATTCATTGAAAACAATAAATAAATAAAATTTCAAACTTCGTCATTCAAAATAGCTTTGACCAATTGCTCTTTGCCTTCTTTAGTTATATTAAAAAACACATCAATCAACTCATCACGACTTGTGATGTAGTAAACAGCTTTGATAACCCCTCATATGGTAAGATCGGGCATCTTTCTTATCTTTGAATCAATTTGTCGCCGATTTTCAGAAAGTTCAGCATCAGCTCCAATAGCTTTGCTAAAAACATGACTAGCATTTGCAATTTCAATGCCAATAATTGAAGCCACTTCTTTCATATCAACCACCATTGTCGAGCAACTAGCTGCTCTCTTTTTCTTCTTCTAAATGTTACTCCTTTCATTTATAGGAGATTGCAGAGGATAAAAGGATGAATCAAAATCATCCGGATCCTCTTTCTTTCTGAATCTCTTCCATCATATCACCAGGACATTTAACATAAATTCATGTTGCTCTATCTCTCCCAAAAATAACAAGCAAGTCATCATAAAAAGGAAATGGCTTGTTTTTCTAAGGTGCATAAGCAGATCGACTCTGCAAACAATATATATATATATATATAAAGTGATATAAAATAAAAGTCATAAACCAATTACAAAACCTAAAAATCAAACCCTCAAATATGCATCCCATACAGGCTTTTCCGCAGTAACACATTTCTTGATTGGATCCATTCCAAAATCACTTGTGCTAGGCCCATTCAGCATGTCATAAACAATATGAAAATCTCTTTTCAATGTTTTATTTCTCGACTCAATGTGTGGTTTAGCCTTCAAACCATAGTCAGGCAAAGCAACTTGCAGTTTCTCCTCTACATAATTCAAGTAGCCAGGTTTAAACCATTATCAGCTTTAAATTTTCCAAGATTCACCATATCAAGAAGCGCTTCAATGAGCTTAGCATCTTCTTCATAATTCCATTTTCTCTTGTTGTTACGAGGACCTCTCGTCTCTTGAGTAGTGTCCTGAGTATCAATTCTTTACAATATAATAATATATCAAAAATAAAAGAAAATAACATTATAAGAAACATGATGAAAGCTATACATACCAAATAAAGTTACCTATGGCAAAATCAATCAAGAAAAATAAAAGATGCTTATATTTTAAGACTTTTAACTCTAAATGCTGATAGAAATTGTATTCTATGTATGATGCATATACCATTTTCAACAATACAAGAAACACACTACAACGGAACACTTGAATAAGTAAAATAAGATAAATTGGTTTCAACATTATAATCACTCAAAATTTTTCATCCCAACTATCTCAAAGCATACAATGCATACTATTAGAGGAGCAGTTGCCATAATTCACTTCTACAAAATACATCAACATTGCAACACGACAACCAATTAGTATATATCAGAGAAAGCCACAAAGGAAAAATTCAACACTATATATCACTAACAAAAAAAATCAAATTGTAACCAAACTTTCCAATCAACATTTTGTTTAGCTTGAGAACATATGAAACATTCTCACCTGAGAGGAAAATCGCCTCCATTTGTAGCGGTAAACTGAGGCCAAATGATTGTGCTCCTTCAAAAATAAGTAACGCTTTATATAGGCTTTAGAAAAATAAATTTTACACATAATATGATGACAGACTTCCAAAGAATAGATTTTTCTGCGAAGTTTAATTGACTTCAAAAAAACAGATTTCACGGACATCTCGCCGATTCCTATTAACCAAGTCATCGAGATCATCTAACAAATTTTTCTGAAAGATTTAATTGACTTCAGAAGAATAGGCTTCAGAAGAACATAAAAATATATTTTCCCTCAAGATTTAATTGACTTCAGAAGAAATCTTTGTGGACGATCAGGTTTTTTTGTGAAGTTTAATCCCCGCAACACTAGGTTTTTCTGCAAAGTATAATTCATAAAAATAGAAAGTAAGTGAGGGTTATTTTAATTTGATATTATTATTATTATTATTATTATTATTATTATTTCACATTTTAATATTATATCATTTTTTTCAATTATAAACGTTTGTGCTACTTTTTTTAATTCTTATTCAATGATTTTTTCCATAATTGATTTTTTAATTTATCTAGATTTTCTAATAAATAATTTTTAGTTCATTTTTTACTTGGACTCCACATGGGCATATTAATAATTTCAAAAAATATTATTTCATTCTTTGTGCATACCAACCATGTGAATGAAATCAATCAAGGAATGGGTATTCCATTCCCTATTTATACCACCCAAAGGAATGAATTGTCATTCTTTTTCATTCCCATCATCATTTCATTACTAAGTTCATTTCATTCCCACTTGATTCCATTCTGGTATACCAGTCATCCCCTAAGTGGAATGAAATAAATGACTTTTCAAAAAAAAAAAAGGAAAAATCACTAGTGGTGGGTATTAAATACTTGATTTTATTATTATAGTTTATATATCATAACAGTTGAATAGTAATTAATTATATTAAACCAAGATGAATAAGATGTAAATATCATTTTTATTTTTCAGCTAATATAATTGATTAATAGGGTTAATTAATTATTCCATAATTAAGTCTATAATTTTTTTTTTCAAAATTTTAATTTTTAGCAATAAATGTTAATTATGACACTATATTCTAAATCTCTTCATACCGTAATGGTTTGTTCAATGCAAAACTTGGGAAGAAAAGGAAAAAGAAAACTATCAAAATTGGGGAAATTATAAGGGTATATATACTTTCCATGCACTTCTGTTTAATTGTATTTTAGCAATTAACATTTGATTGTTTAATGTAGGGTCCTCGATAACTCCGATAGCAAATATTGTGGGTATTATTGACATGGAATATGTTATACCATATAAAACTAGATTGACCAATCGTGCGATGCACGAATAAGACATGTACACTCATTATTGTTTTATTAGAAGTTATAAATATAAAAGACATATAATGAAAACATTTAAACAAAGTACCGAGATCTTAATGATAATTTTTTATTGGTAACCTCGACAACACCCAAACGGTATAGGCCCCTATGTAAAATGGATATGCTTTGAGTCTGATTGAAAATCTTAAATATAAATTTTTGTTGGTCCCTTCGACAATACCCAAACGACATAGACATTTATGCGGAGATGTTTCAAATCGGAAACCTACGTACCGTTCCCCTTTTCGCCTGTCATACTTCATTTTCCAAGTGTTATTTACATTTTTCTGTATAGTTCGTGGGCTATTACACAAAAGTAAGACTTACCTAATGCGCATCCCTGTAACGTTGCGGGTTACCCTCATTGTAAAAACCAAATGTATGTTGAAATGATTTTAAAATTTTCATTTTTAAATGTAAATGTCTTAGATTAATATACTTTATCATTTATTGCATAAATTTCAAGGTTCTTCTTATTGTAGATGTATTTTTTTGTATTTATTTGATATATTGGATATATTGGTAAAATGATAAATAAAAAAATAAATGCAAAACATAATACTTAAACAATTATATTTATACATTTTTCAAAAGCTATTTGTTTAGAAAAATAATATATTCACATTTTGTTTATATTCATTAAAATATTTGAAATGCAATCATTGCAAAATTTTCATCTATCATTGATCATATAAATTTATCATAATTTATAAATATCTAAGATGCACATTTCTATAAGTAGTTATGCGAGCTATGATACAAATATATAAATGAAATGGTCGTACAAACATTTATTATAAAATTTTTATAAATATTTTTAAATACAATATAATGATGCACCTCTCTTACTTTAAAATAAAATTGGAAATATTATTTTAATATTTTTTATTTTAAATTACATGAGGTGCATCATTATATTGTATTTAAAAATATTTATAAAAAATTAGAAATATTATTTTAATATTTTTTATTTTAAATTACATGAGAAATAATCAATAATATATTATCATTTTGACCATCCATATTTTATATGAAGTAAAAAAAAATTTACAGTAGAGCTCAAATTCAAAATTATACACAATTAATCATACATTATTAATTGCTATCATAAAGTAATGTAAAGACACGTAAACCAAAAAAATCAAAATATAAAATTAAGCTGAATATTGAGATTAATAAAGATATGTATATATACATAAATGTTTTACTACATAAATTGAACACAATAAATGAATTTATCACTCAATTCATTCATTAAAATAAATAAAAAATTAAAGTACAATAATACAAATAATAAAATTTCGAGATGGATTGTAGTGCACTTTGTTGTGATTATCATCCGATTAATATATACTATTAGAGGGAGTAGGGTGTTTGTGTATGCCAGAGTCCTAGATGTTGCTGATGACATAACTCAATTACATTAATAAATGTGGAAATATATAAAACTACCCATATTTCTTAACTTAAAACCCCCTTTATCCACTTCCTTACCCACATCCAACAATTACCCAACTTTAATGTAAAGTCCCTAAAATACCCTCAAAAAGGTGTTACTTACACATCTCTTACACAAGTGTACTTGATTGTGCTAAAAACCAAGGCAAATCTACTTAGAAATGTTACAGAGACATGTGACAATGAAGACTTCTCATTGGCTGAAAAATCATTGCACAGATCCCGAATGAAAAATTCCTGTCGGTATTCCAGCGGTATAATATCATACCGCTAGTACTCGGGCGGTATTTTAGGGACCGACCAGTATGCGAGCGGTATATTTGATACCGCTGGACTACAAGATCAATATCGGCCGGTATTCCAGTGGTATTATATAATACCGGCCGGTATTCACGCAGTATACATAATAACGGGCGGTAGTCAAGCGGTATTACATAATACCGGCTGGTATGCGAGTGGTATATTTGATACCACTGGATTACAGTATTAATACCGGCCGGTATTCAAGGGTATTACATAATACCGATCGGTATTCACGTGGTATTATATAACAACGGCCGGTATTACATAATACCGACCGGGATCTGTGCAATGATTTGATACCGCTGGATTACAGGATCAATACCGGCCTGTATTCTAGTGGTATTACATAATACCGACCGGTATTCAAGCGGTATTACATAATACTGGCCGGTATTACATAATACGCGAACGGTATCAATGTAGCCCGGCGGTATGTGAGTGGTATTCGTACGGTATTTGATTTTCCTCACTTTTGAAGATTGTCTTGTTCAGAACTTTGATTGTACTTTGATTCATAACAAAGTACTCTGTTTCTTACACGAATGTACTTTGATTTATAACAAAACAATTGAAGAAGTACATGGATGTAAAAGGGGTAGGTGAGATTGAAGACATGTCATATTTACACCATAGGATATCAATAAAATCCAGCGGTATTCGACCGGTATCACATGGTAGACTGAATAGTTTGTACAGTGAAAACGGCATATGATATTGCCTTATACTTTTACACACATGCTGGATGTAAGAGAACGGTGAGATTCTTTTCATATTCAAGCATTAATATACAGGATATACTACACACATCAATTTCAAACAAACACAAAACACAACACAACACAACAATATCTAGCAAAAAGAAAAACAATCCTCTTGCAGTCTAACACAAATTCATCAGGTATATTTTGAATCTTTCATGCAGAATATATACCGCTCGAATACCGTTCAGAACCCTATCTAAAAGGTATTCGAGCGGTAATAGCGCTACCGAGCGGTATCGTCATTGTAATAGCGATAACGAGCGTATCTTACGTGAGTAATGTTTTCATTGACATTATATTTTGTTGGGTGTATAGATGGATCATTGGCAAAGTATCATTGTACAATATGGTGGGCGATGGCAAAATTCCGACTATGAAGGCGGTGATGAGCAACTTGTACACATTCCTGCTCAACCTATATCTTTGGGCGAGTTAATCCAGCGCATCAATTACATCATGCGATCCAATTCACTGGGTGCAGATTATCTTCTCTATTATTTATCGCGTACTCGAAATGGTAGATTATTGAGGTCTCTCTTGAGTACTAATCAAGATCTGCAGGGATTGTGCATTCGAGAAGGTGAACCGACAGTATGTTGTTCACAATATACAAAATGACATCAGGACAAGCCATCAGCAAGATCCATATGTACCATCAGTGGATTACTCAAGTCCTTTGTTTGATAATTATGGCACACAATATTCACAGTTTGATAATTGTGGCACACAATATTCACAGTTCGATAATTGTGGGACACAATATTCATAGTTTGATAATTGTGGCACACAATATTCACAATTTGATTGGTTTAGTGACCCGCATTGTAGTGTTAGCCGCAGTATGCCAACTACCACATCAAATCATGAACCAGTAGGCTCACATGAGTACGCGGGTGATTTTGGAGGCAATGGTGAGGAAGATGACGCTGGAGGCAACCCCTCACAGAATATACATGGTGACGAGAGAGGCAATGGTGAGGACGATGATGATGAAGATAAAGATGAATATGAGGTTGAGGCTGAGCGACCGGAAAATGATGATGATGATGATGATGATGATGATGCAGATGAAGATTATGATGAATATGAGGATGAGGATGAGGATGATGAGGAAGATGATGAGGAAGATGAAGAAGCTGATTTTGCCAATAGGTTTACACAGTCTACATTTGTAGAGTTTGCTGCATGGATTCGCAGAGAGGGTGGCATAAACAAATTGTTGTCTATGTTAGGGATTAGCAACCCTTCACCAATACCCGAAGAGTCAAACCCAACTGAAGAGCTAAATGAAAATTGGTTAATACCGATGATTCCCATTGATGTTTCAGATTCACTTCTGATATATGATTTGGAGGGGGTACCAGACGACCAACTCTGTAAAGGGTCCACCTTTTGGACCAAAGATGCTTTGTCAATCACGGTGGGATTATGGAATATTCATCATCGTGCTGAATATAAAGTGGCTCGTTTAGATTCAAAGCGTCTGATTATCGTATGCAAACATGAAGATCGTTGTTCTTTTGAGGTGCACGCCACATTGAGAGAAACATTTTGGATTGTATATAAGTTCACGGAAGAACATACATGCATGAATGACTTGAGTCGTGTCGCTCCGAGACAAGTCCATGCAAAAGTGATTGCAGCGTATTTTGCCAAAAAAATGCGCGGTGAGGGCCAGATAATGAAACCAAAAGATATCAGGGCGAAGATGTTGGAAGAGTTTGGTATCCGAACTAGTTACAGCGTTGCACTTCGTGCTAGAAATGCTGTGATCGAGATGATTTATGGTGGGCATGAAGATTCTTTTAAGATGCTCCCTAGCTACCTATACATGTTGGAACAAGTCAATCGTGGTACGTTTACTGACTTAGAAGTTGGGCCTTGATAACCAATTCCAACACGTGTTTGTTGCTCTTAATGTTTGTCGCACTGCATATGCCATGTTTCTAAGACCGGTGATAGTTGTGGACGGAACACATTTGAAGGGAAAGAACAAGGGCATTTTATTTCTTGCAGTAACGAAAGACGGAAATGAGCAGTGCTTTCCGTTAGCAATTGGTATTGGAGCAATCAAAAATGATCGGTCATGGACATGGTTTCTGAACAGGGTGAGACTAGCATTTGGATGTAATCCCGAGACATTGATTGTCTCTGATGCTCACATCAGTATAAGTAATGTCGTTCAAGAAGTGTTTCCCGGCACACCCCACGGACTTTGCTACTATCACCTGTTAAACAAGTTCACGCGGTATGGCAAAGGAGTTACAAGCATGTTCTACAAGGCTGCATACAGTTATCGCCGAATAGCATATGACAAGGCAATGGCGGCTATACATGCTCTAAGCCCAAATGGAGCTTATACAAAGTTGATGGACATTGGACCAGAGCGATGGGCACGATCAAAATGCCCAGTACGCTGTTATGGTTTTCTTACGTCCAATGCAGCGGAAGTTTTGAATGCACGTTTGTTATGGGCAAGGCGTCTTCCAATCTGCTCATTAACTAAGTGCATTAGGCATGTGATCGAGCAGTGGTTCGATTCTAGACGAGCACGTGCAAATGCATGTGATAATGCTTTGACTGAAGAAGCCTTAAATAAACTGAGTGTGGAAGTGGAAAAATCTCAGGCGTATACCGTTGTCCCAACCTTAAATTCAACATTCAAAGTTCATGATGGCAGGCAAACATTCATTGTTGATCTTCATCAGAAATCATGCAAATGTCGCGAGTTTCAGCTGGATTTGATGCCATGCTCTCATGCAGTTGCTGCTATTATGTACAAATTATATATTTATTATGCACCGGTACATCGAATATTTACATTGTAACGATGTTTAATTTTTTATTATTATTTATGCAGGAAAAACGGTGAATCAATTCTTGACTATGTCTCTTCATACTACACGACGGATAATTGGCGTGAAATATATGAAGGGTCAGTAAGGTCCCTGCCTCATCAAGATGAGTGGGTGGTACCAAATCACATTGCATAGCAAAAGGTGACGCCACTTATAGTGACCCGTCAAGCTGGTCGTCCCCCAGGATGTCGCCATCCATCTGGGGCGGAAATAGCTAATCGCAGACGTCGAGGACCGAGAAAGTGCAGCATATGTCGCGATCCAAATCACACTAGAAATAATTGCACTAATAGAGATAGATGAACCACATGTCGTATTTATTTCTTGCAAAAACGGTAGACATTATTAGTTAATTTGGTAATCAGTTGTATGAGAAGTATTAATTATTGTTTACTTTGTATTGAAATTTCTTTTTTGTTTAGCAAAATTTAATGATTTTCTAAATAAATAAATATCACAAAAGAAATAGTCAATATGGAAAGTGAAAAGAAATTGCAAGTTATATATAATAACTAAAGAAATAGTCAAAATGGATCCACACGATCGGTACACATCTCGAATATCAACTGTGCAATGTACCGCCGATATATGGTTAGATTTTCGACCACATTCCCCCAAGGTATAGCTGGTCTACCACTGATTAGGCGCTCAACGTACATACACGAATATGGGCCACAACTATGTTCGTCGACTTGCCAAAACTGCTCTGAATCATTTCCCATCTTAATTCCCAACATTTTCCGAGGTCGCTTAAACGACCAATGGTTGATGTCCCAATATAGACTCACCTCCAGAAGTCGTTCCAGCAATCGAAGTAATGGCATCAACTGAGCTTTCCTTATCTTGAGAGCCGACTGCTCCAGTGTATGTGCAAGCGAGTCATATACTACCACACGCCACTCACTCAAAATAATGTGCACCGTTACAAAATGCCTACCAATGAGACACACGGTGATAACCTAAGTAAAATAAAAAAGTTATTAGAACAAATGGAAGAAACCAAATTGGGAGGTACTGGGACCGGTACCAAGCGGTATCCGACCGGTACCGGCCGGTATCGCTTCGGTATTCGATTGGTACCCGGCGGTATTCGGGCGGTATCCGAGCGGTACCTGACCGGTATTCCTGCGGTATCCAATATTTTCAATATAGTGTGGAAAAACCTTACATTAGTTGCACCCCACCAAGGTTGTGAGGTAGCGGACTCGGATCCTTGGATAACTTGCACCAGCGATTCCATCGGACTCCATTCTGCAATTTTTAATTTGCCGGTTCTCGGATCTTTAACTTTGCGTAGCCATTCAGATTCTAAATTGATCTGTAATTTGAATTTGAAATCTAGTTATAAACATATTCATCAAATAGAGATTTAGACAAAAAAAGAATATACTAGTGACTTACAAAGAATGTTGGGCTAACGATAATTGTGTTAGTGGCATTAACATTTGGCAAGATATGGTCCCCATCTACCAATTTCTTCTTCATCACCTCCATCATGATAGCAACCGTCTGTATAGAAAAAAAATTTAGAAAAATTAGATGAGAAAAACATTTGGTTGAGATTTGAGAAAAACTTACATCTAACTCCATATCGGTGTTATAGTCTTCCAACCGGGCGAAAAACACTTGTCTGAGTGGGTGACCACTGTATTTCAGATTGACCGACACTCTTGCTCCAAGTTTACGAAACTCAATATATGCAATCCGGCATTCGATAGGGAGCATCGGAGGTGCGACATTAGCGAAAGGTATGGTCGGGATATCATAATGGAAAGGAGCAGGCTCAACCACTTTTTGTTTTCCTTTTGCTCCCTCCTTTTTGACCTTAGTCCGACGTGTGAATCGCGGCGGGGGACTATTTTCCTTAACCTCAATCACCTCAATATCCTGAAACAATGATATAAATTAAATTAACAATTTGCAAAATTCGGACGGTACCCGGTGAGTCGCAGCGGTACCCAACGGTAGGGGAGCGGTACCCGACCGGTATCTTAACGGTTTACTTAATACTGGTCGGTATTACGAGAGCGGTATTACGGTATACCGCTGGAATACCGTTCATGATACCGGCAGAAATCCAGCGGTATTATGGTATACCGACCGGTATTCCTGCGGTATTATAAAATACCGTCCGGTATTCAAACGGCATTACAATATACTGACGGTATCAGTTATACCTTATGAGGTTCCTCCACCTCAATTATTGTGTGAGGCGCATGATCCGTCTCCTGTTCAGAACCAAATACTACATCCTGACACAATGATATAAATTAAAATAAGAAATTGCATAATTGAATTAATTAAATGGGCGATAGCCGAGCGGTATTGCATAATTAAATTAATGAAAATAGAATCTATACCTTATGACCATGATCTTGTATATCTCTAGAGAATTTATCAACACCAGGCTCGTATTTTGGCTTGAGGTCTGGACAGAATGATAAAACCTGGTAACATGTAAAATAATTTAAAATGAGCGATTCTTAAATTAATCAATCGTAAAAATAAAATATCACGTGTTAGAATAGTGCCTGCAACGGTTGTGCTGTCGTCAAAAACTCATCTATATCCATAGGTGTCGGCATTACTTCAATCTGTAGAGAACTCCTCCCAGGGATATCTTGCTTTGGAGATTGGCGGCCAGAAACATATGACGAGGCACGAGCGGGGATGTGGACGGAGGGGGGTGATCGAGCTCTTGGGGATGTGCGGTGAGTATGATGACCGCGATGCAACTTTGATCGTCTCGAACCAGGCCAGATAGCTCTGATCATGTCCTTCATCTCAACCTTTATAAAGTCCTTCAAGTCGAGTAAAAACTCATTCTTAACTCTTGAGATGAAACGAGCCTCGCGTTTCTCCCATCTGTGTGAAGACGAGAATGTTTTCTCTTGATGATGATTTTCATTATCCTCTCTTCTCTTGCGTCGAACTTCGACATTTTCCGCAAAATAATGAGGATCATTTTTTTTTTGTTTTTCTCCTACATGCACTCTAGCCGCCATCTTCCTGGATCGAATCACCGGGGGCTGGAAACGAACACCAAGTGCATTTGGGCTCTGAATGCTGATCCAGTAGTCGCTTTGTTCTTCATCGGGTTCTACCTGTAATGTTTGCTGACACGGATGCGTGAACTGTAATGATAGGAAAAACTATTCAGTAATTATACGTACCAAAAAATTTGAATTTTTAAAGGTACTTGTTTTTACCCCGGCCTTGAAAAACGCATCAAAGTCATCAATGGAAGACTGCACTAAAAGCCATCTCAAACACCTAGGCAAAGCATGCGGGTCAACGCATTGTGCAATCTCACCGGCAAGATCTGGAATGGCCTCGCAGGCCCAAATCTACAAAATATATGAGAAAATTATAAATAATATTGTTATTATTTACTTTGCGATTTAAAAACACTAAATAATTGTAAAGTACGTAGAGCCCACACTGGTCCATAAAAATGATACTTCGAGCCACACTCGATAGTTGTGTTCGGCAATAGAGACATATAGTTTATTAAAGTGGGGTATATGTAGGCCCCCCAAGGGAATCTATCCCACTCTCGTAGGTTGTCGACCAAAACCCAAACAAAGCTCTCAACTTGCCGGTGAGGGTCATATCCCAAAGCAAACATATATAAGGCCAACACATTAGCAACTTTCAAATAATCATCTTCTGTTGCATTAGCCACATCGCTTTCAAATTTGGTCAATAAATCTTGAACTCTTATCGACTTCCCACCACAAAATCTCATAAAAACGCCGATATTAGAACAGTCGTGGTAAGCATTTGGATCAAAATTAGATGTTCCAAATCTAAATCCGGACACGAGCACAAACTCGGGGTATGAAAATCTAATATTATTCCCACTAATACGGAACCATACCTCATACTTCGAAGCATCTCCAAGATTTATTTCCCACGAAATCAAAGCATGTAGTGCTTTGCCGCAACTCCGACTCTCCCTCCATCTCAAGAGATGGCCGAAACAACCTTCCTCAAACCTTGGTAGTAGGCCCAAACGACCAACTTTTAATAATCGTGTTCTAATTTTGTTCAAAATCTTTCCTTTGCAGTAAAGATTAATGACGGGATCCATTAATTGTGTTTCAGATCTCTTCCATGTCCAAGAAGGCTACAAAACAAGCGAAAGACAATTGAAAAATGAAAAATAAATAGAAAAATCGGAAGAAATAAAACATACCGTTGGTACCGCCCGGCGGTATTCAAACGGTATCGTCTAGTACCGTCATCAAACCGCCGGCGGTTTCCGAATGATATCGGTAACTACCGCTCGCAAGAGTCCGGTGGTATCCGATAAACCGCAAAAAAAATTAAAAAATAGAATTTTATTTCACAAATACCTCAACAGAATCATCTCGACTACTTGTACTTCCCCCGCTCGACATTGCCGCTGGGTGAAAATCGAATAGATAGTCCAAGCAATTACCGTTTTGGAATGGGATTCGAAAAAAAGTGTTTTTTTTTGTGTGAAGGAGGGAGTTGAAGAGAGGGTGATTTATTTGGGCTTTGAAAGGGACCTTAATATTCTCGTGAGGGACCCACATGTCAAATCTTTGACCTAATAAAAAAAGACTATGATTAGGCAATTAAATACCGCTACAAGCCGGTGAATCACAATTGGATACCGCCGGACGGTATCCGGGCGGTACTGGGCCTCCTCAGCGGTATTGTGAATTCTAGAGCCAATTATGGCCGGGTTGGATTCGATTATCCATCATATATGAATTGAGTATCAAACTACAATGTAATCTTTCAACATATTATGGATTTCGCACTTGTGAGGATCAAGCCACTATGCACTCGAGGCATTAGCAATACACACTAAGGACATTAGTGTAGTATTGCAAGTGATCATTGGCAATGTGATCTAAATCTTGAATTGTACACTCGTGAGTCAAATGCTTTTATAATTATGCGAAAAGAGGTTGAGAATGATTAATTACTTTGTAAATTACATAGTACTTCCTTTCTAAGTGTTCCTTGGACTGAATTTACACTTAAACTATGTAGGGACAATTAAATACCGCTACAAGCCGGTGAATCATGATTGGATACCGCCGGGCGGTATCCGACGGTATACGGGCGGTACTGGGCCTCCTCAGCGGTATTGTGAATTCTAGAGCCAATTATGGCCACGTTGGATTCGATTATCCATCATATATGAATTGAGTATCAAACTACAATGTAATCTTTCAACATATTATGGATTTCGCACTTGTGAGGATCAAGCCACTATGCACTCGAGGCATTAGTAATACACACTAGGGACATTAGTGTAGTATTGCAAGTGATCATTGGCAATGTGATCGAAATCTTGAATTGTACACTCGTGAGTCAAATGCTTTTATAATTATGCGAAATATATTCATTTTACAAGACTGTCAAATTACAATGTAATCTTTCAATTGAAAGCTTGAATTATACACTCGTGACCCCACTACTTTCGGAAACTGCTCGTTGTTTCTCTAGCCATATGCCTTGGTCTCTCCTAGACCGAAAAACTTCTTCTCCAATTTTCTCTACCCCGAAGAACTTCTTCTCCAATCCGGGCGGTACCCTCGTGAGTCCACTACTTTTATAGTAAAATATAAAAGGGAGACGGGGAAATGACGAGGTTGGGAAATGATCTTCTCCCTCGTCTCTCATTGCCCTTATCTTCGGAAACTGCTCGTTGCTTCTCACTGTTACAACAAGCCAGGTTTCCGGAGAGAGAGATTTGGTGTGCAGGGCGGAATCCGGGCGGTATATGGGCGGTATTCGCCAATTTCTTCTCCAATTTTCTCTACCCCGAAAAACTTCTTCTCCAATTTCTTTACCCCGAAAGCTTCACACAATCAATAAACCTTGACAGTCATCAGCTTTTGGGATAAAGAAAATTGGAGAAGATGTTTACCAAACTCGGAATAAGGTTTTCAATTCTTATTTATATGTGAAGAAAATTGTGCACTTGAAGCGGAGTTCGTAAATTTCTTCACCAATTTCTTAACACCGAAAGCTTGATCAATAAACCTTGACGTTCATCCGCTTTCGGAATTAAGAATATTGGTGAAGATATTTACTAAGCTCGAAATAAGGTTTACGATATGAGGACTCTTATTTATATTGTGACGAAATACATGTCATTACATTATTTTCTAATGTGGACAATAAATATGAGGACAAATAGTAAACTATTTAAGATTCCACACTATTTATCACATAAAAAAATAAAACTATATTAGTTATGATTGGAAATGACAATTCAATGTAGATTCTCCATTAATTCTATAAAGTACATAAGAATACCGTTCGATACACGAGTGGTATGCATCGGTATGGATCGATATTGCATGTCTTTATGTGACCGGTATCGAGCGGTATCTTCCGGTACATAAGATTCCACTCTTTATGTCACATAAAAAAACAAACTATATGAATTGTGATTGGACATGACATTTCAATAGTGAAACCACTATATTGCACGTCTTTATATGTTATCTCGCAAGAAAACAAGGTGTTGAAGAGACAATTCAATGAATAAAGTCACTATGAGTACTATTCAATGTATAATGACTTTATTTATTTAATGTTCGGATATTGTTTTGCATATTTAATTGTAAACGGTAGAGCATTACTGCGCGGTACCGCCCGGTATCGGGCGGTATCCGAGCAGTATTGACCGGTACCGAGCGGTATTTCCCGTACCGAGCGGTACCGAACAGATACCTGCTACATGAAAATCAAAATATTGATTTAAATATTTATGGAAATATATAGTCATATATTTCGGATTCCACTATGCATGTCACATAAAAAAAACAAACTATATGAATTGTGATTGGACATGACATTTCAATAGTGAAATAGTGTTGCACGTCTTTATATGTTGTCTTTATATGAATTGTGATGTTGAAGAGACAATTCAATTTTCAAAGTCATCATGAATACTATTGAATGTACAAAGTCATTATTAATACCATTCAATTAATTATTTAAACAGTACAGTTGTACTGAGCGGTACCGCTAGGTATCCGACCGGTATTGACCGGTAACAGGCGGTACCGAGCAGATACCGAGATACCGCGATTTGAAAATAAAAATTTTAATATAAATATTTATGGAAATACATAGTCATATATTTGGAATATAATAATATTCAATAAATTGAAGAACGAGAACGAAAATTAGTCTGATTCTAAAAAAAATGTCTCAAAGTACGTTTCTACTGAGAACACAAATCAAATATTCTAACTGCCATCTGAAAACGATAATCTCTTACGTTAGCAATTTTGTTCCCCCATTTAAGCTTTGGCGAACCTGTGATTAGTCGATCAATATACATGCACGCATAAGGCCCGCAACTGACATCATCGCTTTGCTTGAAATTGTCGGTCATGATCCGGCAGGGCAAGGAAGGTGTTCGGGATCTCCTAATCTCATGTACATTCTGCACAAACCAACCAGCATAGTGCAAGACTTGCTTCATCAACTTTGTCAGTGGCCTCACTTGAAGTCCTCGAATTTTGTTGTCATCTGGGTCCAGCCTATGAAACATGGAGTCGTATACGTCGACTCTCCATTCGATCAAGTCAAGCAACACGTTGATCCAATGTGAACTAACGTTGCACACGAAGATTATCTACATTGAAAAAAAATACATTATATATCAAAATATAAAAATATAGCGGTATTTCGATTGTCGAGCGTTATTTACCTGTTTAGCATCCCACCACGGTGGAGCCCCCGGAACGTCTCGCCCTTGAACCATTTGAACCATACTGGAGAGAGGCATCCACCAATAAACGTCTGCATGTTCACCTCTCCAATGCCAAGAGTAAGGTTGGTCGACAGTCTTCTGCCATTCTTTTTATAACTGTAACTGTTGAATACTTGGAAATTAGATTACTAGTATGGTAACGATATATTAAACAAAAAATTCAAAATCAAACGGTATAGGGATATCACTGGACGATACCGCTTGAATTTATCGAACGGTATAATACTACGGACAGACGGTATAGCAGAATACCGTTCAATACCGCCCATTGTTCGAGCGGTATTCGATGATAATATCGAACGGTATAAATAAATACCGTTTACTACCGCTCGAACGGTATTAAACGGTATGAGCGGTATTTTAATGAAAATCGAACGGTATTTTAATAAAAATCGAACGGTATTATTAATAAAAATAAATATCGTTTAATACCGACGGTATTATTATCTTTACCAAAAAAAGTTGGATACTCACAAAGAATGAAGGTCCCACAATGTGTGTACTCCCTGCATCTACTCCACCTAATAGTTGTTTGCCCCTCTCCAATTTGGCAACCATAGCTTCGCAGAAGAGATCAATTATCTGTAACGTTATGTTTAATTAAAAAGTTAATTCAATTCGACATAGTTCCCATATTTGGCACGGAATAATAATTACATAAAAAATATATAAAGATTTACCGTGGCATCCATGGCGGACTTGACGTTCTCCACTCGATCAAAAAATGCATGATCCAACTCAAAATTAGTCGCGCGGGTACGGACAAATGGAGTTGGTCTTTTCTTTCGCCAATTTATGTAAGCAGTACGAGCTGCAGCTTTGATTGGAGTCGGCATCGTGCTTACGTATGGCGAGTGAAGCGCGGCGGATTGCTTTTTCACTCGACGTGGAGGATTATCGATTTCTACAATTTGTTTCCCTTTATCCGCACGAGTGAAACGGAGTGGACTACCCTCGTCCGAGTCAACACCTACGTCTTGAGCGGGACAATCAATTTGAATTTCCTGAAACAAATAAAAATTAAACCAAAAATTAGAATAAAAATTAATGTTAACACTAATTTAACAAGTAATAACAATAATAAACAAATTAAACTATAATTTTGAAAAAATTCAATACTTTACCTCGTTATCCTGGTTCAGGAAAGCAGAGGCGGTAGGCACCACAGTAGAATGTACCCCCACCATAGACCTCCAAAATGATTCCATGTCAATTAGCTCACGGGGGTCTATCTGCATCTGTAGTGATCTCCGAGTAAGTCCTCCGTCTACAGATGTGCGGTCTGCCTCTTGCATGTAAGATGAGGCATGATGACCAGTGTACTGATAGTTCTGATCGAACTGATCCCACTGATACGAATAATGGGGCTTATCTGCAAAATGATCATCCGGCTCTGGATAATGAGAGTGGTGAGACTTATGGGGATGATGAGAGTGGTGAGACTGATGGGATTGATGGGAGTGATGGGACGGCTCTGGTTGACGAGATTGATGGGGATGACGAGCCTGATGGGATGGCTGGGCAGAATGATGCGAATGATAACTGTGCCCTGATCGTGATTGACGGTCTCCATGGTAAAGTGATTGCATCCAACTCTTCAGATCAGGAAGCAACTCATACCTCATGTAATCTTTCAAATCTGGCAGTACTGCTTCCTTCAACTTTGAAATAAGACCGCGTTCACGTCTCTCCCAAACATGACTCCCTGAAGAAGACGAGCTCAATTCCCTAGCCCGTTTTCCCGAAGTTGGTGGAGGAGTATGCTTCTTCCTTGCCTCACTCACATCACCATCAGTCTCAGTCTCCGGATCCGATTATGGCGGAGTAGCCTGCTTTTGCTTTTTCCGGGGCTGTCGTTTCGGTGCACTTGCTGAAACTGAAGCTGCAGAGCGACATGATATATTTTGCACCCGTGCTGCAGTCCTCACGACGCGCTGCACGACATCATTGCCGCCGCGTTGTGCCTTCATAGGGTTTACCGGTGCACGGTAAACAACACCCAGTGCATTGGGGACCAGAACGCTGATCCAGTAGTCACGTACTTCTTCATCCGCGCCCGCATAAAGCGTTTCTAGGCACTCACCCTACAAAATAATCGATGAAATATTAATTATTAAATTGAGCGGTATCGAGCAGTACACGGCGGTACTAGGCGGACCGGACGGTACCGGGCGGTACACCGCGGTCTTGCGCCTGTACCGGGCGGTACACAGCGGTATTGGGGCGGTACCGGGCGGTATTGCATATTTAGTTAATTAAAATAGAAAATTAATATTTTTATCGTTAAACTACATTACCGCATCATTCAATAGTGTATGAAAATCTTGCACATTTGAAGGAGTAAAAAACCACTTCAAGCAACGAGGCAACGCCACTGGTTCCGCAACCTCCGCAACCTCTCTTCCAAGGGCCGGTATAGCTTCATATGCCCAAATCTGTAAAAGTGATATTAAAATCAACCTAATCAGTATAATTAATACTAGTATTATTCTCAATATTTTTTCATCAAATTATGCATACCTGTAGAGCCCACACAGGGCCATAGAAATGATACTTTCTAGGAGTCGACCTCGGCAATCGACCAATGTAATGGAGTAAAATAGGATAGGTATAGGCACCCCATGGAAATCTGTTCCACACCTCAAGGTCATTGACCAACACCCACAAGCAAAAAAATAAAGGGCTAAAATATTAGCCACTTTCAAATAATCATCTGGGGTAGCCTTCTTCGAAAGTCTGCGATCCTTTCCATCAAAAATATTCCACAGCTCCAGAATGCTGACATCCTTGCCACCACAGAATCTTCTAAACACTCCCACGTTAGAATGATCGTGTTCGGCATTCGGATCAAAAGCCGATGATCCGAATCGAAACCCGGTCACCAGAGCGTACTCGGGGAACAAAAATCTGATATGGCTCTCATTAATATGGAACCATACTTCATGAGCCGGAGCACCGGGAATAGTGATCTCACGAGAGATCAAAGCATGCAAGGCTCTACCGTTGCTCGACTTGCTTTTCCATCTTATGAGGTGACCGAAGCACCCCTCCTCGAATCTCCCCATGAGTTCTTGCCCACCAACTCTCATCAGTCTTGTCCATATCGACGTTAATGCATTGGGCCTGTAGTAGAGATTCACAATTTGGTAATAATTTTGCATCTCTACTCTCTTCCAACTCCAAGGCGCCTGAGAAGGAGATAAACACTTAATACACGGTACCGTTGTTGATAGACGGTATACCGTCATTCAAGTACAATACCGTACGGTATTGTTCAAAAAACTTTGAATACCGCATGTTATTGGTTCAAACCCATGTAATTCAATGTTTTATACCATTTAATCAGTAAAAATATGAGAAAAATAATCAAATGAGGACGGTATATCGTCATGCAAGTACAATACCGTTCGTATACCACTCGTCGACGGTATACGAAATTGATTTGCCATTGCCGACGGTATTCGATGTTTTTAACCAACTAATCATAGCATCAAGGTCTAAAAATTAAATTAAAACTTGAACAAGTAAATTACAACATCCTAATTGACGGGCGATATACTATCGGTACAATACCGATCGTATACCGCTCGTCAATATTAAGCGGTATTCGTACGGCATTTGCCATTGCCGACGGTATTCAATGTTTTTAACCAACTAATCAGAACATCAAGGTCCAAAAATTAAATTAAAACTTGAGCAAGTTAATTACAGCATCCTAATTGACGAGCGGTGTACTATCGGTAATACCGCTCGTCGCAAGATGTAATACCATTCATATATCGCAGGAAACAAAACTAACTACGGTATTTTTCGTATACTATTCCTAATCTAGCAGGAAACAAAACTAACTACAACTAAAAACTTAAAGACACCCATAATCTATCAATTATCAACAAAATTTTGGATACCGTAGACTAGAAAAAAACTTATACCGCCGACGGTATTCATGTATTTTAGGAGAGAGATGTAATAACTAACCTGCTCATTGTCAGATTGATGAGCACCACTTCCTTCGCCAAACTCCATTGATGTTCTTCGAGAGAAAAAAAGTAGTGTATTTGGGGATTTTGGCTTTTGGTTTGATTTTAGGGCTCGTGTATTTAGGGCTCTCTATTTGGGGACGGTATTTGAAATTGATTTGATTTCTTTTGACTTAAGGAGTGGTGGGATTATTAATTTGAAATTTACCACAAATAACTGCCACCATGGGACCCACGGTTTTCGATTTAAAAGGGATACCGCCTATGAATGTGGGACGGTAAACCAATGGTATTCGATTTAAAAGGGATACCGCTGTTGAATGTTTGATAGTCTTTGTTCGGTATTCTATATAAAATGGATACCGTTCGTTATATTTGTTGAAGGTATTAAAATAGGACGGTATTGAACATTTTTGCAACGGTATTCTATTTAAAAGGGATACCGCCCGTTGAATGTGTAACGGTAGTCGAACGGTATTCTATTTAAAATGAATATCGCCTGTTGATTGTGAGACGGGATTCAAACGGTATTCTATGTAAAATAGATACCGCCCGTTGAATGTGTAACTACAGTCGAACGATATTCTATTTAAAATGGATACCGCCTAATAATTCTTGAATACCGCCCTATATATTCTACTCATGTTCGGCTCCCTTCAAATACCGTTTGAATACCGCCCATAATATAATTACGGTATTGGAGCGGTATTGAAATATTTCAACTCTATTTCAGTTCCCATGCAATACCGCTCGGATACCGCCAATCTCAAAATTATGGGTTTCGAACGGTATTGCAGTTTCCGAGATTTGAGCGCACACGTAAGGAATAACTTTACGTATTTATGAGTCTGATTTGAGATAGAAAATGAGTACTTTGTCTTACAATTTCTGAAAAATGAGAGGGCCCACGTCTGATTACATTGAAAAATGAAAAAGTAGAGATATAATAGACATAGTGGGTATTTCTTAAATGTGTGTAAGAAAGTGGGTAAAGGGGGTTTTTAGTTAAGGGATGTGGGTAGTTTAATTTTTCTCTCTTAATAAATTCTCCACTTAAAATTTGTGCACAACGTATATGAGGTCTATCAGCTAAATTCATTGCATTTTCTTATTGTGTGCTCTATAATCGCTTTCTTGTTTTTCTTTGTTTTTTTTTAAATGAGTGAGGTATGAAGGAGAACTTAACCTAGTTCTTCAGCCTAGAGCTTCAAGTTGCTGCATTATCGGCTTGTTTACTTTAAAGATTCACTATTGAGTAGATATATAATTTAGAGGATGAGAGGATTGATAAATCATATTCCACCTCTTTAGATGTGATACATATCCCACAAATAGGCATACAAAACTCATTTATCACGCGCCTTAAATTATCCACCATTTTAATATCTTGCAAAATAAACATATGATAATTCATTGACTCACCCTTATCTATCAAAGTAAACAAGGCCTAAAAGATTATTAAAGTTACTAAATTTGAAGAAAATTGTTGTATGATCTCTCATTTACTCTTGTCTCCAATCACCACCATAGCGGCAATGAGTACTAAGGATGGCAAAATCGGCCCGGTCTACCCGATTTTAGGATGGGACCGGGCTTTAAAATAAGAGGCATCTGTTGTTAGATTTCTCAGAAACGATGTCATTCGATTAATAGATAATTAATTTTTATTCGGATTCAAACTTTAATATTTTATAGATTCTATTTGCACCATTAATTTTAGTCTATGCACCACAAAAGAAAAAAAAAAAATTTTGAAATTACTTAAATACACTTTAATAAAATTAAGTCCGAACACATTCAGGGTGTTCGAATGTCGAAGTTGGAAAACAATGAGAATGTTTGAACTTCAATTTTCGAACCATTTTCATATTTTTCTAAGTATAGGAGTCATTCGAATTAATATTGTCGAACAACTTGAATTTGGTTGAAATTATTTTTTTGAGTAATATTTTTTTTAAAGTTGTGTTCGAAAATCGAAATTTGAATATAGTGAGGATGTTTGAACTTCAATTTTCGAACCAACTCTATATTTTTCAAAGTAAGTATCATTCGAATTAATATTTTCGAATAAATTAGACGTGTTTAAAATTGTGTTTCTGAATATATTTTTTTAAACTGAAAGATATTAATGTAAATGTACGTGGTGTAAAGAATAAAAATAATAATGAATGAAATAAGTGGAGTGCAAATAATAAATTTGGCGGTGCAAATAAGAAATGTTACAAAATCCAATTACCTCACTTGTAAAATTGTGAAAACTTGTCACCGTCGTCGGTTTGCTAGAAGTGAACAGAACTGCCTACTGCCGCCGCCTCCCAGCCTCCAAGTACCACCTTGTTGGAGCCTTTGTCGGCCGTGACTTGCCACTGTCAGGCGGAAGGTGCTCTCCTCTCCTCTTCCCTAATTCGAAACCCTAATTTTGCCCGTGGGTCTCTGACTCCAAGCCGGCGTCCGACGAAGATAGAGAATGTGTCGCTCTTGATCTTAAGGTTGGTCAAAGTTCTTTCCTCCTTCCTCCGAGTCTAGTTCGAGGCCTCTGCTACTCGCCTTTCATGGAAACTGGTTTGAGCATGAAAATCGAGTAAATATTCTAATTGATTTCAGTCCGATTACATTCAATCTCTTGCTCATGTTGATGTTGTCATCCAATCTTTTGAGAATTTCATGTAAGGATGTTCCTCTGGGTATTTTTTTGTAAAATTTGATTATTGCATTTTCTCTGTTGGGAAGTATGGAAAGAGTCAGTGCAATTTTTTTTCATTTTGTGAAGGCTATCCTAGGCCGCCTTTGTTACCAAGCTAATAGTAATCTTGATGAAGCTAAATGTGGTCACCGTGGTGAACAAACAAACTCTATAGCCGTTTTTTTTTAATAACTAAATGCATACGAGAGTTGCTGCTGCTGTTTTTTGTTTTCTGTTTATTTTATTTTATTTTATTTCAAAATGTGCTAAAAGTTTAGAAGCCTTATGATGTGGAATGCTGGGCAATAGTGCTGGTCAAGTTTGATTGGAATTACTTATGAGTTTGGGAGAATTTACTAATTAAATATTGGACTTTTTAATTGTTTCAATATGTTACATTGGCGGGCTTAAGGGATGAAAAATAACAGTTTTTTGAAAATTGAATCCAGTTTTTGAAATGCAACATCATATTTTTAGTAGTTGATTGAACATCACATAATGGATAACAATTCTCCTGACAAATTTTTTTGCTCAGAGGTACTTGAAAATTTCAACCATGTCTTGCTTATGATTACAAATGTGCAACTTAAATTGACAATCATGAAGGTGTATTCTATGTCTGTCTCTATCTCCATTTTTTTCTCTGAAATTATGCTTCTGTGATTATGTTTAATCAGATTCCTGTGTTGGATGTTTCGTTGAGATGAAAAACATCTTGCTCCTCAACTAAATGATACTGGAAATTTATTTCAAAATTGAAAATGGGAGTTTTTGTAGTAGGGAAGTGGTTTAGTTACTTGAATTAAGTAGTAACATTTGCATGACATGTATTTTATATCTGTCTTTTGAAGGTGGATGGTATGAATGCCTTTGCTATCAAACAAGCATGCAAGTTTACAAAGGAGCATGCTCTCAAGAACGGATCAATTGTGAGGTCAGGTTTTGCTTCTTTGGTTTATTTTCATTGTTGTTATAGTTGTGGGCAGGTGCATGAAGCAGTCTTTAGATGCAATGGCCATTTCTTGCTACTCTGCAGTCTTCATTACTGTCGTTTATTAGTAGAATTTGTTGAAATTCTACAAATTCGATAAGGTCGTACTTGGACAAACAATGGAAACGATGGATTTTTTATGATTATAATATGGAGTCGAAACATTTTTTTATATACTATAATCTTACCATATTGAGTGTTTTAAAATTCTTCTTTCCTAAATCCTTTTCTCAAATCGAGTTATCAATCCGTGTACAACATTAGGTTAACGGATCAGCTTGGCACTAAATGGGGGCTTTCAAAATATTTGAGTCTCTCATCTTCCAAATATACTGGCAAAGAAAGAAGACTGTTGATTTTTAACTGCAATAAATAATATAAATAGTGACATTTAATAATATTTCACAATTAATATAAAGTTACCATTTATTCAAAACTCCTAATTTTTCAATTTGAATTTATAAAATCCCCCAAATTCAAACCCTAAGCCCAAATTAAGAAATGTAAATGTAAATGTAAATTAAACTCAACCAACCAAAATTGATTTATAATCTATATATGTAAATACAATTTAATGAAATCTAAATAATAAAGCTAAGAAAATAATTATAAATAAATTGAATGGAGTAAACAACATAAATATTGAAACCTAAAGGTTCGAATCTTCTACATAATAAAGAGCTGACCCTTGGTATGCATCTTAAGAGTATCGGCTTTGAACTATCCTCGTCATCAAAAAAATAAAGAGCTGACCTTCCCAAAAAATAAGATTAATGATGTATAAAAATATGCATTTGAATTGAAAGAAAAGAAAAAGGAAAAAGATAATTTAGTTCTGGAATTTCCCCCTGTTCTGCACTTCTGCTTCTGCCTCTGCACATGCACTGCACACTTGTGTAACTGGACTAACTTGACTCTCTCTCTTCTCGTGTGTGTGGAGTGTGGACTGCATTCATCCCGTTAAACCCTAAAAATTGGGATTCTCGTAACATAATTGCTATTTTTCATTGCGTTTAATCGTAAATGAATGTTGAGGTATGTGGTTACGCATTTGTTTAATTTTTATGTTGATTGCACTTCTTTGTGGATATTCATCTTTATATTTGAATTTAAATATTGACTGCTCTGAAAGAAAAAAAAACAGAGACATTTCCGCTGGTTTTTCTTGATGCAATTTGGGATGGTAATAGTTCAAGTCGGCTTGTCATTTGATTAATTACATTAGTTGAATTTAATGCATTCTCACCATTTGAAGTTTATGGAAATGTAGATTAAACGTAATTTATCTAGTCAAGTTATGTTATACCAAAGGGAATTAGGATCATTTTCCCGTCCATGGTGGAGGCATGTTTTATTTCAATGTTTAATGATTTCACAGAGAGGTTGACATGATTTGGAGCTGATTAAAATTTTAAATGTCCTTGAAGATTTAATGGGAAGTTTCTTTTTGCTGATTTGAAGTATAGTAAATGAATTGGTTATGCTTCAAATACGGCACTTATAATTTTCTTATAGTTGCTCTTATTTTGGATTTTCGTCCTTTTAAATTGTTCTTTTGTTTGCAGATTGCTACCCATCAGTAAATATGGGATTTCTTTAAATTATCTGTCGAGGTCAAGTTGTAACCTCTTACATTGTTATGGTGTGAGCTGCATTGGAAAGTTATCAAATATCAATGTTGAAAGAAGCAGAGAGATTGATTTTGAGCGGCTATTTAGAGCTTGCACCAAATCTGAGGATGCCAAGTGCCTTCATGCTCTTCTTATTGTGTCAGGGAAAGCCCACAGCACATTTGTTGCCACCAGGCTTGTCAATATCTATTCCTTTCTCAGCAATGTTTCCTTGTCTCGAGATACATTTGATCAAGTCCAATATAAGGACTCTTACACATGGAACTCGATGATTTCAGCTTATGTCCGGAACCACCATTCAAGTGAAGCCGTGAAATGTGCATTTGAGATGCTGTCAAGAGCTGATGTCAGACCTGATTTTTGTACCTTCCCCCCTGTGTTGAAAGCTTGTAGTGCTTTACTTGATGGGGCAAGCTTGCATTGCTGGATTTTCAAATTGGGGTTTGAATGGGATGTGTTTGTGGCTGCTTCCTTGGTGCATATGTATTGTTGTTTTGGATTTGCTGATACTGCCTATTCACTTTTCAAGGATATGCCATATCGCGATTTGGGATGTTGGAATTCTATGATTTCTGGATTTTTCCAAAATGGTAATGCTAAGGAGGCATTAAGTATCTTGAATAACATGGTATTGGAGGGAGTGAAGATGGATTCAGTGACTGTAGCTACTATTCTCTCAGTTTGTGCACAAATGAATGACTTATTACGAGGGATGCTGATCCATTTATTTGTCATAAAACATGGTTTGGAGTTTAATGTATTTGTTTCCAATGCCTTGATTAATATGTATGCCAAATTTGGTGAATTAAAATGTGCCCTAAATGTCTTTGATCACATGAATGCTAGAGATATAGTGTCATGGAACTCTATAGTTGCAGCGTATGAGCAAAATAATCTTCCATACGTTACAATCAAGTTCTTCCATCAGATGCAATCAAAAAAAGTTGACCCAGATTTTCTGACTCTAGTCAGCTTGTCTTCCTGTGTTGCTCAGATGAAGGATTCTTTATGCGTCAAATCGGTTCATGGATTTATCATGAGGAAATGTTGGATCACACAAGACATAATGATTGGAAATGGAGTTATTGATATGTATGCCAAATTAGGCATTATTGATTATGCACGTAAGGTTTTTGAGGGACTTCCTCGTAAAGATGCGATCTCATGGAATACAATGATCACAGGCTATGCTCAAAATGGTCTTGCAGGTGATGCCATTGAGGTGTACTGTAGGATGAAAGAGAATGAGGATATGAAACCTAACCAAGGGACTTGGGTGTCCATTTTACCAGCTTATGCTCATCTTGGAGCTCTGCTCAAGGAAAATCTTGAGTTGGATGTCTTTGTCGGTACTTGTCTTATCGATCTGTATGGAAAATGTGGGGGACTGTGTGAAGCAATGTCCTTATTCTATCAGGTACCTAGGGAAACCTCCATACCTTGGAATGCCATGATCTCATGTTACGGACTTCATGGACTTGGTGATACATCACTGAAATTCTTTGAGGAAATGTTAAACGAAGGAGTGAAGCCACATGTGACCTTTTTATCGTTATTGACTGCTTGTAGCCATTCTGGTTTGGTTGATCATGGAAAATGGTGTTTTCAAGTGATGCAGCAATAATATGGAATCATGCCTACATTGAAGCACTATGATTGTATGGTACACATGTTTGGTAGGGCTGGACTTTTAGAAATTGCATATAGTTTTATTGAGAGCATGCCCATGAGACCTGATGCATCAGTTTGGGGAGCTCTACTCGGCGCTTGTAAAATCCATGGAAATGTGGAAATGGGTAGAAAGGCCTCAAGTCACTTGTTTAAACTTGACTCACAAGATGCTGGACACTATGTTTTGTTGTCAAATCTTTATGCAAACTTTGGACAGTGGGAGGGGGTGAATGAAGTGAGATCCTTGGCTAGGGACCGAGGCTTGTGGAAGACTCCTGGGTGGAGCTCAATTGAACTAAATAGCAGAATTGAAGTCTTTTATACTGGCAATCAATCTCACCCACAGTATGAAAAGATACTTGAGGAATTGGGAATGCTAAATGCTAAAATAAAAAGCCTCGGTTATATCCCAGACTTCAGTTTTGTACTGCAGGATGTTGAAGATGAAGAGAAAGAAAATATCCTTGCAAACCACAGTGAGAGATTGGCAATCATGTTTGGTATTCTCAATACACCCCCTAAAACTTGTATTAGGATATACAAGAATCTGCGTGTATGTGGGGACTGTCATAGCGTCACGAAGTACATGTCAGAACTTACTGGAAGGGAGATTATTGTGAGGGATTCTAATCGCTTTCACCACTTCAAAGATGGGCATTGTTCGTGTCGTGATTATTGGTGACAAGTTGATTGCCATCTTGAAAGAGAATTGAAAATCTTCACTGATATCATTATTCATTCAAGAGACAGGAACATCCTGATAATCTGTTGTTACATATATACGGAGTGCGAGGTAAGGATGCTAATTTTGTTGTGTTCTGTTGATACCATCTCCACCCAGCACAAAGATTTTATATCTGTCTTTTGAAGGTGGATGGTATGGATGGCCTTGCTGTCAAACAAGCACGCAAGTTTGCAAAGGAGCATGCCCTCAAGAATGGACCAATTGTGAGTGCACCTATTAAGTTTCCTATCAATTCCTGACTCCCATAGGCACCTGAATAGTCCATTTTCTGTTATCCTCATGTAGCTGTTCGCTTTCACTCTTATTTCATGTGCCATGTCCAGCAATGGTGCAAACTTAGAATATGAAATTTATGCATGTTTTCTGCTTTTGACTATTATACATAGAATAGAAGTAGATAACACACAGACCACTTTTAATTACTCTTTTCCTAAGAGTGTTCTTTTACAGTCTTTTCGTATCATATGTTTGTCCAAGTGAGAATGAAAGTCCAAGGATACATCACAGAGGAATGTTTCTTCTTTTAACAGCTATATTTTCATTTTGGTGTAGCTCCTCTATTCCACTGCCTATATATTTATGTCCTTCGATGTTGATCACACCAGGATGAATGTTTCCTTGATACGCAGACAAGAACCCTGTTTTAGTTTTCAAATTTTAAAATGTAATAACACTCAATCATGTGCTTAAATATGTTCAAAGTCTTGAAATGTACTCCTACAGATATCATGGACACTCCATGTCTGATCCTGGAAGCAAATATCGTACATGTGATGAGATTAGTGGTGTTAGACATGCGGATATAAATTTGAATTCTTTATCTTGATGCTCAAGCCTAATGCTACGCCTCCTGTACTTGATTAACTCTCTTTCCCACAGGAAAATGATCCAATTGAAAGAATCTGAAAGCTTATCCTAACTCACGATCTTGGCACTGAGAAGAAACTGAAGGTAAAGATAGTTGTACATATATTCTTATGTAGTAATATTTCTCGTTTTAAACTTGTGTTCCCGGAGGAGTCTTTTTCCTGGAATGAGGTCCTTTTTTAGTTCCCTTTAGTCTAGATGAATTGATAATTGTCTGGCGCAAGCTTTCCGTTTAGGAATGTCGTGCTGATATTATTGTATTATCTTTGTTCCATCATCTCAGGATACTGAGAAAGAAGTAAAAAAAAAAAAAGATGTTGACGATGCCATTGCACAAGCTAAGGTTTGAATTTTGAAGTCCCATACTTTCATATGATTTTAAGTTGGCATTACAAGAATACTTCATGAACTTTGGTTTGTATAATGACTTCTCTCTATCTGGTTTTGCAGGAGAGTCCCATGCCTGATCCTTCAGAGCTGTTCACTAATGTATATGTCAAAGGCCTGGGAACTGAGGTAAAAACTGCTCCTATCATATTCATTTATTTCTGGGGATCCCTAACAACTATAAAACTCAAGGTTCTCTTGACTCCCATACCAAGTGCTGACAATCATCTCTTTCCTTACCTACTTTTCCGACTGCTTTATTGGGTTTGGTTTAGACTTTAGGTATAAGACGAGTACTCTAGAAATCAGATCTGATCTATAGTACCTCGTCTGAACTGTTTTTAATTAACCTATAGTATCCTAGAAACTAGATTTCACAAACCTGGGTTGGTTAAGTCCAGTCACGAACCAATTAAAATTCTGAAAATAAATAAAGCTACTTAGCTATTGGCCTCTTGACGGGAAAAAAGAGATACCATCACGCGACTTCACAAAATAACTACATCTTCAGCATATTGAAAGAGGTTCTGTTAATTTTACTTAATGCTTGGGAGTTGGAAGGAACTAAGTCCAGATTGGGAAAAAAAAGAGAGAGCATTCAGTTTAAGATCTGTTCATTCAATAGCTGAACTAGGATCAATGAAATTGTATTGAAGCTCAATATATAGGTAAAAAGGATTTTACCAAACTACTCAAATAAATTGATATGGCCGTGGCGACTACAAAAATGAAACAACTAAGGATATCTAGAAGTGCATGTGGCTTGAGAAGTGTTTGGTGCCACTTTATCCATTTTTTCTGTCACAATCTGATGATCTAGAAGTGTTTGACGCTCTTGCCAATTTCAGTTGTATATAAATCTTATATCAAACAGAAGGAAAAATATCACTTCTAATATTGAAAAATATCACGTTTATTTTATTGAAAAGTATAGTTAATTTTTTTTAAAAAAAATGCGGTGACATTTTGGTAATGATTACTATATTTTTTGGATTGGAAAAAATATCACTTCCAAAACACTTAAAAGTATCTGAAATAATATACAACAATTGTTATTATTATTATTATTATTATTATTATTATTATTATTATTATTATTATTAGTTTAAATATCGAGAATTTTACATGAGTTCTCGTTTTCAACATAAACTTTACAATGATATCTCCACAATACAAATTTATGTTTTTTTTTTTGGGCAATTACAACATCAATTGAAAATTGAATGAAATCAATGTAGAATCTAGCTTAACAATGTAACAATGACTGTAGAAAATCAAAATAACAACATTATAAACTGAAGTTCGAAACAGTAAGAATGAATATAGAGAAAATCCTATGCCGGTGGAGTCATATTTTACTTAAACAAAGTTCGTCCTGTGTGTTTGATTTCCATTACGCAACGGTTAGATTGGAATTTTCTTCATCGAATTGAACATTATGTTCCAGCTTAATCAAAAAGAGACGAAACTCAAACAAACTCACACGTAAACTAGAGAGAACAAGAAACTAAAGAGAAGAGAAGAGAAGAGAATGTTTCAGTGTGTTCTCCAAATGAAGTTGAGGCCACCTTTTATAGCCTCCAAGGCGAGCCTTTTTATTTGTTCACCATTAAATCTCATGGTGTAACATCCAAAAAGAAATTAAAGGTTGTCATTTATGCAAACTTTTGGTTTCTAGGATTTAGAAAAATCTAGATGAAATTCACTCACACATTTTTATATTTTCCAACAATCCCTGTGTGAGGGAATTTGATGAAGATTTGATCAAGTTCAATTGTTGAATTCGTTATAGGATAGGTAGGTGTAATCATTTGAACTTTCCATTATAAAATATATCTACTTTAGTGGTTATCAGTAGTCACGTTGTTTTTGAATTGGTTTGCCATGTAAACAATGATATACCTTACACATGATTCTACCTAACATATTTCAGTTCTCATTATTATGTTCATTCACGGTCTTGAACATACGCATGGTTCTATAAGAGAGTTTAAAAATTGAGCCTCACACAATTCCCTTTGAAGCGGCGTCACTTCTCTCTTACATAGGTAATTCTTTTAAATATCTCATACTATCTTGTTCTGCTTACCGACACATAAGAATCATTAAAAGCTAAAAATGCTTATTCTTATCTATTCGGGTATTACCTTAACAAGGGATAGCAACTCCCATAGTGATCTTACGAGTCTTTTTACAATTAGATAGGTTGTCCCATTGAACCTTTATCTTGTGATCTCTAGTCAATTAGGTTAGCTTTCCAACGTATCAACTCTTTTATCGAGGCTTTAGTTTCATTCATCTTGTCGATTTCACAATTCACTCTCCGTTTAACCCTTTGGTTAACGAATTCATCAAGATAAAAGTTATCTTTTGATTTCACGTAGACAATAGAGATAACACTAGTTGAGAGTAGTTGTCTAATGGTATTGCGTCTTCGACGTATTTGTCTAAACTTACCATTATACATATGGAACCATTGCAGATTGACTATCACAATATAGACAGATTGCAAGCACTAGATTCGACCAACTTGGAATATCTTCTAAGAAATGAAGTAGCCACTCAACCTCTTCACCTCTCTTGTCCAACACTATAAACTCAGATTATGTGATATATCTAACAATTTGCTTAGAAGATTTTCATGATATGACTACATCTTCCAAAGTGAATACATATCCACTTGAGGACTTAGAATCTTCCATATTAGATATCCAACTATAATCACAATAGCCTTCAACAACAATAGTTGGATATGTCCTGCAGTTAGTCCACAATCACGAGTGAAATCTCAAATACTTAAATAATCTCACTATACCTTTTGAGTGTGTATTAGTTGGATTATTGGTATATCTACTTAGTTTTTTCAATGTATAAGTAATGTCTGTGTTGGGGTTTTTTCGAATTGTACCCTACATAATCTATTTGGATGCCATTAATTCTAAACTCATGTAAATCATAATTTTATGTGTGACATTAATTATCCTATGTTGAATTAACATGAAAGTTTCAATTTCAAATCTATTACAGCGGAAGAAAATAGAATCTATTAAAACAGTACTTACAAACATTGTCGGATCGCTCACGGGATTAAAGGACTAATCCCGTTATTGATGGAGATCACATGGTTGATGAATTTCCTCTCCATGGTGTTCGAAATCTTCACAGCTCCATATTCTACTTCTTGATCTTCTGTTGTATTTCCGGACCTTGTTTAGATGCAGGGTGGACTGCAGAATACTAAACGATTGTAGAAAACCTAGGGAACCAAGGGAGCTCGAGAGAGGGGCTGTATTAGTGTTATTTTTCTTAGTAATTTTCGTGCTTCCCCTCCCTTATTAAAGGGGAGGGGACAAAAATTAGCTCCTCAAACCCTAATGGATTTGAGCCTCCAACTCTTGTTTTATTCCCATTCCACTTAGGTCATATTGGGCTATAACAGGGAACTAGAAGAATATTAAATTGGCCTACTAATTTATTTAATATCTAATATCCATGCATGGACATAAATAAATAAATTAAGTATTATTTTTATTCCACTAAAGAAATAATACTGATCTACCAATTTAATACATATTTGTGAATATGCTTTCTTCTTTAGTTCAACCATTCCCCATATTTAAGATATAATGTCCATTAATTAATTATGCAAGCTTCTGACAGCTATAATTAATTAATATCTTGTTCCTTGAGTAGTAGTGCACAACTTCCTTATCATGTTAATAATAAATTAATATTCTACTTACAGGGCTTCCTATGATCTTTGTGCTTCCTCAAGAGGACATCATCAACCTGACTCACCAGGACATGTTGACCATATACAATGCACGACCCATCATATACGTATATGTTACTGTCCAAAATATTGAGGTTATTGATTCTATCAAGAATCTCACTTATTGATAAATCAAAGCAGTAGACATAACATATATATGTCCGCCACCATACATGGGTTAAGAACTCAAACTCAGTGGATGTTTATTCTCTCCCTTTAGGGTCGGAACAGACAACAGTATCCTATCGTGATCATCCTCAATACACACGCAAGTGTATCAGAATAATCAGCTAGTCAAGATAAATTAACTATCAGATTATTCTATAGTGTACAATGGTTGGTTCAGGACCATCTAAACTACGAGCCTTTTAATACTTTGCAAGGAATCCAATGATATGATCTTTACTGTGTGTTCACCCACACCATATCATCTACAATGCAAGTATATGAAAACATGCATATAAATATAACAATGAATAAATGTACAAATAGTGACTGCAATTATTATTCAATCTGTATTATCTTTATTATTGTTTATTGTATACAAAGACAAGCTTTCCAGCATATAAAACCAACAATCTCCCACTTATACTCAAAGCATGTCTTTCAAGTATAAACAACATACTGGCTAACTCTGCAACATAACATAAACTAAAAACGGTCTTGGGTCTGCATCAACTCCTATTATCTCTACTTGACCATTGAAGGTTTGAGCTTAAAAGGCTCGTGAATGGGACAACCATTTTTGTCTTTCAATGCAATCTAGACCACTGCCTCATCTTCCTCTCTTATATCTCGAATAAGGTGGTATTTTAAACCTGTGTTCAATTGCCCCATGGACTCTGGATTCCTTTTCAAATTTGCCACTGCACTGGAGTTATCACAATATGTCGTGATATTCCTAAGGCAAATCAGGAACGGCGCTTGAGTCCAAGAAGAAGTTATGGAGGTGAACATTCTTTCGTAGCCTCAGAGCCAGCTATATACTCGACTGTCATGGTGGAGCGAGCATGCATTTCTGCCTTACTCCTCCATGCCACGACTCCTCTTCCCAATTTAAACACATATGCCGAGGAAGATTTACTATGATTCTTTTTATCGGTTCTGGAAAAACTAAGTCCGTATAATCCAAGGTAATTAGACTGTCTGAGTGGTAAAACAAGCATACTATCTCAAGTTCTCTTGAGAATACTCTTTTCCACAGTCCACTGTCCTTAAATAAGGTAAAAATTGATATCTTTCACTATGACACTGTATAGCAGATATCGGGCTTTGCACATAGCATAACATACATGAGTATTCCTTTTGTAGAAACATAAGAAATCTCATTTCTACTCATCTATCTCATTATGCGTTTGGGGAGCACATTTCCTTGAGTAGATGTATTCCATTCTTGAAAGGTATAAAATCTTTCTTGGAATCTGTATGTTGAATCTAGCTAGCACATTTTCGATATAGATAGCCTATGATGAGTACATCAGCCCAAATCCTTCATATCAAAATGTCTGGACATTCACACCGTATTTTCGATAACTCCATCTTATTGTTACCCAATAAGCAAGTTGTTATTTAACACACAGTACTAGGATAACCACAACGCTTCCGTCACATCTTTTGTACACAGAGCTTTCATTCGATTTTTCAACGAATTCACATTCCTGGATAACTTCGTCAAATCGGATGTTCCATGATTTTGATGCTTTCTTCAAATCCACAGACGAATTTCTGAGTTAGCACACTAAGTGCTATTTGCCTTTAGCATTGGGTTGTTTGTCGCATATAGATGTTATTCCTCAAGACTTCCACTCAGAAAAACTGTCTTTGACATCTATTTGCCAAACAACTAAGTTAAAGTGAGTAGTAACAGACAAGAGACTCCAGGTCAAAACATTCCGTTAGATCATCTCTTTCTTTTGTAGATCCACTTTCACCAAATGAGTTTTACCCCCATTTAGTGATTCTACAAGCTTCTACTATCATGGTGATCCATAGATCCCATTTCGGATTCCATTGCAGTTTTCCAAGAAACCACATCCTTATTTGAACCACTTCATCGTAGTTCATGGGATCCAATTTATTTAGTCTTTCCAGAAAAATAGACAATTTTTCTAAACTAATGAATCTATACGGTTGCCTCACAACCCTCCCACTGCGATTAGGTATTTTCTTTACCTCTGATGAGGACATCCATAGCAATGATGAAGTCAATGAAGAGCTGCAGTTCAAAGGACCCGTCACAAGACTACGAGCTAAGAAGTTGTAAGAATATTTGCAAGCTATAATTCGCAAGAAGTTCGAAGTTGAAGACGGAGTACAAGGAAGCTTGAAGATGATGACTTTGTTGAAGATGGAAGATGGAGATCAAGATATGGAGTGCAATACATGAAGGAGGCGTGCAAGTGTGCTTTTGTTGGGCTTGATGTGTATACGTGCTATTCAGCCCAAGTTAAGCATGCATGGTGGAAAAGCCCAAAATACTCGGCCCTTGATGATTTAATTAAGGGGATTGATTTATTAAATTATAGTATTTTATTTATTATATTATGGACGAAATTTTACAGATTTTTAGTTAGGATTTTTCGGTTATTTTAGATAGAATTTTGACAAGATTTTTAGATAAGGCATGATCTACAAAATCTACCTTAAATAGAATTCTAGTTTAGGAAGTTTTCTAGTCCAATTTGGACAAGTCTTTTAGTTAGTTTTAGCTAGAAATTTCGTGCTCCCCTCTAGTATAAATAGAGGATCATTGTCAACATTATTCGGCAGACCATATTTGATAATTTTAAGCTTTGCTTTCAATATTGTCTCAACCCCAGTTTATATCTTTGTGAGTTTAGATCTTTTAAATTCATACTCTTAGATTTAGCATCTCTAAGTTTTACAAAGGGAATTCGCCGTCCACGTTCGAGGGATCGTCGGAAACTCGCTATCGAAGAGCAGCTTAAAGAATTTGGCCTTGTGTACGTTCGAGATTCAAGGCAACTTTCGGGTTGTAATTCACATCTACAAGTCATCGTCCATCCAGCCATAATCGACGTCTTCCAACATCATCCACGTCCGTTTCAAGTCCAGCCACTATCGTGTTCAAGTTCGTGTTCGTCTCGTCCAATCCGTAAGTCCGTTTCTACCATATCATATCCTATCTACAGAGCCCTTCTAAACCTATTCCATACCATCGTTCATCATCATCACCATCGTCCCTATAACCGTTCCAAAACAACCCTTTTTTATATTGGATTTGTGTGTCATTTATCTAGGTATTTTAATTGAGTCTTAGTCGTCTAGTTTTCGAGTATAGAATCCTTTCGTACCGACGTAGTTTCTTTCCTAATTTCCGCGTCTTTTGTGTCTCGTGGTGTCATTTAGTCCCGGGTCACATCAACCTCCGTGATACGTTGTGCAGTATAAGGTGGTAGCTCTTCTTGTACACTTTTGGGTGTAGGATTTGAATGTCCTTTCCTCAAACCATCAAGAACGATCTTGTTCTTGACCTTGTGACTTATCTCATAGTCTTCTTCTAAGATCGGGCATTAGTGTTTACAATGACCTTCTGATTCTTAGGACTATAGAATAAACCACCTTTCGTTCATCTTGGATATCCAACGAACAACTGTCGTTTCTAGGGCATATCCTCAGAATAAAAGGGACAACTTTGAATAGTTCATCATTGATCTAACCATTTCCAATAACATTCCATTTCTTCACACCACTACGTCATTCTGCTGTTTGAATAGCAGACGTAGTCAACTGGGATGCAATCCTATTCTCTATCAAGTGGTCCCTAAAGTCCCCTAAGAGGTACTCGTCACTATGATTAGAAACATAGTGACCTGATACTTTTAATAATGTGGTCCTCCGCTTCCATCATAAATTCTTTAATTTCTCAAAGCATTCAGACTTGCGACGCATTATGTAAATGTATTAAAACTTAAGTAATCATCAATGAACGTGATGAATTACTCATAACTACCTCTTAGTGTGAACTGTCATAGGGCCACATAGGCAGAGTGAATTAAACCTAATAACTTCTTTGAATCTATTCCTTTAGCCTTAAAGGACACTTGGTTATTTTACCTTCTTAGCAGGATTTGCACAAAGAAACGATTGTAGGACTAGTGAGACCAATAGACCATCGTTTATCAAGCTTTGAATCCTTTTAAGAATAATCTATATATCCAAGTCTTAGATGCCAAAGATAGGTTTGATTCCTTTGCGAAGATTCTTTCCTTTTATTGAGGTTAATCAATGTATTCACTAGTTGTTTTTATAGTGTTATGCATAGATTTTAGTGTTTTAAAGATTTCCATCAAATGTGCAAGAATAGATAAAATGTTTCCCATCCATGATAACAATCTTGTTATCAAAAGTAACAAAATATCAATTCAAAAACCAACTTAAAAACAGAAACCAAGTTTCTAAAGTTTAGCACATATTGACAATCCTTTAAAATTAAAATCTATCACTATTTAAAAGTATATCTATGTCTCCCACTGCAATAGCCGCCACTTTTACCGTAGCATTGTATATGTACATTGTGATCTCATCTTCACTCAAACCAGTGAGATGTACCTTTCCTTTTGAGAGAACACTTAGTGATGTGACCCGGGACCTATGGGACACGACAACGACACAAAATATGAAAGCTATGAATGAAACTACGCAGGAAAAGTAAGGGATCAATACATACCTAACTAGACGACTAAAATCAACTAAAATACCTAGACTACGGCACACAAATAGAAACACAAAATCTAAATTAAGGGCTGTTTTGGATAGCGATTTGGCTGAGAATGATGATGAGATTTCGCGTGTGAGATATAGGTGAAGAATGGTTAGGGTAGATAGGATATGATAGGGTTTTGGATAAACTTACGTTATATGTGCTCCCGAATGAGTTAGTAACTCATTCCACTCAGTGCTACTTGCCTTTAGCATTGGGTTGTTTGTCGCATATAGATGTTATTCCTCAAGACTTCCACTCAGAAGTCGGCTTGGAATGACTTGATACTCGAACTACGGACTTGGAATGATAGTGATATGGACGACGGTGAGGATGGTTGATGTTGAAGTCGGCTGGACGGCGGATGGCTTGGTAGATGCGAATTACAACCTGAAAGTTGCCTTGAATCTCGAACGTACACAAGGCCAAATTCTTCAAGTTGATCTTCAAGTAGCGAGTTTCCGACAATCCCTCAATGTGAATTGGCGAATTCCCTTTGAATAAAACCTAGAATTGCTAGTTCTAAGAGTATGAATTTTAAATCAAAGTCACAAAGATTTAACTGGGTTGGGACAATATTGAAAGCAATGCTTAATTAATCAAATATAGTCTAAAGTATCAATGTCACATGGAACCTCTATTTATAATAGAGGGAGGCCGAAAATCATAAGGATAAGGGCCGAAAATAATGACTCCAAATTAAACTAGAACTAGACTAGGAAACTTCATAAACTAGAATTCTATTCAAGGTAGAATTGTGCCTTAAATAAAACCTAGTCAACTATGACTCAATTATGGTTGAAAATTATACAATAAATAAATAAAAATCTGACTTTGACTATAGTCTAATTTAAATAAAATAAATACTATAGTCTAATAAATCAATCTCCTTAATTAATTCATTAAGGGCCGAAACTACTCGGTATGGGCATACCGACGGGTACACGCACATTCCAAATCTTGGTCTTCACTTCTCATGTATTGCACTCCATGTCTTGATCTCTGTCTTCCAACAACAACAAGGTCATCAACTTCAAGCTACCTTGCATGCTGTCTTCATCCTCGAGCTTCTTGCGAATTGTTGCTTGCAAATACTCTTGTAACTTCTTAGCTCGTAGTCGAGTGACGAAGCCTTTGAATTGCAGCTCCAGGTTTAGATCCTCATTGCTATGGAAGGCCACATCTGCTGAAGAGAATTCGTCCTCGAATTTGGATCCTCATCATGGTTGAATTCATCTGCATTAAAGGGAGACAAATCAGCAACATTAAACGTAGAAGAATACTTGTACTCACCTGAGAGATCAATGCGGTATGCATTATCATTAACACGGCTCAGAACAGTGAAGAGACCGTCTTCTCTAGGCGACAACTTCGACTTCCTCAGATTGGGAAAATGGCCAGGACTCAGATGAATCCAAACACGATCTCCGAGCTGGAAGACAACTCGTTTACGCCTCGTGTTGCGTGCGGCGATAATTTTTGAACCTTTGTGCTCGATTCGGGCACGCACCTTCTCATGCATCTCTCGAATAAATTCAGCTCTCTTCATACCTTTAACACTCGTTAGATGCTCAACGGGTAAAGGAATAAAATCAGTAGGAGTTAGTGGATTAAATCCATAAACTACCTCAAATGGAGACATGTTAGTAGAAGAATGGACTACACGATTATAAGTAAATTCAGCATATGGTAAACACTCTTCCCATGACTTCAAATTATTCTTAATTAGAGACCTAAGTAAAGCTCCTAATCTACGATTCACAACTTCAGTTTGACCATCGATTTGTGGATGACATGCAGTAGAAAACAATAACTTAGTACCTAATTTTCCCCGCCAAAAATGTCCTAAAACATAGAATCCCTATCACTAAAATAGTACGAGGAATTCCATGCAATCGAACAACATGAACAAAGAACAAGTTGGCAATGTAAACAGCATCATCGGTTTTCCTACATGCAATGAAATGAGCCATTTTGGAGAACCGATCAACAACAACAAAGACTGAATCTTTACCCGACCTAGACCTAGGCAATCCCAAGATGAAATCCATCAAAATATCAATCTAAGGGGCTGTAGGGGCGGGTAGTGGTGTGTAAAGTCCAAAAGGGTGTGAAGTGGATTTGCTTTGACGACAAGTAATGCAACGACTACACACATTCTCTACATCCCTACGCATATGCGGCCAAAAGAAGTGTTCATGCAGCAAGTTTAATGTCTTATGCACACCAAAGTGACCCATCAAACCCCCCGCATACGATTCTAACACCAAAAGCTCATGCATAGAACAATCCGGGATGCATAACTTCGACTCTTTGAACAGAAAACCATCATGCACATAAAAACCATCAAAAGATCTAGCTTTAGCACTACACGACGCAAATATGGGGCTGAGATAAGCATCATGCGTGTACAATGCTTTAATGGACTCAAAACCTAGCATCTTGGCATGCATCAAGTTCAAAAGAGTGTACCTTCTAGATAGGGCATCGGCGACCACATTGTCCTCACCTTTCTTGTACTTGATAACATACGAGAAGGACTCGATGAACTCGACTCATCTCGCATGTCTCTTGTTCAGATTGTTTGCCCTTTCAAGTGCTTCAAGCTTTCATGATCCGTGTGGATGACGAACTCCTTAGGCCAGAGATAGTGTTGCCATGTGTCCAACGCACGCTTCAAAGCGTAGAGCTCTTTATCGTACGTGGAGTACCTAAGAGAGGCGCCATTCAGCTTCTCACTGAAGTATGCAACGGGTCTGTGATCCTGCATCAAAACTTCACCAATACCTATGCCCGATGCATCACACTCGATCTCAAAAGTCTTAATAAAATCAGGTAAACAAAGAATAGGAGCAGAACATAACAATGATTTCAAAGTGTTAAAAGCACGCTCTTGTTGTTTACCCCACTCAAATTTCCGGTCCTTCTTACTTAGCTCAGTAAGGGGGGTGGCTATACTGGAGAAATCCCGCACAAAACGGCGGTAAAACCCAGCCAATCCATGAAAGGATCGAACCTCAGAGGCATCCTTTGGTGTTGGCCATTCCTCAATCGCTTTGATTTTGGAACGGTCAACCTCAATACCTCGTCAACTGACGACAAAGCCTAGAAAAACGACTTCATCTATACAAAACGAACACTGTTGTGTCCGAATTTGACTCCACACGCGAGACTACTTTGATCCGGACTCCCGCAATAGGACGGGGTCAATTGTAGGGCGGTGAGCTAACTCGGGTCGTGTCTCTCGAGGAAAGCTTCATGTGGGCGATTATCTTTCTATGCCATAATTGTTGTCAAACACAATAAAATGAAATACATCCTAAACATTCTGAACAAGAGGAAGGAAAGTTATACTAATTGACCTAATTAAAGCAAGTAAAATTAACTAATTGCACCACCAAACACAAAGATAGAGGATAGAATTATGAGAAGAGCATTAGGGTGTAGATTCTCTCAATGGTTTTATCACTATGCTTTATTCAAGTTGACAATGCTACTCTCACAAATACAATAGACCTTTCCGATTAGTTTAACTTCAATTACTGTCACCGTCTATCCGTTAAACCTCTCTTAGCTATATCATACAAGCAAGATTAACATGTTAGGCTTAGGAACCCCATCCACCTAACGTCGAAGGAACCAATTTCGGGATTTAGAATGACAATCAAGTTTCCTCTAAATCCTAATAATGCTCAAGTAGTGATCAATTACTCTAGCATGATAAGGACTATTCCAACAACAACAACCAATAATAACGATCATAGATTTAAAACCAAATCGATTATCCATCCCCTAATGTAGAAATTCGCCCAACACCATGCTCAAAACAACGTAAACATCATAAAAGTCATTTATTCAACAACCAAAAGATAAAATCCATACAACTTATACAATATTATTTGTTGTCTCGAGACTCTTGGGAGAAATTCCCACAAATGGGCTAAAGCTAAAAAGGAAAGGAAATACCAAATCGGAGCCTCCTCGTCCAAGCTTAGCTTCCGTGGATAGCTTGATGTCAGGCTCCTCTTCTCGAGCCTTCCTCCTTGAGCTCTAGCCCTCTTGCCTCTTCTCCTCCTCCTTTCTCCCTCTTTGCTCCAGGTTCTCCAAAGCTCTAAGCTGGTTAGTTTGAGGGTGTCACGTCCCTCAAACTGATCATCCCTTTCTCTCTCTCTGGTCCTCAATTGGTTGCCAACTTCCTCTTCTCTCAACTAATCAGTTTGAGGGTGTCACGTCCCCCAAACTGATCATCTCTCTCTTTCTTTCTATGTGGTGAAGATGATGGAGTGAATGGAACGGACCCTCCCAACTGGTCTGAGGGTGTCACGTCCCTCAAACTAGTTGGGAGGTCCTCCCTTTGGGATTCTTCTTTTCCCCTTTTGGGAGCCTTCCTCCCCTTTTCTTTTCTCTGCTCCATTTAAGGGGATACATTCTCTCCTTCTCTCTCCTCGTGAATTGAATGTGGTGGTTGAGAGTTGATGGAGAGCAAGAGCAAAAGGTGGAGTTATTGGTCGATGGTAGATTATTTCCCAAACTCCTCCTACTCCTAGTCTAGAATCATGTCCATCCCCAGCTGGCTAAGTGGGTAGAGAGCATTGAAGAGCAAAACTCCGAAAACACAGCTTTTGGATTAGTCAATTGATTCGCTCCAGTTTAGCTTCATGTTCTTGGCTTCAACTTGAAGTCTAAGCTCTTCAGCTGCAGCTTCAGTTCAGCTCCAATTCCTTGGCTCTAGCTTGAAGTCTTCAGTTTGATGCTTCAACTTCTGCTCAGTTCAGCTCGGCTTGTGATCAGTTCAACTGACATTAGTTTGGTCATCAGTTGGGCCATCACGTTGCCATCAGTTGGGCATCAGTTTAGCCATCAGTTGGGCCATCAGTTGGGCATCAGTTTAGCCATCAGTTGGGCCATCAGTTTGGCCATCAATTGGCTCTCCAGTTGGGTCTTCAGCTGGACTTTCCAGCTGGCTCTTCAGTTCTAGACTCTCCAGCTGGCTCTCCAGTTCAGCTGGACTCTCCAGCTGGCTCTTCAGTTGGAATTTTCAGCTGGTTTCTTCAGTTAGGCACCGGTTGGCCACCAGTTTGACATCTTGGCCATCAGTTGGAACCAGTTAGCCATCAGTTTGGCCATCAGTTAGCTCTCCAGTTGGGTCTTCAGCTGGACTTTCCAGCTGGCTCTTCAGTTCTAGACTCTCCAGCTGGCTCTCCAGTTCAGCTGGACTCTCCAGCTGGCTCTTCAGTTGGACACCAGTTGGCCACCAGTTTGACATCATGGCCATCAGTTGGAACTAGATAGCCATCAGTTTGGCATTCTGGCTACTAGTTCGACACCAGTTGGCCATCAGTTTCGAGCTTTAGTTTGGGTATGTCCTCAGTTGTGGCCTTCAGTTTGCCCCGCCTTCAGCTGGGCTTCCAGCTTGTTCAGCTTTTGTGCCATAAAATACCACAAAATAGAGCCACAAAAGTCCACTTTGATGATTGATCGAGCTGTGAAGAATTAGGAGTGAAATAGAGAAGGATTGCACTTGAAATAGAGGGAGAAATTAGTCCAGAAATGGAAGAAATAGCACCCCGCGCGGGCGGGAGGTGCATGCCGAGAGGCCTGGGGCACCAGGAGGGGGGGCTGGGGGCGCCGCGGGGGGCTGGAGGCGAAGCGGGCGCGGCGGGGGCGCTGGGCCATTCCAACTTTCGGCAGCTTCCACGGTTTTGGCTCGTTCTCGCTTGTTTCTTGGCCGATTGACCCGATTCAACTTGCCACGCGTTCCTTATTCGATTCTCTATCTTCACATTGTCTTGAATCCCTCAAATGTTGCAGTCATTTATCCTCCATTTTCTGAAGATCTTGTGCATCTACACAACTCACCAAAAGAGCAAAAGTGAAGGAAATAACATAAAAAACACACAAAAATAAGGGAGAAACACCTACTAGGGATACTGAAATCCTAAGATAAGATAGGACAAATATACACTAAACAAACACTTAGACAAGTTTCCATACAATTTTGCATCACGCAATAAACAGAATACACGCCTAAGGTGATCTATGTGCGCCTGTGCACTGTGACTGTAAATCAGAATATCATCAAAGTAGACAGCCACAAATTTACCAATCACATCATGCAAAACATGGTTCATTAATCTCAGGAAAGTGCCGGTGCATTAGTGAGACCAAAAGGCATAACTAACCACTCATATAAACCATGCTTTGTTTTTAAATGCAGTTTTCCATTCTTCCCCTTCATGCATTCTAACTTGAAAATAACCAGATCTCAAATCTATCTTAGAAAACACATTCGAACCACTTAATTCATCTAGCATATCATCAAGTCTAGAGATAGGAAATCTGTACTTAACCGTGATTTTGTTGATGGCGTGGCAATCCATGCACATCCTCCATTCCACTACAAAAAAAGTCCATTCTAGCGACGGGAAATTAGCGACGGGACCGACATGGGTCGCCACTAGCGACGGAAATAGCAACGGGAAATTTTACGACGGGTCTAGTGACGGGGTTCCCCGTAGCTAATTCTAGCGACGGGGAATCCCGTAGCTAGATTTTAAAATTTTAATATATAATTATTTTTATAAATCTAGCGACGAGGGTTCCCGTCGCTACAACTTAGCGACGGAAATAGTGACGGGAACCCCCGTAGCTATTTTTTTTAATTTATTTATTTATTATTTTTTAAATTTTATTTAATTATTTTTAAAATAATTAAATATGATTTCAATCTATTCTAATACAAATATTCTCCCTATTAAAATCATTTTTATATTTTTATTCATTTATTTTAATTTTTGAAAAAATAATATCGCAATTATACATATTTATTAATATCACATCTTTAAATTTGTATTATTTCCTTATTAAATATAAATTTATACAAATTAGCTTTATTAGTATTCTTATAAATAAACTAATTAGTATATTATTATATATTTAAAAAATGTATTAAGTTTAACATAATATTTATTATAGTTACTACTACAAGATTAATCAATTATACATTAACAAACTAAAATATACTATGAAAATATATACATAATATAGTATATAATGGATTTTAATTTTTAATTATAAACTAAAGTTATTTATTATGTAAGTAAAAATAATTTAATTCATTATGATATTTAGTATGAAACACAAAGTAAAACTATTTAACCACATTTTCACCATGATATATATATATATATATATAATTTTAAAAATAATTTAATTAAAAACTTCTATAATCTTTCTCCATATTTAATTTATATCAGAGATATAATTTTTGCATGCATGGATACTTAATAAGTATCACCTTAAATTATAGTTCTTATATACAAATATATAATACAATATAATATCAATATTATATATATATATATATATATATATATATTTGTGCAAAAATAGATATAAATATATTAATAAGAATATAACACTTTTAATTTATAGAGATAAAGAAAAATAAATTATGAAAAAATCGTATAAGTATATATATTATTTAAACAATCAATATAACATCAATTGAACTTGCCCCAATGGATAAGTGCTTGGCCCTCCTTCTAGGAGGTCACACGTTCGAATCATCTTAGGTGCATATTATACACAATTATTCTTGGCGGGTTTGGGCGCGGGCATTTCATCGGGTCGGGTCAAGGGCTCATTCATGGGCCGGGCCCCCGAGTCGGGGGCTCATTCGCGGGTCGGGCTAATTAATAATTTCAAAATTTGAAATTATAAATTTAGCGACGGAAACCCCGTCGCTATCCGCCAAACTCGTCGCCCAGGCTACGGATATAGCAACGGAATTTCCCGTCGCTATATCAGTCGCTACGCCTTGGCGGCGGGCGAGCCACCGTCGCGCATGATTAGCAACGAGCAATTTAGCGACGGGGGTTTCCCGTCGCTAATCCCGTCGCTACAGGATTTAGCGACGGGTATAGCGACGGAAAACCCCGTCGCTAAATCGGAATTTTCTTGTAGTGTTCATTGTTCTTCTTTGGTACTAGGATGACTGGAACTGCACAAGGACTCATCGACTCTCGGATTTGTTTCTTCTTCAACGGCTCCTTCACTTGGCGTTCGATCTCCTTCATCTCCTCGGACGAAATCCGGTATGCCGGTCAGTTGGGCAAGACGGCACTGGGTACAAAGTCGATCTGGTGCTCGATCCCACAAACAGTAGGTAATCCACTTGGAATCTCTTCCGGGAAACGTCCGCGAACTCCTCGATAAGTGGCTGCACATCACAAGGCAAAGAAACACCATTAGTAGCACTGTCCTTATAAGATAAAAGTATAAAAGGTAAACCTGCTTTTAGTGCGTTTTCTACGCCTTTAACTAAGATGAACAGGGACTGATTTTTCTCTTTATCTGGGGCTGATCCGGATGCCTTTCCACGAACGAAAGAATTATTGGAAGACATCTTTGGGGCTGTATTGGTCGAAGTAGTAGAAGGGGGCGGCGGTGAAGGGGCGGCCAAATGTTGACCGTTCACGGCGGCGGATCGGGCGGCGGCTGCGGCTGTTTTTGCCTGTTCCTGCTTAAACCTCTCTTGCATCCTTTCTTGATCCTCAGCAACAGCTTTAGGGGTTAATGGCTTCAACACAGTGGTTCGGCCTTCTCGAGTAATCGAGTAGGTATCCGCCAATCCATCATGCACGGCCTATCTGTCGAACTTCCACGGTCTCCCTAAAAGTATGTGTGCTGCCTCCATGGGAATAACATCACACAAAACAGTGTCAGAATAATGATCTTTAGTAAAAGAAACGTGTAACTGACCTATCACACGGATAGAGTCGCGGTCTGTGAGCCACTGCAGCTTGTAGGGCTTCAGATGCTTTGTTGTGGTGAGAGCTAGCTTATCGACAGCAAACTGACTGATTGCATTGATCATGCTGCCACTGTCTATAATCATCGTACAAGTTTGATCTTTGATGGCAACTCGAGTGCAGAAGATGTTTTCTCGCTGAGATTGCTCTTCGTCTTCACGATTGATGTTCAAACTGCGGATTGAAACTAGGTTGACATGAGGTAACTCGGGTTCCTCATCATCTTGCTCAACTTCAGGGACATCGAATGCATCTGGGGCGATGGCATGTGGCTCCTCCTCCTCTTCACTGGCTGATTCAAGTCCATTCTGTTCATTGAGGAACAGAACACATCGGTTTGGGCACTGATTCTGAAAATGACCCCAACCTCGGCATTTGTGACACTGGATGTCACGGGCTCGACTAGGGGCTGCATTAGGCGTGGTGCTGGACTAATTGGGCCGTTAGAATGGGGGCCTTACGGGTGGCACCGGTGTAGACTTGGGTCTACGGGTGGACTGCGGTGTAGAACGGTCGAAACGCCGTTCAGGTGGTCCGGACTGACCTCAGGGTCGTCCTTACGTTATTCGACGTACGATAAAGAGCTATACGCTTTGAAGCGTGCATTGGATACATGGCAGCACTACTTGTGGCCCAAGGAGTTCGTCATTCACACGGATCATGAGAGCTTGAAGCACTTGAAAGGTCAAAGCAACTTGAACAAGCGTCATGCGAGATGGGTCGAATTCATCGAGTCGTTTCCATACGTCATCAAGTACAAGAAAGGAGAAGACAACATCGTCGCCGACGCCCTCTCTCGAAGGTACACGTTGCTTAACTTAATGCATGCTAAGATGCTTGGTTTTGAGTCCATTAAATCATTGTATGAAGTGGACGATTATTTCAGCCCCATTTATGCTAAGCGTTCGAATTCTACTAGATCTTTTGATGGTTTTTATGTGCATGATGGGTTTCTGTTTAGAGAATCTAAGTTGTGTATTCCTACTTGTTCTATGCGTGAGCTACTTGTTTTAGAATCGCATGCGGGAGGATTAATGGGACATTTTGGTGTGCATAAAACATTATCCTTGTTGCATGAGCATTTCTTTTGGCCGCATATGAAACGTGATGTTGAACGCATGTGTAGTAGATGTGTTACTTGTCATAAGTCTAAATCTACTTCGCATCTATTTGGTTTGTACACGCCTTTGCCTGCTCCATCTAGTCCTTGGATTGATTTATCTATGGATTTTATTTTGGGATTGCCTAGGTCTAGATCGGGTAAAGATTCTGTGTTTGTTGTAGTTGATAGGTTTTCCAAAATGGCGCATTTCATTGCATGTAGGAAAACTGATGATGCTGTTCAAATAGCCAATTTGTTCTTTGTGCATGTTGTTAGATTGCATGGAATTCCTCGTACTATTGTTAGTGATAGGGATTCTAAAATTTTGGGACATTTTTTGGCGCGTTCTTTGGGGAAAGCTAGGTACTAAGTTATTGTTTTCTACTGCATGTCATCCACAAACCGATGGTCAAACTGAGGTTGTGAATCGTACTTTAGGAACATTGCTTAGATCATTGATTAAGAAAAATGTGAAGTCATGGGAATAATGTTTACCTTATGCTGAGTTTGCTTACAATCGTGTTATTCATTCTTCTACTAACATGTCTCCATTTGAGGTTGTTTATGGTTTTAATCCACTAATGCCTAATGATTTGATTCCTTTACCTGTTGAGCATCTAACAAGTGTTAAAGGATTGAAGCGAGCTGATCTTATCAAGGAGATGCATGAGAAAGTTAGAGCCCAGATCGAGCACAAGGGTACTCAAACCGCCGCCGCCTGTAACGCACGTCGCAAACGTGTTGTATTTCAGCCCGGTGATCGTGTTTGGATTCATTTGAGTCCCGGAAGGTTTCCTAATCTAAGGAAATCGAAGTTGTCACCAAGAGGAGATGGTCCTTTCACCGTCTTAAGCTGTGTCAATGACAATGCATACCGCATTAATCTACCTGGTGAGTATAAATGTTCTTCAATGTTTAATGTTGCTGATTTATCTCCCTTTGATGCAGATGAATTCGATCAAGATGAAGATCCAAATTCGAGGACGAATTCTTTTCAGCAGGGAGGGAATGATGAAGCCATGGACAACAAAGATGATGAAGAACCGGAGTTGCAATTTAGAGGACCAATCACAAGATCAAGAGCTAAGAAGTTGCAAGCTTACATGCAAGTGTTGATTCGAAGAAAGCTCGAGATTGGAGATGAAGAAGTCAAGAGAAGCAATTCCAAGATAGTTAATTTATTAACTATTGAAGATCAAGAACAGACCATGGAGTATTAATCTTGAAGAGATGAAGATGAAGAGTTCAAGAGCATGTGTGCATGTGCATGAAATTGTCGTGCATGTGTGTGCGGTTTTTAGTGAAGAAATCGGTCCCATAGTAATTAATTTTGGGGTTAATTTTATTTAGACTATAGTATTTATTTTATTTTATTAAGACTATAGTTGGATCAGATTTATTTAATTATTTAGGAGTAATTTTCGTCCATAATAAGGTCAAGTTTGACTAGAATTGTATTTAAGGCAATTTCCTACCTTGAATAGAATTCTAGTTTAGGTATCTTCCTAGTATAGTTAGAGATCTCTTTTGGATCAATTATTAGGCCTTTTTATCTTATTATTTTCGTTCCCCCATAGTCCTATAAATAGGGGAACCATGTCATATTGTTACTTTAGACATTGTTGAATTAAATTGCTTTTGCATTCAATTTGTGTCTCAAATCTATTTGTCTTTTGAATACTTTTCACACGAAAATATTCATTCTTGGAGCTAACAACTACAAGTCTTATCCAAGGGTATTGCTCAATTCACTTGAGAGATTGACCGGTATTCGCTATCGAGGAACAACTTGGAGATTTCAACCTTGAAGACATTCGAGATTCAAGGAGGCTATCGGGTTGTGAATCACTACACCAACAACACACCTCCAAGCCACATACTCGACGACATCCATCCAACACCATCGTCCACCTCACGGCAGCCCCTTCAAGATCAAGTTCTACACCCGTTCGTTTTATCCGTAAGTCTGTTCAAAACACTATCATATCGTATCTTCTCCAAACCCTTCTTCACCAACCTTCACACACGAAATTCCTTCCTTAATCCAGCCTATATTTCGCCCATAAACAGCCCTTTAATCCTTGGTATTGTGTTATTTAAGCTGTGTCATTATTCTAGGTATTTTAGTTGTCTAGTTTCCGTCTTTTCTTTGTTTAATTGAGTCGGATTGGAACCCTTCATTTAGTTGACGTGTTTCGTATCCTAAAGTCTTCCGCTACGTTGTTAATATCGTCCTAGATTAATAGTCCGGGTCGTATCAAAACCGGCAATCCTAACTTTGTCACCATCACAACACTTGCAACATTAGTGCAACTACCGCTATCAATAATCATACTGCATACTTTATTCTTGATGTGGCATTGGGTATGGAATATGTTCTCCCTTTGCTCCTCGTCGACGCTCTTGGTGTGCAAGCTAAGAGATTTACGTGCAACCAAAATAAGAGCGTTGGGCGCTGCGTACTCCTCCCCCCCACTCGACTCGGATAAACTCGGCATCTCCAGATCAACTTCTTCTTCATCCGTCACAATCTCACCATTGTCCTTTAGGATCATCACACGTCGGTTTGGGCACTGATTGGCTATGTGTCCCCTACCTTGACATTTAAAGCACTTAATGTCTCGGTTTCGGTTACCCGACGAGTCTTGGTTGCTTGATCCCGTCACTATAGACGTCTCAGCCTTCGGCTTAATGAACGCAACCTTCTCGTCTTTCTTCCCTTGATTTAAAACCTTCTATGGAGCTGTGTTGGCATTTGAGTTTGACTTCCATGTGGAAGAACTCGCTCAGTTGTTGTTCCCCCTCCTCTTGAGTTGGTTCTCTACTTTGATAGCCATTTGTACCATGTCCTCCATCTCGACATAGTGCTGCAACTCCACCACTTCTCGGATCTCTCTATGCAAATCAGCTAGAAAGCGAGCCATTGTGGCCTCCCTATCTTCCTCCACATTTGCTCGGATCATTGAGACCTCCATCTTCTTGAAACAGTCGTCTACACTATTCGTACCTTGTCTCAAGTTTTGCAACTTCTTGTATAGCTCTCGATAGTAGTAGCTTGGTACGAATCTCTTCCTCATCACCGTCTTCATCTCTCCCCACGTCTCTATTGGGTGTTCCTGATTACGCCGCCTGTTGGATGTCAACTGATCCCACCAAACTATGGCATAATCTGAAAACTCCACTGCTGCTAACTTCACTTTCTTCAGCTCAGAATAGTTGTGACAATCGAACATCATCTCAATCTTGCGCTCCCATTCAAGGTACACAGCTGGATCATTTTTACCTTGGAATGAAGGCACATTCATTTTGATGTTTCCGAGATCGTCGTCCTCTCGATTCCTTGCTCTCCCGTGTCTCCTACCTCCAGCAGTTGAATATCTGTCTTCCTCCTCTGACTCTCCCATCTCAGTGTCATAGTAGTCATTCTGTTGTCTCTCTACATGTGGGTAGCATCGAGCCTCCATCCGAACTCCTCGTCAGCCTCTTCCACCTCTTCCGCCATGGTTCTCTCGAGGAGCTTGTTGAGATTGCTCCTATATTGAACTTTCTACTTGGTTTAGCCTCTCATTCAACGACGTCATCTCAGTTTTGAACAACTTCGTGAGATGTTGCTGAATGGCTTCCACTGTATTCTTAGGATCAAAAGTAATGTTCATCTCATCACTCGATCCAGCGGCTGCTCCCTTGGTGTGCACTTTTGTTAGACATGTCGATTCCTTTTTTTTATCGACTTTCTCTCTTTTTTTTGAACAATTTTTTCTTTTTTTTTTCGTCCCTTTTTTTTAGCCAAATAACAAAACAAATACTAAACTAAGCAAAGAAACGAACTACTAATGTGACAATGAAATGAAACAAACCTAACAAATTTCTAGCTCTCAACCTCACGTGTATACTCTCGTGTATCACACAATCGGCTCTTTTCACTCTAATAATCTCACACACTCTTGCCTTTTGCCACTCGTATTCTCTCCCAATAGAATTAAACTAGAAATACAATCAAAACAATGAAATCCCAAAAGATCAATCACAGATTCATGAAAAATGTGCCGGAAAATTTCGAAAATTTGAAAATTTTTGAAAAAATTTTCGACTTCTCCCCAGGTAATATACGCATCTCCAACAACCCAAATATCAAAATCAAATGTAACGAAAACACTAAAAATTTTCCCCCCTTTTTACTTTTTTTTAAATCAGCGATTTTTTTATGCTGATATCGTCTTTTTTTTTATAACTGTAGGGGAGAATTTAAACTACAAAAATTAAATGATAAACGGATGCTGATACGACCTGGCTCTGGATACCACTTGATGCGATACTCGCCGGGATACGACAAAGACAGCAGATGTTTTATCCAGGATTGTAGCAGATACCACAGAATGGATGGATGGATCCAAACCCTAGCCTCTCAATGATGTCAAACCTCGTACTCGATGTAGACGAGACCCTCGATCAATTGGAAACACGAACTTGGATTGAGTGATGACGCCACAAATGAGGATGTGAATCCGTTTGATAAGTCGATTGAATCTCACGTTGTGTTGTGAAACTCGAATAACTCTCTCAGAGAAAAAGGTGAATAACTCACGTAAATTAATGATATCAAAAGTTGTCCTCAAAAATAAGAGATTACAAGCCTTATATAGTTGGTCCAAAATAAACTAATACCTAATTAATACCCACTTGAATTAGGAAAATAAAACATAAAATCGCGCAATTCCGGACACGCTCCAGATGGGCACGACACGGGGTCAATCGCGCCTCCACTCGCGCTGTAGGTCGCGCCGGTCTCATTCCGTGTAGCGTCTGTGGCGCGACCGGCTTCACTCGCGCCTCAGGTCGTGCTGTAGGTTGCGCCGGTCTCATCGCTCGAAGCGTTGGTGGCGCGGCTGGATTCACTCGCGCGTCCATCCGCGCTATAGCTCGCGTCAAGCGGCGCGACCGGTTGCTCGTGTCCTGGCTCGTGATGTAGTTCGTGCCCGCAGCTTGAGATCACTATCTTTTACTTGGCATCGGGTTCTTCTCCTTCTATGGGTCCTTTAGCCAACTCTTGGTTTCAGATCTCTCGCATGAATCCATTAAGGCTTTCCTTGAACCTCTTAGCTCTTGCTCGTGTTACCGACCCTTCTGGTACCTTGATTGGATCGGACATCTCCTCAGCTAGGGATGTATCACATGGCTTTATATTTCAAAACCGTATTATCTTTATGATAAAATATATTTATGTTAAAGCATGTTCCAAAATACTTTTATGGCTCAATGATTTCTAACCAACACATGGTTTTATGTTTCAAAACCATGTTATTTTTATGTTAAAATATGTTTATCTTAAAGCATTCTTCAAAGTTCAAAATATTTATTTATGACTCATCGGAAGATACTAAACTCTATGGTTCCAAATATGGCACTTAGTGCAGTATGACATTTCTGGGGCACTAACTCTAGTTCTTTGATTGTTTCTATTCAACAACCCTTTTTCCCTTCCCCTAAGTAGCGCACCGGTCCCTTGCCCTTTTTCCGGGATCGGGGCGTTACACCATTGTTGATAACATGCAGAAATAAATTAATGAAAACTAAAGTAGTAAAGAACACAAGGATTATAACCTTGTTCGATCAACTAATCTACGTTTAGGGAACTTCTCAAGTCTGTAAAAAATAATCCACTACTCCGTTGTATGGTTACTCAGGCTATTATATGATGACCTCATGTCACTCAATCTCTTTTCTACTCACTACAACTTCTTTCTCTAGATTGAATTGTCAGATTCCCTTACAACCTAGACTCTCTCTAGTTCCCATATGAAATCTCTCTCGAGACTCCTTTAAAAGTGAATGAAAGAATTTCAAACACAAACTAGAAACAAAATGATCAAAAGATCAACTATAGTCTAACAATACCATATCCTAATGCTTCAAATTTGAAGTCTTTTAAAACTCTAATCAGTACTTAGGTATATGTTTCTTTCACTAACTAACTAGTCTGATTCTCATGCTATTTATAATAACAGATACAACCTAAACAAGGTAATCAGATTAACCTTATCCTACTCAATATCAAACTATGAAACTTTTCTTATATGATTCGGATCATTCTAGTTAAAACTCTTCCTTAAATAGAACCCACCTTCTTGAATCTCCAATATTCTGATCTTCTATCTTAATAAGGCAACTTATATTCTGAGACATCTATCTTCAGTAGGTATCTTCATCTCTTTGATTTCAGCACGACATGTCTCTACGGAAGCTTCTAGACAACCATGTACATAATCATGTGTATAACACTTGATCAGTACATTCTTTGATCTTCAAGCAGATTGGCAGTAGAATGTTCATGTCTCGTGTCCAGAACATGTTTTTCAATACATGAAAAACAAAAATCTTTGTGTAATTGATTTTTCATAAAGATCATGACAATCAAAACACTTAGTGCTAAAATCCCGCACTAACAAATTTTAATGTTTTGTAGGCTGAAGACTTGTCCTAACATCACAGTCTAGAAGATTCCAAGTTCATACATTGAAAAGGGAAAATTAAATTTCAACAAGGAAGGATTTTAGACAATGTGCTCAACAAGGAAAGTCTTACCTTTATGATATGCGACAGAAAAGGAAACTGACTTTTCTTCCTTGAAGAGAAGTTAGTTTATCTCATTTATAAAACAAGAGAGCGGATTAGATTCGTCTGTCGACAAATAAGTGCAAAATTTCCAGAGATTAAATTTCTTTTAGAGCTCTACGTGTTTAAAGTGTTAGGGTTTTTTCGAATTGAAATACCACATGATATATATGCATGTTCATTAATCCTAACTCATGTAAATCATATTTTATGTGTGTATGAAGTTAATTATTAACCCTCGTTTGATAAGCATGCAAGTCGTCATTTTTAAATCAACATAATGTTCTACATAGAAACTATCAAAAATTTAACTTACAATTAGAGTCGAATTGATCACGAGATTAAATGTCTAATCTCATTGTTGATGCAGTATAATCGGCACCCCCTACACAGTGCAATTCCATTCCTTGATCTTCTGTTGTATTCCTAGACCGCGTTTAATACATGTTGGGTTGTATACTACTAAACAGATATGAATATTGTGGGGATCAAAAGAACACAAAAGAGGGGATGATTTCATATACCCTAAAACTAAATCTCAAATGGCATTCTCGGGTTTGTATCTCTCCCTATTTTCTCCACGTGGCCATTGAAGGTCTTAGCTGGGAAGCTCTTCGTAAATAGATAAACCAAGTTATCTTCTGATACAATCTTAACCACTACCACATGTCCTCTCTTAAAAAACTCTCATATGAGATGGTACTGTCTTTCTATGTCTTTACTTGCCTTTTGGGCTCTAGGTTCCTTCGAATTTGCCATTGCACCAGAGTTATCATAGTATATCTTAATAATCTTAGGAAAATTAGGAATCACGTTCAAGTCCAATGAGAAGCTCTGCAGCCAGACAGCCTCAGAGGTAGCTACATATTCGACTTCCATGGTGGAGTCAGTGATGCATTTTTGCTTGATGATCCTCCATGCAATGGCTCCGCCTCTCAAGGTAAACACATAGCTTGAGGTAGATTTATGATGATCTTTATCGGATTGTAAATCTAAGTCTGTATAACTCAAAGGCACGAGATTGTCCGAGTCAAATGAATTGTATATTATTAGAACCAAAAAATTAAAAAAATTAAAAAAATACAACATACGAAATAAGAAAAGAAAAGAACACAAAAGATAGGAAAATACTAATCAATCTTTCTCATAAGCTCTAAAGTAGCCATTTCCAAACATGTCCGAGTCTACTAAAGAATGGATCGAGACTGTCCGAGTGGTATACCAACATATAATCCCAAGTTCTTTTCAAGTACTTGAGAATATTCTTTATCGTAGTCCAATGTCTTTATCCGGGGTTAGATAGATATTTGTTTATTATGCTGACTGCATACCAAATATCATACCTAGTGCATAGCATAACGTACATAAGGCTTCCTATAGCCGAAGCATATGAAACCCCTTTCATCTCATTTATCTCAGACTGTGTTTGGGGACATATTTCCTTGGATAGATGAATTCTATATTCAAAAGGTATAAAACATTTCTTGGAATCTCGTATGTTGAATCTAGCTAGCACTGTATTAATATAGGTTTCCTGAGATAAGCACATCATCCTTTTCTGGCGATCTCAAATGATCTTGATACTAAGGACGTGTCCGGCTTCTTCCAGATTCTTCATATCAGACAGTTTGAACAGTCGCACCCTTATATTTGATAAGACCTTCTTAATATTTCCAATAAACAAGATATCATTAATATAAAGTACGAGAAAAGTCACCCCGTTTCTGTCACTCTTTCTGTATACACAACTCTCATTCGAACAATGGATGAATCCATATGACTGGATGACCTCATCAAACAGGATATTCCAAGACCTTGATGCCTACTTAAGTTCATAGATGTATCTCTTAATCTTGCACACTAAATGTTCTTGGTCTTTAGCAATAAATTCCTCTAGTTGCTTCATGTGGATATTTTCTTCAAGGCTTCCATTTAGGAAAGCTGTCTTGACATCTATCTACAAAATCACATAATCTAATTGAACAGCAATAGATAAGAGAATCTGGATTGACTTAAGCATGGAAACCGGTGAGAAAATTCTCATAATCGATCCGTTGTTTCTGAGTATACTCTTTCACCACCAATCTAGCCTTGAAGGTTTCAATCTTCCCGTCAGATCCTATCTTTCTTTTGTAGACCTATTTAGACCTAATGGGTTTTACCCTATTTGGTGGATCTACAAGCTCCCAGACTTCATTTTGATTCATAGATCCAATCTCAAATTCCATTGTAATTTTTTAAGAATCTGCATCTTTATCTTGAATAGTTTCATCGTAGGTCTTCGGAACCAAGTTAAGAATGTAAGTTGTTATTTCTAGGGCATATCTCCAGAATGAAATCGGCAACTCTGAATAGCTCATTATCAATCTAACCATCTCTAATAACGTTATGATCTTTATTTCCGCTACGCCATTTTGCTGTGGAGTGCCAAGCGCAGTCAACTGAGATGTAATCCCATTCTCTTCAAAGTAGTCCCTAAATTAACCTGAGAGATACTCACCACCACTATTAGAATGTAGTAATTCATTTTTAAAAAGAAAACGACCACCAACTTTTGATACTTTTACCTGCTCGTTTCTCCGCTTCAGCCCTAAATTCTTTGAATATCTTAAAGCATTTGGACTTGTGGCGTAATAGGTATATGCATCCATATCTTGAGTAATCATTGATGAACATGATGAAATACTCATACCCTCCTCGATCTTGAACTGACATAGGGGCCACACAAGTCAAAGTGAATCAAATTTAATACCTCTTCAGATCCTTAAAAGTATGCTTGGTCATTTTACCTTCCAAACATGATTCACACAAAGGAAATATTTCTAAGACCAATGAAGACAGTGGTCCATCGTTTGTAAGTCTTTGTATCCTCTCAAGGTTAAATATGTCCAAGTCTTAGATACCAAAGATAGGTTTGATGCAATTGTGAAGTTTCTTTCCTCTTATTAGGGTTGTTGATTGATGTATTTTACGTTTGTGTAGTGTTTTGCATAGGATTAAGTATGTAAAATGTCCATCTAATGTGTCAAAACAGATAAAACATTTACCACTTATCATAATGATCTTAATATCAAAAGAAACAGAATATCCATTCAAAAATAATTTAGAAATTGAAATAAGGTTTCGCCTAAAATTTGGCACATAAAGATAATCTTTCAAAACTAAAATCTTATCACTACTAAAAAATAAAGTAATGTCTCCCATTGCAACAATCCCTAGATTCGTAGCATTGACCGTGTACATGATAATCTCACATTCACTTAGCTGTCTTTTTACCAGGAACCCCTGCCAAAGACATGCAAACATGATCAGTAGCTCCAGTATCTACTACCCAAGACCGGGTAGAACAAGTAGCTAAACATATTTCTATAATGAGAGAGTGAGACGTCATTACTAATCACACTTGAAGCACTTTGTCTTGAACTTGAAATCCTCTGGAGGAGTCTTTGTCTTAGCTTTCTTAGCCTTAGGAGCCACATTTACAGCCTTCTGAGGTACGTTTCTCTTCTTCTTAGTCCCTAAAGAAGACGCCTTATTTTCAGCTATGTGCACCTCCAAGTTCCCTTTTTTAATAAGCTTGGCTGCCTGAAGATCCATGAACAGTTCCGATAAAGTGACATCCTTTTTTATCATATTGAGGTTCAGCCTGAACTGCTCAAACTTCAATGACAAATTGTTAAGCACAATGTCAATTTGGGACCTAGCATCTAAATTGCCACCTGGGGTTTCGATATCCGATAAGAAGCCTACCATCTGGAGAATGTGATCCCTTACCGATGTGGAATCAGACATCTTTGTGTTCATCAGATTGCAACATCAAGAAACTTCATAGAAAACAGAAGATGACAACTAGATTGCAACATCATTCATTACCAAAATAATTATCATCCATACATCGTTCATAATCACAGATCCACCAACAAAATAAGTAAACACTAATATAGTTTTCACATTAGATGAAAAAGAGTTGTTTTCATCCAAGTGGATCTTCACAAAAAACATGTTGGAGCCTGGAGGTTTGTCTATGTACGACTGTCTTGTGTCCCATGGCCAGCTCTGCTCTCTTCACTTGATTTTTGTCCTCTACCTTGTTCTCTTAAGGAACTAGTCAGGACACTTTGAAAGTTAAAGTAAACTCTCTTGCCAGCAGGCATCTACATTACATAAAAAAAATCAATTCTCTATCATTTTTCTGTCTTACTAAAAATATTCATAAGAAATAAATACCCCCATGTATATGTTTTCAATTGGAGTTCTCTCTCGCCTTCTCATTGAATTTGTTGATGGTGGGTTCTCAACGTTTGAGTTACAAGCTTGTTTTCCACTCCTTCTAATTGTCAATTGTGCTCCATCAACACTTGCAACAGATCTCCTTAGCCTACCTCATTTCACCTGGAATATAATTCAATGGTCTTAGTAAACAATTAAATTGAAAAACTATTTTTGCAAACATCAATAAGTTACTACTTACAGGCTCTTTAGAAGGTCTGTTCACTACCTTATTTTTACAGGTCCGTTTGTTATGTCCATTTTGAAATCATTGCCCACAAGTCATCTGAACTAGTCCTAAGCGTTTTAGCTTCTTTAGATTTTTATTATATTTCTCTTCTACAGCCCGCGTTCTATTTTTCTTAGGTCTTCTTGTCATTTTTTTTACTAAAGCTGGAAGTACTGGATATCCATCTGCTTCAAGCCATATATCTGGTCCATTCAATGGTTTTATCCCATACCGATATGCTTCGATTTAGCGGCTCAAGGTATAAAAATCAGCAACAAACTCCCCTGGATCTACATTTAAGAAAGACATAGCAGCAGATGCATGAATGCATGTGATTCCAACTAAATCCCATGCTCTACATGTGCATGTCTTGTTTGGGATATCCACAACAAACTGATTATCGCCCATATGTATTTCAAATATAGTATCTAAAGCTAGAATTGTTATGTAATGCCGACATTTCAAACTTAAGTTTTTCAATCCTAGCTCCGATGGTTGGACAAATACTATTGATACCCCGCATATGGCTTCCAACTTTATGTATTGTCTCTTCATCAATTGACATCGTATGTCCTCAAGCATGTTTATTATATGTTTCCCATGAGCTTCTACAATGAACTCGTTGAAAGTCTCGTTGATATTGTTGTCCACCATATCACATAGAGGCAACATGGAAATGAAAGAATTACAAAATCTTTGAGGCTCCCTCTCCAAGAAATTCAAATATGATGCCTCATTTTCAACCTTGATATCTTCAAGTGAAATCTTATACGATTTAACATATGTACTCCGAACAGCTCTCTAGAAGAAACTCTTCAGTGTTGGTCCCTTATAGGTTTTTTTCCAATTTGATTAAATATGTCGAGCACAATTTCTATGCTTGGCATGAGGAGCAAGCTCAGCCACTGCATTAATTAGACCCTGCATAAGAAAAACTAACTGAATATTCAATAATTTACTAAAAAATCCAATGCAAAGCAACTGCAAATTAAATTCAAATTTACCTTTTGCTGGTCGAAAATAATTGTGAAGCCTAGTCCATCTATGATTCCCAATTCACTAAATAGAATACTTTGGAACCAAGTCCAGCAAGTCTGGTTCTCAACCTTGACAACAGCCCACGATATATATCGGGTACATTTGATTATTTCCATCTTTGCTAATTGCACAAAGAAGCACCCCTCCCAACATGGTCTTTAGAAAACAACCATCAAGGCATATGGTAGGCCTACATCCACCTAAGTAACCTTTTTCTTAATGTACTAAATCCAATATAAAATGCTTTGAACACCCCTTCATCACCAAGTAGCAACAAAAACCTACTGATGTGACCCGGGATCTATGGGACACGACACGGACGAAATATGCGGAAGCTAAGGAACGGAACAACGTCGGATGCGTAAGGGATCAATACGAACAAAGAGAAAACAAGAAAGACACGACTGGAAACGAACTAGACTCGAATAAATAAAGAACTTACTAGAAAATGAAGACTCGAACTAAGACTCGATGGAACACCCTTGGATGGCTGGAACTCGGCGGTGGTGGCTGGAATCACGGTGAACGACGGTGGTGGAAGGAATCTTGACGGCGATGGAAGATAGAAGGATAAATCAGGATCGGCGAACCCGTGTTGAAACAACTCGAACGCGCACGACTAATTCTCCGGATAGCAATTCTCCCAAGTACTTAATATACCCTGAAGAACTTGAATAAGACTATTGTATTGCTAGAACAATAGAATTGTAGATAACAGTTTGATCAACCGAAGGATCGTGAGACAGATTGAGAATAACTCTTTATTTCTTGCAATTGTCTGAATAATAATGTCACAAGGTACTCCTATTTATAAGAGTGATATATGGACGAAAATTAGAGTCCTAAAAGCTAAAGAAATCGAAAATATACTAATCCTAATCAATTTAGGATAAAATCAAAAGATACCAAAAATAAGATAACAAAAATCTAACTAGATAAGGATAAATCCTAACTACTTTGGGCCTTTCAAATCTCGCCTATTGGACCTTCAATTAACACACTATGGGCTGAAATTTATCATAAATAATTCGTGGCCCATGTCATGTATTATTCTTGCCACCTTTGCATGAAAAACAGCAACTTGTCGGATTCCCATGCAAACGCGTAGAACTCTTCATGCGCACATCCAAATGGCGCGATTCTTCTTCTCATGTCTTCATGCTTCCTTCTTCATCATTAATTGATAGCATGCTGACCTGACCAACCTCGGGCTGAATATTTTGATCTTCATGGGCTGCCCAAAATATCTGAATATTTTCATGCACTTGTGTTCTTCAAATCTTGATCTCCAATCTTTAATCTTGAACAACACAACAATCTTGGGGCTGCTCTCAACTCTTTCTTCATCTTCAAACTTCTTACATACAAATGCTTGGAAATATCCTTGCAATTGTATTGCTCGAATTCGTGTAATTGGACCACGTATTTTCAGCTCCGAATTAATTTCTTCAAGGCTTATCGTGCTCATATCATTCCCCTCCTCTTGAAAAGAATTCGTCCTCGAATTCAAATCTCCGGGATCAAAGATGAACGCGAATGGATCATCAATCTTTCTTTGCACAAACTCAACTTTCAATGGAATAACTTTAACAACCTGTAAAATAGAGATAGCACAAGAAAATGGTTGACAAATGATGTTAGAATTCGACATCTCTTCTGGGCTCATTTGCTCGAATTCTTTGTCAATCAATGCTCTATTGATGCCAATCTCCTTTTCTTCAAAATACGGCTGTATTTTCTCCAACTTTGCAATTACCTCAACTTCCTCAACGGCATCATTGACCTCCATTTCTTCTTCTTTGACTTCAGCTACTATCTCCTCGGATTTGACGTCGGTCAGGGGCTGCATTGATGATGTAAGCCAAGTAGGTGGTACATAGGTACGTAGAAACTCCTCGAATGACTCAAGTTCATTCCAACGAAATGGGGTTGTTTGGCGATGAGCTCTAGGTGACAACTCTACATTTGACTCTACTTGAACCACTTCATCCTGCCTCATCTCTAGACTCTCCAACCACTTCTCTATCTCAATGGCATATTTCACCATGTCTTTCAACTTGTCGAAGTGATACAATGCTACCTTTTCTCGGATTTCCCTTCGTAGACCAGCTAGGAATCTATCCATGGTATCTTCTAGATACTCCTCTATATCAGCTCGTCTCATGGCTTCAATCATTTTGTGGTAGTAGTCATTTACACTTCGATCTCTTTGCCTAAGCTTGTATAGCTTCTCCTCCAACTCCCATTGGTAGTGGTCTGGAATGAAGCGTTTCTGCATCAACTCTTTCAACTCACGCCATGTGTCGATAGGTGGAAGGTGATCTCGGCGGCATCGATCTTGCTGCAATTTCCACCATGTTGCTGCATAGTCTTTAAACTCCAATGTGGCTAATTGCACCTTCTTTGGCTCGGGGAAGTAGTGATACTTAAAAATCTTATCAACTCTGCGTTCCCAATCTAGGTACACTTCTGGATCATATAGACCCTCAAACTCTGGGATGGTTATCTTGTTGCGGTGTAGACCATCGGCATCTCTGAATCGATTTGGGCGGGCTCGGATTGGATCCATCTAACTTGATGATGTGGGGCTGCTGTATAGATGGTGTAGGTAAACCGGCTGTTTTTGGTGTATGGTGTATGGTGTATGGGTGTAGGGTGCGTTTGGTGTACGGGTGTATGAACCAGGTGGTGTATGGATGGTGTACGGTGCACACAGTGGTGTAGGGAGTAATTTTCGATCCACTAGTGGTGATATGGACGAAAATTCATGCTATGGGGAAGGATAAGGATGGGGGATCTTGATTAGATATGGATGAGGATGGAAGAAATCTAAACAAGGTAGGAAATCTAGTAGATAAGGTAGAAGACTTTTGGATAAGTTTGACCAATGTGAACAAATCTAAAAATCCCTAAATATAAGGAAACAAATCTATCTAGACTAGGAAAGACACAAAATTCAAAATAAACAACGAAACAAATCTGAATTTTCGTTTTTTTTTTTACGATTTTTTTTTACTGTAAGGCTTCGACCCTTTGCTCCTTTCTTCTTCTTTTTTTATCAATGAATAATTCACGTATTACAACTCGAAAGACTCAAAACGAGAAAATGAATAGAAATTGACGTATAGAACCACAAACGATAGAAACTAACCTGGCTCTGATACCAATTTATGATGTGACCCGGGATCTATGGGACACGACACGAACGAAATATGCGGAAGCTAAGGAACGGAACAACGTCGGATGTGTAAGGGATCAATACGAACAAAGAGAAAATAAGAAAGACACGACTGGAAACGAACTAGACTCGAATAAATAAAGAACTTACTAGAAAACGAAGACTCGAACTAAGACTCGATGGAACACCCTTGGATGGCTAGAACTCGGCGGTGGTGGCTGGAATCACGGCGAACGACGGTGGTGGAAGGAATCTTGATGGCGATGGAAGGTAGAAGGATAAATCAGGATTGGCGAACCCGTGTTTAAACAACTCGAACGCGCACGACTAATTCTCCGGATAGCAATTCTCCCAAGTACTTAATATACCCTGAAGAACTTGAATAAGACTATTGTATTGCTAGAATAATAGAATTGTAGGTAACAGTTTGATCAACCGAAGGATCGTGAGACAGATTGAGAATAACTCTTTATTTCTTGCAATTGTCTGAATAATAATGTCACAAGGTACTCCTATTTATAGGAGTGATATATGGATGAAAATTAGATTCCTAAAAGCTAAAGAAATCGAAAATATACTAATCCTAATCAATCTAGGATAAAATCAAAAGATACCAAAAATAAGATAACAAAAATCTAACTAGATAAGGATAAATCCTAACTACTTTGGGCCTTTCAAATCTCGCCTATTGGACCTTCAATTAACACACTATGGGCTGCAATTTATCATAAATAATTCATGGCCCATGTCATGTATTATTCTTGCCACCTTTGCATGAAAAACAACAACTTGTTGGATTCCCATGCAAACGCGTAGAACTCTTCATGCGCACGTCCAAATGGCGCGATTCTTCTTCTCATGTCTTCATGCTTCCTTCTTCATCATTAATTGATAGCATGCTGACCTGACCAACCTCGGGCTGAATATTTTGATCTTCATGGGCTGCCCAAAATATCTGAATATTTTCATGCACTTGTGTTCTTCAAATCTTGATCTCCAATCTTTAATCTTGAACAACACAACAATCTTGGGGCCGCTCTCAACTCTTTCTTCATCTTCAAACTTCTTACATATAAATGCTTGGAAATATCCTTGCAATTGTATTGCTCGAATTCGTGTAATTGGACCACGTATTTTCAGCTCCGAATTAATTTCTTCAAGGCTTATCGTGCTCATATCGCATACCCTCACTGTCAACTCTCGATAACTCCTTAATATAATTCCTAAGCTTGCCATAATGACCATTCAGAGATCTTTCTAGTTTTTCAAGAGCCTTCCACTTAGCTCTGTACAACCTCCACTTCCCAACTTGACAAGCAAATCTCTTCATAATGTCATTCTGAATCTCTTTAATCTTAATATTTGGCCTATCTTTGATCACCTCAAGTATTCATTAGCAATCCAACCTGCAGTGGCTTGTTTGTTATGCATATCTCTAGGACATTTATGCTCACCACTGAGCATCTTGATTAAAAAAATGATCTCTTTTGACAATCGACCCATAACATCTCTATCTGCATTCTGGAATGCATTTGACTTTACACTATCATTTGTTACACCTAGTTAGGCAAATTGGACATCCATGCTCTTAAGAAAATATTCTAGATGGCATGTTTACATTGGAATCCATCCATGAATCTCATTCCAAGCACAAGCTTCAAAGACGTGTGATCACATTTTGGATTATAAGTTACCCTCCTATGGTTTTATCTTCTGCAAGCTACTTCACCAATATCTCATTCACTGTGGCTTGAGTTTGAATTAACTTCAACACTTAAGCTTTCATGCTTTAAGATATATCCAATAAAATCAGCAAGATCTCCTACATTTGATTGACTATTGATGACCAATTTTTCATATACAACCACTCTACTATATTTCCTCTGTACATTCAAGTTTTCAGCATCCTCTAAAGGGACATTTTTCTTGTTATGCCTTACCTCTAGGTATTCCTCATCATCACATACCAATTCACTATCAGATAATCCCTCACTAGTCTCACTATCACCCATGGGATTGTAGTCTTCATCTTTAGATGAATCCAAAAGCTCAAGCTGCATAAGATCAACTCATTCTTCATCATCGCTTTCATAACTACTTTCACATGCCCCTACAAATATATTTTCTTCTAAAGTCATCCCATCTTTTTCAGTCATATAGTTTTCTCTTACCTTCTCATCATCGACAAACACCTGAAATTCCTTGGAACCATTAGCCACATGTGAAGTTATTTCTACAATTTCTTTATCAACTCTAATTAACTTCTATTCACCAGTCTTCAGTGCTTTAAACCACATACTATCTGATGCAGTGTATCCTAATTTCTCCACTTCATCTTTCAAATTGAAGTACCCAGATCTATCTGCATCTAGACCATGTACACTAGGAACTAAACCACCCATGTATATATTCTTTTCTGATTCCCAAAGATACAAATTTACCAACGTGAAGAATGTAGATTGAAAAAGTATCACTACATTAAAAATGTATTTTTATCAATATAACTAATAATCAAAATTTTGAAAGGAACACACTATCAAAGCAAAATAAACCCTAACTTTTTTGAAAATCATAGTCTATAGCATATAAACCCTAAAAATATTATAAAAAGCCATCACCATATTGCAAATCCTAAATAATATTGTAAATCCCAATTAATATCCTAAAAAAAGATTAGAATTTTAAATATTCAACAATGGAATTTCACGACAAAACTTGACGATAAAAAATAAGAAAATGGGACCTATCTGCTTGCTATTTGCATGACAAACATAACTCGGGACCACCTTGCTTCGACAGTCCACCACACGCGAAGTTGGTCGATGTAATTTTCAGAATGAGTTGCCTTAAAATTCCCTCAATTTTTCTACTGGAAATATGAGAGTGATTTGATGATTTTTTGGAAACCTTAAACCAGATCTTTAGAATCAACCGTGAATGACGCCATTTTATTTTATAGATTTATTGAAATAAAATATAATTTCCATGTGGATCATTACGTGGCAAGTCCAACAGACACGTCATACTTAAATCGGACACATCAGATTTTCATGGCCGGAAAATTTGAGGGACGTGAAATAACATTCAAATCAAAAGTTGATGTTGTAATTACCTACTTTTAAAGTTTGTGTTAAATTTACAACAATAGATAAAGTTGGTGATTTTTACAGAAATTAACCTTATTTTTAATTACAATCATAATTAATTATCATTAAATTAATATATGGTTTCATTATGTGTCCATTTATATTTCAAAATAAATATAGATTTGAAATAATTAAGATTTTTTTTAAAAAATACAGCCCCGCGAGCTAAGTCAGACGTGCATAAGCCCGCTCCCGATTAGGCCCGCCCTGCCGAGGCCCGTCAAATAACAGCCCAACCCGCCTCTTTTTTTTGTGGGGATGGACCTAAACCATTTTGACAGCTTTAAATGGCATAACGTATATCCTATTATTTGTGTAATCTGATTAATTAATTTCACATTTATTTATATATGTATAATTATATCACTATCATTAAATTAATTCATTTTTATTTTAAGGTTCACTAATTTTACTTTAAGTCATATATTAATTTTGAAAAAATTAATTATCAAACACAGTGTACAAGCCCAAGCATTAGCATCGGTTGTTGGGCAAGTGCACTACGTGAATCGCCAGATAAAAAACAATGAAATAATTTATTTTAATTTTAGGATTCACTAATTCCATAATATAATATTTTTTTAGGACAAAAAGTTAAAAATAAATAAATTGGCCCCCGCGCGTTGAGTGCACGCACCCATCTGAGTTCAGATGATTGCTTAGGAAAGCAACTCTCATATATAAGTATAAGAAGTTAAATTAAATAAAAAATGAAAAAAATAAGCAAGACATGTGTGGCCCAAATACTTGGAACCAAATGACGCGTGAGCGGCCACTAACCGACCTCGGCAAAAATGCACTAGACGTGCGCAACTTGTTCTATTGTCACACGGTCCATCTTTGGGGTGGTTCTAACTGTTTGGAATCGGAAAATAGACAGTTTTTAAATGTATCCAGAATCTACCGACACTGTGTATTGATGGTGCGGTTCCGATTCTCCATATATGGAACCATGAATTAGTGGTTCGGGAACGTAGCATAGACTTTTTCAGTGGCGGATCCATAGGAGGTGGGTCTATCCCACCCATTTTTTATTTTTTTATGTCGTGGATCAGTTTTGCCCTCCCTCCCCAACCTATTTCTACATTTTTATTTTATTTTACATATACAGTACAGTGAGATTCTCAAATATTTCTATTTGGATCTGAATTTTTTTTCGATTGGAGTTTATGCGTCCATGGTATTGGTATCATTGATTGGCGATCATGTACCACTTATCTCATTTGTCGTGTGGTAATGAGTGCGATTCAAGAATTCCTAGTCTCCATTATTCTATTGCTTTTTCTCTCTTTATTTCTTTCTTATTTTCTTTTTTATTGTTTTTGGTGGAATTGTTCAATACGTTAAGAAGCATGCATTACACGACTGCGATACTCAATCACTTTCACCTTTTCTATTGGTAGAATATATTATTGTGATTTGCTTAATGATTACTTTTCTTCTACGAGAAATTTATTAACTTCAATAATTGCGACTTCTAGCCATATAAGTCAGGTTAACCAGATCCAGAGGTAGACATTTTAGCTAATTTTCATAGCATCGGACGTTGTTAACCCATAAGGTAAATTGATATGATAATCTAAGTACTAATGTAAGTTTAAATGCAATGATGTATATTTAAAAATGCAATTGATCCTAATGTGTTATTTTAGTAATCTGAAGGTATTATTCAACACAACTTGATATCCGCTTCAACATACGATGAAGGGTTAATTGTATTAAAATACATAAATTTTAATCTATACTTATATAAAAAGTATGGATGTTTCTTATAAAATATGAGTTGTCTATTATATCCATGATCTACACTTAATTTAAGGGTAAAAAAGTAATATAATATATCTAACTTTTATAAATAATTATTTGTAAATATAATATATTATATTTACTTCAATAGTTTTGGTATAATTGAACTCTATTATATAAAATTATCCCAAAATAATAACAAAATTATTTCTTTAGTATATTATATTTATTTCTATAGTTTTGTTATAATTGAACTTTATTGTATAAAATTCTCCCACAATAATAGCAAACATATTTCTTTAATAAGGTATATAGTTATAAGATTAATGTTCGGCTGCCCCGAGGCATTGTCAAAGCTTCCCTAAAGTTTTTTTATTACATTTTTTTGTAATATAATAGATTATATTTAATTAATTTCTTACAAAATATGATTTGTGTATTATATCCATAATATCCAATTAATTTAAGGGTAAAATAGTAATATACTATATTATATAATTAATTATTCAATATAATGTATTATATTTATTTCAATAGTATTGTACTATTTCAATTCTTCATCCACATCATATTAATTTTCACCAATTATTTCTCTATCATATCAATCATAACAAATAAGAAAAATAAAATATAATCCACAACAATATAATGTATTAGATAATTAATTTGACATGTATAATATATTATATTTAATTTTATAATTTAAATATTAAATTAATAGAATTGTGCTATTATAATTTTTCATTCACCCACTGACCCACATGAATTAATTCTTCATTAATTACATCCTCTATATAAATTACATTCGAATGAAGAGATTGAAAAATAAAAGCTTGAATTTATAGAAATATTATAAACTAACCTGATAATACTAAAGAAGTTTTCTATCAAAAATAAAAAATTTATTCTCCATCAATCATATATAATTAATTATTCACCCGTAATATATTCTATTTATTTTAATAGTATTGTACTATTACAATTTTCATACACATCAATTAGTTCTCCACAAATTATTTCTCCATCATATCAACCATATCAAACAAGAAAAAAAAATCCCATAGTAATATAACATATTATATAATTAATTCTCTACATATAATATATTATATTTTATAATATAAATATTATTTCAATAGAATTATACTATTACATAGTTTATACAGATTACAACCCAATGAAAGATAAAAACTTGAATTTATGGAAAAATTATAAACTAACATATTGTTCTTAGTTATCTGTCAATAATCAAAAATTATATCTTCATCAAACATTAATGTGGGGGGGATAATAGGAAGAGTAGAGATCCTCTAGTCCCACTTGTGTGTGCCAACCGTATGCCACCATTAAAATTATATATTGTTAATAATGTTTTTTATAAAAATAAAATTTGTTTTATCATAACTAATAATAATTAATATTTATTGTAAAAAAATTAAAATTTTAAAAAATTATATACCCTAAGTTTGGAATAATCAACCCCAAAAATCAATTATATTAACTAAAAAATTAAAATTAAATATTAAAAAATAATTATAAACCCTAATTGGATGGAATAAACCCTAAATAATAATGTAAAATTATACTAAATCAAAAGAAATTAAAATTGAAGAAAAAAATAAAAGAAAAAGTAATAATTTTGACGTGTGGCATACGGTTGGCACACACAAGTTGGGACTAGAGAATCTCAAGTGTAATAGGAATGACATTCAATCACTGATTTGATTCATTTAATATAAGTTATTTAAGTAGTTCTTAATAGAAAACATGTAATTTTAGTTGTGGCAAATACAATGTGTGTGTGTGTGTGTGTATTCTGAATCATGTTATAGGTATGAAAGAAAAAATGAAAAATAAAACAAGTTGATTCCAATAATATATACAATCAAAATGCTAAATTTTAATTTATCCTTTGAAATTTATGTGTTCATTCTCATTCATATTATCAAGAGTTGTTTCAATTTAATTTACTGAAATTAAATTTCAACTTATTTATTTATGGTCGGGCTCAGATAATGTTGATTGCACCAAGAAGACGTGTCAGTTAATATATGCTGAACTATTAGAATATACTGCTTCCGTTTCGTTTAGATTGTTATTTTAGTTTTTTTATCTAGAATTAACAATTAATTTTATGGACTAATATAACCATCTCTTATGTATAGCAAAAAATCTTATTCATTTATGTTTTCTTAAAAATAAGACAACTTTTTCTCATATATATTTTTAGGATTTAGGATATGGTTAAAATTAGAGGTGAGAGTGTGAAAATATATAAAACAATAAACATTTTGACAAAAAAAATTAAAATAATAATAAAAATGAAACGGAAGGAGTATATATCTATTAAAGTGAAGAACACCTAAAAAAAAGTCAATGATGAAGATAAATATAAGGATTAATTAATGTAGAAAATTTTGGGAGAATATATTTTAAAAGTTGCTGGACAAAGTTTTAAAAAATGGTTAATTGTCAAAATAATTCACCAACTTTAAACGAATTTATAATTTATACATGAATTTTAAAATATTAAATTAATATATGGTTGATTGGAAAAATAAATTTAAAATTATGATTCAAATGTTAGTTTTTCTAGCTTATTAATTTATAATTTGAGAAATTTAGAATATTGGTCGGCTTGATAATTATATATAAAATGTTTTATATTAGATTATTCAATTACTTAAGAATAGTTAATTAAATTCATGTGGGAGGAAGGAATGAATATTGCACAATTGTTTGGAATATGGATTATGTTGACTACCCATAATCATATGAGTGAGAATGAACATAATCCAATTACTTATAAAAGAGATGAAATAGAAGAATTGAATATTTTATCTTAGATTGAACTACTAATTATTAAAAATAATTCTCAAACTATTTAGCTAAAGGGCAAATTACAATTTGATTCTCAACATTTGAAGATTTTAACAAAAATAACCTAACATTTTAATAATTACAATTTAATACCCAACGTTTGGATATTTTAATAAAAATAACCCAACCTTTAATATTAACAATTAAATTCCTAACATTTGAATATTTTAACAGAAATGACCTGATAATTGAGGCGAAAAAAATCATTTTGGTCGATTTCAATCACATTTACTCTCAAGTAAGCTAGAGACCCATATAAGGAACTAACATTTTTACCGAAAAAATGACCAAAATGGTTTTTTTCGCCTAAATTATCGGGTCATTTATGTTAAAATATTCAAACATTGGGAATTAAATTGTTAATATTAAACATTGGGTTATTTCCGTTAGAATATTCAAACGTTGGGAATTAAATTGTAATTATTAAAACGTTGGCTTATTTTTGTTAAATCATCAAACGTTGGGAATTAAATTGTAATTTGCCCTTAGCTAAACATAATACAGAATACTAATATAATATGTAGTTATATTGAGAAGTGTTATACATTATGAATTTTTTAAAAAATGATATATATTAGGTGTTTTTGTTGAATGGGAATGATTAAACTCATCGGGTAGAAGGAATGTATGTTCCACATTTTTTGAAATATAGATTTTCACGAAAATGGTGATTACCAATTTTATTTGTTAGTTGAGAAAATAATTGAAATTGAGGAATTGAATAATTTTTCCTTAGATTTCGTACTACTAATTAAATTAGTTAGTCATTGAATCAAGAATTACAACTACCAATCAAATTATATTTATTTAAAAAAAATTGAGTGTATAAAATTTTGAAAAATATATTGAACATGAAACCTTGAACGCAATTTACCACAACAAACTATTAACCCAACTTTAAGATTTTATCATTTCTTTATCATTGAGCAACACATGTTGCTATAATAATATATATTTTTTATCTTTAAACACATGATATTTATAGATTCAGCACCATTTTAATTTAGTTATTTTTAGTTTTATTTGTTTGATGTAGTCATTTATATTACAATAAAAAATATACTATTAAATGTATGGTCAAAGAAAATACACACAAAAAATAGTTAATATTTTGTGACAAGTGTAATAATTAAAATAGTTCAATCAATTCAGTGCATGATATCATACATAAATTAATTGATAACATAGAGTAGTTAAAAATATTAATTACGAGATAAACTATATCAATTGATGTGATATAATGTGTTTTGTCATTATAGTAGTAAAAAAATTATATAATTATTAATATTTTGAACTCATTAACTATTTAAATTATTTTAGTAAGTTTAATTAACTTTATACTGATTTTGTGAATTTACATTAATTAAAAATTTTGTGAATTTACATTAATTAAAAATTTATATTTTTATTAGACAGTAAAGTCAAAATAAAAACTGTTGAATAGAAGATTTGAATTGTATTAATACATATATATGTCAACAATCAATGGTTGAGAATTGTTGTAAAAAAGGAAGCTCAGAAATGATATATGCATCAATCTCTCTCTCTCTCTCTCTCTCTCTCTCTATATATATATATATATATGTGTGTGTGTGTGTGTGTGTGTGTTTGTGTGTGTGTGGGTGTAAATATTAAAAGGAAAAAAAAATAAACAAATGAAAGACTATAAATTCTGAGTTCGTGTTCGAATAGTTACAATTTATATTTATATAATTTTTCTGATTAATCTAGAATTTTCCGATCTTATTATATTTAATTATTCAAACTTTAATAATTAATTTAAGCATATTAGTTGAATCGCGTGCAATGCATGCTTTCTCAGCTAGTATATTAAAAAAAACGTAATTTTAATAACATGAACTTAACACTTGTTTGTTTTTTCACATGATTTTCAAATTCCTTTCAACTAAAGCTGACTTGTGGTTGCCGGACGTTTCCACGTGTGCCTCTACGTGAACACTAAATTATATTAAAATACACGAACTTTTGATGGATTTTGATCAGATTAGATTGCCGGAATTTAAAAATCATATAACAAACCAAACAAGTGCTAAGTTCATGTTATTAAATCTATGTTTTTTAAAACGTGTGAAAAACTAAAATCTCCCTAAAGTTTGTGTATTTTAAAGCAATTAATCCATTATTTTATGTAGTTCTTATTCTTATAGGTTTAATTTGTGTGTGTGTGTGTGAAACTAATGCAAAATTTACTGGTTTCGATCTCTCACTTATAGTTTAATGCTCTGCTTCGATGGAAGTTTTAATGATTCTTTTTGTACTCAAAATCAAAGATTTCTCAGCTAGAGTGAAGTACGCAGAGATCTTTTTGTGCTCAAAATCAAAGGTTTTTATTAGCTTTTCTATCACAAAGTATTAATTAGTCTCTCTCATGAAGAGTATTAGTTATTCTTCAGAAACATGTTAATTAGTTTATATACTAAAAAGAATTCATTTTTAAAAAGTACGTATTTAATAATTCTAATACTCGTACCGATATGATATTTTACATTGAAAAATATTAGTTTGTCATGATATATATAGTAAATAATACTTATGAAACAATTATACAAAAATATGTTTAAGACGATCATAATTCATACACCATTAAAAATGTGTTTAACACGACCATACACTAGGAAATAATGTACTTGGAACCATTGTATACCAGATAAGTTACAAGACTCGTCATTTCGTCTGGCAAGAGACTGTTCATATATTTTGTGTGCGTGTGTGTGCGTGCGCCTTTGAATTAGTGTACAACTTTGTGTGCTAATTAATTGGCAACTTGTGACAAGAAATTTAATTACTGTTTCAAATTATCTACCTTAGATTTAATAGTTTAGTCTGTCCTTTTTCTAATTTCTTAATTATTGGGGATCCCTTATACCCCACACTTAGACCTATATGTTTTAATAAAACTTTAAAAGCCTTATAAAAGGGCCTTTTTAGTCTTGGTTTAGGCTAAGGGTAATTCTAAACACAGTCCCAATTTTTCTTTACATAGCCCCTAAAATTATTTAAAATATAATTAATATATTTTGAGACAATTTTATCCTCATAATCCTCACTATTTTAAAATTCTAAAAAATAAAACAAAACCCCTCAACAATATATGTATAGCCTCTCATAATTAAAAAAAAAATAGAATAGAAAGGAATGAACACAACTTTTTTATTTTTGCCAGTAATTCTGGAGATTTTTATTTCAATTGTTGTTCCTCTTATTCACCTCTTGGAAGAGAAAACCACTTCATGCTACTGTCTGCCAAGAGATAAAATCAATAAGAAAATTCATTTGCAGACTAATTGGGAGAGTGAACTGTTGGATAGATTTCGTGGAAGAAGAAATATTTTTATGGAAATGAGATTGCTTGAAGTTCCAATGATTTGTAATAGAAAGTCATCATTTTGCGTGGAGAAAATTGTTGATGTAATTGTACAATTTATATTTTTGTTAATGTTTTCTAAGTATTGAAAAAAATTTAAATAAAAAGTTGTATTACTCATAGATTGTTCATGTCATTGGGTATGTCATTTCTCTTTTCTATTATATTGCTTGCAGACAAGAGATAGAGAGAAAACAACTTGTTTTTTATATTATTAAAACACTTTCTTGTTCGTTTGTTTGTTCTCATGATCTTGCTGGATAATTTAGACGCAAATTCTTGTTCTAGTAAATAATTGAAGAAATCATTTACAATTTCATGCTTGATTATTCAATGTGCTCCTCACCAATTGTAAATAATTGAAGAAATTATTCACAACATTTTTTAGATAAAGGAGTGTGGGGAGGTAAAGGAGGAGGCAGGTGGTGGGGGCTATACAATTGAGCTTTATAATTTTTTAGGGTTTGTAAAAAATGGGGTTGTAATTAAGGGTAAAAATGTCTAAAAATATCTTTTTTATATTTTAAATTTTTTGGGGACTATGAGGAGTAAAATGGGGCCTGTGAATAGAATTACCCTTAGGCTAATGATAAAATTGATAGTTATGATCCATCATATCATTGACTTAATTGATTGTTCCAATCCCCACTAATTATACTTAATCATGTATATAAGGCAAATTAAGAACCCAAGACATGCACATTCACTGAACCAAATACAAAATTACAGTTTTAGCCCCCTTTTTAAATTAATAAACAAGAAGAAGAAACGAAAAGGACTATGATGATTTCTATTCATGTAAGGTTGGTTTTGTGTGTTGAAGCTCATAGTTTAATTAAAAATTTAGAACAATGGGCATCACGATTAGCAATGTTCTTCAATCAACCAATGAATGTAGTACATTTTGCTTTTAATATTAATTAGGGTTAATTGCCAAAAAATGCACCACCTTTCAACAAATTTGCAAATTAGACACCATTTTTCAAACGTTTCAATAAAGACACGAGCTTTCATTTTATAGCAAAATAGACATCCCCTTTCTTTTCCAGCCACCGGTAAAATGACGTGGCTTTATTTATTTCCTACGTGGACTATGATTCCTACGTATACTTGCCACGTCAATATTTAGTTTTTAGTTAATTGCCAAAAAATGCACCACCTTTCAACGAATTTGCAAATTAGACACCTCTTTTCAAAACGTTTCAATAATGACACAACCTTTCATTTTGTAGCAAAAGAGACACCCCTAATTTATCACGAGACGTGGCTGCAATTGAGGGTATTGGCATGCTGATGTACAAAAAGCTCATGATACCGAACCTCTACTAGGGGGGGAGGTGGATGCACCAACCTCGCTGCTGCGCCGCCACTAGCGCCGCCGCTCTCCGCCGCGCAGCAGCACCATCTCCGAAGGCGGCCATGAGGCCTGAGACACCGAACTGCCGGCAGCGGGAGAAAACGCAGGAGGAGGAGAGATGTTTTTTTTTTCTTTTTAATATTTTATTTTATTTATTAATTTTATTTTATTTTTATTTAATAAGGATATTTATGTAATTTTATAATTATTTATTTTTGACTTATATAATTTAGTGGTGCAAATAGAAACACCCTTAATTGGAGACATTCAGAATGTCTCCTTCTCTTCTAATTCAAGAGCAATTCTGAGTGTCTCCAATTAATTCAATCTTGCGTAAAATGATATGACCACGAAAAGCCTTGAAAAACCGAACCCGGAGCTGCAATTTCGAGATCCAATTACACGACTTCGAGCAATACAATTGCAAAGATATTTTCAAGCATTTGTATGTAAGAAGTTTGAAGATGAAGAAAGAGTTGAGAGCAGCCCCAAGATTGTTGTGTTGTTCAAGATTAAAGATTGGAGATCAAGATTTGAAGAACACAAGTGCATGAAAATATTCAGATATTTTGGGCAGCCCATGAAGGTCAAATATTCAGCCCGAGATTGGTCAACATCCTATCAATTAATGATGAAGAAGGAAGCATGAAGACGTGAGAAGAAGAATGACGCCATTTGGACGTGTGTATGAAGAGTTGTACGCGTTTGCATGAGAATCCGACAAGTTGCTGTTTTTCATGCAAATGTGGCAAGATTAATTATAACATGGGCCACGAATTTAATCACTTAATTCAGCCCATTTTTGTGATTAATTAGGTCCAATTAGGCGAGAATATTGAAGCCCAAAATCAGTTTGGGATTTATCCTTATCTAGTTAGATTTATTAGATTTTTGTTATCTTATTTTTGGTATCTTTTGATTTTATCCTAGATTGATTAGGATTAGTATATTTTCGATTTCTTTAGTTATTAGGACTCTAATTTTCGTCCATAGCCTATTAGTATATATAGGACATCTATTTGTTACATTTAAAGTAGACAATTGCAAGAAATAAAGAGTTATTCTCAATCTGTCTCACGATCCTTCGGTTGATCAAACATTTACCTATAATTCTATTGTTCTAGCAATACAATAGTCTTATTCAAGTTCTTCAGGGTATATTAAGTACTTGGGAGAATTGCTATCCGGAGAATTAGTCGTGTGCGTTCGAGTTGATACAACACGGGTTCGCCGATCCTGATTTATCCTTCTATCTTCACCGACGTCCTCCACCAACAACATCGCCGTTCGCCGTTGAGTTCCAGCCATCCAAGGTGTCCTTCGTATCATTAGTTGAGTCCTAGTTCGTGCCTACGTATTCTAGTAAGTTCTACGCCTTTCGATTCTATTCCTTTTCTAGTGGAGTCTTTCTTGTTTTCTTTTTGTTCGTATTGATCCCTTACGCATCCGACGTTGTTCCGTTCCTTAGCTTCCGCATATTTCGTCCGTGTCGTGTCCTATAGGTCCCGGGTCACATCATAAGTTGGTATCAAGAGCCACGTCGGTTTCTATCGTTCGTGGTTCAATACGTTGTTTTTGTTCGTTTTTATTGTTTTTTGAGTCTTTCGAGTTGTAATATCTGAATATTCATTGAAAAAAGAAGAAGAAAAGAGCAAAGGGATCGAATCCCTACAACAACAAAAAAATCGTCAAAAAAAAAATTAAAATTCAGATTTATTCTCTTGTTTATTTTGATTTTGTGTCTTTCCTAGTTTAGATAGATTTGTTTCCACAAATTTAGGGATTTTTAGATTTGTTCACATTAGTCAAACACATCCAAATAGATACTACCTTATCTATATCTTTTCTTTCCTTATACATTCTTATTTCATCCTTATCTTTCCCTATCTATTCTTTTTATTTTTCTTGCTTTAATTTTCGTCCATATCCTTCCTTGTGGATCGAAAATTACCCGATACACCACTGTGTGCACCATACACCACCCGTACACCATCCGGACCATACACCCATGCACCCATGCACCCCATGGTCCATACACCATACACCACTCATACTCCATACACCCGTACACCATATACACCAAATTCTCGCCATCTTTACGTCCCCGAGTTTGAAGTTCTACACGATCCCAATGCATACCTTGATTGGGAATGAAAAGTAGACAAGGTTTTTGAGTACTACTACTTCCCCGAGCCAAAGAAGATGCAATTAGTTTCTTTGGAGTTTAAAGGTTACGCAGCAACATGGTGGGAATTACAGCAGAACTGATGCCATCGAGATCACCTTCCACCTATCGACACATGGCGTGAGTTGAAAGATTTGATGCGGAAACGCTTCATTCCAGACCACTACCAATGGGAGTTGGAGGAAAAGCTATACAAGCTTAGACAAAGAGATCCAAGTGTAAATGACTACTACAACAAAATGATTGAAGCCATGAGACAAGCTGATGTAGAAGAATATCTAGAAGATACCATAGATAGATTTCTAGCTGGTCTACGAAGGGCAATCCGAGAAAAGGTAGCATTGTATCACTTCGACAAGTTGAAAGACATGGTGCAATACGCCAATGAGATAGAGAAGTGGTTGAAGAGTCTAGAAATGAGGCAAAATGAAGTGGTTCAAGTAGAGTCGAGCGTTGTGTTACGATCTGAGTTCATTGCTACCAATGACGATTCTACTTCCAAGGTACCAATTCTAGACTTCGTTGAAGTACCTATTATCTCATTGCCATCTGTTCCCATGTGCTTAGACGTTGGAAAAGTCGAGGAAGAAGAAATAGAGATTGTTGCCGCCGTTGAGGAATCCAATGATACAGTTGAGGAATTCGAAGTAGTTGAGAAATTGATGGACATGCAACCATGTTTTCAAGAGGAGATTGACATTAATGGAGTAAAGACTGTGGAGCACAAAGAACTCAAAGAAGCAGTCATGGAGGAGTTACCGTGTTCTAACGTTTTTGATCAACCCTGTACTTTTGATGTCTTTATTTTACAGGTTGTTGAGAATGTTCCATATGATTTAGTTGTGCACACAAAGGAGTCTGATGATCCATTCATGGTAGTCCTTGACCCCGAAGATTTGAATTCGAGGACGAATTCTTTTCCAGAGGAGGGGAATGATATGACCACGAAAAGCCTTAAAAAACCGAACCCGGAGCTGCAATTTCGAGATCTAATTACACGACTTCGAGCAATACAATTGCAAAGATATTTCCAAGCATTTGTATGTAAGAAGTTTGAAGATGAAGAAAGAGTTGAGAGCAGCCCCAAGATTGTTGTGTGGTTCAAGATTAAAGATTGGAGATCAAGATTTGAAGAACACAAGTGCATGAAAATATTCAGATATTTTGGGCAGCCCATGAAGGTCAAATATTCAGCCTGAGATTAGTCAACATCCTATCAATTAATGATAAAGAAGGAAGCATGAAGACGTGAGAAGAAGAATGACGCCATTTGGACGTGTGTATGAAGATTTGTACGCGTTTGCATGAGAATCCGACAAGTTGCTGTTTTTCATGCAAATGTGGCAAGATTAATTATAACATGGGCCACGAATTTAATCACTTAATTCAGCCCATTTTTGTGATTAATTAGGTCCAATTAGGCAAGAATATTGAAGCCAAAAATCAGTTTGGGATTTATCCTTATCTAGTTAGATTTATTAGATTTTTGTTATCCTATTTTTGGTATCTTTTGATTTTATCCTAGATTGATTAGGATTAGTATATTTTCGATTTCTTTAGTTATTAGGACTCTAATTTTCGTCCATAGCCTATTAGTATATATAGGACATCTATTTGTTACATTTAAAGTAGACAATTGCAAGAAATAAAGAGTTATTCTCAATCTGTCTCACGATCCTTCGGTTTATCAAACATTTACCTACAATTCTATTGTTCTAGCAATACAATAGTCTTATTCAAGTTCTTCAGGGTATATTAAGTACTTGGGAGAATTGCTATCTGGAGAATTAGTCGTGCGCGTTCGAGTTGATACAACACGGGTTCGTCGATCCTGATTTATCCTTCTACCTTCACCGCCGCCAAATCCACATCACCGACGTCCTCCACCAACAACATCGCCGTCCGCCGTTGAGTTCCAGCCATCCAAGGTGTCCTTCGTATCATTAGTCGAGTCCTAGTTCGTGCCTACGTATTCTAGTAAGTTCTACTCCTTTCGATTCTATTCCTTTTCTAGTAGAGTCTTTCTTGTTTTCTCTTTGTTCGTATTGATCCCTTACGCATCCGACGTTGTTCCGTTCCTTAGCTTCCTCATATTTCGTCCGTGTCGTGTCCCATAGGTCCCGGGTCACACACAACAATCTTGGGGCTGCTCTCAACTCTTTCTTCATCTTCAAACTTCTTACATACAAATGCTTGGAAATATCTTTGCAATTGTATTGCTCAAAGTCGTGTAATTGGATATCGAAATTGCAGCTCCGGGTTCGGTTTTTCAAGGCTTTTCGTGGTCATATCATAAAATCTATTATAATTTGACTTGATGGAATTTAATTTGTCATAAGCTTTTTGTATATCAGCATGCCAATAACCTCAATTGTAGCCACGTCTCGGGATAAATTAGGGGTGCCTATTTTGCTACAAAATGAAAGGTTGTGCCATTATTGAAACGTTTTGAAAAGTGGTGTCTAATTTGCAAATTCGTTGAAAGGTGGTGCATTTTTTGGCAATTAACTAAAAAATAAATATTGACGTGGCAAGTACACGCAGGAATCATAGTCCACGTAGGAAATAAATAAAGCAACGTCATTTTACCGGTGACCGGAAAAGAAAGGGGATGTGTATTTTGCTACAAAATGAAAGGTCGTGTCTTTATTGAAACGTTTGAAAAGTGATGTTTAATTTGCAAATTCGTTGAAAGGTGGTGCATTTTTTGGCAATTAACCCTATTAATTAAATATGTGGAAAGCTAAAGAGAAGAATTTGAGGAATCAATCCATGTGGTACATCGGAAAATTCTATAATGTATGTAGCTTGGAGATTACATTCCATCAGATAGATCATGATATATCAATGGAATGTTTCTTCATTTAAATTTTTATTTGAGAACATGTTATTGATATGTGTTGAGCTCTGGTTGTAGAAACATGTTTAGCAACCTGTTCTACCCAGTCATGGGTAGTAGATGCTGGAGCTACTGATCATGTTTGCATGTCTTTATAGGGGTTCCTGGTAAAAAGACAACTGAGTGAGGATGAGATCACCGTCTACATGGGCAATGCTACGAGAGTGGTGGCTATTGCAGTGGGAGATATTGTTTTACCTTTCAGTAGTGATAGAACTTTGGTTTTGAAAGATTGTCTTTATGTGCCTGATTTTAGGTGAAACTTGATTTCAGTTTCTAAATTGATTATAGATTGATATTCTGTTTCTTTTGATAACAAAGTAGTTATCTTTAGTGGTAAACATTTTATCTATTCTGGCACATTGGATGGATACTTATACTTTCTTAAACCAATTGAAAACACTACGCAAAGACAACTGTTGAATACATCGATCATAAACCCTAACAAGAGAAAAGAACCTTCAGAATTGAATCAAACCTATCTTTGGCATCTAAGGCTAGGTCATATTAACCTTAAGAGGATACAAAGGCTAGTAAATGATGGACCATTGTCTTCTTTGGTACCGGAATCATTTTCTTTGTGTGAATCCTGTTTGGAAGGTAAAATGACTAAGCGTCTTTTCCAGTCAAAAGGAAATAGATCCGAAGGGATATTAGATTTGATTCACTCTGACCTGTGCGGCCCTATGTCAGTTCAAGCTCGAGGAGGGTTCGAGTATTTCATCACTCTCATTGATGATTACTCTAGATATAGTTATATCTACCTGTTACGTTGCAAGTCTGAATTGCTTTGAGAAATTCAAAGAGTTTAAGGTGGAAGCGGAGAAACAAACAGACAGAAGTATCAAGTTACTACATTCTGATCATGGTGGCGAGTACCTCTCAAGTGAATTTAGGGATTGTATGGCAGAGAATGGGATTACCTCCCAGTTGACTGCGTCTGGAACGTCACAGCAGAATGGCGTGGCGGAAAGAAGGAATCGTACACTGTTAGAGATGGTTAGATTGATGATGAGTTATTCTGAGTTGCCCATTTCGTTCTGGGGATATGCTCTGGAAACAGTAACCTATATTCTTAACTTGGTTGCGTCAAATTCAGTTCCATCTACGCCCACAGAATTATGGATTGGACGAAAGCCCAGTTTGAACCATATTCCGATTTGGGGTAGCCCAGCACACGTGTTGGACAAGGAAGCTGATAAGCTGGCTCCTCGTACTGATGTAAGGTTGTTCGTTGGATATCCTAGAAGAACGAAAGGTGGTTTGTTTATAGTCCTAAGGATCAGAAGATCATTGTCAGCACCAATGCTGATTCTTACAGGAAGACTATGTCATAAACCACAAACCAAGGAGTCAAATCATCCTTCAGGACTTAAGGGGAGGATCGAATCCTACACCAGTTATACAAGAATTGCCTAATTCTAATCTAGATAGGTTTGAAATTAGAATTTTAAATTTGGTAATTTTTGAAGTGGATCAAAATTTCCAGATTTTAATTCTTGTAATTTTCGAAACCTACACTATTTATTTGTAATAGTTTTTTTATTAATGTCAAAATTTCCAAATATGATAAATGTGGTAATTTTTTATTTTAATATTAAATTGGAGAAGATTTTGATAAAAATTAAATTTCCAGATTTAATTATTAAGGTGGTTCAAAAATTTTGAGGATTGGATTAAGATTGGATGTTATTTGATGTGTATCTTAATTTACCTAATTTTAATCTAGATAGATTTGAAAATAGAATTTTAAATTTGGAAGAATTTGAAGTGTATCAAATTTCCAGATTTATTATTTGCTAATTTTCGAAATCTATGAGTTAAAATTGGATAAGGTAATTTTTGGATATATACAAATAATTATCAAAATCCAATTGTGATAAGAATTTGAATTTGGATAGGATTTGGAAGATTTTGGAGTGGATCAAATCTTCAAACCTTATCCATAAAGATTTAGATTCTTATGGATTATATTTGGATTAGATTTTGATTTATATCAAGATATCCAAATATTATTTAATTAGGATGGTTTGAAAATATTAAATAAATTTGGTGGATAATTATAAATAATTTCTAGATTTATTTTAGAGATATTTTCAAAAACTTCAAGTTTAAAATTGGTGGATAATTATTTTAATTTCCAATTTTTAGCTTGTGAATAATATCGAATTAATTAATTTATTTAATTGTAAAATTCGAATATTATTTTATATCCATACATAGATATCATATGTTATTTTATGTGTATCATATAATACATGATTGTTGGATTTGTAGACTGTGTTTGTTTACAGGTTTACCAACTATCATGGCTCCTTTATTTTATGTGATGTATGTTTATGTTGAATGAATGTTGGTCGTATACCGGTTTGGCTACGTGATTTTAATCCATGAGAAAATCCATGGATTAGGTCTAGATTTTATTTTACATTGTTTTAATGTAATAGATATAAAGTTGTTAGACCGAGTTTTTGAGTTGTAATTTTTATTCTAGCGATATTAGATTTTTCCTTTTGGAATCGATAGTTTGTATTGAATAAAGATTGGAGATCAACTCAAAGAAGAAAAGTAGTTCAGCACCAAGAAGGAAGGTTCACCGGTTTAGGTCCCGAAATCCTAAATGGAGCTAGGTTTTCGGCAAGGCGCGGTGAAAGGGACGGCGGCCAAGTCCTATTCCAGAGCTGACTTTCCTATTTTATCTCATCAATCAACATGAGATATAAGCCATGATGTGACCCGGGGCTAAATGACACGACAAGACACAAATACGCGGAAGCTAGGATTGAAACTACGTCGGTAAAGAAAGGATTCTATACTCGAATATCTAGACGACTAAGACTCAACTAAAATACCTAGACAATGACACACAAAATAACAGAAATCCAAACAAGGAGAAGGCTGTTTTGGACGGCTATAGGGACGGTATTTGAGGAAGGTATTTTGGACATGAGGTTTAGGTAAAGAAGGGCTAGAGTAGATAAGATATGTTAGAGTCGAAACGAACTTACAGATTAGACGAACAATGATGGTTTGATCTTGAACAAGGGATGGAATGAAGACGAACGTGGATGATGATGTGTTGACGTCGATTATGGCTGGATGGACGATGGTTTGTAGTTGTGAATTACAACCCGAAAGTTGTCTTGAATCTCGAACGTACCCAAGGCCAAATCCTTTAAGTTGCTCTTCGATAGCGAGTTTCCGACGATCCCTCGAACGTGGACGGTGAATTCCCTTTGTAAAACTTAGAGGTGCTAATCTAAGAGTATGAATTTAAATATCTAAACTCACAAAATATTAAATGGGTTGAGACAATATTGAAAGCAAAGCTTAAATTATCAAATATGGTCTAAAGTAACAATGTGACATAGATCCCCTATTTATAACAATAGGTGGATCGAATTTGACATCAAAAGGGCCGAAAACTCAAGGCAAAAAACAAACAAGACTAGAACTAGGAAACTTCCTAAACTAGAATTCTATTTAAGGTAGAATTTGTAGATCTTGCCTTATCTAAAATCCTAGTCAAATCTTTATCTAAATAACCGAAAATCTTTTAATAAAAATCTAATAAAAATCGGTCCAACTATAATTTTAAATTAAATAAATAAATTACTATAGTCTAATAAATCAATCCCTTTAATTAAATCATTAAGGGCCGAAAACTTGGGCTCTTCACTTCTTGGCCGTGGGCTTCAAACAACTCGCACACATGCACGTCCACATGCACACGTGCACATCTTTATGCATTGTACTCCAAGTCTTGATCTCCATCTTCCATCTTCAATAAGGTCATCATCTTCAAGCTTCCTTGCACACCGTCTTCAACTTCGAACTTCTTGCGAATCATGACTTGCAAATATTCTTGCAACTTCTTAGCTCGTAGTCTTGTGACGGGTCCATTGAATTGCAGCTCTTCATTGACTTCCTCATTGCTATAGATGTGCTCATCATTCTCCCCCTGCTGAAGAGAATTCGTCCTCGAATTTGAAGGCTCATCATGGTCGAATTCATCTGTAGAAAAATGAGACAGATCAGCAACATTAAACGTAGAAGAACACTTGTACTCACCAGGGAGATCAATGCGGTATGCATTATCATTAACACGGCTCAAAACAGTGAATGGGCCATTCCATGGGGCGACAACTTGGACTTCCTCAAGTTAGGGAATCGGTCTGGACTTAGATGAATCCAAACACGATCTCTGGGCTGGAATATCACACGCTTGCGCCTCGTGTTGCGTGCGGCGGCAATGGCCGAGCCTTTGTGCTCGATTCGAGCACAAACCTTCTCATGCATCTCTCGAATAAAATCAGCTCTCTTCATACCTTTAACACTCGTTAGATGCTCAATGGGTAAATTAATCAAATCAGTAGGAGTTAACGGATTAAATCCATAAACTACCTCAAATGGAGACATGTTAGTAGAAGAATGAATAACACGATTATAAGCAAATTCAGCATATGGTAAACATTCTTCCCATAACTTCAAATTGTTCTTAATTAGAGACCTAAGTAAAGCTCCTAATGTACGATTCACAACCTCAGTTTGACCATCGGTTTGTGGATGACATGCAGTAGAAAACATTAACTTAGTACCTAATTTTCCCCACAAAACACGCCAAAAATGTCCTAAAAACTTAGAATCCCTATCACTAACAATAGTACGAGGAATTCCATGCAAATGAACAACATGCACAAAGAACAAATTGGCTATGTGAACAGCATCATCGGTTTTCCTACATGCAATGAAATGAGCCATTTTGGAGAACCGATCAACTACAACAAACACCGAATCTTTACCCGACCTAGACCTAGGCAATCCAAAGATAAAATACATAGAAATATCGATCCAAGGGGCTGAAGGGGCGGGTAATGGCGTGTACAAACCGAATGGGTGTGAAGTGGATTTGGCTTGACGACAAGTAATGCAACGACTACACACATTCTCTACATCCCTATGCATATGCGACCAAAAGAAGTGTTCATGCAGCAAGTTCAATATTTTATGCACACCAAAGTGACCCATTAAACCTCCCGCATGCAATTCCAACACAAGTAGCTCACGCATAGAACAAATAGGAATGCATAACTTAGACTCCTTAAACAAAAACCCATCATGCACATAATATCCATCATTGGCTCTAGATTTCGACACACATGAAGCATAAATGGGGCTGAAATAGGTGTCCTCAACATACAACGACTTAATGGACTCAAAACCAAGAATTTTAGCATACATTAAGTTCAGAAGTGCATACCTTCGAGACAGGGCGTCCGCAATGATGTTTTCTTCACCTTTCTTGTACTTGATCACGTATGGAAAGGACTCAATGAATTCCACCCATCTTGCGTGTCTCTTGTTCAAATTTTGTTGTCCTTTGAGGTGCTTTAAACTCTCGTGGTCCGTGTGAATCACGAACTCCTTGGGCCAAAGATAGTGCTTCCATGTCGCTTCAAAGTATAAAGCTCCTTGTCGTACGTGGAATACCTCAAACTGGCACCACTAAGCTTCTCACTGAAGTAGGCGACGGGTCTGCGATCTTGCATCAAAACTGCACCAATACCTATGCCCGAAGCATCACACTCGATCTCAAAAGTTTTTGTAAAATCAGGTAAACAAAGAACATGAGCAGAACACAATAAAGACTTCAAAGTATTAAATGCATGCTCTTGTTGTTTACCCCACTCAAATTTCCGATCCTTCTTACTTAGCTTAGTATTAAATGCCCGGCTATACTAGAGAAATCCCGTACAAAATGACGGTAAAACCCAACTAGTCCATGAAAGGACCGAACCTCAGAGGCATTTTTCGGGGTTGGCCATTCCTCAATCGCTTTGATTTTCGAACGGTCTACCTCAATACCTCGTGAGCTGACGACAAAGTCTAGAAAAACGACTTCATCTATGCAAAAGAAACACTTAGACAAATTTCCATACAACTTTGCATCACGCAAAAGCATAAAAACACGCCTAAGGTGCTCTAGGTGCGCCTGTGCACTGTGACTGTAAATCAGAATATCATCAAAGTAAACAACCACGAATTTACCAATCACATCACGCAAAACATGGTTCATTAACCTCATAAACGTGCTCGGTGCATTAGTGAGACCAAAAGGCATAACTTGATGTGACCCGGGACCTATGGGACATGACAAGGACTAAATATGCAGAAGCTAGGAATGAAACTATGTCGGATGTGTAAATGATCAATACGACTCGAATAAAAGAACGAAAATATAACTCGACTAATACGACAATGGACTCGAATATATGCTGAATTAGATAGGAAACCTAGGACACTTTAGACTATGACTCAACTAAGATAAAAATACACGTAAATAAATAGATAAATATGCGAATTGGGACAGATTTATTATACGTGTTAATCAGGGCGAAATAAGCACGTATAGGTGATAATCGAATTATGGAGTGGATTTGGGCTGTTTTGTGGACTATGGATGATGATGATACGTGCGTAATGTAGGGATGAAGGTAGATGAACGATGGAGATGAATAAACAAGGTAGAAGAAGATTACTTACTCGAACCCCGTCTTGCGGTGAAGACGAAACGCGATATCTCGTAAACTTCAAGTTGGATAGCACTTCCCCCTAGACTCGATGGAATAGAAAAGAGCTTGAAATAGGACTTATGATTTGCTAGATCAAAAGAACTTGATAAAAGGGTCGATCAACCAAAGGATCGGTGAGACAATTGAGAAATTAACTCTTTATTTCATACAACGTCTGAAAAATAAAGTTCACAACTGATCCCTTTATATAGATATAAGGGATGGACGAAAATTCTAAGAGAAATCCTAAAAGAAATCAAAAAATAAAGCTATCCTAATCTAATAAGGATTCCTACCTTAATTAGAACTCTATTTAAGGTAAAAATCAAAAAGACCAAAAATAAAGATAATAAAAATCTAAACTAGATAAAGATAAATCCCAATGGACTTGGGCCTTGTAAATTAATGTGTAGGGCTATTATTGGGCTGAATTCTACACGTTAGCTTTATCCAGTCAATCCAGTCATTATGCCCATACCGACTGTCTTCATGCAATCTGGTTAGTATGCCCATATTGACTATCTTCATGCCTTCCTTCTCCATCATTAATTGATAGCATGTTGACCAATCTCGGGCTGAATATTTGACCTTCATGGGCTGCTCATCATGTTCAAATTTATTCTTGTCTTGTTCTTCAAATCTTGATCTCCAATCTTTAATCTTGAACAACACAACAATCTTAGGGCTGCTCTCAACTCCTTCTTCATCTTCAAACTTCTTACATACAAATGCTTGGAAATATCCTTGCAATTGTATTGCTCGAAGTCGTGTAATTGGATCTCAAAATTGCAGCTCCGGGTTCGGTTTTTCAAGGCTTTTCGTGGTCATATCATAACTAACCACTCATATAAACCATGCTTTATTTTAAACGCAGTTTTCCATTCATCCCCTTCATGCATTCTAACTTGAAAATAACCAGATCTTAAATCTATCTTAGAAAACACATTAGAACCACATAATTCATCTAGCATATCATCAAGTCTAGGGATAGGAAATCTGTACTTAACCGTGATTTTATTGATGGTGCGGCAATCCATGCACATCCTCCATTCATTGTTCTTCTTTGGCACTAGAATGACTGGAACTGCACAAGGGCTCATCGACTCTCAGATTTGCTTCTTCTCCAACAGCTCCTTCACTTGGCGGTCGATCTCCTTCGTCTCCTCGGGCGAAGTACGGTACGCCGGTCAGTTGGGCAAGATGGCGCAGGGCACGAAGTCGATCTGGTGCTCGATCCCACGAACTGGAGGTAATCCACTTGGAATCTCTTCCGGGAACACGTCCGCGAACTCCTCCATAAGGGGCTGCATATCACAAGGTAAAGAAACACTATTAGTAGCATTGTCCTTATAAGATAAAAGAATGAAAGGTAAACCTGCTTTTAGTGCTTTCTCTACGCCTTTAGCTGAGATGAACAAAGACCGATTTTGTTCAACTTTAGGGGCTGATCCGGATGATTTGCCACGAACTAAGGCATCATTAGAGGCCTTCAAAGGGGCTGCATTGGTCGGCTTTGAAGAAGACTCCGGCTGAAAACTCTCGGCCGTTCACGGCGGCGGTCCGGGCGACGGCTGTGGCTTGCTTTGCCCGTTCTTGCTTAAATCTCTCTTGCATCCTCTCTTGATCCTCTGCAACAGCTTTAGGAGCGAGTGACTTGAGCACAGTGGTTCGACCATCCATGGTGATCGAATAAGTGTTGGCCAAACCATCGTGAACCGCTTTCCTGTTGAATTGCCACGGTCTCCCTAAAAGAATGTGGGCTGCCTCCATAGGAATAACATCACAAAGAATAGTGTCAGAATAACGACCTTTAGTAAATGAAACGTGTACCTGACCTGTAACTCTGATGGAACCTCGATCAGTAAGCCATTGCAACTTGTATGGCTTTGGATGCTTTGTTGTGGTAAGGGCGAGTTTATCAACGGCATACTGGCTGATCGCGTTGATTATACTCCCACTGTCTATTATCATCGCACAAGTCTGATCTTTGATTGCAACTCGAGTGTAGAATATGTTCTCACGCTGTGATTGCTCTTCGTCTTCATGATTGATGTTCAGACTGCGAATAGACACTAAGCTGACATGAGGCAGTTCGGCCTCCTCATCTTCCTCGTCGACTTCAGTGACTTCGACGGCATCAGGGGTGGCGGCCTGGGGCTCCTCCTCGTCTTCACTGGCTGATTCAAGCCCGTTCTGTTCATTGAGGAACAAAACACGACGGTTCGGGCACTGATTCTGAAAATGGCCCCAACCTTGGCATTTATGACACTGGATGTCACGTACGAATTCTCTTCAGTAGGGGGGGAATGATGAGGACATCCATAGCAATGATGAAGTCAATGAAGAGCTGCAATTCAAAGGACCCGTCACAAGACTACGAGCTAAGAAGTTGCAAGCATATTTGCAAGCTGTAATTCGCAAGAAGTTCGAAGTTGAAGACGGAGTACAAGGAAGCTTGAAGATGATGATATTGTTGAAGATGGAAGATGGAGATCAAGATATGGAGTGCAATACATGAAGGAGGCATGCAAGGAGTGTTTTTGTTGGGCTTGATGTGTATACTTGCTATTCAGCCCAAGTTAAGCATGCATGATGGAAAAGCCCAAAAGTTTCGGCCCTTGATGATCCGATTAAGGGGATTGATTTATTAGACTATAGTATTTTATTTATTATGATTTGGACAAAATTTTGCAGATTTTTAGTTGATATTTTTTGGTTATTTTAGATAGAGATTTGACTAGATTTTTAGATAAGGCAAGATCTACAAAATCTACCTTAATTAGAATTCTAGTTTAGGAAGTTGTTGAAGTCCAATTCTAGTTCAAATTGGACTCATTATTTTCGTCCCTTAGCCTTAAGATTTTCGGTCCACCTATTATAAATAGGGGATCCATATTTCATTGTTACTTTAGACCATATTTGATAATTTTAAGCTTTGCTTTCAATATTGTCTTAACCCCATTTTATATCTTTGTGAGTTTAGATCTTTTAAATTCATACTCTTAGATTTAGCATCTCTAAGTTTTACAAAGGGAATTCGCCGTCCACGTTAGAGGAATCGTCGGAAACTCGCTATCGAAGAGCAACTTAAAGAATTTGGCCTTGTGTACGTTCGAGATTCAAGGCAACTTTCGGGTTGTAATTCACATCGACAAAACATCAACATCGCCGCCGTTCGACGCCTTCCATCTCCACCGTACGTCCGCCTCAAGTCCAGCCATTCACGTGTTCAAGTTCGTCTTCGTCCGTTTAATCCGTAAGTTCGTTACATCTCTTCCATACCCTATCTATCCCAGCCCTTCTAAACCCATTCACTACCTTCGATCATCCTCATTCTAACCATCCATAAAGCCGTCCCAACACAGCCTTGTTATTTGGATTTGTGTTTATTTGTGTGTCATTTATCTAGGTATTTTAATTGAGTCTTAGTCGTCTAGTTTTTGAGTATAGAATCCTTTCGTACCGACGTAGTTTCTTTCCTAGCTTCCGCGTCTTTTGTGTCTCGTGGTGTCATTTAGTCTCGGGTCACATCAAAATGATATAACCGACGTGGCTCTTGATACCAATTTATGATGTGACCCGGGGCTAAATGACACGACGAGACACAAATACGCGGAAGCTAGGATTGAAACTACATCGGTAAAGAAAGGATTCTATACTCGAATATCTAGACGACTAAGACTCAACTAAAATACCTAGACAATGACACACAAAATAACACAAATCCAAACAAGGAGAAGGCTGTTTTGGATGGCTATAGGGACGGTTTAGGTGAAGAAGGGCTAGAGTAGATAGGATATGTTAGAGTTGAAACGAACTTACGGATTAGACGAACGATGATGGCTTGATCTTGAACAAGGGCTGGAATGAAGACAAACGTGGATGATGATGATGTGTTGACGTCAATTATGGCTGGATGGACAATAGTTTGTAGTTGTGAATTACAACTCGAAAGTTGCCTTGAATCTCGAACGTACCCAAGGCCAAATCCTTTAAGTTGCTCTTCGATAGTGAGTTTCCGACGATCCCTCGAACGTGGACGGCGAATTCCCTTTGTAAAACTTAGAGGTGCTAAGTCTAAGATTATGAATTTAAATATCTAAACTCACAAAAGATTAAATGGGTTGAGACAATATTGAAAGCAAAGCTTAAATTATCAAATATGGTCTAAAGTGACAATGTGACATGGATCCCCTATTGATGTGACCCGGGACTCAATGACCAACGAGACACAAAAGACGCGGAAGCAAAGAAAAGAAACTACGTCGGTGAAGTAAGGGATCTATACTCGATTATCTAGACGACTAAGACTCAACTAAAATACCTAGACAATGACACACAAAATAACACAAATCCAAATAGAAATAGGGTTGTTGTGGATGAGTTTATGGATGGCTTGGATGAAGGTAAATCGATGGTGATGAATGGGTTTAGAATGGCTAGAGTAGATAGGATATGATAGAATTAAGATGAACTTACGGTTCGGGTAGGAATTACGTCGAACGGATCTTGAATTGAACTCGAACTTGGACCCAAACGAATCTCAATGATTGATGAAGATATGGACGAGTTGATGATGGTGGAAGAGGTCGTTGATGGTGGCGTTGGTGTTCATGTTGTTGAATTACAACCCTAATTCTCTAAGTTGTTCTTCGTAGCGAGTTCACCCTAATTCTTCGTATGAATTAGAACGTTCCCTTGATGTAAGACTCAAAGTTTGCTAGGCTTCAAGAATGATAATTTTCGAGGAAAACAATCAAAAGCTTTAAACGGTTGAGACACAAATTGAATGCAAAAGCAATTTTAATCAATAATGTCTAAAGTGATGAGATCGTGCATAGCAATGAAGATTCAAACCCGGAGTTGCAAATTAGAGGTCCAGTTACAAGGTTACGAGCTAAGCAACTTCAAGATTATTTGCAAGGCTATGTTCGAAAGAAGCTCGAGGAAGAAGTGGATGTTCGGAGCCGACCCAAGATCATTACTATGCTTTCAATTGAAGATGAGGATCATACTTTGATGAATTGAAGCATACTTGGCCGAAAATTGGAAGATTTCAAATTGATGCCAATCCAGGAGGTTATGGCGAATAGGGTGTGACCATGCCTTATCTGCCAGAGGCATCCGAGAATTCGAACCCTTTTGACTCTTTGTGGGGTTTCGAATTATCTTAGTTATTTTAATTAATTATTTTAGACTATAGTAATTAATTATTTGAGTCCAGTTTTTAGTTATTTTATTAAGTAATTTTCGGTTATGATTGAGTCAAAGATTGACTAGGATTTTTAGATAAGGTAAGATCTACAAAATCTACCTTAAATAGAATTTTAGTTTAGGAAGTTTTCTAGTCCAATTTGGACAAGTCTTTTACTTCTTTTTAGCTAGAAATTTCGTGCTCCCCTCTGTTATAAATAGAGGATCATTGTGAACATTATATTTTAGACTCTATTTGATAAATTTAGCTTTGTGCTTTCAATATAGTCTCACCCCCTTCAAAACCTTTGTGATTTGGTTCGAAAATTACACTCTTAAAGCTTAGCAAACTTTAGGTTTTATTTCAAGTGTCGTTCTAGTGCTCGTATGGTGCTAGGGTTGGATTGCTACGAAGAGGATTCAAGTGGTGATTCGTTTGGTGGAGTAATCTTCACTAGGTGGACGCTCCGAGTTCGATTCATCCTACAACAACATCAACGCCTCCATATCGACGTCCTCCATCTTACATAATTCGTCCATATCAATATCAAGCCAACTCCGTTCAAGTTCAAGTTCAACGTCACTTCAATCAAACCGTAAGTCCATTACAACTCTATCATATCCTATCTACCCGAGCCATTCTTCACCTATTCCTTCTTCATCAAATACCATCATCATCGATTTTCCTTCACCATCACCGTTCCTTTAACCTTCCAAGACAGCCCATATATTTGGATTTTGTGTTATTCTTGTGTGTCGTAGTCTGAGTATTTTAATTCGTCTTAGTCGTCTAGTTAGATACGTATTGATCCCTTACTTCACCGACGTAGTTTCGTTCCTAGCTTCCGCATATTCATCCGTGTCGTGTCCCTTAGTCCTCGGGTCACATCATAAAGTAACAATATGACATGGTTCCCCTATTTATAGGACTATGAGGAAACGATAATAATAAGATAAAAAGGCCTAAAAATTGATCCAAAAGAGATCTCTAACTATAATAGGAAGATACCTAAACTAGAATTCTATTCAAGGTAGGAAATTGCCTTAAACACGATTCTAGTCAAACCTAATCTCAATATGGACGAAAATTACTCAAATAATTAAATAAAAATCTGATCTTCTATAGTCTAAATTAAATAAAAATAATACTATAGTCTAGATAAAAAATATCAAGTGTTGGAACTACTCGGTATGGGCATACCGACCGAAACTAGTCGGTTTGGGCATACCGACGGTTCACGCACAAATGCATTTCAACTCTTCAAGTGTAATTCTCCATGGTGTGTTCTTGATCTTCAATGGTTGATAAATTAACCAACTTGGCATCGCCTCTTCCGGATTCTTCTTCTCCAATCTCGAGCTTTCTTCGAATCATCACTTGCAAGTAAGCTTCCAACTTCTTAGCTCTTGATCTTGTGATTGGTCCTCTAAATTGCAACTCCGGTTCTTCATCATCTTTGTGGGCCATGGCTTCATCATTCCCCCCCTGCTGAAAAGAATTCGTCCTCGAATTTGGATCATCATCTTGATTGAACTCATCTGCAACAAACGGAGATAAATCAGCAACATTGAAAGTTGAAGAACATTTATACTCACCGGGAAGATCAATGCGGTAAGCATTGTTGTTTACACGACTCAGAACTATGAAAGGACCATCTCCACGTGGTGACAACTTGGACTTTCTCAGATTTGGGAACCGTCCGGGACTCAGATGAATCCAAACGCGATCGCCGGGCTGAAATATCACTTGCTTACGTCGCACGTTTCTGGAGGCGGCCGTTCGTTTCCCTTTGTGCTCAATGCGAGCACGCACTATCGCATGCATCTCCTTAATTTGCTCAGCTCTTCTCAAACCTTTAACACTTGTTAGATGCTCAATAGGTAAAGGTAACAAATCAGTAGGCGTTAACGGATTAAATCCATAAACAACCTCAAAAGGAGACATATTAGTAGAAGAATGTACCACACGATTATATGCAAATTCAGCGTAAGGTAAACACTCTTCCCAAGACTTCAGATTATTTTTAATTAAGGACCTAAGTAGTGTGCCTAAAGTGCTATTCACAACCTCAATTTGACCATCGATTTGTGGATGACATGCAGTAGAAAACAACAATTTAGTCCCTAATTTTCCCCACAAAACTCGCCAAAAGTGTGCTAAAAACTTGGAATCCCTATCACTAACAATAGTTTTAGGAATACCATGCAATCTAACTACATGCACAAAGAACAGATTGGCAATATGCACAGCATCATCAGTTTTTCTACATGCAATGAAATGCGCCATTTTAGAAAAATGATCAACAACCACAAAAACAGAATCCTTACCCGATCTAGACCTAGGTAATCCTAAGATAAAATCCATAGACAAATCAATCCAAGGTGAACTAGGAGCAGGCAGGGGCGTGTATAAACCAAACAGATGTGACGTAGACTTAGACCTATGGCAAGTAACACATCTACTACACACATGCTCAACATCTCTCCTCATATGCGGCCAATAAAAATGCTCATGCAGCATGCTTAATGTTTTATTCACACCAAAGTGACCCATTAAACCTCCCGCATGCGATTCTAACACAAGTAGCTCACGCATAGAACAACTAGGAATGCATAACTGCGAACCACAAAATAAAAATCCATCATGCACGAAAAATCCATCAAAAGACTTAGACTTTTTCGAACACTCATCAAAAATCGAAGCAAAGAATGGATCACAAGCATACAGACTCTTAATCGACTCAAAACCAAGCATTCTATAGCATGCATTAAATTCAGCAACGTGTACCGTCTAGATAGTGCATCGGCTACAACATTGTCTTCTCCTTTCTTGTATTTGATAACGTACGGGAAGGACTCGATGAACTCGACCCATCTCGCATGCCTCTTGTTCAGATTTTGCTGCCCTTTCAAATGTTTTAAGCTCTCATGGTCCGTGTGAATCATGAACTCCTTTGGCCACAGATAATGTTGCCACGTCTCCAATGATCTCTTCAATGCATACAACTCTTTGTCATAGGTAGAATAACGCAGAGCTGCACCATTCAATTTCTCACTGAAGTAGGCAATTGGACGCCGTTCCTGCATCAAAACAGCACCAATACCTATCCCGGAGGCATCACTGTCTCAACCCATTTAATCTTTGTGAGTTTAGATAATTAAATTCATACTCTTAGATTTAGCACCTCTAAGTTTTACAAAGGGAATTCGCCGTCCACGTTCGAGAGATCGTCGGAAACTCGCCACTTGAAGATCAACTTAAAGAATTTGGCCTTGTGTACGTTCGAGATTCAAGGCAACTTTCGGGTTGTGATTCGCATCTACCAATCACCACCGTCCAGCGGCCTTCAACAATATCCATCATCATCTTCATCCATCTCAACATCCTTCCAAGAATTCATAGTTCGAGTATCAAGCCATTCCAAATCGTTCCGGATCAGATTTGCATATACGTGTTCTACGCGACGTTTGGAGCACAAATAACGTAAGTTTATCCAATCCTTATCATACCCTATTTACCTTAGCCATTCTTCACCCTAACATCACACACGAAATCCTCTCCATAATTCCAGCCCCTATACACGATCCATTCCAGCCCTTACGCCCTTGGTTTGTGTTACATAGTTCGTGTCGTTCTCTGTGTACTCTAGTTGTCTAGTTTGTCGTAATTTTCATTGTTTTTCAAGTCGGATTGAAGCCCTTCATTCGCTGACGTGTTTCGTATCCAGAAGTCTTCCGCTACGTCTCTAGATTCGTCCTAGATTATTTATCCGGGTCGTATCACCTATTTATAACAATAGGTGGATCGAATTTGACATCAAAAGGGCTGAAAACTCAAGGCCAAAAACAAACTAGACTAGAACTAGGAAACTTCCTAACCTAGAATTCTATTTAAGGTAGAATTTGTAGATCTTGCCTTATCTAAAATCCTAGTCAAATCTTTATCTAAATAACTGAAAATCTTCTAATAAAAATCTAATAAAAATCGGTCCAACTATAGTTTTAAATTAAATAAATAAATTACTATAGTCTAATAAAGCAATCCCCTTAATTAAATCATTAAGGGCCGAAAACTTGGGCTCTTCACTTCTTGGTCGTGGGCTTCAAACAACTCGCACACATGCACACGTGCACATCTTTATGCATTGTACTCCAAGTCTTGATCTCCATCTTCCATCTTCAATAAGGTCATCATCGTCAAGCTTCCTTGCACACTGTCTTCAACTTCGAACTTCTTGCGAATCATGACTTGCAAATATTCTTGCAACTTCTTAGCTCGTAGTCTTGTGACGGGTCCTTTGAATTGCAGCTCTTCATTGACTTCCTCATTGCTATGGATGTTCTCATCAAGCCATGAGATATAAGCCATGATAGTTGGAATATTATGTTGAAGCATACAATGGATGTTTGTCATTTTATGTGATGTTTTCATGTTCGATAATGGGATAAAATGAAACCTCAAACATAAATACCTAAGTGGGAGAGATTCATACCAAAGTATGTATAAATCTTATACGGTCTTCATTAAAATCTGGTTTAATTGAGAAGTGATGGGCATGCGCGTTGACATCGGTCTTCCTCCATATCGGATGTGTCATATCACATATTTCTCTAGAAATTAAATCTCCTAAATGGATAGCTGTAGAACACTATTAGAACTAACTGACTCCTCCATCTGGAGTGGTTAAAATTGAATAGTGATCTTGGTGCGAAGATAATGGTGTGCACACTTAGATGTAATTTATTGATAAACCTCCACACGATCGTGGCTTATCAGTTAGATGATTACATGACCATGTTAATTATCTGGCTATTAATTATCTTGTTGTAAGGAAACTCAATTAGAGGCAAATTAAATGTTTAACCTATTTAAAAATGAGATTTATAAAGTTCACACGATCGTGGCTTATAAAAATCATTTTTAAAGTGTCGTTGGAAAAGTATATAATTTTTGTGAGGCTTTCGATTATATACTGTTTATCCTAAAAGTTTTGTGACTTTACTACATGTTTAATTTCAGTTATTTCATATCATCAATGGCACTCTCCAATCTGTCCTCAATCCTCAATGAAAACCAACTTGTCGGTAAAAACTATAATAACTGGCTTCGTAACCTTAACCTAGTTCTTGTTGCTGAGGGACACAAGTTTGTACTTGAAGAGGCTTGTCCTCAGACACCAGATGAGGGTTATGACGAAGCCCAAAAGGTTGCATATGATAAGTGGGTTAGGTCTAATGAGATAGCGCAATGTTACATTCTGAATTCTATGTCGAATGTGTTGCAACATCAGCATGAGCCTATAAAAACCGCTTATTATATCATGTACAACCTTAGGCAGCTATTCGATCATCAGAACCGCTCGGCACACCATTTGGCAATGAAAAAACTAATGGATACGAGAATGACTGACTCCACACCTGTTAGGGATCACGTTCTCATGATGATGGGGTATTTATCTGATATCAAGACCTTAGGTAGAGAACTGGATGCCGATTCTCAAATCGACATTGTTTTTCATAGCTTGTCCTCAAAGTTTGAGTAGTTTAGGCTGAACTTTAACATGATTAAAAAGATTATCGGCCTGACTAAACTGCTCATAGATCTTCAGGCAGCTGAATTGCTCCAAAAGAGCGATCCTCAGGCCCACATAGCTAAAAAATGGCGTCTTCTTCTGGTGGAAAGAAAAAGAAGTGAAACGTACCTAAAAAAACTACAGATGAGGCACCTAAGGTGAAGAAGCCAAAGACAAAGATTCCTCCCGAGGAATTCAAGTCAAAGACTAAGTGCTTAAAGTGCGGCCAACTAGGTCACTGGAAGGCGGCGTGTCCTAACAAGAAGAAGAAGAGAGGTACATCTCACACTCTGGTTATAGAAACATGTGTAGCAACCTGTTCTATCCAGTCATGGGTAGTAGATACTGGAGCTACTGATCATGTTTGCATGTCTTTACAGGGGTTCCTAGTAAAAAGACAACTGAGTGAGGATAAGATCACCGTCTACATAGGCAATGCTACGAGAGTGGCGACTGTTGTAGTGGGAGACATTATTTTACCTTTCAGTAGTGATAGAACTTTGGTTTTGAAAGATTGCCTTTATGTGCCTGGTTTTAGGTGAAACTTGATTTCAGTTTCTAAATTGATTATGGATGGATATTCTATTTCTATTGATAACAAAGTAGTTATCTTTAGTGGTAAACATTTTATCTGTTCTGGCATATTGGATGGACACTTATACTTTCTTAAACCAATTGAAAACACTATGCAAAGACAACTGTTGAATACATCGATCATAAACCCTAACAAGAGAAAAGAACCTTCAGACTTGAATCAAACCTATCTTTGGCATCTAAGACTAGGTCATATTAACCTTAAGATAATACAAAGGATTGTAAACAATGGACCATTAACTTCTTTGGTACTGGAATTGTTTCCTTTGTGTGAATCCTGTTTGGAAGGTAAAATGACCAAGCGTCCTTTCCAGTTAAAAGAAAATAGATCTGAAGAGCTATTAGATTTGATTCACTCTGACCTGTGCGGCCCAATGTCAGTTCAAGCTCGAGGAAAGTTTGAGTATTTTATCACTCTCATTGATGATTACTCTAGATATGGTTATATCTACCTGTTATGTCGCAAGTCTGAATGCTTTGAGAAATTCAAAGAGTTTAAGGTGGAAGCAGAGAAACGAACAAGTAGAAGTATCAAGTCACTATGTTCTGATCATGGTAGCGAGTACCTCTCAAGCGAATTTAGGGATTACATGGCAGAGAATGGGATTACCTCCCAGTTGATTGCGCCTGGAACGCCACAGCAGAATGGTGTGGCAGAAAGAAGGAATCATACACTGTTAGAGAGGGTTAGATCGATGATGAGTTATTCTGAGTTGCCCATTTCATTCTGGGGATATGCCCTTGAAACAGCAGCCTATATTCTTAACTTGGTTCCGTCAAAATCAGTCCCTTCTATGCCCACATAATTATGGACTGGAGGAAAGGCCAGTTTGAACCATATTCGAATTTAAGGTAGCCCAGCAAACGTGTTGGACAAAGAAGCTGATAAGCTGGCTCCTCGTACTGATGTAAGGCTGTTCGTTGGATATTCTAGGGGAATGAAAGGTGGTTTATTTTATAGTCCTAAGGATCAGATGATCATTGTTAGCACCAATGCTCGATTCTTAGAGAAAGATTATGTCATAAATCACAAACTAAGGAGTTAAATTATCATTGAGGAGTTAAGAGGAGGATTGAATCCTATACCAGTTGTACAAGAAGATGAGCCACCAAATACTGCACAATGTGTCACAGAAGTACATGAACTGTCTCGTCGCAGTGGGAGGGTTGTACGCCAACCTGATAGATTCATTGGTCTGGGAGAGGCTTCAGATTTCCCAGAGGGACTAAATAAATTGGATCTCAGGACCTATGATGAGGTATTTCGAGACAAAGATGTGGATTCTTGGAAAACTGTAATGAAATTTTAGATTAGATCTATGGATCACAATCAAGTAAGTCTGGGAGCTCGTAGAACCACTAGATAGGATTAAACCCATTGGGTGTAAGTGGATCTACAAGCACAAGAGAGGAGCTGACGGGAAGGTTAAAACCTTCAAAGATAGATTGGTGGTGAAAGGGTATACTCAGAAAGAAGGGATTGATTATGAGGAAACTTCTTCACTGGTAGCCATGCTTAAGTCAATCTGGATTCTCTTGTCAATTGCCGCTTCTTTGGATTATGAGATCTGGCAGATGGATGTCAAGACATCATTCCTAAATGGAAGTCTTGAAGAAAACATTGACATGAAACAACCAGAGGCATTCATTGCTAAAGGCCAAGAGCACTTGGTGTGTAAGCTTAAGAGATCCATTTATAGACTTAAGCAGACATCGAGATCTTGGAACATCCGATTTGACGAGGTTATCCAGTCATATGGATTCGTGCAAAGTCCGGATGAGAGCTGTGTGTACAAGAAATGTGATCGAAACGTAGTGAAATTTCTCGTACTTTATGTTGATAACATCTTGCTTATTGGAAACAGTAAGAAGGAGTTGTCAAATATTAGGGTGTGGTTGTCCAAGCAGTTCGATATGAAGGATCTGGGTGAAGTCGGACATGTCCTTGGCATCAAGATCATTCGAGATCACCAGAAAATGATGTTATGTCTGTCACAGGCGACTTATATCGATATAGTGCTAGCTAGGTTTAGCATGCAAGATTCCAAGAAAGGTTTTATACCTTATAGGTATGGAATTCATCTATCCAATGAAATGTGTCCCCAAACACAGTCTGAGATAGAGGAAATGAGGAAAGTACCATATGCTTCGACTGTAGGAAGTTTGATGTATGTTATGCTATTCATTAGGCCTGATATATGTTATGCCGTAGGCATGGTAAGTAGATATCAGTCTAACCCTGGACAAGGTCACTGGACTGCGGTAAAAAACATTCTCAAGTACCTTAAAAGGACTCGAGACTACATGTTGGTTTTCCGCTCTGATAGTCTAGTGCTTTTGGGTTATATGGACTCAGATTTTCAAACAGACAAAGATCAGAGTAAGTCTACCTCGGGCTATGCGTTTACATTAGGAGGTGGAGTCATTGCATGGAGCAGCATTACGCAGAAATGCATTGCGGATTCCACCATGTAAGCCGAGTATGTAGCTGCCTCTGAGGCTGCAAAAGAGGTTGTCTGGCTCCGCGGGTTCCTAATGGACTTGAGATAGAGGCCCAAGCCCAGTAGGGTTGGGGAACTGTATTTCCGCCCACCTCTCTATATAATAGAGGGAAGGGGGACGAAAATTAGGTGATCAGAAATCAGCCCCTCTTTGTCTTTCAAGATATCCACAGAGTTCACAAACCTATTGTAATACCCCGTAAATTAATTACTGCTTAACTGCAGTAAATTGTTGCAATTACTATTTAGTATAGTAATTTTCAGTCAGATTAGTGTCGGAAGTATCCGTTAAGTTCCATGTAATTTAAGGATAATTAATTCCCATAGGTGGGTTAATTATTATTTCAGTTAGGGTTTAATTTCCTTTTCTGTATGGAAAGCCGGAATCGTAATTTCAGATAAATTCGATTCCTATTTTATTTACGGTGCGTGATTATCGTGAATCAGATATTCCGATAATTAATTTCAGGACTGGGAGACTCAGATATTCTCCATTCATGCAATTGTTTAAATTCAGATAATTTAAACGAGAATGCTCAAGTTAAAAGAATCAGATATTCTCTAAGTTTTGGACGTTTTAATTATCGAGAAATTAAAACCTGTATTTTTAAAGCAGTGTTTTAAAATCAATAATTTCAGATAAATTATTGTTTTAAAATAAGTGAACTATTTTAGCAATATCGGTTTAGTTTGGAATTTTTCCGAAGACGGAAAATATCACGATAACCGAACAACCGAGTATGTGCTAAAGTCAAATAAGCTTGTGTTAAGCCATGTCTCCCACGTGTGTGTGTCCCCTTTCATATATCCAAATTAGTAAGTGGATAGTTATGTTTTGATTAGCTCTTAATTATCCATATTAGGAATAAAAAAATAGATATTTGTTTGGTTTGGATATATATTGCCGAGAGGGAGAGAGTGAGCTACCACCTTTCTTCATCTTCATTCTTTTCTTCTTCTTCCTCTTCGTTCCATTCTTCTTCATTTCATTTCCTACTCAAAATTTTCGAGAAAGTGAGATCAAGGCAGCTGCAACTTCATCTTCTTCATCTCCGTTCCATCGTTGTTTCGAGAGGTATTCCGAAAATTAATTTGAAGTTATATTGATGCATGTTTCCAGCTTTTGGCGTCAATATATATGTTTAGTTTGTGTTTTATTTATGATTTTGAAGCATACTAGATGATATTGAATGGATTAATGCATAGGCATGTTGGGATGAGTTTTTAGATGTGTTTTGTTGAGTTGAAAGCTTGGGTTTTGAGTTTTCATGGCTGTCGTCGCTCTCGGCCTCAATTCCGCGCGCCCGCGCTCGATTGTTGGCAGACTCGGCACCCTCCGGTTAAACGAGCATAACTCCCTCGTTTTACATTGGATTGAGACACCGTAAATTTTTCCGGAAACTAGACTTAAGTGGCGTTCTAATGGTATAGGTCTCATTCTCTAATTCGTTCTGAGTAAATTATGAAAAATCGGCGAAGTTAGGTCATGTATTCTATTTCGGAAATTCGGGACAGATTCGCTACCTTTTGGTAAAACGGGTATATCCGTTTCATTTGTTATCATCTTAAGCCACTATAAATTTTTAAAAATTCTAGACTTCCGTGGCTTTCTAATGGTATATATCTCAGTCCGTAACTCTTCCTGAATCGATCGTGAAAAATCTTCAAAGTCAGGTCACGAGTTTGATTTCGGAAATTCTGGCAATTCTGCCACCTTTTAGTAAAATGATCATAACTTTTTCGTTATTTATCATCTTGAGTCACCGTAAATTTAGCCGTAAACTAGACTCCCGTGGTTTTCCGTTGGTATATGGTACAATCCCTACACCTTAGTGAGTCAAATCAGACAATTTTGCAAAGATAGACGTTGTGTGGAACCATGTTTAGTCAATGGGCTTAATGTTGATTTTGTTGCTAGAATCTAATTGCGATGATGTTAAGGTATTGTTGATACCTTAAATGATGATGATGTATGCCTTAATGTGTATAATAGCTAGGGTTGAGAATAACCCTTAAACTAAGATAAAATTTAGAACGGATACTAGACCCTAATAGGCCTTCGTTTCGTGTTGAGTCCTATCGGATTTGGATCAACATGCTAAGTGTATTTTTATCTACTGAAGGCTAGCAGATCCGCAATGGATAAGACCGGTGGGGAATTAGCAGCTGCAGTAATTAAAACGTCGGTGAAAGGTGGGCTTTCTTTTCAATGGACTCTTAGTCCAAATATTGATTTGAGTTTTTACTCATCCGCAATTAATTATTCTGATGCAAATAAATGATTGTCATGCATAAAATATTTATTTTGTATGATATCCTTATCCGTATTTAGTTAGCTCGTAAGGGGTTTCTAACTGTTAAATCGATCGGGCCTCGTGCTAACTTAGCATGTTAACCGAGGTTAGTGTACACTTGGGTCGGTGATATTAAGAAGAGAGAAAGGCTGAGCGGAGTTATTCTTGACTAAGACATCGACGGTGCTAAACGTCCTTGGAAAAGGCTGAACGAAGCTATTCCTCGGAGTTTAGTTCAGATATGTATTCGTGGAAAAGGCTGAGCGAAGCTATTCCTCGACATGTGCGGAAAAGGCTGAGCGGAGCTATTCCTTGGCACACAGTTGGGATATGGATGATCATACAACAGAAAAGCGCGCGCAAAGACAGAAAATGATTTAGTAAAACATAGGGCCTTTTCAGATAAAAACCCCTGTGTGTTTACTCAGATGATGCATGATAATAAAACAGTTTTCATGAACGTTCATAATATCAGATATGTATTATGATATTTTTGGCAATGTGTTCACTGAGTATACTTGTACTCAGCCTTGCATGTTTGTTTTTTTTAAATGTGCAGGTTGAGGGTTGAAAGTGCAGGGTGAAGTGCTAGGAAAGAAAGTTGCTTTGTACAGGACTCAGAATATTTTCTGTATTTCGTTATGTTATTTTGCTTCCGCTACTTTAGTATAACCGAGTCAAGTCTTCAGTATGTCTTGAACTTGATGATACCTTTTTGCTACTCTGAGGTATTATTTATTCAGTTATATCTTGTGAATTGAAACTCAGTTATGAATTAGAGTTCACAGTAAATTATCGTTCCTGGAATACGGTAGTTTATTCCTTTATTTAATTATTTCTGGTTCGCGCCTTGATCCATCCTTCATTAGGATCAAGTCGTGTCAGTCACACTTCATATTAATCAGATATTAATGTGGGGTCGTGACAGAGTGGTATCAGAGTCAGGTTTGCTCTGAGCTCTAAGTTGTTTTCAAGTGAAGTCTAAGATTGTTCCTTAGACTGTTCAGTGATCAGTTAACAACTCTCAGCACTCCCTCACATCAAGCTCAACCAAAGAAAGGTATGGAATTGTGAAATTTCAGTATTCAGTTCAGGCCATCCAGACGTTGGAAAAAAAATTTATAAAATCATTCAGTTCAGGCCATCCAGACGTTGGCGATTTTATAAAATTTTTCAGTAAGACCAATCAGGGATTGGCAAAAGTTGTGCTCAGAAAAATGTTTATTAAAGCCCCTTTATGTTTAAAAAGAGTTTCAATGATTTTTATTTCGTTGAGGCAAGCTCACGAAGCAGCAGCTAAGAAGGGACAAAGGTGGCCAGATTCCAGTTTTGCAGTTCAGATAATTGCAAAAGTTCAGTTATGTCAGGCTTTTGATAAGTCCGACTTCAAGTACAGTCGAATTTCAGATACATTAGACTGTAAGAATTTCGTGCTATTATTTTTATAATGAGCATGCAGTTTAGATCAGAGTGATCTAATTATTATCAGGTTGTTTCCATGAATTTAAGCCTCAGAGAACGTAGAGGAATTTAGAGGAATCTAGATTTCCTTAGTTCCCTTTAAGCTGGCTTTCATTTAAGAAAAAAAAACTCAGCAAGTGGAACCTAATGAAGAAATTCAGCAAATTCAAGAACCTGAAGGAAAAAAGACAAGTTTCAGAATCAGATCCAGTTTTAGGAGGCATGATGATCAGGGATTCCAATTCCAGTAACTGATGTATCAAGTTCTTATTTCAGTAAGGTTTGCGAGTTAGCATTTCGAAATTTCGAATGAAAATTATTTTGAGTCCATCTCAAAATAAATCAGTTCAGAAGTCGTTAAGATAGAATCTTGGGTATGTTAGTTCGAGTCAGCGTCTCAAACTAGATCCTTCGGAATTTTTTTTTTATCTCGAGTCAGCGTCTCGAGATAAATCAGTAGTATTTTGAGTTAGCGTCTCGAACTAGAGTGCAAGAGTTCGAGATGGCTTAGCAGAATTTTGAGAATCGATCAGAATTTTCAAAGATCATTCAAGGATGTTCAAGAGCAGTTAAAATTTTCGAGTCAGCGTCTCGAAAATAGACTTAGGAAATGCTCTAAGTCAAAGATTTCATCATTAAGAACTCATCTTAGTGCAATTTTGAGTGTGGGAATTATTTTCCTTTAGTTTTGAGAGAGGTTTGAATTTTCAGTCTGTATAGTGATCTTGTAGTTCGGTCAAGAGTTCAGTTCAGTATATTAGATCAGAGAGTCATATTGCTGTTATATGCATGTTTTATCAGGCGTGCTTATATAAATGAGTTTCTCATGAGAAATCTCCTTTATATTTCAGATGGCGAGACAGATATGTACGCCCAGGAAGAGTGTGCCCATATCAGTTGCACAGTTTGTCATATGGTTTAGGGCTTGTGAGCCGGAGCACGGGGATACGTTAGTAGAGTTCCTGGCACGCTACCACAAGCTATGGGTGTGTGCAAGGCTCAGAGATATGGAAGGTATCCAGCGCCTGCTGAGAGTGCTTCCACCACAGTGGTGAGGATGGGCATCAGAGGCCTCCTATTTTTATATATGCCAGCACTCAGAGACTTTTGAGTTAATGGCGAATCTGTCCGAGTTCATCGCCCTACTTATGCACCAGTACCTGACAGAGCGTGCACCCCCTCCAGGCCCATATGCTCAGATACAGGGCTACCTTCTTAGGGATGAGCCACCTAGGGGAGTTTATGATCGTCGCATTCCTCCTGTTTTAGCGGCACACGCAGCACCACCTCCGGAGCCAGCAGTGCGGTTAGACGCTGAGCTCCTGCCTCATCAGAGGTGCAGGAATGATCATGAGGCGGGACCCTCACAAGTAAGGGAAGCAGTCTCGAGAGACTCAGATGATGAGCTTCATCCCAGGAAGCGCCAGGCAGTAGCAGATCCTCCGAAGAGGATCATAGAGGTTGTGCATGAGGTGCGCCACCAGAGAGTTGAGAAAGGAGGTGCAGCTTCTGCAGACGGTCTAGCACTGGTGATAGAGGAGGAGTCAGAGGAGGAGGAGCCCTCGGAGGCTTCACAGCCAGAGGAGGGACATGACCCCTCAGGAGATCCAGGATGGTCAGACGGCCAGTAGCTTATCTAGATAGTTTAGTTTTTGTGCTATGTTATGCGTATTTTGTATCAGGATGATCTAGTTGTTGTGTACATTACAGTAGTTGAATGTGTTCCCTAGAGAACCATTCTTGGGATTTAGGCATCCCCACTTTTGAGACAGGAATGCGTTAGCTTGTAAGCATTATGTCATCCATGCATGGTTGGTTTTTGTAGCATCCATGCAGGAGAAATGTACTTGTAAGACCTCTTTGAGGCGATTTTCCCTGATATGTATATATACTTAAGCTCGGAAGACTGTTGATCTATGCTTTAAAGTTGTAAAAGTGTTCTACATGCTCAAGATATGTTAAGGATCAGTTAAAGCATGAGTTATTTATACGCTAGTAGGCAGTGACTTAGTTATTAATTATAATTTGAAATTATAAATTGCAGAATGGTACCACCCAGAGCAGCACAAGGAGGAAGACAAAATAGGCCTAGAGGGAGAACTCCAAGGCAAGAAAGACAGGAAAGAGTGGAGGAAGAAGAACAAGAAAGACAGGAGGAGTAAAGAGAGCAGACACCTCCTCCACCTCCACAGCGTAGAGTAGAGGAGCTTTTTCTAAGGCAGAATCCTCCAACTTTCGATGGAACAGGAAATCCATCAGATGTCGAAGCATGGATAAGATCCATGGAAAGGATTTTTAATTTTCTCCGATGTGACAACCAGGAGCGACTCTCCTGTGTAGCATTCCAGCTTAATAGATCGGCAGATTTTTGGTGGGAGTTTCGCCGAAGGACCATGACTCTGGAACAGTTTGATGCTTACACGTGGGATCAGTTTAAAACTGGATTCTATGAAAAATATATTCCTAAGACGTTCAGAGTCAAGAAGGAAGCAGAGTTTCATACTCTGAAGCAAGGAAAAATGTCAGTCACAGAGTACGAGCGGGTATTCTGCGAGTTGTCACGGTATGCACCTCTCCAGGTCGATACTGATGAGAAGATGGCATCTAAGTTCAGACTAGGACTAAGGCATGAGATTGCCATGTCTTTAGCAAGTCGGGAAGACCTGACCTATGCCGAGTCGTTAAACAGGGCATTAGACATCGAGGCAGTAATGCCTGAAGAAAGAAAGGCCCCAATATCAGCTCCAACACCTACTTCAGCACCAGCACCAGCCAGGACTCCATCACAGAACTTCCAAGGGAAGAGAAAGTGGAATGATGGAGGTAACTAGAATAGGAACCAAGACTACAGAAAGCCTTGGCAAGGAAATAGGCAGCAGGGCCAGCAGAGTGCTCCTGCTCAGGGGAGAAATGCACCATTACAACCCAACATTCCTCTATGCCCAAGGTGCCACAAACGCCACCAAGGCATGTGTCAGGCCAGAAACACAAGTTGCTATAACTGTGGCCAGGAAGGTCACTATGCGAGGCAATGCCCAAAAGCACAACAGGGACGGAACCCTCAGCAACTTAAGGTCCTGAAGGAATCAGGTCAACAAAGTCAGCAACCCCAACAACAACAGCAGAGGCAGATGCAGCAAGGAAATCCCAGGTCTTATGCGATGAACCCCAGTTCCTCCGGGAAAGGGAAGCAGAAAGGTAATCTTGGAGGTATGGGCAAACTTCATGGCATGCCTTTTGTTGTTTTATTTGATACTGGAGCATCACACTCCTTTATTTCAAAAGCATGCTGTGATAAGTTAGAGCTTAAAACTGAATGAGCTAGTCATAGGAAGAAGATTTTAACACCAACTGACGGAACTATGACTACGACTCACATTTGCTCGAACATAGAAATAGACCTGGGAACAACTAGGATTAAGGCCGATAATCTAAGTGTCCTACCGATGTGGGATACCGATATAATCCTATGCAATGAAAGGAAGATATCATTTCAAGTTCCAGGAGAAGAGCCAACAAGTTTTCACGGTATAGAAATGGGAAAGTTCACCCAAATAATTTCAGCGCTGCAGGCCAAGAAGATGATCAAGAGAGGAAATCAAGCTTTTCTGGTTTATCTAAACAAGGTAGACGATATAGAAAGGACAATAGAAGATGTTCCAGTGGTGCAAGAGTTTGCAGATGTTTTTCCAAAGGAATTACCAGGATTACCTCCAAATCGACAAGTTGAATTCGTAATAGATTTGGAACCGGGAGCAGCCCCGATTTCCAAAGCTCCGTACAGGATGGCCCCAAAGGAGTTGCAAGAATTGTTAGACCTAGGTTTCATCCGACCTAGTGCATCACCATGGGGAGCACCAGTCCTGTTCGTGAAAAAGAAAGACGGCACATTGAGAATGTGTATAGATTACCGTGAGCTGAATAAGCTGACGTTGAAGAACAAGTATCCTTTACCAAAGATTGATGATCTTTTTGATCAACTCAAGGGAGCAAATGTATTCTCGAAGATTGACCTAAGGTCTGGGTATCATCAGTTGAAGATCAAGTCAGAAGATATACCCAAGACAGCTTTCCGAACCAGATATGGTCATTACAAGTTTACAGTAATGCCATTCGGATTGACAAACGCCCCAGCAGTATTCATGGATCTCATGAATAGGGTGTTTCATCCATTTTTGGATCAGTTTGTCCTTGTGTTTATAGATGATATTCTCATCTACTCTAAGAATGAATCAGATCATGCAGAGCATCTGAGGATAGTGTTAGAAACACTAAGAACGGAACGACTTTATGCCAAGCTCAGCAAGTGCGAATTTTGGCTAAAGGAAGTAATGTTCCTTGGGCACATTATGTCAGCAGAAGGCATAAAAGTGGACCCCTCTAAGGTAGAGGCAGTGCAGGAATGGAAATCTCCAACTACTCCTAACGAAATCAGAAGTTTCTTGGGATTAGCGGGATACTATAGGAGATTCATAGAAGGATTCTCCAAGATAGCTAGGCCAATGACACAATTGCTAAGGAAGGGAATCAAGTACCAGTGGTCAGAAGAATGCGAAGCAAGTTTTCAGGAGCTTAAGAAAAGATTGACTACGGTGCCAGTTTTAGCCATTCCGGTCAGTGATAAAGAATTTGTGATTTATACAGATGCTTCAAAGAATGGATTAGGCTGTGTCCTAATGCAAGAAGGCAAAGTCATAGCGTATGCGTCCAGACAGTTAAGAATTCATGAGTTGAATTATTCTACGCATGACTTGGAATTGGCGGCAATAGTGCATGCCTTGAAAATCTAGAGACACCACCTATACGGAGTTAGGTGTGAGATTTTCACAGATCACAAGAGTTTAAAGTACTTTTTCGAGCAGAAGGATCTAAATATGAGACAGCACAGATGGCTTGAATTGGTAAAGGACTACGACTATGGAATCAGTTACCACCCAGGCAAGGCTAATGTAGTAGCAGATGCCTTGAGTCGTAAGACAAGCAGGTTGGGATTTCTCCTTACTCAGGAGGAGAAACTCATCAAGGATTTTGAAAGCTTACAGCTAGAGATGGTTTACCCACCTGAGACGATTGTATGTCGTGTGGCAACATTAGTAGCTGTACCAGATCTCCGAGAAAAGATAATTGAGGCACAGAGAAAAGATCAAACCATGGAAGAGATGCGCTTGAAGATCAGATCGGGAAAAATAGAAAACTTCAAGGAAGTATCAGATAATGCTATCCTTTATGAAGATAGAATATGTGTTCCACCCTGTGTTGAGCTCAGAAATGAGATCATGAGCGAGGCTCATGATACTCCATATACAGCACACCCAGAAAGTACGAAAATGTATCAGGATTTGAAGCAGAAATTCTGGTGGGAAGGAATGAAACGGGACGTAGCTTCCTATGTTGAGCGATGTTTGTCGTGTCAATAAGTTAAGGCATTGCATCAGAGGCCTTACGGTGCGCTACAACCGTTAGAGATTCCCGAGTGGAAGTGGGAACACATAGCGATGGATTTTGTAACAGGCCTACCCAAGTCAAGACGAGGGAATATGACCATATGGGTCATTATTGACAGGCTCACAAAGTCAGCTCATTTCCTTCCGATCCGAGTTACGGATGGATCGAATAAGCTAGCTCAGATTTATGTCAGAGAGATTGTACGCCTTCATGGTGTCCCGGTGTCAATAACATCGGATAGAGATTCAAAGTTTACCTCGAAATTTTGGATTAGTTTACAGAAAGAGCTGGGAACTCAACTCAATTTCAGTACAGCGTTTCACCCACAGACAGATGGTCAGTCCGAGAGGACAATCCAAACATTAGAGGACATGTTGAGAACAGTGGTCCTAGACAGGGGTGGAAGCTGGGAGGAAATATTAGCGTTGATTGAGTTTGCCTATAACAATAGTTATCAGGCAACCATCAATATGGCACCGTACGAAGCGTTGTATGGGCGAAAGTGCAGATCACCACTTTACTGGGATGAAGTGGGTGAGAGAAGGATTCTTGGGCTAGACTCAGTGTCAGAAATGATTGAAATTTTCAGAAAAATCCGTCAAAGGATTCAAGAAGCCTAGAGTCGGCAGAAGTCTTATGCTGACAAACGCCGTACAGATCTACAATTTGCAACAGGAGACAAAGTCTTCCTGAAAGTATCTCCTTTCCGGGGAATAATAAGATTCGGCGTAAAAGGAAAGTTACGACCACGTTTTATAGGACCTTACGAGATCCTTGAGCGGATAGGCTCAGTGGCGTATAGATTGGCATTACCACCTAGTTTTGGTAATGTTCATAACGTATTTCATGTTTCTCAGTTAAGGAAATACGTGTGTATGATCCCAAGCATGTGATTCAGCACAACGAGATAGAGTTAGATTCCGATCTAACTTATGAAGAGAGACCAGAAGCCGTTTTGGACCGAAAAGTTCAGGAGTTGAGGAACAAGTCTATTCCTCTAGTTAAAATCCTATGGAGTCACCATGGTCAGGAAGAAGCGACATGGGAACTCGAGGATAAGATGAAAGCAAAATACCCAGAATTGTTTCTCTAAGGTATGTAAATTTCGGGATGAAATTTATTTTAAGGGGGGTGGAATGTAATACCCCGTAAATTAATTACTGCTTAACTGCAGTAAATTGTTGCAATTACTATTTAGTATAGTAATTTTCAGTCAGATTAGGGTCGAAAGTATCCGTTAAGTTCCATGGAACTCAAGAATAATTAATTCCCATAGGTGGGCTAATTATTATTTCAGTTAGGGTTTAATTTCCTTTTCTGTATGGAAAGCCGGAATCGTAATTTCAGATAAATTCGATTCCTATTTTATTTACGGTGCGTGATTATCGTGAATCAAATATTCCGATAATTAATTTCAGGACTGGGAGACTCAGATATTCTCCAGTCATGCAATTGTTTAAATTCAGATAATTTAAACGAGATGCTCAAGTTAAGAGAATCAGATATTCTCTAAGTTTTGGACGTTTTAATTATCGAGAAATTAAAACCTGTATTTTTAAAGCAGTGTTTTAAAATCAATAATTTCAGATAAATTATTGTTTTAAAATAAGTGAATTATTTTAGCAATATCGGTTTAGTTTGGAATTTTTCTGAAGACACAAAATATCACGATAACCGAACAACCGAGTATGTGCTAAAGTCAAATAAGCTTGTGTTAAGCCATGTCTCCCACGTGTGTGTGTCCCCTTTCATATATCCAAATTAGAAAGTGGATAGTTATGTTTTGATTAGCTCTTAATTATCCATATTAGGAATAAAAAAATAGATATTTGTTTGGTTTGGATATATATTGCCGAGAGGGAGAGAGTGAGCTGCCACCTTTCTTCATCTTCATTCCTTTCTTCTTCTTCCTCTTCGTTCCATTCTTCTTCATTTCATTTCCTACTCAAAATTTTCGAGAAAGTGAGATCAAGGCAGCTGCAACTTCATCTTCTTCATCTCCATTCCATCGTTGTTTCGAGAGGTATTCCGAAAATTAATTTGAAGTTATATTGATGCATGTTTCCAGCTTTTGGCGTCAATATATATGTTTAGTTTGTGTTTTATTTATGATTTTGAAGCATACTAGATGATATTGAATGGATTAATGCATAGGCATGTTGGGATGAGTTTTTAGATGTGTTTTGTTGAGTTGAAAGCTTGGATTTTGAGTTTTCATGGCTGTCGTCGCTCTCGGCCTCAATTCCGCGCGCCCGCGCTCGATTGTTGGCAGACTCAGCACCCTCCGACTAAACGAGCATAACTCCCTCGTTTTACATCGGATTGAGACACCGTAAATTTTGTCGGAAACTAGACTTAAGTGGCTTTCTGATGGTATAGGTCTCATTCTCTAATTCGTTCTGAGTAAACTATGAAAAATCGGCGAAGTTAGGTCATGTATTCTGTTTCGGAAATTCGGGACAGATTCGCTACCTTTTGGTAAAACGGGTATATCCGTTTCATTTGTTATCATCTTAAGCCACTATAAATTTTTAAAAATTCTAGACTTCCGTGGCTTTCTAATGGTATATATCTCTGTCCGTAACTCTTCCTGAATCGATCGTGAAAAATCTTCAAAGTCAGGTCACGAGTTTGATTTCGGAAATTCTGGCAATTCTGTCACCTTTTAGTAAAATGATCATAACTTTTTCGTTATTTATCATCTTGAGTCACCGTAAATTTAGCCATAAACTAGACTCCCGTGGTTTTCCGTTGGTATATGGTACAATCCCTACACCTTAGTGAGTCAAATCAGACAATTTTGCAAAGATAGACGTTGTGCGGAACCATGTTTAGTCTATGGGCTTAATGTTGATTTTGTTGCTAGGATCTAATTGCGATGATATAAAGGTATTGTTGATACCTTAAATGATGATGATGTATGCCTTAATGTGTATAATAGCTAGGGTTGAGAATAACCCTTAAGCTAAGATAAAATTTAGAACGGATACTAGACCCTAATAGGCCTTCGTTTCGTGTTGAGTCCTATCGGATTTGGATCAACATGCTAAGTGTATTTTTCTCTACTGAAGGCTAGCAGATCCGCAACGGATAAGACCGGTGGGGAATTAGCAGCTGCAGTAATTAAAACGTCGGTGAAAGGTGGGCTTTCTTTTCAATGGACTCTTAGTCCAAATATTGATTTCAGTTTTTACTCATCCGCAGTTAATTATTCTGATGCAAATAAATGATTGTCATGCATAAAATATTTGTTTTGTATGATATCCTTATCCATATTTAGTTAGCTCGCAAGGGGTTTCTAACTGTTAAATCGATCGGGCCTCGTGCTAACTTAGCATGTTAACCGAGGTTAGTGTACACTTGGGTCGATGATATTAGGAAGAGAGAAAGGCTGAGCGGAGTTATTCTTGACTAAGACATCGACGGTGCTAAACGTCCTTGGAAAAGGCTGAACGGAGCTATTCCTCGGAGTTTAGTTCAGATATGTATTCGTGGAAAAGGCTGAGCGAAGCTATTCCTCGACATGTGCGGAAAAGGCTGAGCGGAGCTATTCCTTGGCACACAGTTGGGATATGGATGATCATACAACAGAAAAGCGCGCGCAAAGACAGAAAATGATTTAGTAAAACATAGGGCCTTTTCAGATAAAAACCCCTGTGTGTTTACTCAGATGATGCATGATAATAAAACAGTTTTCATGAACGTTCATAATATCAGATATGTATTATGATATTTTTGGCAATGTGTTCACTGAGTATACTTGTACTCAGCCCTGCATGTTTGTTTTTTTTTAAATGTGCAGGTTGAGGGTTGATGGTGCAGGGTGAAGTGCTGGGAAAGAAAGTTGCTTTGTACAGGACTCAGAATATTTCCTGTATTTCGTTGTGTTATTTTGCTTCCGCTACTTTAGTATAACCGAGTCAAGTCTTCAGTATGTCTTGAACTCGATGATACATTTTTGCTACTCTGAGGTATTATTTATTCAGTTATATCTTGTGAATTGAAACTTAGTTATGAATTAGAGTTCACTGTAAATTATCGTTCCTGGAATACGGTAGTTTATTCCTTTATTTAATTATTTCTGGTTCGCGCCTTGATCCATCCTTCATTGGGATCGAGTCGTGCCAGCCACACTTCATATTAATCATATATTAATGTGGGGTCGTGACACCTATCTAGTAGATTTCAGCCCACTCTGAATCTAGATACAGTCCGGGAATACAACCAGAAGATCTTGGAATAGAATTATGTAGTGGCCGATTTTTCTGAGGAAAAAAGGGCCCTTGTTTTGTTTCATTCAACAACAAGATTAGATCTTTAATCTTGTCCACAGACCGTCTATCGATTTGTAAGTAGATTCATTTTCTATGTCTTCCGCTTTATTAGATTCGAATCTGCTTTGCATGTTATTTGATTAGACTATGATAAACGTGCATATGAAATAAAATTATGATTTGCATGAACATAGATTAATGAATAACTAAATAGATCCTACGGTAGTTTAATTTGAAAAACCCCAACAGGGCTCGGGCACTGGCACGGGCGAGCGCGCGAGTGTGTGCGCGTGTGGGCTCATGATCCACATCCTTATGCACTTAATTACTTCACTTAAGTGTTAATACACTTAAATACACTTGTTAACTTGATTAAGAAATCAATGTGAGATTATTTAATATATCTTAAACACATTATCCCACACATTATAAATTCCCAGTCGTGTGATCAACTTCAACCATTTATTTCTCACTCACTGAAAATCGAATTTGAGCAAATAAAAATACTATGATTATCTATTCACAACATAGAACAATCGTACGGTATTTAATTCCTCCAAAATTAAATATCCCGATCATGAAAAATCGAATAAAATGAGTCAAAACTCAATTTAATAAATCCTATTTTCCAATAATCCCCCACATGAGTGGAAATAGTGCATGCATGTATGCAGACAAGCAGCCCAGTTCTAGAGAAACACAACTGCAACAGGATAGGTAGCTTGTGACTTTGAACCTCCCATATTCCAACACTATCTAGTATACCTGCTGTTTAGTGGACATGATGCCTTGAACTATACATCCTTAGTGTATACCGAGATAATAGTATTGAAAATAGCTATGTCTCAAACATTATCTGTTCTCACATTTGTGTCCTTTTTAGGCCATGGACAACCTCTTTGAATTCATAAGTATCTCTTAGAAGCGGCCCCCACTTCTCACTTATATAGGTGATCTCCTCTTCCGAGTATCCTGACATACTCAACCTATTAGGTTTAGGAATCATTAAAAGTCATAGGACTTATCCTCACCACATTGACATGTGTGCACTTGGTTTGCTCACAGGGAAAAGTTCACTTATAATTTTCTAAGCGCTACCAAACCGAACGTTTGTAGCTTAGTTTTCCCATTGAACCAAGTTCTTGGGATCTCCAGTCATCATGGTTGGGTTACCACTACAAGCATTCTTAGAGTGTGGATTTTAAACTCATTCCCTCTAGCAACTTAGCCATTTGATCTCGGTTTAACCCTTTGGTTAGCGGATCCGCTAGATTGTCTATTGACTGACAGTTAGTCAACTGAGATAATCTCACTTGAGATCATATGCCTCACAGTATTATGTCTCCGACGTATGTGTCGAGACTTACCATTATATATAGCATTATGTTCTCTCCCGATAGCCGCTTGACTATCACAGTGAATCATCACTGACGACACTGGTTTTTTCCAGCATGCAATATCCTCTAGAAAATTGCGAAGTCATTACGCTTCTTCACAAGCTTTATCCAAAATGATAAACTCAGATTCCATGGTATAACGGGCTATACAAGTTTATTTCATGGATTTCCACGACACTGCTCCACCACCGATAGTGAAAACAAATCCACTAGTCGAGAATGAGTCTTTTGTGTCTGATATCCAATTCGCATCATTGTACCCTTCAAGTATAAGAGGAAACCTTGTATAATGCGGCCCGAAGTTCAAAGTATACTTCAAGTATCTTAGAACTCGTACTAGAGCTTTCCAATGCTCTTTGCTTGGATTGCTCGTGTACCGACTCAACTTGTTCACAGAACATGTAAGATTAGGTCTAGTGCAGTTAGTGATGTACATCAAACTCCCAATGACCCTTGCATACTCTTCTTGAGCTATCGGTTCTCCCCGATTTTTACTCAAATGTACATTGAGTTCCAATGGGGTCTTAGCCGGCGAATTATTAAAAACATTGAATTTCTTAAGCACTTTCTCCACGTAATGAGATTGTGTTAAGACAATTCCACCATTTGTCCGTACTACCTTGATTCCTAGAATCACATCAGCTAAGCCCATATCTTTCATGTCAAAATTTCGTTTCAACATTTGTTTCGTTTCAACAATCACTTGGTGGTTACTGCCCATGATTAACATGTCGTCTACATAAAGACAGACTATGACATAGCCATTAGAACTGCTCTTTATATACACACATTTATCATACTCATTGATTTTGAAACCATTTGATAACATCACATTATCAAACTCCAGGTGCCACTGAATAGGTGTCTGTTTCAGACCGTACAATGATCTAACAAGTTTACACACCTTTCGTTCTTACCCTGGTGCAACAAACCCTTCAGGTTGTTCCTTAGTTATTTGTCTTGCGATTGTTGTTTGGTTTAATTTTACGCTTGTTATTTGTGATTCATCATATCAAATTAAAGTTTATTATAAATTTTTAGTATTTAAAAATACTAAAAATTTATAATAAACTTTAATTTGATAGGATGAATTATAAATAATAAGTGTAAAAATTAAATTAAATAGAAATTTAAAAAAATGTACAATTGAGAATGCAACACAAAACGTGACATTGACCATTTCATGTAATCAGGGCCGCTCCTTGCATGAGGCAAGTGAGTCGGTCGCCTCAGGCCCCGAAAAATACGAAAAAATTAGGGGTCCCAAATTTTTCTTTAATACTATATATATAATAGTAGTAATAAATATTTCATCTAAATGAATTTGGCTTGATGGTAATGCTCTATGGAATAAATGTTGAGGGTCAGGGTTCGAACTCCAACTTACGCACTTTTCCAACTTTTTTTTCTTTCTTTTTTCGTTTCCAACTTTTTTCTTTTTTCTTAATTAAGAAACGTGTGCCCTTTTGCAATAGCTAATATATACTTTTCAACTTTTCACTTTTTCTTAATTAAAAACGCTTCTTCCCTTTTTCTTAATTAAAAAGTTTCTGCCTTTTTCTTAATTAAAAACCTTTCTCCCCTTTTTTCTTAATTAAAGCAGCCGTTGGTTTTCTCTCTGTTAATCAGCCGCAATCCATTTTTTTTTCTTTTTTCTTATAAACAGCCACAATCTACACATACTAAAGTCAAGCCAACCAAAGGTGAATATTGTAGGATTTTGGAGGTTGCTGCCAACAATAGGTAATTTATTTCATTATTTTGTGATGGGAAATTTTAATTTTGTTTGTTTGATTTTAGATGGAGATTTACTGTTTTGTGATGGAGAATTTTAATTTTTTTTTGTTTGATTTGATTAATAATCTCATATATTTCATATATATTTTTTTAGAATCATGAATCGCAAGCATAAGTCTGGATATCAGAAAAGAAAAAGAAAATTAGAAGAAGAAGAATTGATCAAGAGTCAAGCAGGTGACATAAATAAATACTTTATTTCTGACAAAAAAAGAGGAATAGAGAGTGCAAATAAAGTTGAAAATTTGATTGGTGAAGATTTGAATATTGGCGAAGTAGTGCTTGAACCCGTAATCGATGTCAATGATGATGAATTGAGTAATGATAAGGAAGATGATGCGTTTGTTCAAGAAGAAAGTTTAGATTGTTTTGATGATCCGGGAAAGTGGAACAATATTGATCAGAAAAAAAGAGATTTCCTGGTGGAAAGAGGTCCGAAGAGACCTGTCGATTATTTATTTCCTAAAGATAGCAGCAAAAGACATTTCGATGGATCTCACTACAAAAGGATCCTACCAAATGGCGATGAAATCGACAGAAGTTGGTTATCATATTCAGTCTCTTTAGATAAGATCTTTTGTTTTTGTTGCAAGTTGTTCAAAAAAAATGCCAAATTCAGTCAGCTTGTTGGTGAAGGATATAATGATTGGCATAATTTGGGTCGTTGTCTAACAACTCACGAGGCAAGTAATGACCATATGGAGTGTATGATTGGCTGGCTTGAGTTGGAACAGAGATTAACAAAGAAAAAGACAATTGATGCTGCTGCACAAGAACAACTCCTCAAAGAAAGAGAACATTGGAAACAAGTGTTACAGAGAATAATTGTTATTGTTCAAAGTTTAGCAAAAAATAATTTGGCTTTTCGAGGAAGTTGTGAGAAGCTTTATACAGAAAATAATGGTATTTTTTTGCAAATGGTTGAAATGATTGCTAAGTTTGATCCAGTAATGAAAGAGCATTTGCGGCGTATCAAGGACCATGAGACTCATGTTACATATCTTGGTAGTAGAATCCAGAATGAACTGATACAAATGCTGGCGAATGAGGTGAGAAAAAAAAATACTCACAAAGGTTAAACGTGCAAAATATTTTTCAGTCATTCTAGATTGTACTCCTGATGTTAGTCACAAGGAGCAAATGTCTCTTATCATACGGTGCTTGGATGATTCAGAAAACTCTGTGAAAGTGGAAGAATATTGGGTGCAATTTTTAGAAGTAGATGACACTTCGGGACTTGGACTTTTTATTCATCTTCAAAATGCTTTAATCGATCTTGAGCTTGAAATTGATGATATTCGAGGTCAGGGATATGACAATGGATCTAATATGAGCGGAAAGCATAGAGGTGTACAGACAAGATTACTTGAGGTAAATCCGAGAGCTTTTTATAATCCTTGTGGTTGTCATAGTCTAAATTTGACATTGTGTGATATGGCGAACTCTTGTCCCAAAGCTATGTCTTTTTTTGGAGTAATTCAACGTATTTATACGTTGTTCTCATCTTCTACCAAACGATGGAATATCTTTAAAGAACATGTGAGGGGTTTAACAGTTAAGCCATTGTCACAAACACGTTGGGAGAGTCATGTTGAGAGTGTGAGAGCTATAAAGGAGCAAATTGTGCAAATAAAAGATGCTTTGCTTGACTTGTCAGAAGATACAAATGATCCCAACATAAAGAGTGAAGCAGAATCCTTAGCATTATATGAATTTGGGAATTTCGAGTTCGTGCTTGGTGTGGTGATTTGGTACAAGTTGTTACATGTGATCAACACCGTGAGTAAATTTCTTCAATCTGAAAACATGGATATTGATGCTGCTATCAAACTTTTGGAAGGAATTACTTCATTCCTTGAAGAATTCAGAAATTTTGGTTTTGACAAAGCTATGAATGAAGCAAAAGAAATGGCAAGTGAGATGGGGATTGAACCAATATTTCAAGAAAAGCGTATTATTCGAAGAAAGAAGAATTTTGATGAAAGTAAAAGTGAAGAAGTGACACGATCAGCTGAAGAATCTTTTAAATTTGACTATTTTCTTTATATAGTTGATAAAGCCCGTTCTTCAATAGATTCCAGATTTACACAGTTCAAGAGGTACGAAGAAACTTTTGGTTTTTTGTTCAGCTTGGAGAGGTTACAACGTGCCGACGATGAAAGCTTACGGAGGTCTTGCATAAACCTCCAAAATTCTTTGACAAACAATGATTGTTCCGATATCGATGCGGATGATTTGTTTACGGAGTTGGCATTCTTAAAGTATTCTTTGCCAAAAGAAACAAAGTCTGCAATTGATGTGGTAGATTATTTGAAGAAAATGGATGGTTGCTTCCCAAATGCTTACATTGCTTACAAAATTTTGTTGACGATACCGGTTACAGTAGCAAGTGCAGAAAGAAGTTTCTCAAAGTCGAAGATCATAAAAACTTTTCTCCGATCAACCATGTCACAGGAAAGATTGAATGGACTAGCTATGTTGTCAATTGAGAAAGGAATTATTGAAGAACTTGATTGTACAGATTTGATTCACACTTTTGCTTCTAAAACTGTTAGGCGAGTTGTATTTAAATCATAATATAAATATTTTGTATATAGCGTATGTTGTTCAATTTATTTATCAAATTATAAAAAGCGAAACAGGGGCCTCATTTTTCATCTCGACTCAGGCCACCAAATTACTAGGATCGGCCTTGCATGTAATCTCCTGTCTCTTCTGAGTAGATGCATAAATCCATCACAGTTCATTAATCACCAACGCTACGCTTTACAACAAGCTCGTCTACGTTAATTCTCTTCTTCCTCGCTTCTGTCTCTTCATCTCTCTCTCTCTCTCTCTCTCTCTCTCTAAACGAAAATGAGCAATAAGGGACCAGGACTCTTCTCCGATATCGGCAAGAAAGCCAAAGGTTTTAATTATATTAATTTCTCTCCGATCCATCAATATTTCTATTCTCTTTTGTTTTAATTTGTTGGAAATTTGACGATATGATAATTTAATTTTGATATATCGTGTAGATCTTCTAACCAGAGACTACCTCTCCGATCACAAATTTTCTGTCTCCACCTACAGTGAATCTGGAGTGGTACGTACGATCAATTTTTTTTTTTTCATTTTTCATTTATTTCACTATTTATCTCACCGTTTCACTGATCGATCATGTCCTAATTATAATTATAATATAATAAAGCAGATAAGATACATTAAGCTAAGTAACGTACATTGATTAGGCAAACTGCATTTAATTAGCTAGACTTCTCACCCACATTGTTAGGATGTTGCATGCCCTAACTATATCGATTTACACGTCAAGTAGTTTGTTTTGAATCTGTTAATTGGAATTTATTTTCATTTCTGATGTTTCTGTTGGTTCGTTTATTTATGTTGGTTAATAGCAATTGTGTTTAAAAATTCCTTTTAATCTCAGGGTACAAAAGCTTTCGTGCTTCATTTACATTTTAATTGTTTTCTAACTAAATGAGCTTGAGCATATATATATTCAATTGCCATAATCTTAATTCTTTACTCTTCTCGCCGAGTGTAGGCCTTGACTGCAGCCACAGTGAAAAAAGGAGGCTACTCATCTGGTGATGTTCAAGCCCAATATGCCTGCAAAAACATTTCTGTTGATGTCAAAGTTGATACAGAATCAAACGTGAGATCGAATGATCGAGATGCTCACCAAACTTATATCAAACCAACAAATGAAACTCACCTCCATTTTCATTTTTTTCTGATATGCCCCTTTTTTGGCATGGCAGATCGCAGCAACTCTCACTTGTGTGGATATTGTTCCATCATCAAAGACCATTACCACATTGAAATATCCAAATTATGCCTCCGGCAAGGTTGCTTGCTGTCGATTTTTTTCATCTACACTCTCATCAATATCATTACCTTTCTTGTGTTTGCTTTATGCAGATGGAGTTTCAATACTTTCACCCTCATGCATCCTTAACTGCAGCTGTTAGTCTGCACCAAACCCCTCCTATCGATTTCTCAGCCACCCTCGGCACACCCACTTTCGCTCTGGGTGCAGAGGCGGGCTATGAGACGGCCTCCCGTAAATTGACAAAATACACTGCAGGCATCACTGTGACAAAACCAGATTCCTGCGCTTCAATAACTCTGTGAGTACTGCTAAAGTGCTGCTGATGTTGGTTTTATATATGTAGCGTGCGATTTTTACTATTTTAGTCTTTTTTTTTTGGTCTTGTAGGGGTGACAAAGGTGACACTCTGACTGCATCATTCATACACTACGTAGATCAAACAAAGGGGAGTGCTGCTGTGGGAGAGATCGCAAGAAAATTCTCAACAAACCAGAACACGTTCACGGTGGGAGGTTCGTACGCCATTGACAACCTCACACTCGTGAAGTTGAAGCTCAACAACCATGGCACACTAGAGACAGTTTTGCAGCATGAAGTCATTCCGAAATCACTTGTCACTATATCGACTGAGTTCGATACCAAGGCCTTAGACAAGACTCCCAAATTCGGCATGTGTTTTGCTCTGAAACCTTGAGATCGACCATCTTCGATCATCTAGAGATTTTTTTTTTTTGTAAGGAAGCTCGAAATAAGTAGGCTGTAGACTTATTCGCGGGGTAGTTGATTTTCTCATTTCTGCAACTAGCCTTTTCTTTCATCACTGTTAAGGCTTTTTGGCATGAAAAATTGTTCTTTGTTTTGAACTTTTGCAACTTGTAATTGCAGTATTATGATCGATGTCCTGAAATTCCTATATTCATGTAGAGTTTAGGGGTCGCCTGAGTTCATTGTTCTACAAATTGATTGTTAAATAATAATAAATAAAGAACAAAAATTTGATTGTTAATCACGAGAGAGAGAAATGAACAGGTGAAGTTGTCTGCTCAGTGGTTTACTTAAAAAAAGGGTGCTTGGTGGGGGAAATCTGGAGGTTGATTTACAAAACAATTATGATATCTTCTGGAAAAAAATAAATAAATAATATCAGGAACATATAAGCTGATGTAAAAAATATCAGGGCACAATATTTTAATTTTTTAGTTTCCCACATCATGAAATATCACTTCAAAATATTTAAGTACGTAAATTTGAAAAAACTAGTGCACTTCTCGTTGGAGCATATCTTTAAAGATACTCACAGAATGTGAAAAGAAATGAGGATAGTTAGATTATTAGCCGTTGGTAAAAAATTTATAAGCACAATTTCACCAAAAACGCATTTAGGTGACTTGAGATTACATTAAAAAATGCACAATATAGTTGTACAGTGTCACATGATTTACCAAAGTATTAAGCACATATTGAAACCTTCTAGGTTATTGGTTCACATAGAATTCTTGTTTTCTTCCTCATTAGAATTCTCACGAGCAGTCCCAGGAAAAGTTCTCAAAGCAATAAAAACATAATAACTTGATAACAAAACGAAACACAATAAGACCAGAGTATATTTACAACGATTTAGTAAAGCAAAGTTAGGGAAAAATGATTTTGGAGAAAAGAAAACAAGATTCTAAGAAAGTTATATACGCGATGGAGGTTTTGTTTAAAAATTAAGCAACTTATTTCCAAGGGAGAACAAAAATTAGAGGGATTGGTATAATGAATATGTTTTCAAAAGTGTTGATATTAAAGCTTATACATTTCAGTTAATGTAATATATAAACCTTTTCATAAATGATAAAAAAAACTATGACTGGCAATTATATGCCAAAATCCAATCAATCATTTGTAAGAAACTTTGACTTGGCAAATAAAATGGCAAGAATTTCAAATCATATTTACATGTTTAAACAAAAGACTAGCAGAAAAGAAGTCACTACAAAGGAATAGCATTTTGCAGCTTTACCTTTTAGAGAAGATTTGAAATGAACTGGCATAAATCATCATGAAAAAAAAAGCATAAAATTTCACCAGCTCCACCAAAATGAAATAGAATCAAAAACAACATTTTCCTGTGCAAACTTGTTCAATTTTGAATTATCAATAACACAGTAATGGAGAATCAAATCCAATCCAAGCAAACCAAATTTAACACTGCCGCAGCACAAAATTCATATAAAAGCATTGTCTTCAACAACTTAAATACTTGAATGAATAATATGAGGCTCATAACTAATATAATAGGAGACGTAACGAAAAAAAATCCATCAAAAGCGATATAAAATAACAGAGTTCCTCTCATCAGCATAAAAATCCAAAATTAACAACCGTAACAAAGGATCACAATCTAAATCGACAAACCTCCTAATCGATAGTCTGCATAATATCTTCGGCGGTGAACTTGGTGCCCTTGTCCTTATCCGCGGCGGCGCGGCCCTTGGCCTTGCGGTCGAGCAACGACTTCCTGTCCTTGTCGAGGCGGAGCTTGGTGACGACGACCTTGGAGGGGTGGATGCCGACGTTGACGGTGGAGCCGTTAACTTTCTCGCGGGTGATTCGCTCGATGTGGATAACCCATTTCTTGCGGTAGACTTGGACGACTTTGCCCTCGCGCCCCTTGTAGGTCCCACGCACCACCTGCACCTCGTCGTCCTTGCGCACCGGCATCGACCGGACGTTGTACTTCGACCGGAGGTCGCCGGAGAGCGGCGCGCTCATGATGACGCGGCGGACGCTCGAAGGCGCCGTGAAGTGCGCCTTGCGGCTCTTACGCCGGGAGGAGGAGACGCGCGGATTGTACTTCATTTTTGTTTGTCGCCGCCGCTGCTGTGATCGGTGATTTTGGGTGGTGGAGAGTGAAGGGGGCAAGAGTGTTAGGGTTTCTTACTATATATATCTATATATTTGTGTGTTCAAGAACGGCGTCGTTTTAATGTGGGTTTCTGTTGGGCTGGAGAATTGGATTAGGGTTCGCATTTTGTGGTTGTGGGCTTCATCTAAATGGTTGATTAATATTAGGAGTTTTCGGTCATTTGGATGATTATTTTTTAGAGGGCAAGTTATAATTTAATTCCTAACATTTGAAAATTTTAATAAAAATAATTCAACGTTTTAATAATTACAATTTAATTCTCAACGTTTGGATATTATAATAGAAATAACCCAACATTTAATATTAACAATTCGATTCTCAACGTTTGAAAACTTTAACATAAATGACTCTATATTATAAGCTAAAAAAACTATTTCAGACGATTTCAATCGCATTTACTCTCAAGTGAGCTAGAGACCTATATAACGGACTAATATTTTTACCGAAAAAATGGCCAATTTTTGCCTAAATTATCAGGTCATTTCTGTTAAAATGTTCAAACGTTGGGAATTAAATTGTTAATAATAAATGTTGGGTTATTTCTGTTAAAATATCCAAACGTTGAGAATTAAATTATAATTATTAAAACGTTGGATTATTTTTATTAAAACCTTCAAACGTTGGAAATTAAATTGTAATTTGGCCTTTTTTTAGATTGGTCATTTTGAATTACTGAGGCTTCTATTTTCATGTTTATTTTTGTTTTTGTTGATTGTTGAATTTTGATGTTTTGAGACATTAGGTATGCGGTCTATTTGGCTTGAGTTATTTTAGTGAAAGTTATTTCAATTTCGGATTTGACTGGACAAGACATTATTCATATTTGTAGTCATAAATTTAGAAAGAAAAAATAATAAAAAAATGCTTTTCTTTTTCTACGCTTTTTTTTTTTTTCAGATTTCTTGGAAACCATCATCTATCTATCTATCTAATACATATATTAAAATAGAATCATAGGATCAAAATCGATAAGAAAATATCAGAAACAAATTCGTACAAGTAAATATTTCAGGCAAACTTCTCAAATCGGCCAGCATGTTGCAGTTGGTATGCGACCATTTGGACAATGCAAGTTTCAATTTGTAGTGGTTGATTTTGTTGCATTTTTTTGTTAATAGGCATTTTAAATAGCAGCGGAGTAGTTGTTTGTTGCTTTGTTTAATAGCTTTTTATCTTTCTTTTCATCTGAGTTTACTAATGGCTTCTCATTTTAATTTCATCATAATTCTTTTCATTTAATGTTGCTAATGCTAATAATATTTAAAAGTTACATTTTATATATACTCATATTAATAACATGATATGGTATCATCACTCAATCACATTATGTTTAAATGTAGATCAATATCCATGATATGGTATCTTAGTCTACTTAGATTTTGATACCTCCACATCTTTATCCTTGCTTTAAGGAGGTGGTTTGGGGCTTTATGAAGACACACCCAACTGACTTTCTGGAATTATTCTGTTACACTGCTTAGAAAATATGGAACTGTCGTAATCGCGTCATTTTCAAAGGTAAACAAGTAGGAATGGATGATGTTTTGGAGAAAGCACAAAAGATGTGTGTAGATACTTTGAATGCAAATAACAAGTTGGATCAAATGCAGCCGAGCCGAGTGAACATACTGTTTTGCATTGGTCTCCTCCACCGATTGATATGTACAAGCTTAATACAGATATGGCTATCTTTAAAGGTGAAGTTGTGGGTTTGGGCTATGTGGTTAGGAATGATAGAGGAGTTGTCATCCTAGCAAGTAAGCATGAGGTTCGTCAGACAGACAACAATACAATTATGGAAAGAATTGCAGTTCTATATGCATTACGTGCACTCCGAGAGTATGCATTACATACACTACGAGAGTATGGTCGACATTCAATAATTGTGGAAACTGACAACAAAAACTCGTTCAATAGTTTAAACAGAGTAATTGTGCATGATATCTATGGGGACATTATCCTTGAAGACATTCACATACTTGTCAACGAAGTGCATTGTTTGGGCTTTCATTACATCTCGATACAATGCAACAAAGCTGCACATTACATAGCGCATGGCCCTATTTTTATGAGTACTAACTCTAATCATCGTCATGTTTTAGAAGTTGTGCACAATGATGTAATAGATTGACTTCTTTATGTGATATAATATATCATCTTTATTCTAAAAAAAATATTAATTACAAATTTAATTATAAATGTTTTGGAATCACATATTATTCGATTGCACTAATATATGTTAGTTGCTAGGAATTTCTTTAGACATGAAAGATTTAATTCTATTGAATTATCTTATGACTGCGTTTTGTAAATTATGGTAATTTATATCGTAATCGATCAAGTGGAAACATTTATAGTCAAATAAACTTTATGTGCAATCACAACATTGACGTGTAAATTTTCATGTTCACTTAATTACGTAAATTTTAGAGTTTTTTTTTATTTTGTGTTTAAGTAACATAAATCTTCACTTTTAATTAATCAAAACATAAAAATATATAGGTCAATTCAAATCACAATCGCATAAAAAAAAATGATGTCCATAGCACCTTTTTGTTTGTTCGATTTTGTGGATATTTTGTATATTGACAATTAGATTAAATTTTTCAATGCAAATTTTGTCTGTACAACAAGAAACCATATGAACTCGATTAATTTCTTTTGCACCATTTTTATAGCATGCTATTATTTACTCAAAGATGATATTATGTCATTTATTTATTTAAATAATTATGATAATTATTGTTTATATTTATGAAAAATAAACTTTAGTTTTTTAATCTATTTAAACTTTGTTTATATGTTAGTTTTCACACAATAATTTGTGTGTATCGCAAATAAATATCTAAGTAAGATTGAGTTTTGCTTTTAGTTTTTCAATTATTATAAAATAATATAGTACCAAGCATCGCATACCTAAGCACAACACAACGTTATTTTTTTGTCAAGTTAGTTTTTCGTTTGCCGGAAAAAAATTGAAAGTGTCTATTTTACAAAAAAAAATTGCAAGTTTGTGTTTAATTGCAAAAACCATGTCAAAGCCACCAAAGACCTGGTCAACAAAACTATATTATTATTATTATTATTATTATTATTATTATAGTCTAATTAATGTTTTGATCTTTCTTGGTTTTACTTTTTTTTAATCAAATCCAATAAAATATCATATATTATCTATTATCCATATTTCTAATGCTAATGTATATGATATCTCCTTTATTATGTGCATATTAGTTTTACATATAAAAAATATAAGAACATAATATAATTTAAATTTATTAATATCAATAGTATAAAATATAAATTTATGCATTGCACAGGAGATATACTAGTCCACTATAAAAAAATGACTAAAATATTGAACGGTTTTTTGTAAACTTGAAATTTGAGTAGCTCGACTCATTTAAAATAATGGATTGAGCAAATTCTAGTGTATTATGTCTTTTTTTTTGTATTGGCACGTTAAATTAATATTTACTGAATGAATTTATTTTAAATATGTGTATACAAAGAATATTACATAAATAAACTATGATATTGCACGATAATGAATTATATAATCCTCCAAAAACTTACAAATATATATATATATATGTGTGTGTGTGTGTCTGTGTGTGTGTGTAATTAATTAAAAATATTTAATAAATTATTATCGTATCGATATGATAATGACAAAACATCACAATGCACAATAATTTTGGTGCCCTTATGATGTTAACACAAAATGACATGAATATGATAAACATTAACATTAATCCATTTTCCATGTGTCATGTCACGATACCTGATGAGGTCATGCAAGGCAATGAAGAAGATGATCCGGAGCTGCAGTTTAAAGGTCCAATGACGCGTTTGCGAGCTAAGAAGTTACAAGCTTATTTACAAGCTTCTATTCGTCGCAAATTCAAGTTGCATGAAAATGAAGTGTCGAGCAGCCCGAGATTGATCACCATGCTATCGATTAATGATGAAGAAGGAAGCATGAAGACGTGAGAAGAAGAATCGCGCCATTTGGACATGTGCATGAAGAGTTCTACGCGTTTGCATGGGAATCCGACAAGTTGCTGTTTTTCATGCAAAGGTGGCGAAATTAATTCACACATGGGCCACGAAATTATTCTCAATTATTTCAGCCCATGTCGTGTTATTTGAAGGTCCAATAGGCGTGGATTTGCAAGCCCAAGTCCATTGGGATTTATCCTTATCTAGTTAGATTTAGATAGATTTTTGTTATCTTATTTTTGGTATCTTTTGATTCTATCCTAGATTGATTAGGATTAGTATTTTTCAATGTTTATCTAGTTATTTAGGGTTAGATTTTCGTCCATATTCTCTCCTATAAATAGGAGCACCCTGTGATATTCATAATTCAGACAATTGCAAGAAATAAAGAGTTATTCTCAATCTGTCTCACGATCATTCGGTTGATCAAACTTTTATCTACAATTCTATTGTTCTAGCAAATCAATAGTCTTATTTAGGTTCTTCAGGGTATAATTAAGTACTTAGGAGAATTGCTATCCGGAGAAGTTAGACGTGCGCGTTCGGGTTATTCAACACGGGTTCACCGAATTTAGCCGATTTCACAAGCACACATCGCCGCCGCCTGCACCGCCATTCATCGCCGTGATTCCAGCCACCACCACCATATCCAGCCGTCCAAGAGTCATTCATTGAGTCCTAGTACGAGTCTTCATATTCTAGTAAGTTCCTTAATCGTTCGAGTCTTATCCGTTTCTAGTCGAGTCTTTCACCTTTTTCTATAGAGTCGTATTGTTCCCTTACGTATCCAACGTTGTTCCGTTCTTTAGCTTCCGCATATTTCGTCCGTGTCGTGTCCCATAGGTCCCGGATCACATCATAAATTGGTATCAAGAGCCACGTCGGTTTCTATCGTTCGTGGTTCAATACGTCAATTTTGTTCGTTTTATTATTTTTGAGTCTTTCGAGTTGTAATACTTGCATTGTTCATTGAAAAAAAAGAATAAAAGAGCAGAGGGATCGAATCCCTACAGCAAAAAAAAAAAATCTGTTCTGAAAAAAAAAACGAATTTTATTTTTTATTTTTTTATTTGTTTCCTACTTAGTATAGATTATTTCCTTTCTTATTAGATATTTTAGGTTATTTAGATTGTGTCCATCTAGTTGAAACACATCTAAATAGATACTATCTTATCTATATCTTTTCTTTCCTTATACATTCTTATTTCATCCTAATCTTTGTCCACCATCATTATCCTTCCCCATAACATTGATTTTCGTCCATATCACCCTAGTGGATCGAAAATTACTCCCTACACCACTGTGTGCACCGTACACCATCCATACACCACTCGGTTCATACACCCGTACACCAAACGCACCCTACATCCATACACCATACACCAAAAACAGCCGGTTTATCTACACCATCTATACAGCAGCCCCACATCATCAAGTTAGATGGATCCAATCCGACCCCGTCTGAATCGATTCAGAGATGTCTATGGTCTACACCGCAACAAGATAACCATCTCAGAGTTTGAGGGTATATACGATCCAGAAGCGTACCTAGATTGGGAACACAGAGTTGATAAGTTCTTTGAGCGCTACTACTTCCCCGAGCCAAAGAAAGTGCAATTAGTTTCCTTGGAGTTTACAGGCTATGCAGCAACATGGTGGGAATTCTAGCAAAATCGATGCCACCGAGATCACCTTCCACCTATTGACACATGGCGTGAGTTGAAAGATTTGATGCGGAAACGCTTCATTCCAGACCATTACCAATAGGAGTTGGAGGAAAAGCTATACAAGCTTAGACAAAGAGATTGAAGTGTGAATGACTACTACAACAAAATGATTGAAGCCATGAGATGAGCTGATATAGAAGAATATCCAGAAGATACCATGGATAGATTTCTAGCTGGTCTACGAAGGAAAATTCGTGAAAAGGTAGCATTGTATCACTTCGACAAGTTGAAAGACATGGTGCAATACGCCATTGAGATAGAGAAGTGGTTGGAGAGTCTAGAGATGAGGCAAAATGAAGTGGTTCAAGTAGAGTAGAGCGTTGTGTTACCATCTGAGTTCATTGCCACCAATAACGATTCTACTTCCAAGGTACCAATTCTAGACTTCGTTGAAGTACCTATTATCTCATTGCCATCTGTTCCCATGTGCTTAGACATTGGAAAAGTCGAGGAAGAAGAAATAGAGATTGTTGTCGCCGTTGAGGAATCCAATGATACAGTTGAGGAATTCGAAATAGTTGAGAAGTTGATGGAGATGCAGCTTTGTTTTAAAGAGGAAAACGGCATCCATGAGGAAATGATCGTAGATCATATGGAACTCGATCAAGCTAGCATAGAGACGCAGTTGAATTCTAACATCATTTGTCAACCATTTTCTTGTGATATCTTTATTTTACAGGTTGCAAAAGATGTGCCCCATGTTATTGATCTTGTGCAAAAAGAGATTGATGTTCATTTCGTGTTCTTCTTTGATCCTGGCGATTTGAATTCGAGGACGAATTCTTTTCAAGAGGAGGGGAATGATACGAACCCAAAAAGCATAAAAGAATCAAATACAAGACTACCATTGAGAGCTTCAAAGATAGTCATGTTGTTCAAGATTAAAGATTGGAGATCAAAATTTGAAGAACACGAGTGCATGAAAATATTCAAATATTTTGGGCAGCCCATGAAGATCAAATATTCAGCCCGAGATTGGTCAACATGCTATCAATTAATGATGAAGAAGGAAGAGTGAAGACGTGAGAAGAAGATTGACGCCATTTGGACGTGTGCATTAAAAGTTATACGCGTTTGCATGGGAAATCGGGAGATGTTGTTTTTCATGCAAAGGTGGCAAGATTATCCTAGCATGGGCCACGAAATTAAATCAATTAATTCAGCCCATGATCGAGTTTTTTAAGGTCCAAGATGGCGTGGATTTGCAAGCCCAAGTCCATTGGGATTTATCCTTATCTTGTTAGATTTAGATAGATTTTTGTTATCTTATTTTTGGTATCTTTTGATTTTATCCTAGATTGATTAGGATTAGTTTTGGACTGATTTTTATCACTTAATTAGGTCTAATTTTCGTGCCCTATGTTACCTATAAATAGGGGATCCATTTGTTACATTAAAAATTAGACGTTGCATGAAATAAAGAGTTAATTTCTCAATTGTCTCACCGATCCTTTGGTTGATCGACCCATTTATCAAGTTCTTTAGACCTAGCAAATCTAAAGTCCTATTTCAAACTCTTTTCTATTCCATCGAGTTTAGGGGGGAGTGCTATCCAATTTGGAGTATTCGAGAAATCGCGTTTCGTCTTCACCGCAAGACGGGGTTCGAGTAAGTCTACTTCTTCTACCTTTTCAATTCATCTCCATTGATCACCATCCTTCATCTACCACCTACGTACGTTTCATCATCAGCCATCCTCCATAATCCAGCCATATTCATCACCATAAATCGTTCATCGCCTATACGTGTCCAATTCGCCCTAAATAACACGTATAACCAATCTGCCCCAATTCGCCCATTTATCTATTTATTTATGTGTGTTTTTATCTTAGTTGAGTGATAGTCTAGAGTACCTTAGGTATTGAGTCTAATTCAGCCATTAATCGAGTCTATTGTCGTAATAGTTGAGTTGTATTTTCGTTCTTTTGTTTGAGTCGTATTGATCCCTTACGCATCCGACGTAGTTTCGTTCCTATCTTCCGCACATTTAATCCTTGTCGTGTCCCATAGCTCCCGGGTCACATCAATACCATAATGACACGAATATGATATAGTATCATTGATAAGTCTATTTACTCTATTTTTTGAGTCATTTTGATAATATAAATATATCTTTTATTTCCATTTTGAGTTGGAAAAGAACAAGAGAAAGAGAATGGGCATTCGGAGGAGTGAACCTAGCAAAATGAGCATTCTAGCTCTAAAACAATATGATATGTGCATATGGAAAACTCTTGCAGCATGGTCTATCAAATTAGAAGATGTTGTGACTATTATAGAGGAGACCAAGTTGAACAATAGATGTCGAACCCACAATAACTTGCACAAATTTCCAATCCCGAGAAGAGGCTGATATTGAGGGCACATCATGAATTTCAGAGGCGGTTGGGATGGATAAGATCACAACCGATACGATCCTGGTTGAAACTAGCCATGCAGACATATGACCAGATGATAAGACTCGAGCCGAGGAGATGTCCGATCCAATCAAGGTACCAGAAGGACCGGTAACGCGAGCAAGAGCTAAGAGGTTCAAGGAAAGCCTCAATGGATTCATGCGGGAGATCTGGAACCAAGAGTTGGCTAAACGACCCGTAGAAGGAGAAGAACCCGAGCCCAAGTGGAAGATAGTGATCTCGAGCTATGGCACGGACTACAGCACGAGCCAGGACGCGAGCACCCGGTCGCGCCGTTTGACGCGAGCTACAGCGCGGGTGAACACGCGAGTGGACACGGTCGCGCCACCAGTGCTTCGGGCGATGAGACTGGCGCGTTCTACAGTGCGACCTGAGGCGCGAGGGAAGCCGATCGCACCACAGACGCTACACAGAATGAGACCGGCGCGACCTACAGTGCGAGTGGAGGCGCGATTGACCCCGTGTCGCACCCATCTGGGCGTGTCTGGAATTGCGCGATTCTTATGTTTTATTTCCTAGTTTAATTAGGTTTTTGGACCAACTATATAAGGCTTGTAAGACCTTTATTTTTCACAACTTTGATTTCATTAATTTTATTACGTGAGTTTTCACTTTTCTCTTTGAGAGAGTTATTCGAGTTTCACAACACAACGTGAGATTCAATCGACTTATCAAACGGATTCACATCTCCGTTTGTGGCGTCATCACCCAATCCAAGTTCGTGTTTCTAATTGATCGAGGGTCTCGACTACATCGTGTTCGAGGTTTGACATCTTTGAGAGGCTAGGGTTTGGATCCATCCATCCATTCCGTGGAATCTGCTACAATCCTGGACAAAATATCTGTTGTCTTTGTCGTATGCCGGCGAGGATCGCATCAAGTCGTATCCAGAGCCAGGTCGTATCAGGTTCCGTTTATCATTTAATTTCTGTAATTTAAATTCTCGCCTATTAAAAAAAAAGATGATATCAGCAAAAAAAGAATAAAAAAAATCACTGATTTAAAAAAAAGAAAAAGTAAAAAGGCGGGAAATTTTTTAGTGTTTTCGTTACATTTGATTTTGATATTTGGGTTGTTGGAGACGCATATATTACCTGGGGAGAAGTCAAAAAAAATTTCGGAAATTTTCGAATTTTTAAAATTTTTCCGGCACATTTTTGTGAATCTGTGATTGGTCTTTTGGGATTTCATTATTGTGATTGTGTTTCTAGTTTAATTCTATTTGGAGAGAATACGAGTGGTAAAGGCAAGAGTGTGTGAGAGTATTAGAGTGAAAAAGAGCCGATTATGTGATACACGAGAGTATACACGTGAGGTTGAGAGTTAGATATTTGTTAGGTTTGTTTCATTTCATTGTCACATTAGTAGTTCGTTTTCTTTTCCTAGTTTAGTATTTGTTTTGTTCTTTGTTATAAAAAAAAGGACGAAAAAAAAACTCGTTAAAAAAAAAGAGTCGATAAAAAAAAACAGAATCGACATGTCTAACAAAAGTGCAGGTACCAAAGGAGCAGCCGCAGGATCGAGTGATGAGAACAATACTTTTGATCCTAAGAATACAGTAGAAGCCATTCAGCAACATCTCACGAAGCTGTTCAAAACTGAGATGGCGTCGTTGAATGAGAGACTAAACCAAGTGGAACATTCAATACAGGAGCAATCTCAACAAGCTCCTCGAGAGAACTACGGCGGAAGAGGAGGAAGAGGCGGACGCGGAGCTCGGATAGAGGCTAGACGCTATCCACATGTAGAGAGACAGCGGAATGACTACTATGACACCGAGATGGGAGACTCAGAGGAGGAAGATAGATATTCAACTGCTGGAGGTAGGAGACATGGGAGAGCCAGAAATCGCGAAGACGACGATCTCGGAAACATCAAAATGAATGTGCCTTCATTCCAAGGTAAAAATGACCCAGCTTTGTACCTTGAATGGGAGCGCAAGATTGAGATGATGTTCGATTGTCATAACTATTCTGAGCTGAAGAAAGTGAAGTTAGCAGCAGTGGAGTTTTCAGATTATGCCATAGTTTGGTGGGATCAGTTGACATCCAACAGGCGGCGTAATCAAGAACACCCAATAGAGACATGGGGAGAGATGAAGGCGGTGATGAGGAAGAGATTCGTACCAAGTTACTACTATCGAGAGCTATACAACAAGTTGCAAAACTTGAGATAAGGTACGAATAGTGTAGATGACTACTACAAGGAGATGGAGGTCTCAATGATCCGAGCAAATGTGGAGGAAGATAGGGAGGCCACAATGGCTCGCTTTCTAGCCGGTTTGCATAGAGAGATCCGACAAGTGGTGGAGTTGCAGCACTATGTCGAGATGGAGGACATGGTACAAATGGCTATCAAAGTAGAGAACCAACTCAAGAGGAGGGGGAACACCAACCAAGTGAGTTCTTCCACATGGAAGTCGAACTCAAATTCCAACACAGCTTCATGGAAAGCTTCAAATCAAGGGAAAAATGATGAGAAGCAACCGTTCACTAAGCCGAAGGTTGAGATGCCTACAGTGACGGGATCAAGAAACCAAGATTTATTAGGCAACCGAAACCGAGACATTAAGTGCTTTGAATGTCAAGGTAGAGGACACATAGCCAATCAGTGCCCAAATCGACGTGTGATGATCCTAAAGGACAATGGTGAGATTGTGACAGATGAAGAAGAAGTTGATCCGGAGATGCCTGGTTTATCTGAGTCGAGTGGGGAGGAGGAGTACGCAGCGCCCAACGCTCTCATTTTGGTTGCACGCAAATCTCTTAGCCTGCACACCAAGAGCGTCGACGAGGAGCAAAGGGAGAACATATTCCATACCCGATGCCACATCAAGGATAAGGTATGTGGTATGATTATTGATGGCGGTAGTTGTACTAATATTGCAAGTGTTGTGATGGTGACAAAGTTAGGATTGCCGGTTCTCAAACATCCTAAGCCATACAAGCTGCAGTGGTTGAATGATAGTGGAGAAACCAAGGTGAATAAGCAAGTTCGAGTGCCATTTCGGATTGGCAAGTATGAAGATGAAGTGTTGTGTGACGTTGTGCCTATGCAAGCGGGACATATTTTGCTAGGACGTCCATGGCAATTCGATAGGAGGGTGAAGCATGATGGTTTCACAAATAAGTACTCTTTCGTACTTAATAAGAAGACGGTGACACTAGCTCCTCTAACACCATCTCAAGTGTACGAGGACCAAGTGAAGCTACAAGAGGAGGCCGATACCATGAGGAAGAAAGGAAAAGAGGCCAATGTTGGAAAGGAGGTGGTCCAACATGCTTGTTTTGCAACAGCCATTGATGTCAAATGGGCTGTGCAACATGAGAAGCCAATGTACTTGATGATTCGCAGAGATGTGTTAATGAGTGCTAACCTATTTGATCCATCTTTGCCTAGTCCTATTGTGTCTCTTTTGTAGGATTTCAAGGATGTCTTTCCCGAAGAGATGCCACCGGGATTGCCACCAATTAGAGGAATCGAGCACCAAATTGATTTCATGCCCGGCGCCACATTGCCTAACCGACCGGCATATCGAAGCAACCCTGAGGAGACAAAAGAGCTAGAACGTCAAATACATGAGTTACTGGAGAAAGGCCAAGTGAGGAAGAGTTTGAGTCCATGTGCGAGTCCAGTTTTGCTTGTGCCGAAGAAGGATTCATCACTACGGATGTGTGTCGACTGCAGAGCCGTCAACAACATTACCGTAAAGTATCGACATCCCATTCCCCGTTTAGATGATATGTTAGATGAATTACATGGTGCATGCATATTCTCTTAAGAAGTGGATATCACCAAATTCGTATCAAGGAAGGGGATGAGTGGAAAACGGCATTCATTACAAAGCTAGGATTGTATGAGTGGTTCGTCATGCTGTTTGGGTTAACAAATGCTCCTAGTACATTTATGCGTCTTATGAACCATGTCTTACGTGCCTTTATAGGTAGATTTGTGGTGGTTTATTTTGATGACATATTAATCTATAGCAAGAATGAAGAGGATCATGTTGAGCATTTGAAATTTGTTTTGCTTGCTTTGAGAAAAGAACAACTATATGCTAACTTGAAGAAATGCACCTTTTGCACAGATAAGGTTGTGTTTCTTGGTTTTGATGTTAGTGCAGATGGAGTACAGGTGGACGACGAGAAGGTTCGAGCCATCCAAGAGTGGTAGACGCCAACAAATGCGAGTGAGGTTCGAAGTTTCCATGGACTTGCGAGCATCTATCGGTGCTTTGTTCCACACTTCAGTAGTGTCGCAGCACCCATGACCGAGGTGATCAAGAAGACTGTGGAATTTCATTGGGGAGAAGCACAAGAGAAAGCGTTTTAAACGCTCAAGGAGAAATTGACACATCCACTGGTACTATCTCTTCCAAACTTTTCTAAAACTTTTGAGATAGAATGTGATGCTTCTGGTGTTGGAATTGGTGCTGTGTTGATACAAGAGAAACGGCCCATTGCCTACTTCAGTGAGAAGCTCGGCGGCGCCACTGCAAAATACCCGACCTATGACAAGGAGTTGTATGCACTAGTTCGGGCATTGCAGACGTGGCAACACTATTTGTGGCCTAAGGAATTTGTGATCCACACCGATCATAAGTTGTTGAAGCATTTGAAGGGGCAACACAAGTTGAACAAAAGACATGCCCGCTGGATGGAGTTTGTAGAGACGTTTCCATACGTCATCAAGTATAAGCAAGGGAAGGAGAATGTGTAGCTGACGCACTATCGAGGAGGTACGCTTTACTTTCCACCTTAGATGCTAAGTTACTTAGTTTTGAGCATATTAAGAGTATGTATAGTGAGGATGGTGATTTTAAGGATATATATGTTGCATGTGAAGAATCTGGAGATGGGAAATTTTATAGGCATGATGGATATTTGTTTAGAAAAAATAGGTTGTGTGTGCCTAATTGTTCCATGTGTGAGCTTTTATTGTTGAAATCACATGGTGGTGGCTTGATGGGGCATTTTGGGGTAGCAAAGACTTTAGCTGCATTGAGGGAGCATTTCTTTTGGCCTCATATGAAACGTGATGTGGAACGTGTGTGTGCTAAGTGTGTTACATGTCGACAAGCCAAATCTCGAGTCCAACCACATGGTTTATACATGCCTTTGCCTATTCCTACATCACCTTGAATAGATATATCTATGGATTTTATGTTAGGATTGCCTAGGAGTAAACGTGGTCATGATTCTATTTTCGTGGTTGTGGATAGATTTTCCAAGATGGCACATTTCATAGCATGTTCTAAAACAAATGATGCATCCTACATTGCTGACTTGTTCTTTAAGGAAGTTGTGCGTTTACATGGCATGCCCAAGACCATTATTTCTGATAGAGATGTTAAGTTCTTGAGTTATTTCTGGAAGACTTTGTGGTGTAAGTTAGGTACGAAGCTTTTGTTCTCTACTACTTGTCATCCACAGACTGATGGTCAAACGGAAGTAGTAAATAGGACTTTATCTACATTGTTAAGGGCAATAATTAAAAAGAACATCAAAACTTGGGAGGAATGTTTGCCACATGTTGAATTTGCATATAATAGGTCTGTGCATTCTGCATCTCAGTTTTCTCCATTTGAAGTTGCATATGGATTTAATCCTTTAACTCTGTTGGATTTGATTCCTTTACCTGTTCATGAGCATACTAACCTTGAAGGGGAAAAGAGAGCTGATTTTGTTAAAAGATACATGAGAAGGCTAGAGCAAACATAAAGAGGCGAACCGAGCAGTATGCCAACAAAGCCAACAAGGGGTGACGGAAGGTTGTGTTTGAGCCCGATGAACGGGTTTGGCTACATATGCGTAAAGAACGGTTTCCAGTTCAGAGGCGTTCTAAGTTGCTTCCTAGAGGCGATGGACCATTTCAAGTTGTGGAGCGCATCAGTGACAATGCGTACAAGTTGGACTTGCCAGGTGAGTACAAAGTGAGTTCTTCATTTAATGTTGCTGATTTAAGTCCTTTTGATGTAGGTGCCGAGCTGGATTTGAGGACAAATCCTTTTCAAGAGGAGGGGGATGATAAGACCCGAGCCGAGGAGATGTCCGATCCAATCAAGGTACCAGAAGGACCGGTAACACGAGCAAGAGCTAAGAGGTTCAAGGAAAGCCTCAATGGATTCATGCGGGAGATCTGGAACTAAGAGTTGGCTAAATGACCCGTAGAAGGAGAAAAACCCGAGCCCAAGTGGAAGATAGTGATCTCGAGCTACGGGCACGGACTACAGCACGAGCCAGGACGCGAGCACCCGGTCGCGTCGTTTGACGCGAGCTACAGCGCGGGTGAACACGCGAGTGGACCCGGTCGATGAGACTGGCGCGTTCTACAGCACGACCTGAGGCACGAGGGAAGCCAGTCGCGCCACAGACGCTACATAGAATGAGATCGGCGCGACCTACAGCGCGAGTGGAGGCGCGATTGACCCCGTGTCGCGCCCATCTGGGCGTGTCCGGAATTGCACGATTCTTATGTTTTATTTCCTAGTTTAATTAGGTTTTTGGACCAACTATATAAGGCTTGTAAGACCTTTATTTTTCACAACTTTGATTTCATTAATTTTATTACGTGAGTTTTCACTTTTCTCTCTGAGAGAGTTATTCGAGTTTCACAACACAACGTGAGATTCAATCGACTTATCAAATGGATTCACATCCCCGTTTGTGGCGTCATCACCCAATCCAAGTTCGTGTTTCCAATTGATCGAGGGTCTCGACTATATCGTGTTCGAGGTTTGACATCTTTGAGAGGCTAGGGTTTGGATCCATCCATCCATTCCGTGGAATATGCTACAATTATGAACAAAACATCTGTTGTCTTTGTCGTATGCCGGCGAGGATCGCATCACCAGATCCTTGAAATCTCAAATTGTGTTCAACCAACCTTGGATATAGATAGTTATCTGTACAGGTATATATTGCGGGCATGAAAAGATCAACCATATCTAAAGGCAGTTGAAGTCCCCCTGTCTGTGGGGGAAATTTGAATTTAATTGTTGCCTTATTTAAACTAGATTCATCTTTTGCAAACAACATTCCAAAACATCTAAATTTCTCCACTTTACTTATGCACTTTCATTTTTTATATTTAAGATGCTCTGCAGCTAGTAACAATCTTGGGCCTTATGCCTGCAAGAAGTAGGATATTATTTTAATATTGAACATTAGCGTTGGACATCTTTTAAATCAATTCCACTTACTTTCATTTATCATGTCTTTAACTAGTGCATTTCTAGTTCTTTACATTAGGAGCAACTAGATATTTATTCCGGGATGAATATATTGGGAAATAATCATTAGTATTAATCCATATCCTTTGTATTTTTCTATTAATTATAAAAGTGTTAATTTACAACACTGATTGTAAATTATCATATATAGGTTTTATATTCCTAGAATAGCTTCACTCTGTTTTGTGTGTATATCCTTGGAATTGTATATTAAAATCATCAAATACATGAGAAATTACATTTTTCTACTTGGTATTAGAGCATTAATCTTGGATCAATTTCATTCTTTCCATAAACTAGAAAACTCTTCCACTTACACTTTTGCTCAAATGGCTGAAAACAAAAACTCCAATAGCGATGTCAACGAAAACCCACTCATTATGCAAAATTCTAATAATCCAAGCCTCATTTTGGTATCCAAACTTCTTGAACCTCACAAATATGAATAATGGAGTCGAGCCATGCGCATTGGACTTAGCGTGAAGAATAAGATCGGATTTGTAGATGAATCTATCTAGATGTCGATCGGCATCTACTAACAAAAATTATCTTGCATGGCAACGTTGCAATGACATGGTGTTGTCATGGATTTTGAATTTAGTGAGTCCCGATATCGCTTCAAGTGTGATTTATATGGAATTAGTAGCAGAGCTGTGGAAGGATCTATACAAAAGATTTTCACAAGGTAATAAGTCTCGAAATTATCAAATGCAACAACAAATTGTTGAAAATCGTCAAGGCTTAGATTCAATATCTACCTATTTTAATAAAAAAATCTGTTAGTTTTTTATACTAGAAGACATGTCTTTGTATACTTTTCTGATGATATGATGATATAGATTTATTTTATTGCAGTCACTATTTACATTTTCTTTATTATATAATTATTTATGCATATTCAATATACTTACATTGTAGATGATATTATGTGGGTAAACACACAGTAAGATCATATCATCAGATCCTTGTATTGTATTAAAAGGTTCACGGCTTAGATAGTCCTGAATACACCATCGGTACACTGTAGAATAATCTGATAGATAGTTTGTCTTGACTAATTAATTATTCTACTACACTTGTTAGTGTATTGAGGAGGATCATGATGGGATACTGTTCTCTACTTTGACACTATAAGTTAGCTAGAGAATAAAGATCCACAGAGTTCGGGTTCTTAACTTATATTTATTGGCAAACATATATTGCTTTGTTTATTGCTTTGATTTATCCATGAGTGAGATTCTTTTATAGAATCAATAAACTCAATATTTTGGGTAATGACATTTGCATATATGATGTGTCGTGCAATATATATAAGCATCGTGTCCTATTGCGTCAGATTGATGATGTTCTCTTGAGAAAACACAAGTTCATATGAAACCTTACAGGTGGAATTTATTCCGTACATGAATAAGGCTTGTGTGGTATTACTCAAGGTTTTAGATATTAATTAATTATAGCTGTCAGAGACTTACATAATTAATTAGTGAACATTAGATCTTAAACACGGAAAATGGCTGAACTAAAGGAGAAAAGTATATTCACAAATATATATTAAATTGGTAAGTCAGTATTACTTCTTTAGTGGAATAAAATTAATATTATATATTAAATTGGTAAGTCAGTATTACTTCTTTAGTGGAATAAAATTAATATTTAATTTATTTAATAATATCCTAACTTTATTGGATATTGAAAATTAAATAAATTAGCAGACCAATTTAATATTTTTCTAGATCCCTATTGTAGCCCAATTAGACTGAAGTGGACTGGAGATGGAACTTGAGATAAAGGCTCAAACCCAGTAGGGTTAGGGCTGTAATTTTTGGCCACCTCCCTATTTAATTATAGGGAGGGGACGAAAATTACACAAGAAAATTCAACCCTCATTTTGTTCTCTAGTTCTCCATAGATTCCACACCCGTATTAGTTGATTACAGCCCAATCTGTATTTGAGACAGTCCAGGAATACGACAGAAGATCTTGGAGTGGAATTGCTAGCAGAGGGGCGCCGATCACAGTGCATTCAATAACAAGATTAGACCTGTAATCTTGTCCTCAACCCGACATTCAATTTGTAAGTGATATTCGAATTATATGGTTCCGCTTTATTAGATTCGAATCTGTCTTGCATGTTAATTTGAACTAGGTGAGATTAATGCACACACGATACATAAAATTATGATATGCATGAACATGAATTAATGAACAACCAATAGATCCTACGGTGGTAATAAGTCTCGAAATTATCAAATGCAACAACAAATTGTTGAAAATTGTCAAGGCTTGGATTTAATCTCTATCTATTTTAATAAAAAAATCTTTATGGGATGAATTAACCTTTTATCAAGAACCACTTACTTGCACATGTGGTGGATTAAAAGAAATTAATAAAAGGTTAGAAAAATACCAACTTATGCAATTTCTCATGGGACTAAATGAGACATATGCTACTGTAAGAGACAACATATTGATGATGAATCATTTGCCGAATATCCGTCAAGCATTTTCAATAGTTCTTCAACATGAGTAACAAATTGATGTGGTAGCACAACATGAAGTGAACAGTGGTAACTTCCAAGCGATGGCCGTGAAACAACCATCTCGAATCTTCAAGATCAACGGTGGGCGTGAAATGCTGAAAAAGAAATTAAAATGCACACATTGTGAACAAGAAAATCATACAATGGAGTTTTACTTTTGATATTATCTCTATGGTTTCCTTGTTGGTCATAAATTTCAAGGCAAAAATGTGCAACCAAGGAACAAAAGATTTGCGACCAACAATTCCACGTCTTGCCATGATGCACTCAAACCACAACCAATCAAGCAAGAATGACCAACTTTTACAACAGAAGAATATAATTAAATCATGGCCATGTTGAATCAAAAGAATGGTAATGCTTTTGCACATCCCACAGGTAAACAAAATACATCTCCAACCTTAATTTGGATTGTTGATACTTGAGCTACGAATCACATTTCTTATTCGTAGCCCATGAATCCAATTGCTCATGATGATTTTGTGAACCTATGAAAAACGCGAGTCAAACCTATTAGTTCATTCAAGTTATCAAAAGACTTAAAACTAAATGATGTGTTACATGGGCCAAAATTTAGAGTTAATTTATTGTCTGTGAGTAAACTTACAAAAAAGTTGAAATGTGTTGTGACATTTTTCTCGAATTTTTGTGTTATACAAGATGCGGTGATGAAGAAGACAATTGGCTTGAGCAAGCAATATAATGAGCTCTACTATTTATCCAATAGCCAAAATCCTCATCTTGCAAATGTTGCCAATCATACTTCCAATATTTGGCATCACTGCCTTGGACACCCCTTACCCTATACCACATCAAAAGTTATCAACCATTATACCATAAATAAAGTTTGACAAAAAGCAAGCTTATGATATTTGTCCCTTAGACAACACTACAAGAAAATATCAATCTAGGGACGGAAATGACGATATAATGCATTCTGTCAATACGGGCGATGGATATGGCCGTCGCCACATGGGGCGACGGAATTAGCGACGAACACGCCGTCGCCATATGGGGCGACGAACGTTTTCCGTTGTCTTTTGTTTTTATTTTTATTTTTAATTCTGGGAAAATATTCCGTTGCCTTTTTTATTTTTTCCGGAATAATAAGGCAACGGACACATTCAGTCGCCTTATTTTATTTTATTTTATTTTTCAAATAATAATGTGACACACAAATTCTGTCGCCTGTTTTTTTTTAATTTCACATTTAATTTTATAATTTGGCGACGGAAATATCACGTCGCCTTCTTTTTTAATTTTGATTTCTGTTTTTTTTTTTATTATTTTTTTAATTAATTATTTTTTACATTTTAAGTGAGACAATATTTTTTGGAATGAATTAAATAATATTTTGTTTTTAAATTTATAAAATTAATAAGATTATATGTAAATTGTAATTAATTAATTACATAAAAGAAAATTTTAATATAAATATAAGATTTTTACAAATTATATAAATCAAATATTAGATGTGAAATTGTACATATGAATTGGAAGAGGGCGTCCAAGGAAGGCGATTGTATCTCAAAAGTGAATAGTAAATACTATCAACTATAAAATTTCATTAAGCATTCATCTCTCTCTCTCTCTCACACACACACACACACACACACACTACCGATGCATGTTAATTGATGTATTTATATAAATATATACACTAATGAACTGGATTGAGTCTAGAGTGACATTGTGGCCCTAGAATTATATTTATTTATCTGTTTATTTGTTCCAGAAGTAGGCGTGATATGATTAGCTAGGACCCCATAAAACTATTTTTTTGAGTTTATTGATTTGCAATTTTGAATTGATGTTAGTAACTGCAATTCCTTACTAATTACTGCAACAATTCCTGTGTTTTTCCCCCAAATTCTGGAATTTGTTCAATCTTTGCATTGCTATTTGCTACTAATTCTTCATGACTGAAAGCTTCAATGTTTCTAATCAATCTATGATGTTGAATTAATAATTTCATATGTTAAATTATATTTTTTATTTTATTAAATTAAAATGTTAATAGTATATGGTTTTTATATATATTATTATATTAATTAATTTTTTTTGTAAAAACTCAAAAATTGAAACAATTTAAATTCCTGCCTAGAATGGGCGACGGAACAGGCGACAAAATTATAGAAAATTCCATCGTCAATTTTCAAAATTTTATTTTTTTTTAAATAATTTTATCGGGCGATGGAATGGTCCGTCGCCAATTCCATCACCCTGGTCCGTTAATAGTTGGGACTTACACCCTTCTTCCCCAAATTTCCCCCAAATCCCTAATTCCCTCGTCTCTCCCGTCGCAACCGTTGCCCAACCGCCATGAGATGCCGATCGCCGACCCCCCTGCCGTCGCCGAGCCCCTCTTCTCTCTCTCTCTCTCTCTCCGTCCTAACCCCCTGCTGCTGCCGCCCACCCTTCCATGCGGTCTGCTGCCACTAATAAGCTCTCTCTATTTTTTTTAATTTAATTTATGCTTGCTTGTTGCTTGTTGCTTATTGCTTGTGATTTCATAAATATGTTAATTTGTGTCTATATTGCTTTGTTAATTTATTCAATTTTTTTTATCAATTTAAATATGTTAATAGAGTTGTATTTTAGTCAATTAATTGTTGAGTATATATTAGATGTTGGAAACTATAAATATACATATGATATGCTCGAATTAGCACTTGAAATTAGTGAAATGGGGGCATTATTTAGTGAGAATGCTCATATGAAAGTTGTTCAAAATAAACACAATTAGTATGACCCGTGCTCAAAATGAAAAATATAAAAAAATAATTACATACATTAATTGGGTAGAATGAGCTTTAGTTAAAAAATGTAAACTTAAATTGATGTTAAATTAAATATATACATGCACGTATATATTCAATATAAATAATATTATCATAAAAAAAATTAAAATTATTCAAAGAAGTTAAAAGAAAAGAAAAGTTATTGCTATCCTACACAAAATAACATCAAATATTATTCTATCATCAAATTTGATTATTAATTACTCTGTTACTAGTGGTGATCATAACATCAGCATCCACGACTCAATCCAATCATCTTTTCAATAACAAAATATTATTACAACTAAACTTTTACATGTTAATTTTAAATTGCCATGTCGAGAAATATCAACCAGGGTCATAACAAATAATAAGAAAAATTAGAATCCAATACAAAATAGAATAAAAAGTTGTAATTACTTAATGCATTTTAGTTGAATTTATTGAGGCATGTTAGTTTAATTTATTAAAGCATGTTAGTGGAATTTATTAAAGCATGTTAGTTAAATGGGACGATGGCCTCTGGACCCCTCTATATTAATTGTACATAGTTAAATGGGACGAGGGCTTCTAGACCCATCTATATTAATTGTACATAGTTAGATTGGGACGAGAGCCCCTGGATCCCTCTGGTGTTTAGTATCTGCTAGTTAATGAACATAGTTAAGTTACGTCGATGACTTGGTCAAAATATAGGTTTCACGTCATTATGCTATCAATTTTTTTTCTAATTAATTTTATAATTTAGGCAAGTATGAATTGAGTTTCTAGTCGAGATTGGATGTATCAACGGAGTCGCGATGGACCTGCTTTATTAGAATTTGCAAATAAGATTGAAACTTTTATTGCGTTTGCCACTAGCCATCCATCATTTTTAGATGGGGACAAAATGAAGTGTCCATATGCAAATTGTAAAAATAGGTCTTATAGAAATTCATTTGAGGTTCGAATGCACATTTGTCAGCACGGTTTTGTGCCAAATTATTACATATGGACCAGAGAGATGAGTCCCGCTGAAAATTTAGTTGACACGTATGATATGCAGGAGAGGATGCATTTGTGCTGGCTACACAGGCAACTCAAGTGTTCTATTGCTCATACCCGAGTTTGAATCGGTCTAAGAGTGGTTGGTTGGCAGTTTGTAAGATAAATGCCAGATTGAACGTAGATGTTCCCTCCAACGCACCACCATCAAGTATATCTCCACCATTTCAGGATAATGAACATTTTGAGTCACGAGCTCCTATTATAGATGTTGATGACGATCATTACCTATTCACCCAGCAGGTGATTTGGTAGATATTGAGGAAATCAATCTTGATGAATCAGCTACTGATGATGAAGAGATCAGTTTATCTGATAAAGAACTTAGTGATGAAGAGATAGATGATGATATTTGATAGTGTTAATTATGTTTGACGTCCAAAATAATTAATTGTTTAGTATTGGAGAATTGATTATTTTGAATGTCTTCATGAATTTGTCATTTTAAATTTTATGTTTTATGTAAGATCATGTGTGTGTGTGTGTATATATATATATATAAATATATGAGTTGTACTTGTCAGATGACTAGAGGTAGTGGATCTCACGATGGTAGATCCCGAGCGATGTCATCCATGGCATCCGCAGCGGTACCGTTGATGATAGCGTCGGTCATAATGTGATCGATACTACGGGACAAGAGTCCTATACAGTTGATTCAAGACAGGATGCCTGTCTCGAGACGGTGGGCAGGGAGAGGTATGTTGATATATATATATATATATATATATATATATATTCAATTAAATTACAATTCACTATAATTAACATTTTCAAGATCTTGGCGCCCTCGAACACCACTTCGAGGGCAATTACAACTATTTTCATGAGGTATCTTCATCCTACGGGCTTTTCTTGGAAGAACGTTGTTTAGTGTTTATTTATGATGTTTTATTATAGGAATTTCATGTCTTTGGTGCGTGTGTTTCTGTTGTTTTTGTGTTGTTTTGATGTTGATATCTTCACTTTTGCTCTTTTGGTGAGTTATGCTAGATTTGCGCAAACTTCAAGATTTTGTTCCAAAAGCAGTGACTTTATGGCATAAAAGGTGGAAAATAAGGAGCCTAGCTGGAAAGCAAACCAGAGACACATGCAAACTGACGCCCAAACTAAAGCTCCAATTGATGAACCAGTCTGAAGCTCCAAATTGATAGCCAAACTAAGACTCCAACTGAATTGGAAGTCCAAACTAAAGAGCTGACTAGAGAGTCCGAACTGAATTCACCAACTGAAGGCTCAACTGAACCATCTAGTTGGAGCTCGAACTGAGGCTACCGAATTGAGCAAGGAACTGATCAGTTGAGCCCCGTACCATGCATAAACTGGAGGTGAAACTGAACTAAAGTGTCAAACTCGAACCGGGCGCGAACAGGTCCCATCACCATAGGGGAGCCCAGCCGGCACTAGGATGTGTCTTCGGCCAAGAAACGCCCGCGAGCACGGAGTGTCCCGTCGACGCTGGGTTCCATGCCCAGCCATTGCGGGGGTGCTCCGCCAGCGTGGGACCACTTTTTACATGCCCAAACCAACATTGGGTTCCCAAACCGGTGCTGGGGTGTTCCATTTCCAATGGCATTTTTAGTATTTGGCGGATCAATTTTGTGTTTTTGGTTCTTAAAAGCCATCCAACTACCTCACCATTAGAGAATTAAATTTCATGCGGAGAGAGGGAGCTCTTTATCAGTTGGAGAGTTGGGAACATTTGGGGAGATCATTATTCATCATTAGACATCCATTCATCCTAGCCATCGACCACCAGTTCAGGAGAAAGAGAGAAAAAGACGATAAGTTTGAAGGACGTGACACCCTCAAACTGATCAGCTGGAGAATTCCGCCACCACCAGTTCTTGGAAGAGAAGAAAAGTGAGGAGAAGACAGACAAAGAAGGGATCCAAAGCTCAAGCCGAGGCTTGGTCAGTTAGGCTTGCTAGATTATCTCCATTTCTTTTATGTTCTATTTCAGTTTTAGTTCCATTTATGGGGATTTGTCCCAAACATTGTCGAGACAAACATTATTGTGTAAGTTTGTATTTCATTTATCTTTTGGTTTATGAGATGAAGAACTTATATGATTCTTATTTGGTATCTTACATGATGAGAGGCTAGTTCCATACGTTAAGGATAGATAATCGATTTGGTTTTGATCCATGTTTGTGATTGTTGATTTCCCATTGATTGAATTGATCTTGTTTATGTTGAGTGTCTGGTCAATATTCGATATTGTTAGGTAATAGATAAGATCGATAGAAGATTCTATTACCTGACTAGGGTTCTTTCAACATTATATTGACTAGGTTCATATGCCTAATTGTTAATCTTTACTCGTATAATTTAACCTTAGGGGTTTAAAGGATTGAGCGGTTGTAATTGAAGTTAATCCTCTTGGTGGAGTCTATTGTATGTTTAAGATTAATGAAATCAACTTGAATCGAGCTAGGAGAGAAACCAAAGAGAGAATCTACACCCTAATGTTCATTTTACAATTGTTTAATTCATCTTCATTGTTGTTGTTATTGTCTTGTTATTTCTTGATTTTATTTAGTAGATTTTAGTTCAAACCATTGATTTAGAATGTTTAGGTTCATATTTAAATTCATGTATATATTCATGTGTGTAGCATAGAAAGATAATCGCCCTGTTAAGCTTTCCTCAAGAGTATAACTCGGGTTGACTCATCATCCTACAATCGACCCCGTCCTCTTATAGGTTGGGTTCGGGAATTTCTCTTGAGTGCAACTCGAATACGAAACAAACATATGGCATCAAATGTTTGTTTCGTGTTCGAGTTGCGCTCAAAATTCCTGAACTCGACCCGTAAGAGGACGGGATCAATTGTAGGGCGGTGAATCAACCCAAGTCATACTCTCGAGGAAAGCTTAACAGGGTGATTATCTTTCTATGCTATAGACATGAATATATACATGAATTTAAATACAAACTAAAACATTCTAAACTAATGATTTGAAGGGTTTGAACTAAAATCTACTAAATCAAAGCAAGAAATAACAAGAGAATAACAACAACAATGAAGATGAATTAAACGATTGTAAAACGAATATTAGGGAGTAGATTCTCTAATTGGTTTCTCTCTTAGCTCGATTCAAGTTGATTTCGTTAATCTTAAACATATAATAGACTCCACCAAGAGGATTAACATTAATTACAGCTGCTCAATTCGTTAAATCTTGTTACTACCAAATTATATTTTCTGGTTTAGACTCAACACGCAAAACTACTTCAAAGCAAACTCGTAATTGGACAGGGTCAATTGTAGACGCGATGAGTTAACCCGAGTCAATCTCTCAAGGAAGATTTCGTGAGGGCAATTATCTTAAGACTATGCATGCAACATGTTTGAATAATTTAAATGAATCCTAAACACTCTAAATATGGATTTCAGAATTGATTTTAACTAAAGAATTAAACAAACAATTTAACTAATAAAATGCAAATAGCAACAAGATCATGATTGGAAGGAAAAATTATGATAAGAGCATTAAGGTGTAGATTCTCTCATTGGTTTATCACCTAGCTTGTTTCAAGTTGGTTTTATTAATCTTAAACATACAATAGACCCCTCAAGTGGTTTAACTTCAATTATTGTCACCGTCTATCTATTAAACCCCTATCGGCTATATTATACAAGCAGATCAATATTTTAGGCTTATAAACCCAATCCACCTAACGTTGAAGGAACCTAGGTTGGGATTTAGAAACTCATTTCGGTCTCATCTAAAACTTAGCAATGCTTAAGTAGTGATCAATTACTTAACATGATAATCACAATTCCAACAACAACAATCAACCATAACAAGCATAGATCAAAACTAAATCGATCCTCTACCCCCTAATAGAGAGATTAGCCCATAACCATGCTCAAAACAACACAAATATCATAAAAGTGCATCATTTCATAATCAAACGAAAATAGCATAAACTTCTACAATATTCAATATTCTTCAAGAATTTGGGACAAACCCCACAAATCATCTAAGATAAAGAAAGAAAATACGGAAAGAAAAGCCTTCTAATGAGCTTAGCTTCCGCGGATGGCTCGGAGTCGGGATTTCTTCTTGTCTTTCTTCTTCTTCCCTAGCTCGCTTCCCTCTCGTCTTTTCCTTCTCCTCCTCTCTTGAACGATGTTGGTGATGGTAAAAATGGTGAAGGAGGTGGTGAAGTGTAGAAAATGGAGAGGTGATGTGAAGAAGATGAAGTGTGAATTATGAGAATGGTAGTGATCGATGATGTTTCTCCCTAAAAATCAATTGAGGATATATCCTAAGAGAGAGAGAAGTCGAGTGAGAGAGTTTTTGAAGAGAGAGAAAAGTTGATGGGATATTGATGGTAAGAGAGGAGTTAATGAGAGGGATTTTGGGGGAGATTTGGTTTGAGCTTTGGGAGACAAAAATCCAAGCTAGCTCATTAGGGGAAATTAAACCCCTATATTCCTACAACTTTAGAGCACCACAAAAGTCTTCATCTATTAAATTGTTCCAGCTGTGAAGTGGGGAGAAAATTAATAGTGAAATTATACTGAAGTAGACGTTGAAAAACTGATCCTGAGAGGGCAAAAAGCACCCCGCGTGCCTGCGAGGTGCAGCGCACTCGCGGAGTGAAATTGGCATGCGTGCCCGCGCCTATGCACGCTCGTGGGGGCTTCTCGCAAGAGCTCCCCCATGTCATCGCCTATACGCAAGGCTTGCGCGCGGGCCATGCCGAGGCGCGTGCACGGGCGCCAGGGCCGGGTCCTTCCGCTCCATATTCCATCTTCGAGTGCAATATAGTGCAATTCAACCCCTCCACTCTTTTTTTCCTTAGCATTTTGATTCTTCCTTTCACCATTCGAACTCAATTTCTGGCTTTTCCACTCGCCACCAAAATGCCATTAAAAATCCTGCTTTTTTAATCAAAATCTCAAGTTTTTGCACAACTTGGCATGATCCACCATTAGAACACTAAGATAAAATAAACACACAAAATCAATACATAACAAAATAAAAGACTAGAAAACAATTTACTAAATATGACAAAATTACTACAATAAAACAATACAATTAGACACTAAACAACTCCCCCACACTTAGCCTTTTGCTTGTTCTCAAGCAAACAAGTAATTAAAAACATGAAACAAAAAGGAAAAATTTTGCAAGGTAATCATGCAATTTGATCAAGTCTCATGG